>OU744810.1:23562097-24762097 GCA_916614155.1 Mesoligia furuncula | reverse complement strand
ACGTCATAAATCGTAAACCGCAATTTACTATTCATTCAATCAACTCAAAAATAAAAATAAACATTTAATTTCTTAAACATAAACCTTATGCATAAACCCGGATGTTACGGAACCCTCGGTGCACGAGTCCGACTCGCTCTTGCCCGGTTTTTTTATTTAAACGAGTACTTTTTTGAAGAATAATGTACACGTTTTATGATAAATAAAACGTCGCCTATAAAAATCTCTTGTCACGTCTGTGCGCTTGTGTCCTATTTTCCATACTTTAAGTGCATAAAATTCAAAGGTGCCAATTTTCGATACATATTTCTGGAATTGTCGATTTGCCCACAAATAAAATAACTTCGTGCGAGTCGCCTATAGAAAAAATAATGTCATTTAAATGTATCGATTCGCCCGTTTCGGGCGAGTAAATTCGAATTTACCGAATAAGTCGAATTTCCAAAGGGGCCGGTCAGTTAAAAAGATGAAGCTAGTTGCCCATTCCAAAGCATAGTAGGTTCTTAAAGAGAGGAATGAGCAAGAAACTTGATGGACACTCTTTAACCGTCTACAAAAAAAGGAGGAGGTTATCAGTTCGTCGGAATATTTTTTTTTAAATGATGTTTTTCTGATCAATATCATCTGATTAATTCTGATTTCTGCCTGTTTGTCTGTGGATGGGTGACCATTACGTTTAGTGAGGATAATGTAAACATAGCTACGCATAGCAGGTGGATTGGGTAGTTTGTTGCAAAAATGACGTAACATTACGCCTACATTAGCCTAAGGGTAAGGCAGAAGTGTACCTATAATATACCCACATTTCGTCAATTATATTTATTTTGAGAGCGTTTACGCCGTAGGTACGGAATTTCATACAAACTTTCAAGCCCTTGTTTTTCGAAATGAATGAACCAATTTTAATGAAACTTTATACGCATGCAGGATACAAAGGTCTAAAAAGTTACCTAAGAACATTTTCGAAAAATGGTGTTACAGCCAAATTAGACCGATTTTAAATTTTCCATAGAAACAGAGATTTCTAGTTATCTTTTTTTATATAAGACATTTCGGAAATGTTCTTAAGTAACTTTTTAGACCTTTGTATATCCTGCTTATGCGTTTGAAGTTTCCTTAAAATCGGTTTATTCATTTCGAAAAACAAGGGCCTGAAAGTGTCTCTGAAATGCCGTACGGCGTAAACGCTCATAAGTGCCATGATATTCTAATTATTATAGATTAGAAGCAGCGGTGGCCAAATGGTAACAGGCCTCGATTTACGAGTTGTAAGTCGTAGGTTCGAACCCAGACAGGCGCTTTACTTTGTGTAAATTATTTCATCACCACTGCTCACAAAACGGTGAAGGAAAACATCGTGAGGAAACCGGCATGTCCTAGAACCAAAAATTCGAAGACATGTGACGTCTACCAACCCGCACTGGGCCCGCGCTCTCACAAAGAGAAGGCATGCTTCCCAGCAGTGGGAAGATTATAGGCTGATTATGAAAGAAAGAAAGAAAGGAGGACAGAAAGAAGGAAAGAAAGAAAGAAAACGATATTATGCTTATGCTTCATCATCTGCCTAGCTTTTTCCCAACTATGTTGGGGTCGGCTTCCAGTCTAACCGGATTCAGCTGAATACCAGTATTTTACATGGAGCGACTGCCTATCTGACCTCCACAACCCAGTTACTGGGTAATACGATATCCCTTGGTAAGACTGGTTGTCAGACTTTCGGGCTTCTGACTACCCGTAACGACTGTCAAAGATCCACAAATGACAGCCGGGACCAACGGCTTAACGTGCTTTCCGAGGCACGGAGGGGTCACCCATCCACAGACCAACCGCGGCAAGCGTAGCTTAACCTGATCGATCGACCTGTGCGGCTGTTATTATTTAGCCACGGGCCCCCCATTATGCTTATGCTTATACCATGCTATTTGGAGGCGAGGCGTGTGCCACAAGAGATGTCAACTTCTTTCCGCCGTCAAGTGCCAATACCGGAACACTGCGCCAAACCCACTATATGAGGCTCCGTGTTTAATTTAATATGTTCACCTCAATTGACAAGATGAAGTTACATCCGCTGCTCGCGAAATTTGTGTCACCGTTTGAACTGAACTTTAGTTTCGGTTGTAGACGGAAGTTAGGTGTCAAGTTGTCGACACATGGTAACCGACAGTGTTTTGTTTCAAAAACTTTGTACAGAATTGGGAGAACGGAAGTTTTATTTTTTAACTAGGTGCGCCCCGCGGTTTCACCCGCGTAAGTGTCGATCCCGTGGGAATATCGGGATAAAAAGTAGCCTATATGTTAATCTAGGGTGTCAGCTACCTCCATACAAAATTTTATCAAAATTGGTCCAGCCGTTTGAGAGTGAAGAAGTAACAAACATATAAACAACACACACACACACACACTCACAAACTTTCGGCTTTATAATATTAGTGTGATGCTGAATGGCCCAGCTTTTGACCCCAATCACGCCTGATGGAAAGCGATGGATGAGGCCTATTATGGAACGAGCGTGCCCAGAAGGTGCCTAAGGCACTGGAACTCCCACGCATCGACGAAACACAGCAGGCTGCTTGACGCCGGACTCCGGTGGGAGGGTGTTCGCAAACCAGGCGGGCGGTCAAATAAAGTGTTGGGTGTGACTGTCCAGGATGCGCCGAGCGCTCTGTTCAGTTGAATAACAGGCGGAACAATGTGCGCTACACGAGGAGGCTTCTTCATTCATCCCCAAAATTTGTTCAAAAATAAAATAGTTTATTGTGTAAATTGTTGTTTTGCAGAGTAAAGGTACCGATCCCTAGAAGAGCAGTGGCCGCTACACATCGTCTTGGTATGATATTGTTCAGGATATAATTATGCTAATTAGATAGTGCGTTGAAAACATAATATAAGTAATTTGATACGACAGAAACAAATCATGAAGATACCTCTAAAAACTTTATTTTTAGAATAAAAACCATATCTACTAAATAGGTACATCATTCAGATTTTTTGTCAGATTATTCTACAAGCAACATACTAAAGCACTAGTGTTTTAACTTTTTAGTCCAAAGAATAGTTTTTTTTTTGTAAATAGATAATTGTTTCAATAAATTACCAGCGTTGTGTCATCGCGCTTCTCTTTCTTTTCTATGCAGTCCGTAACCGCGCTTTAGGTCATGTAGTCCCTTTAAAACAAAACACTATTAACATGTGTCTACACACAACACTGTTTTTTTTTTTTGACTAATCATATTTTTTTAAGTCAAGAGGGGCTTATGGCTAAGTATTATTAGGCGCACGGGTCGATCGATGCCGCGGTTGGTCCGTGGACAGGTGACCATCTATATATATAAATGTAAAAAGTTTATTGAGGATGACGCCGACGTCAATACGTCGGCGTCGGCTGTCGCTGAAAACCAGCGCTGGGGCTCTAGCCCCAGCGCTGTCGCTATCGCAGCATAATGCTGAGCGATAGCCGTTTTGCGTGGATGTGACGCATGTTTCCCCCAACCCTTTCCTATTTTATTTTTTGTAGTTTATGTTCTTTATTGCGTCATGTTTACCGCAAATAAACGTATTTTCTTTCTTTCTTCTTTCATATACTTACCAAGACCCCTCCGTGGCTCGGAAAGCACTTTACGCCATTGGTCACGGCTGTCTTTCGTGAATCATTGACAGTCGTTACCCAGTTACTGGGTTGGGTTGTGTTGTGGAGGTACCTACTTAGCTGCATCCAATTAAACTGGAAGCCGACCCCAACATAGTTGGGAAAAAGGCTTCGCAGATGATGATTATTTTAAGTCAAATTGATTGGAACGGGATTGATTGGTAAGAGTTAGTAAAAATTATGTCCATAGTTTGTATTTTTATCCCAGAGACTAGTGTTTGCGTTTTTTTAGTATAGAAGTTTGACATTACACCTGTCAGATTAGTCTCTGGGGTTAAAAAACGAACTGTAGAAATGAAATAAAAACTTTCAAATTGTATGTAGTATAATTTGTACGCGCGATGTCAAAAATGAAAAAAAACTAATGACATTTTGTATAGAAAAATATGTGTATTCTTCGTAGAGTGGAAACAGAATGAGGGATTTTCTTTTTTAACTCTTCCCTAGTCGCTGGATAGATGGCGCTGTACTTGGTAAGTTACTGCAAGGAACGGAACGTCACATCATTTTTTTATTATTTCACTTGGATGTAATTTTGAGATCGTAAAACGAAAGCAAACGAAAGTGTCAGTCAACGAGCATATGTGACGTGACGCAATGTTTTTTTTCCAAGCATTTTGGCTTTGGCACCTAGTAACGTAGTCAGTTCAACGCCATCTACAGAGTTCTTGGAAACTATGTTTTTTTTTTAATACTCAAAAAGAAAACCTCTCATTTGCCAGACTATGCGCGCTGGAGTGCACCTAGCTTTTGACGTTCCATAAGTTCCTATGTAGGTTTATGTGAAACTAGCTTCTGCCCGCGATATTACTTCATTTTTGCTCAGCGTTCTTTCTGACTTTTTTTCTTTTTGCTCGGCTCCTAAGTGTCATAGCGCGATGTTAAATAGCCTATAGCCTTCCTCAACAATTGGGCTATCAAACACAAAAAGATTTTTTCAAATCCGACTGGTAGTTCCAGAGATTACCCCCTACATACAAACTTACAAACTTTACCTCTTTATAATATTAGTATACAGGGTTATTGGTAAAACATTAACAACCTCTTAAGAGGTCATTGTACTCATCATTATGAACAACTTTTACTATGGAACCAAACCTGAAATCGCGTAAAAAAATCAGCTTTTCTCTACATTTATGTTCCTATAACTCGTCAAAATGTATACCTCTTAAGAGGTTGTTAAGAGCGTTTACGCCGTACGGCATTTCATACAAACTTTCAAACCCTTACTTTTCGAAATTAATGAACCGATTTTAATGAAACTTCATACGCATAAGCAGGATACAAAGGTTTAAAAAGTTAGTAGAGAACATTTTCGAAAAATAGTGTTACAACCAAATTGGACCGATTTTAATGTTTCCATAGAAACAGAGATTTTCAGTTATCTTTTTTTAAATAAGACATTTCGAAAATGTTCTCTACTAACTTTTTAGGCCTTTGTATCCTGCTTCTGCGCATGAAGTTTCATTAAAATCGGTCCATTCATTTCGAAAAATAAAGACTTGAAAGTTTGTATGAAATGCGGTACGGCGTAAACGCTCTTAATGTTTTACCAACAACCCTGTAGATAAAATATTTAGAATTTCAAGTTGTTTAACGATTTCCAATGAATTGAGCATTTTGCCATGTTTTAAAAAACTAACGGACGCTTACCATGGCTCGGATGCTCTAACAAAAATAGTACTGCAAAAAAGTGATTGATCGGTCTATGGAGATTAATTGCCGAGCGTTACATTGATCGTTACATAACTGAAGGTTTCATGTTTAATTAGAGCTCCGTAACGCTACTCTCGGCAATAGTTATCAATTAGCGACACAAGCTGTGTTTAAATTACATGTTACACGTCAGTAATTAACGATAACTGCTTGCTTAAATACTGTCGTCGTTTGAACATATCTATAGACAAGACACAATCACCATTCCAGTCAATTGACAGTAACTCACCCTTGCTACTCGCTTTAACACTATCACCGTCTGAACATAACTTTATATTTGAAGAGCGGCAACAAGCGAGCGTAGTATTAAATTTCAGCGAAGATTTAAGATTAGTGCTGCAGTTTGTTGAATATATAGTAGTGTTCAGCCGGTGATAGTGTAGCAACTTGTGTTGTTGTTGAATATTGCAGAATTAACTGCTATCTATGTTTCCTGGCTGACACAATAAGATCTTCAATGGCGTGGCAGAGTTTGTGATCTGTGAAATTGTTGGTCGTAAACGCATATGAGTATGCATGAGTAAGTTTTAGAGCAATGTTTTAATATAAAAAAGTCCGGTCAAGAGAGAGTCGAACTCGCGCACCGAGGGTTCCGTACCATCATATGTTTTTAAATTTTTATCGGCGAGGCCTATATTCATCAGAGAATTTTAATACGTGTACTGCGGTGTAGAATATTGCAGTTTTATGTCAGCGCCATCTCTTTACCGATAGTGGAACTAACTTTTGTTGATGCTTTCTGAAAAAGTGTGCTATTTAGAGACTTCGTTTTATTTTTCCTGTAATCTTTGTATAAATTTCTATCACGTAGAATAATTTCAGATTTTTCTCTTTGCAAACTTCGGAGATAACTAAATGAAATAAAAAAGAAAGATAAAAAAAGGAAAGAAATATTTTTCATCAAAAGTCGAAAACTATGCGGCCTAAAAAAAAGAAAAAAAATGTATGAGAATGTGCAAACTGCGCTCTTTCATATGATACGATTTCCCACGCTTTCTGCTGCCTTACTTAAAAAGAATGTAAAGGCATGCCCTTTGGAGTTTAGGTTTCAGCATACAGACCCTCAGGCTGTTATAAAAGCTTTTAAAGATCTTAACATTAAATCAACAGAAGATCTCTGGGGAATGTCTGTAAAAGTATGTAGATCTTTCATCGAAACCATTGCGCCCTATTTAGCTTTCATATTTAACACCAGTGTTGATCAAGGAGTCTTTCCGGATCTTATGAAACATAGTAAAGTTGTACCATTGTTCAAATCCGGTGATAGTAAAGAACCTAACAATTAGGCTTCGTGTAGACGATGCCGGATCCGCATCGCCGCCGGACCGCATATATGTGTATACGAATGAATATCGCGCATGAGCCGCGCCGTCACCGTGCCGTCGCCGCACCGTCGCCGCACCGTCGCCGCACCGGCGCCGGAATGAAACCGCGTGCACGCGCATTGATGCCCAGTTTAAATAGTAAAGCAACGATCACAGTTAAACATTGCCAACGCAACTGTAAAGACGTCTGCTGTTCATGTTATAAATTGAAATACTATAATTATAATGTTAACTTTGACCAAAAAAAAAAAGTGTTACTTATGTATTTAATTTATAAATGGAGGCAGAAACAAATTCATAGACGTAAGAGACAATTTTGGGTACATCCTGTCTTAGCCTGCAGAGAAGACAAAGGAGAATTCTACATGTTATTTGAAGAAATAAGAAGTTTTTTTTTTGTATTTTTTTATCGGGCACATGTGAACATGGGCGCAAGCGACGGGCTACTGAGCATTGTTCATGTACACAAAATGGCGGCACGGCGGCGGTCCGACGCATGCGCGGTGCCGGTGCGGCGCCGGCGCGGCGACGGTGCGGCGCATGCGCGATTTTTATTCGTATACACAAACATGCGGTCCGGCGTCGGTGCGGCACCGGTCCGGCTCCGGTGTCGTCTACCCGAAGCCTTATAGACCTGTCTCAATTCTGCCACAAGCCCTAGTAGCCCTACTTCAAATTTTTCAGACCCCCTTTCAGTCCCTGTTGCAAAAAATATACATATATTTTTGTTTCTTTCTTATTCGCAAAATAGTTGGGCAAACGTCATCTAAAACTATTCCAAATTTCAAGTTGATAGCATTAGTAGCTCTTGAGATATCTAGCTGTGACAGACAGACAGACAGACTGAGTCTCACCAAAAGGGTTCCGTTTTACCATTTTGGTACGGAACCCTAAAACAAATTTATACAGGGTGGCGGCAACATCGAGGCTCAAACCATGGATTCAGTACAGGATTCTGGACCACCCTATGTTGAAATAATGCCTTACCAACACATACATACACTCACTCACACTACACTCACCCCCACACTACACTTACCCTAACCCTACACTTACCCATACACTACACTCACTTCTTCACATATTTATAGCAGAGATAGAATATGGTGGTTACTTTACTTTATTTTATTCTAGATTGTATTTGGAAAAACCTAGATTATAATTATTATTCTTATTTCTGCAATGCAACAGAAAGTTGGGCTTCACAAATGTGAAGGGAACGCTGACACCTAAGATACAGGACATGTCCTAGTTTGGGTGTCAGGAGTTTCACACAACGTGCATATACTTAGCCTATTAATATAAGGATTATAAGATTTTATAATGCATTGTTGACCCTTTTCTCTCTCCTTATTGTATTAGGCTTATGAAATAAATTATTGTTATTATTATTAATGCGTCGGTTATGAAAAAAAAAATTTGCTGTTCCATACATTTTGAACGCCTAGAGTATTGCACTTTTTTAGGAAACAGCAGATTTCTTTTATTACTTGACAATGAAATTAACTTTGAAGGAAAACGTCGTGAGGAAACCGGCATGTCCTAGAGCCAAAAGTTCGAAGCCATGTGACATCTACCAACCCGCATTGGGCCCGCGTGGTGGAATACGGCCCACTTCCTCTTATAAAGAGAGGAGGCCTTTGTCCCAGCAGTGGGAATATTATAGTCTAATTATGTAGGTTCTCTTCTTCTTTAAAGGGAAAATGTGGATACAAAGTGGCCTGAATATTGGGATAAAAAGTAGCCTACCTGTATGTTAATCCAGGGTGTCAGCTACCTCCATACAAAATTTTATCAAAATTGGTGCAGCCGTTTGAGCATCATCTGCCTAGCCTTTTCCCAACTATGTTGGGGTCGGCTTCCAGTCTAACCGGATGCAGCTGAATACCAGTATTTTACATGGAGCGACTGCCTATCTGACCTCCACAACCCAGTTACTGGGTAATACGACATCCCTTGGTAAGACTGGTTGTCAGACTTTCGACCTTATGACTACCCGTAACGACTGTCAAAGATCTACGAATGCTTTCCGAGGCACGGAGGGGTCACGGTATGTAAAGATGGTCACCCATTCACAGACCAACCGCGGCAAGCGTAGCTTAACCTGACCGATCGACCTGTGCGGCTGTCATTATTTAGCCTGAAGAAGTAACAAACATATAAACACACACACTCACAAACTTTCGCCTTTATAATATTAGTATGCCTTTATAAAATAGTTATGGTGGAAGTACTTTTACGAACAAACTCTTTCACAAAAACCTCTGCTACTTAAACTCACCCAATCAAGGTAGTCATATACTTAATCAAATGCAAACGATCCCTAAAGTCAAAATGACAAAGCACCTACCTCGCCAACAAAGTGTCAAACCTATTATAAACTAAGTTTAACCTAACATGATATAGCCAGACCCAGATTAATCTTTCGTTAGGGAAGGCGCCGGCTAATAACTTCCATAGTTAGGACACGTCATTATGTTCGACCTTTTTGAAGTTCGAGGACATTTGAGTATCGATTTCTTGTAAGTTATTGCCAAAGATTTTGGTACTCAAATAATATTTTGTTAGTCGTTTTGGAAGAATTAAGTTCGTAAAATTGTATTTTAAAATAACCACACTAATATTATAAAGGCGAAAGTTTGTGAATGTGTGTGTGTGTTTATATGTTTGTTACTTCTTCATGCTCAAACGGCTGGACCAATTTCGATAAAATTTTGTATGGAGGTAGCTGACACCCTGGATTAACATATAGGCTACTTTTCATCCCGATATTCCCACCGAAACCGAAACCGCGGGGCGCAGCTTGTGTTTAATATAATGATTGATGCTTGTTTGTTCTTTGTTTCGAAATGAGTATTTTTCAGCTGGATAGGATGACAGGAATAGATGGACTGTCTTATGGAATAACAGGCCAATCACAATTATTTTACCTTTTATTTTGGGTCACTGTCAAAATCAAAGTGATCTTTGTTCTCGTTACATTAAGGTTGCTTTTATGTTGATGCCACTGACAAGTCTTTTAAAATCAAAGTGATCTTTGTTCTCGTTGCATTAAGGTTGCTTTTAGGTTGATGCCACTGACAAGTCTGTCAAAACCACAGTGATCTCTATTCTCGTTACAATAAGGTTGCTGTTATCAAAGGTACAATAACTGTGAACGGACTGTATTTTGTTTTTACCCGACTGGGCCAGAAGGAGGGTTATGTTTTTACCCGACTGGGCCAGAAGAAGGGTTCTGTTTTTACCCGACTGGGCCAGAAGGAGGGTTATGTTTTTACCCGACTGGGCCAGAAGGAGGGTTATGTTTTTACCCGACTGGGCCAGAAGGAGGGTTCTATTTTTACCCGACTGGGCCAGAAGGAGGGTTCTGTTTTTACCCGACTGGGCCAGAAGGAGGGTTATGTTTTTACCCGACTGGGCCAGAAGGAGGGTTATGTTTTTCGAGTGTATGTATACATGTATTTTGTATCCTTATTTAACCTGTCAAGTCTTGACTGATGAGACACAGTTATCTATGGTGACGTTACTCCCGGGAGTAACACAGGATATACCTAGATTATAAAACATCGATCCTATTATAGAATTAAAATTAAATAATAAATTAAATTATTGTAATTGTATTTATTCAATGTAAGTGGGCATGTGATAATAGTAAGAGTCTTTGTAATTATTACGACTTAATTTAAAAAATGTCTTTACGATGATTTCTTGGCAAAATATCAGTATTTACAATACAGTGTTATTAATTATATAATGATAATATTAATACTTACCGAAAATATGAAACCCCATCCTTTTTTAGCATTCTGAATGTGTGATTTTTACAGTTTTTAAACGAGCACTGAGGCGTGTTTACCGTTGGAGCGTTCGAATGCTACTAGATTAAAAGTCCACCCAAATGTTAAATTGGGTGCACATTCGGTGAGGACGCTGATTGTGTATCTAGTTCTTTATTAGTGATCGATGATATAAAATAATAAAAGTTTTTATCAACTTTAAAAATGAAGGTCTAAGTCAAATCATTGCTATTGTCACCAGACTCACCATAAACATTGGTGATCACGGTAAGCAAACAAAAGGATACTGACCATTTTATATTATTTTTTATTTTATTTATTCGAGAAAACAAACAATTACACATTAATAGTTACAAAGCAAAAATATAGGATACAGAAATGATACAAAATGTGAAATCAACCGCGTTCTCCATTTACTCTTCGCAATTTCGTAGTTTTTTTACGACACTCCTGGGCGAATTACGCTACTAACCAAATCGAGAAAAGTAATAGGTATTAGGTACAATCTAACAAGCTATTTGGTAACTCGCAGCTACTTTAACAATGTTGTGAGTGTGCTGGGTAGTCGATTCTTTTACGTAACTCAAGTAGACCATAAGCTGGTCCAGTGGCAACGTCCCAGATTTACGAGTGTAGGTCGTGAGTTCGACCCAGGCAGGCGCTTTATTTTTAACTGATTTCAAAAACAGGAAGAGGTTCTGAATTCGGTTGTATTTTTTTATTTATGTTTGTTACCTCATTTAAAAACCGAATTGGGTTTTTTTTTATTTTTTTTTATTTATGTTTGTTACCTACCTCAGTACCTACGCCGTCATTTAAAAACCGATTTGGTTTTTTTTATGTTTGTTACCTCAGTAGATACGCCGTCATTTAAAAACCGATTTGGTTTTTTTTTAAATTTTTTTTATTTATGTTTGTTACCTACCTCAGTACCTACGCCGTCATTTAAAAATTAAATGTAAATAATTGGAAAAGGATCAAATACTAATAATAATTCCATATGAATTTATCTGTTTTAGTCGCGTTACCTAGATTCTTTAAGTTGGGGGTTTTTAAATTATTCGATCCTTTTCCAATTACTTACATTTAATTTAATTTTTTTTTTGTGTCGGGGGTTTTTTAAATTTTTAATTTAATTTTTTATTTCATGCTTTTTGTAGGGACTCCTTAATTTTTGTATTATATATCTTTTATTTTCTTGCGTTTTAAGATTCAGGTAATTTGGTGTTTAATCAGGTTTTTATCCGTCAAAAAATAATTATTAATTTATAGTTGAAGAATACTTTTTAAGACTAAACAGATTTTTTTGTTTTAATATATCCTTTTTCTAGTTCTTCCTTTAGTTATTCAACTTTCGTACAAGTATTTCATAGCTATTAGATATCTTAGGTATTTCAGATCTAGTTTATAAAATGGGACTGCGACACTATCTGATGTAGAAATACCTACGCTTTTTAAGTAGGATATCTAATTCCATTCGTAATAAAAATAGTCAAGCTCAGTGGTCGTAGGTACCAGTCATCACTCCACTTTCCTCATCATTCTAGAGCATTGATCAGACAAAAAAATATTTTAAAGTTTTAGTTTTCATTTCGTTAGTTAATATTCCTCATTCCCTTTCAATATAGTGTACATTATTCTACTTGTCAAGCCCTTGCATTTGATACCTATATTGAAACCCTACAAAATGGTTGAGCTGGATGGTGCTGATCCACGCGTCATGTTCGTGAACGGGTGCCGTCGGTTGAGACTGGTCATCTCTTAACTGCCAAGGCTTATTTTTAATCTTATATTTTGAATTGTTTCTTCATTTGTCTTTTTCTTTTTACATTGTTCTCACATATAGAAGCAACAAGAATAATGTACCCAGGATTTTGTAATAACTTGATTTAAAAGAGTGTCCATGGAGTTTCTTGCCCGTTCTTCTCCATAGAGATCTACGTTTTGGAATGGGCAACTAGCTTCAACTTTCTGACTAACTGACAGACTATTTAATTTTGACAATCCAAAAGTTCCTGTACAAGGTTTAATTGAAATAAATGCTTTGAGTTTGAGTTTGAGTTTGAAGGAGTTGTGAAAAAAATATATAATTCGCCATTTTGTGGTGGCGGTCATCTTGGATTTGAAATTTGTAATAGCGTGTAGTATTCTAATAGTCAAGCCCTTTCATTTGATACCCATATTAAGGGAGTTGTGAAAAAATATGTAATCCGCCATTTTCTAGCGGCGGCCATCTTGGACCGATTTTCATCAGACATAGCTAAGAACACTCCCGACTAATTCACCTTTCAAACAAAAAAAAACAATATCAAAATCGGTTCATCCGTTCGGGAGCTACGATGCCACAGACAGACACACACACACACACAGACACGTCAAACTTATAACACCCCGTCGTTTTTGCGTCGGGGGTTAAAAACCGATTTGGTTTTTTTTTTTAATTTTTTTTTATGTTTGTTACCTCAGTAGATACTAGATACGCCGTCATTTAAAAACCGATTTGGTTTTTTTTTTTGTAAAAACAATTTCATCGCCACTTCTCTCAAAACGGTGAAGGAAAACTCGTGAGGAAACCGGTATGTCCTAGAACCAACAATACGAAGATGACATCTTCCAACCCGCACTGGGCCCGCGTGGTAGATTACTGCCCACTCCTCACCGAGAGGAGGTTTGAGTCCCAGCAGTGGGAATATTGTAAGCAGATTCTGCTATTATTTTAATGTTACCTAGCCTTACCAGGTTCGTCAAAGCAATGGAAACCTATTCAGATGAGGCTCATAGATGATTCTGCCCTTTTTTATGGGTGGTAATTTATCATATAACTTCTCCCGCTCTGGGCGGGGCGGGAGGGTGTGTCAGACTTTTACTGACTAAAACCCACCCGTGTTTCTTCAGTTGCCTGTGTCAGGGGCCACGGTATCTCTTTCGAACAACCCGCGACCCTGGCAGGCATCGGCCCTAGCGGAACCCGTCTGTTAGTGCTGACATCTGTTTGAGGCGTTTTTTTTTGCGAATGGGAAATCATCAAATGACACCCCGCTCTGGGTTTTAGTCAGTAAGAGTCTGACACTCCCTTCCACTCCGGAAGGGAGTGTCAAACTCTTACTGACTAAAACCCACCCATGTTCCTTCCTTAGCCCTTTATGTTCCGGGCCAGCGGTAACCCTTTCGGTCAATCCCGATGACCCGGCAGCCTTCAGCCCTAAGGGGGCCCCTCCTCGATGTTGACATCTCTTCTCGGTGAGCTACCCATTACTCTCCGCCCGCAGGCCCGCGCATACGGTGGCCAGGAGTCGGGAGTGTAAATCTGGCGCTGTTCCACAAACGATGGACACTTCATCGTGTCCTGCGTGACCTGTCGTCAGCACGTTACAGGCACTGATGGACACTGGTCATGGCGCCAAACACTTGAGAAAATTCTGGGCCGACTCGTTTTAGATTGCCATTGACACGCTATGAAGAAAAAATAAATAATCACAATGTAAAATCAAAATATTTTATTTCACATAAACCTACATGGGAACGTATGAAACGTCAGAAGCTAGGTGCACGATACCAGTTGGTAATTTCCTTTGGAGAAGAGCCGGCAAAATTCCATGGTTACTCTTTTAAGATCATAGCATAAGTATCAACCTGGAAAGGGATCGTCACCGTATCAACTCGAGCCATTCAGTATTATTTGTATGAAATTCCCTACAGCAACGCACACTAATCGGAATCGTAACGTAACCGCCTCGCCTCGGGACAAGCTCATGAAGCGCCTTGCGGTGCGTGGTCAACTTGCAGTTCCCTCGCTTACGGTTCGTCGTCCCCGAGCTTACGTCTCTTCGTCCACCCTTGCCCCTCTCACCCCTCCCGCGGCTTGCCTGCAGCACCATGAACCAGCGGTCGGCGAGCCGTAAGCGCGGAGCTTCTGATCCGCTTTGGTTATGTGTTTACGTTAGGTTGATTTATTTGACGCCGAGGCGAAAGGCGATACGGTGTCGATCCCTTTCCGAGTTGACATTTGTGCCTTTAATTGGCTTTTACACTGTTTACAAATAACAATGTTAACACGTATGGGAGGACAGTGTTGTTGAAAGATACATATATTTGACAATATACCAGATAATTTGTTCAACAGATTTTACATGACCTATTTCAGTTTGATAGTGACAGAACAATAAGATCCATAGTAAGGTATTACAGGCTTATAAGCAATTAATAATGATAACTTCAAGTTATTGGTTATTTGTTTCTCGAACAAATGTATTGTGTTGTGGGTATTGAGAACCATTTTGTTATCGCAAATAATCTAGTTTTAGGTAATAAATCTTACTGTCTCAATGAAGCCTAAATACAATGTGTAATATGTTTGTAGGTATCTCAAATCAAGTCTAGCTTTAAATCATGATTTATTACTGAGTTTTGTGCTAGAATTTAGGCTATAAATGTGGCCTTAATTTTCAACACAATTTCAGCTGCGAATAATGAAAATGCTACTAAAATATACCAGCTTTTGATTAAAACAATTGTTAGATTTAACCATTAAAACATCGTGAGGAAACCGGCATGTCCTAGAACCAAAAATTCGAAGACATGTGACATCTACCAACCCGCGTTGGGTCCGTGTGGTGGATGTCGGCCCGCTCTCTTTCACCGAGAGGCGGCCTGTGTGTGTGTATGTGTGTGGGGGGTGTGTGTGTGTAGGAGGGGGTGTGTGTGTGTATGGGGGGGTATATGGAGGTGTGTGTGTGTGTCCTGTGTGTGACTCACACACACGTGTGAGTTAATGTCTCCGCAGCTTAGAGTCTAGATTAGAATAGAATTTCTATGGAAATATGTCTGATACAAAATCAAAAGTCGTTTTATGGATGAGTGACCAACCATTACACGTCAAGACCTCCGTGTCTCGGAAAGTAAGTTAAGGTGCTTACATGACCTAAAGCGCGATCACTGTCGGACAGCATAGAAAAGAAAGAGAAGCGCGATGACACAACGCTGGTAGTTTATTGCAAAATATGAAGCAATTATTTAATTACAAAAAATCTATTGTTTGGACAAAAAAAAAATTAAAACACTAGTATTTTAGTATGTTGCTTGTAGAATAATCTGACAAAAAATCAGAATGATTGGATGTATGCCTATTAGTATGGTTTTTATTGTCATAAGAAGTATTTTCTTGATTTTTTTCTATCGTATCAAATTAATTGTATTATGTTTTCAACACACTATCTACCTAGCATACATCCTAAAGAATATCATATATTTTTCTGATTTTGTTTACTGGAGTCGATCATACTTTTATTGCTTCTAAAACTTGCGTTTTTTGCGTTTAGGTAATCCTGTAATCCCCTTAAGTGGGTCTCGCCTGTTGGTCGTAGATCTTTGACAGTTGTTACGGGTAGTCAGAAGCCCAAAAGTCTTACCAAGGGGAATCGTATTACCCAGTAACTGGATTGTGGAGGTCAGATATGCAGTCGCTCCATGTAAAATACTGTAAATAAATGTAGACACCAACAAAGTTGGAAAAAGGCTAGGCAGATGTTTTACTCCTTTGGCGAAAGGCGTATGTATGTTTATCCATGGTAATATTATAAATTCGAAAGTAGCTCTGTCTGTCTGTATGTTACCTTTTCACGCCTAAATCATTGCGATAAAATTTGGCAGAGAGATAGATTGCATCCCGGAGAAGGACATAGGATAGTTTTTATCGACTTACTTACTTTTGCGAAGCTAGTATTGTTATATACAACGTAATTACACCCTAACGAAAACCCATTTTAACATCAGAAATGCGCTTCATGCTTATGTGGAATGCTGAGCGTTTCCTCTTACATACAAACAAAGTAAACTAAATTCATTTCACATAATACTCTGAATTCTATTTCGAGAATGTTCTGTAATACTTTGACCGGCTACAGCGGATAATGGCATACGTAGTTTTGCTTTTAATTTTCTGCCTGTGTTGTAGAAAATTATTTTACGTTTTTACATAATGTTATGTGGTTATGTAATTTCCTTTGTTAGAGTTTTGTTTCAGCATCTATTTTTCTGTTACTAATATTATATAATAGTGTCAGAATGGTCTGTCATTGATTTCATAATTGTTGATTTTGACAAGTTTGGTAATCTACTAATGACGTTATTATGACTTTCCAATGGTCAACCTTTGCAATGACACTCCATTGAAAGAAATGGCATAGAATGGTAATCTCGTAAATAATGACAAATTAATGACTGCAAAAAATTTGACAGTTCCTTTGAATCTACCATTAGAACGTCATTGTGCAGTCATTGCTTTTAATTCGTTACGGGTATCGTATATGTTCTGTGCCATTGACCGACCAATGATCGACCATTATGAATTTAGCAGATTACGAACTTTTAGCAAAATGACAATGGGATCGTGTTGGAATGACGAATTTATAAAAATAGCTGACTTGGGCCCCTGTTCGTTATTTGCACATTGAATGTTCATTTCAAAGGTATAGAATTTCTTTAGGCAAAGTTTTATTTGTTGTTGTACGTAGGTATTTGCAAAACTTAACTTGAAAAGAAAAAAAACCGGTCAAGTGCGAGTCGGATTCGCGCACCGAGGGTTCCGTACTGTGTAGGTATGTAAATAGTTTATCACGGTTTTTTTTTAATGCACCACGGTTTTCGGATTTTTTCCTTTACTTATGCTACATGATCTTGTTTTTTTTTACCAAATTTCATGATTCTGGGTCAACGGGAAGTACCCTATAAATTTTGATTCCCTTGAGAGTGTCGAAATAAATGTTTTTTGCGGCATAAACAGCCGTATCTTTTTTTTACGCTAACGTAGGTATTTGATTTTTTCACAGCTTCAAGGGACTATAGACCTGAGTATATGGTTTTAATTTCTACTCAATACCTCCTCGCGTTCCCGAGATAAAGGGTCTTGACAGACAGACGGACGGACGGACGGACAACATGATCCTTTATGGGTCCGTTTTTTCCTTACGAGGTACGGAACCCTAAAAACATGGAGATGAAAGGTACTGCTGTTTTCATAAGTTTCTTTTGTGGAGATTAATGTGACTGAAATCAGTACACAATCGCACCTTAAGGATTAACAGAAAGCCTAGCTAGTTTTTACGATTCTACTGAAAAGATATAATATGGCCTGCCCCTTTCCACATATTCACGAATAAATTAAAAAAGCTATTAATAAGCAAATGTTATTACAGTGTTAACGAATATCTAAATGATAAATCCTTGAAAAAATTAAGTATACATTAAGTAAAAATGTTAAATTATTATTAGTAAGTATACATTAATTATATTATAAAAGTGTGTTTAGAATAAGTGACATTACATAAATGATAAGTCCTCTTCTCCACATACCTATCTATCTTTTGCTGTGCCCGACAGGGTCCATGATTGTTCTTTTGGCAAATGTTTACCATCTAAGCCTACATTGTGGAATGCAATAAAGAATTGAGTATTGAGTATTTCTGGGAACCATGTTTTAGACATTCATGGCCTTATTTTGAAACAAGGTTTATCTTTAGACCCAGGTTTAAACCATCGAGCCATTTTTAAATTACGAACTATATAATCCGACAATGTTAAAGTTCTTATTACAAAAAAAACTGGCCAAGTGCGAATCGGACTCGCACACGAAGGATTTCGTACCACAAGGTAAAAAGGCAAAAAAAACACGTTTGTTGTATATCTGTTTTTAGTATTTGTTGTTATAGCGGCAACAGAAATACATCATCTGTGAAAATTTCAACTGTCTAGCTATCACGGTTCATGAGATACATCCTGGTGACAGGCAGACAGACAAACGGACAGTGGAGTCTTAGTAATAGGGTCCCGTTTTTATTGACGCTTTGGGTACCGAACCCTAAAAAACTGGCTAAAAACTGGCTCGAAGATTTTAGGCTAGACCTAAATTTAGAACTTTTTTTTAATAAGACGGCAAAAGTTTACGACGCTCAAAATCAACAACTACAAAATATCCTTCATAGAAAAACATAATATTTAAATGTTGAAATTTCCATGTTACAGGGACATTCATCAAAAGGTTCTTTTTTTTAATATTTCATTTGGAGGCCTTGGCGTTTTATTTATAGGCTCGTTGTCCTATTTACTGGGGACAATGGATTAGGTGGGCACCTGGCTTATTGACTGTGGTTTTTCGTGCTGTGTATTATTTAAGCTCAGATAAATAACACCATCAGGAGCAGCGGTGCTCCAGTGGTAACGGCCCTAACTAACGAATTGTAGGTCGTAGGTTCGATCCCAGGCAGGCGTTTTATTTTGTAAATAATATTTTATCTCCACTACTCTGTGGTTTTAACGGGACTCTCTACACTTAGTGGTTTTAACGGGAATCATAAACACTTGGATTTAGTAAGTTTTTTTTATTTTTTTTATTATTTTATTTTTTGATAGATTCTTTTTTTTGTAAATGTGAGGACTTTGAAGGCCTTATAGACTTTAGATCTGTAGACCATTGTCTATTTTATCAAGTACTTGGTACTTGTTGACAGGCCTGCGCTGTCCTCCCATACCTACTGTAATCTGGAAACACTGTAAAAGCTAATTATTTTCAAAAAGAGTAACCGTGGAGAGAAAAAGAGTAACCGGTTCTTCTCCATAGGAAACGACCAATTGGAACCATGCACCTAGCTTCTGACGTTTCATAAGTGCCCATGTAGGTTTATGTGAAATAAAAAACATTTTGATTTTGATTTTCGACTCTCAAAAACGGCAAAGGAAAACTTCGTGAGGGAACCGGCATGTCCAAGAACCAAAATTCGAAGACATGTGACATCTAAAACCCGCATTATCTCACGGGGAGGAGGCCTGTATCCCAGCAGTGGGAATGTTATAGGATGATTATGGTATGTTATGTTGTGCTAAATAACACCAGAATGTAATAAGATTGTTGCACTCCAGAGAATTGTGCCCATTGTGACAATGGGCCTTATAAGAAGGCTAAAAGTCACCCAAAGGGCAATGGAGAGGGCTATGCTTGAAGTTTCCCTGTGTGGTTGAATCAGGAATGAGGAGATCCGCATGAGAACCACGGTAACCGACATAGCCCGAAGAATTGCCAAACTTAAGTGGCAGTGGGCAGGGCACATTGCTCGCAGAACAGATGGCCGATGGGGCCGAAAGGTTCTGGAGTGGTGGCCGCGTACCGGAAGACGTCTCGTTGGAAGGCCTCCCACAAGGTGGTCCGATGACCTTGTGAAGGCTGCAGGAACCCGTTGGATGCGAGAAGCACAGAACCTGTCGAAGTAGAGGTGCTTGGGGGAGGCCTATGTCCAGCAGCGGACGTCTTTGGTCTGAAATTATGACTGCAGGGCAAAGGTCACTCAAGATTTTCAAAATCAAATGTCAATCCAAAAAAAAATTAAAAACTAAAATCCGACTCCTGAAAAGGATGAAACAAGAAAGTACAGACGCCAGCACATCAAGCTACCCGAAACTGTCAAATTTTCCCAATCAACTTTGAACCTTATAATTTAGCGATAAAGTTGAAAATCTATTAAAGAAATTTGACAGATTGTAATAGCTTGATGTACTGGCGTCTGTATTCCCGTGGTCGCATGCCGCAGTACTAACATACTTATACATAAGTTATGCGACGGAAAGGTACTTTCTTGTTTCATCCGTTTCAGTAGTCGGGTTTTAGTTCTTAAACTTATTTTTTATTTCGTTGTTTTAGGGTTCATATCAGTAATATTTATATTTTTGAAATGTGCTTATTAAGCCCTTTCATTTGATACCAAACAAGGCACCATCCCAAAATATTTACTTTTTAATTCAATACTTTATGTCCTCTAGAGGGCGCCATATTGAATTTAGTGTGACGTCACATACTCTATAACTAGCGGACGGTCAACACGTTTCTAACAATACCTCATTTGTCAAATTATTATAACTAGTTTTTAAGTAATGAGGAAACAGATGAACGTACATACATACTGGTTAAAATCATATACAATAATCGTATATGATTTTAACAGGTAATTAGACAGCGCTTTTTGATCGTCAAAATGACATAAGACAGTCCCTGAATAATATAAATCAATCTTATTGATGGATTTTCTTATATAACTCAAAAAATAAGTGGAAATACAGCCTAAGTATATTGTCGTCTAAATAAACGGAACCAGGAATATAATATCATAATATTTATTTGGTAATATGATATTAGAGGGAAGTTGACTACAATATGTGTTGGAGTATAGAGAGGAGGTTAGAACAATTATATTTGTTGTAATATTGAGCTGAAAATAATGCGATCTATTTGATGAAAGATTTGCAACTGTAACGACTATAACATCATTCTTGTAATAAATAAACTCTCTCTGTTAAGTAATTGAATAGATTATTTTGTATTCTTGCGTGGGTTTTCTCATGATTAACATACATTATATACAGTACGGAAACCACATAATGCAATTAATTATAGCACATACTTGATATCGCCTTTTCAGCTGTAATATCAGCTGTTCCCTACATTTATGTTCGCATAAGTCTACAAAATTTAGGGAACAGCAGATTTTTTATCGCAACCAATTTTGTTCATTTTTTGCATATATATCGTAAACTTTGAGAGTAAAGGAACACAGAGTGCACCTGTGCTTACGCACACACTTGTGCACTATAATATTTCCTGCGTACCTGGCTAATCTCCGTTGAAATCGGTCGGGAGGCTATTATTATTATTTTTTATTACTGACCCTCAAATTCCCTATCGCTTTCAGCAATAGTTTAATTGCAATAGTTTTCAACGATAAACCACCCATATAATAATTCCCATTCCTCTCAACAATACTAAAACGTAGAAAATATAAATTATAGAGACAGATCGTTAGACAGTAAGGGTCATCGCAACTGCGTGGGTGGAGCTAAATTATTGCCAGAGATGACTTACTGTAGAAACACTATGCCCACTGGGGAATTTGTTAGCCCCGATATTCTCTTCTTTATCATAATTCTGTGATGATACATGAATATATAGCGGTATTTATTTACTTAGAGGGTCTCCTTGGTTAATAATACTCGTGTATTTTGAACAAGGGCTTAATAAAACCAGCCCCATTTTATGTCCTGGCACATCACTGTCCATTCCAAGGTTGCCTGGAAGAGATCGCAGAAAGCAATAAGGCCGCCCATTGTATATTTTGTGGTGTTTCATTTATTTTTTGTTATGTGTTATGTGTTTGTGGCATACAATAAAGTATATATCCTACTATTCCTACTAATATTAAAAACGCGAAAGTTTTTGAGGATGGATGTTTGTTCCTCTTTCACGCAAAAACTACTGGACGGATTTTAATGAAACTTTACAGTAATATAGCTTAAACATCAGAATAACATATAGGATACTTTTATCCCGATATTCCCACGGGATCGACACTTTTGCGGGTAAAACCGCGGGGCGCTGCTAGTAAATAAATAAGCCAGCTGCACGGGCCAATCGAACTTTAAGTTATACTTGACAAGGTTGGTCCATGGATGGGTAACCTTCCACCACATATTGATACCCCTTCGTGCCACGGAAAGCATCGTTAAGCCCGAAAGTCTCATAGCCAGTCTTACCAAGGGATATCTTCTATATCTCTTACCCAATAACTGTGTTGTGGAGGTCCGATAGGCATTCGCTCTATGTAAAATACTGGTATTCAGGTGTACCCCGTTAGACTGGAAGGCGACCCCAACATATTTGGTACAGAACGTTATGTGTATATCGCACCCAACAGTTCAGTTAACCTGGCCTTTGGAAGTAGTGCTCGTCTCGCTTCACTCTCTCGGCTCACATGCGGTTGATCACAGTTCTAACCTAACCCATTTGGTCGGGGTGCCCTGGCTTAGTTACTGCGACCAATTTGGCTCTCGCGTGATTCCCTTTACTGACTATCTTTAACCAAAACACTCAACATAGTTTCACTATCATATTATTATTATTTTGTTTTGGTTCGGTTAGCTTTAGTTATTGGGTGCGTTTGGGTTTCGACTAAATACTTTTAGGTAAAATACCAAAAGATAAAACTTTATTCTATTGAGTTACTTTATTCTATTGAGTTACTATTGGATGCGTTTGGGTTTCGACTAAATACTTTTAGGTAAAATACCAAAAGATAAAACTTTATTCTATTGAGTTACTATTGGGTGCGTTTGGGTTTCGACTAAATAATTTTAGGTAAAATACCAAAAGATAAAACTTTATTCTATTGAGTTACTTTATTCTATTGAGTTACTATTGGATGCGTTTGGGTTTCGACTAAATACTTTTAGGTAAAATACCAAAAGATTAAACTTTATTCTATTGAGTTACTTTATTCTATTGAGTTACTATTATGTGCGTTTGGGTTTCGACTAAATGCTTTTAGGTAAAAAACCAAAAGATTAAACTTTATTCTATTGAGTTACTTTATTCCATTGAGTTATTATTGGGTGCGTTTGGGTTTCGACTAAATACTTTTAGGTAAAATACCAAAAGATAACATTTATTCTATTGAGTTACTTTTAGGCCCCGTTCAAGTGTCCCTTATATGAGGTCAAATTAAATTAGCTGGCAAAACTTCGCAGACGAGACGAGTATCGATATTTAAACCGCGTGCCGCTTGCGTGTAGGTATGAGGACTTATGTCAGTTGAAAACTTTTGTGACAATTTCCTTTCTTCAACTTACAAAAACTAAATATTCCCTTGCTGATGCATCCACCGTTTATATCTGTTGGATAGTTGCCAACTAGGAAGGAAAAAGAACTCCTAGATAAGAAAGTAGAATATACTGGGGTAATGTATGTAGGTATGAATATTTTGGAAGATTACTTTCATAGTGTAGCCTAAATGTTTTAACCTAGTTCTGGGGCTGTATATCAGGGTTATAACGTCTACTGAATATTGTGCTTCTTACAGTGTGGAAGGGAATTGGAAATTTCAGCCATGTTTAGTTGGAAATGGTCATCATTTCAGCCGAAAGACGTCCACTGCTGGACATAGGCCTCCCCCAAAAGGGGGGGGTTTACCATAGTCGCCACGCTTGGCAGGCGGGTTGGCGATCGCAGTATGGTATGGTGGTGAAATGCATAGAGAACGCTGCTGCCCAATCTCCGGTACGCCCCTTAGTCGCCTTTTACGACACCCACAGAAAGAATTGGGTGGTGCTATTCTTTAAGTCCGGCACCACACAGACAGTGTTGGAAATGGTATAGTGTTCTATTCTTAGTCCGGCCAAGTGGGGCCCGTGGCTAAATAGTAGGTAACAGTTGCACAGGTCGATCCGTCAGGTTAAGCTACGCTTGCCGCGGTTGGTCTGTGGATGGGTGACCGTCTTTACATACTGTGACCCCTCCGTGCTTCGGTAAGCACGTTAAGCCGTTGGTCCCGGCTGTCATTCGTGGATCTCTGACAGTCGATACGGGTAGTCAGAAGCCCGAAAGTCTGACAACCAGTCTTACCAAGGGTATCGTGTTACCCAGTAACGGGGTTGTGGAGGTCAGATAGGCAGTCGCTCCATGTAAAATACTGGTATTCAGCTGCGTCCGGTTAGACTGGACGCCGACCCCAACATAGCTGGGAAAAGGCTGGGCAGATGAGGCAAATGATCATGGTCCGTCTAAGTAAAAGAAGTTACGTCCTCAAGCAATTTGCAGGTGGTGATGAACAATTTTGGACCGGAGAAGATGGAGCCAGATTGTCCGCTTAAAAGGGCCCAGTGACCACGACCCTCAGTAATGAGGGACCGATTGAAGGGAGGGAGATAGTGTTCTTAGAGCAGTGAGAACTGTGATAGTGGTGGCGTAGTAATAACAGTCGCGACTTACGATTTGTAGGTCGTAGGTTCGAACTCAGAAAGGCGCTTTACTTTGTGTAAATTATTTCATCACTAGCAGCGCCTCGCGATTTCATCCGCATAAGTGTCGATCCCGTGGGAATATCGGGATAAAAACTATCCTATGTCCTTTCCTTACTCTACTCAAACTATCTCCTTACTTCACTCAAACTATCTCTATATCAAAATTCAACTAAATCGGTTCAGCGGTTTAAATGTGAAGAGGTAACAGACAGACACACATTCGCATTTATAATATTAGTATAGATCACTGCTTTCAAAACAGTGAAGGAAAAAATTGTGAGGCAACTCCCAAGTAACATTTAATTCGGCCTAGGTTGTAAAAAATGCCTTTAGGTTTTATAAGGGTCGTAAAAAGGTTATCTATCTAGACTAGGTAGGCTTTGCTATCTGGTCATATTAAGTACTTGAGAATGATTAATAAGTCCTAAAACTAATTGTTTATTATTACAACCTTGGAGCCGATGACAAGAGTTTAAATTAACGTTATTTTGACTTGGGTTTCAAGAGCATTATAGTCCTAGGATCTTATAGTTGTTGTAGACTCCTGATTAAGTTCTGGAAAGGTTAGCATTATTCTAAAGTGAGATCTAAAGGTTTAATTTTTAACTTTGATATACTTAACCATAAAGTTATGGAATGTTGAAATCGCTTATTAGTAATTTCTAAAACCTACTTTAAACTTTTAGGCTGTATTAGAGTTGTCTAGGTAAACAAATTAGGACTGTGTGGTGAAAACCCAAACCAATAAGCTATTTTTATGAGCTGAAGGCATGCTTAAAGTCCTACAAGAATATTTTAAAGCTTTAGATGCATCCTCTAAAAATGTTAGTGTTGTCCGCGACTTCAAAGCATTACGTTGTCTTGCAAAATGAACCGACACAGAGTGTTATCAAAAAAACGGAGTGGAAGTTTCAGCACTCTTGTCGAACCGTCAAAAGCATGTCCTCCTACAACCAAAACTTAAAAGCAAACAATTGTGCGGTTTTTTTCGCGACTCGCAACTCTTGAAGGACTCCTGGAGATAAACTTAAAGCTGCGAAAACAGCTTTGTCGTTTTAAGTAGCTCCGCGAGATTACCTTTAGCTCTTATTTTCGTAAACAATAAGAGCTTTTAGCTGTTACAGTTCTGAAAAGGTTAATTGTAATGCTTTCTAGTAATTTTATTACGCCAGCCATTTTGTTTAATGGAAAAAAAAAAAAATCTAAACAAAAAGCAATATTTTAAGTCAATAACGCAAAATTAAGTAACGTGTGGTAAGTGATTTAAAATATATGATTTTTATATGAAAAGAAGTTTTATTTCTAATGCAACTTACTACCAACCACCTAATTTTATAATTTTTATTTCATTAAAATATCTTCTAAATTTACTTTCGGAAGGCCCGTCTCGTATACAGCACTATTATCCTAAAGTGTTACGATAAAGTGCCAGTCGCACTATTTTTTTGGTTTTCCCTGACTTCAGCAAGCTATTTATTACTTTTTATGATTATAACACTTACTTACATCTAGCCATTTTGAAACTTGGTATAATGACAGCGAATGGCGCCATCTATACATATAATAAAATTGTAGAAAAGTGGTGTCTGTACAATGGAAATATATAAAAAAAAAGTAGCAGGGGTTGTTATTATATCGATGCCGAAATTGTAATTAATTTTTTTTTTTGTCTGTTTGTCTGTATGTTTGTGCACGCTAATATCAGAAACGGCTTATTAGATTTAGATGCGGTTTTCACTAATATATTGTAGTAAGCTTCACTTAACATTTAGTGTTTATTTCATGTCAATCGGTTCATAAATGAAAAAGTTATGTCAATTTAAAGAATCACGGCGAACATTTGTTAAAGTATTCAGTGAACGCGCGTATCCTGGAGAGTATAGGCGAATAGTTGCATTCGATTATTGCGATTCACTTGAATGCTGACTGTTTGCATACTTTAGAGGGGCCCGTGGCTAAATAATAACAGCCGCACAGGTCGATCGATCAGGTTAAGCTACGCTTGCCGCGGTTGGTCTGTGGATGGATGACCGACCATCTTTACATACCGAGACCCCTCCATGCCTCGGAAAGCACGTTAAGCCGTTGGTCCCGGCTGTCATTCGTGGATCTTTGACAGTCGTTACGGGTAATCAGAAGCCCGAAAGTCGGACAACCAGTCTTACCAAGGGGTATCATATTACCCAGTAGCTGGGTTGTGGAGGTCAGATAGGCAGTCGATCCATGTAAAATACTGGTATTCAGCTGCATCCGGTTAGACTGGAAGCCGACCCCAACATAGTTGGGAAAAGGCTAGGCAGATGATGATGACTGACTGTTTGCATATTTCAGTTATTTATTATTTTAGGGTTTGTAGGTTAGGTTCTTTTTCTTCATTTTCTTTAAAATTTTGTAAATAAATATTGTAAGTATTTGGTATAGGTTAGGTTAGGTTAGGTTAGGCGGTTCTTTTCTTGATTTTTGGGTATTTACTTATCTTAATTTTTATTTAGGGTTTGTAAATAAATATTGTAAGCATTTATGATAGGTTAGGCATTTCTTTCCCTGATTTTCGGTATACTTATCTTAATTTGTATTTAGGGTTTGTATATAAATATTATAAATATTATTAAGTAATTTTCTTTATTAAGTATAAGTTCATTAGCTCAGGTTAGTAATTAATTTTTCTAGCAACTCTTTTGTTTTATAAAGTTAGTACGTTTGGTTTACACGTCTTAACACTTATTACTAAAACTGTGATAATTTTAGACTGTATAATAATCTGTAAGTATTTATAATTTTGTCTGTGTGGTGCCGGACTTAAAGAATAGCACCACCCCATACTTCACGTAGGTGTCGTAAAAGGCGACTAAGGGGCGTACCGGAGAATGGGCAGCAGCGTTCTCTATGCATTCCACCACCATACCATACTGCGATCGCCAACCCGCCTGCCAAGCGTGGCAATTATGGCAAACCCCCCCCTTTTGGGGGAGGCCTATGTCCAGCAGTGGACGTCTTTCGGCTGAAATGATGATGATGATGATGATTTATAATTTAATTGTTTACGATAGTACGTGTTTACTAAATAACTGTGTGTTAAGTAGTAAGTACTGTTTTATTGTAAGAATGCCTCGAAGAAGATCCAACCTCTCCCAATGTAGCAGAAATGCTAAAAGGATGAGATTAGTTCGATCACAGGAATCTGAGGAACATCAGGCTAGGTTTCGTGCTGCAGAAACTTCGACAGCAAGAATCTCGACTGAGTTCAAATCGTTCTCGAATGATGACAACTCGAAATAGGGAAAACGGGGAACAACGAAAGGCACGTTTATCTGTCGATCGCGAAGCTCACGCGCTATCGCGTGAGTCTGAGACTTTTGCTGACAGGGAAACCCGCCTGAGCTCCCAGAGAGTACGGACAACAAATGCTCGATCCCAGGAGACACAGGACGAACGGGAAATACGTCTCACTGCCGATCGTGAAGCTCATGCACTATCGCGTGAGTCTGAGACTTTCACTGATAGGGAAATTCGTCTGAGTTCTCAGAGGGTTCGGACAGCAAATGCTCGGTCTAAGGAAACACAGGAAGAATGAGAAATACGTCTCACTGCCGATGTTGAAGCTCAAGCACTATCGGGTGAGTCTGAGACTTTCACTGATAGGGAAATTCGCCTGAGTTCTCAGAGGGTTCGGACAGCAAATGCCCGGTCTGTAGACGGTATATGTAATTCAAAATATGCTGCCCGAAAAGTCACTATACCACGCGAACGAAGTCGCGGGCACAGCTAGTTATAAATAAGTATATAAATCCACGATTGGTGTTTCTGTGTAGAAAAAATCTTACACAGAAACATTTTAAAACCTGAGAGTCCTGGAAAGGCATTTATTCATGTCCATCAAAAAGGTTTTAAGTTGTCATTGAGTTACATCCAAGGTTATATTAACGTTAAATTAAAGTTGTGAAGGTTATATTTGGGTTCTGTGTAAGTAGTTCGAAAGGTTCTGGATTTGAGCTTTAGGTTTTGCTGTAGCTCCCAGAAAGGTTCTAAAACCTGGGCCCTTTTTGCACTCAGGAGGTTATTATAAGGTAAATATAACGTTATTAAGTCTATTAAGTCTTAGGGTCAAATCACACCGAGATGGCAGCGAAGCGGCGAGCAGTTTCAGTGTCATATAATTTTAAACTTTATCGTCATTACTATAACACATAGTATCGCTTGAGAAACTTGAAAGGTCGCGCGGCCGCCCGCGGCGCCGCGAGCACTCCGACGACTCAAGTTTCTCAAGTGATACTATGTATTATAGTAATGAATATAAAGTTTAAAATTATATGACACTGAAACTGCTCGCCGCTTCGCTGCCATCTCGGTGTGATTTGACCCTTACGAGCAGATGTCCATACAAAGGTTCTAGAACCTTTTCAAAACCTTTCTAAAACCTAAAATGTTACTTGGGCTGGCATGTCCCTGAACCAAAAAATAATATTTGGGCCCCAGTGGTTGATTACGGCCCACTCCCTCACACTGAGAGGAGGCCTGTATCCCAGCAATGGTAACATTAACAGCTGATTTTGCTTGTCAGTAGTGCTCTAAATGTAGATGAGGTTGCTTATCCAGTTCGTCTTGCCAGTGAAGAAAAAGTTCAAAGAAACACGAGTAGATATATTTATTATACTCTAGTTGCCCCGATAGAAGTTGTGGTCCAAATCGTTTGTATCGTGAGTTATGGTCTTGAGTTCATACAAAAATCCCATAGAAAAAAGCACTTTCAGTTTTTCACGTATTTTCCAATTTATAGGAAACTTTTCCGATTTTTCTTACCATCAAAATCTTTTTCGGACATTTTAATTTTGTTTTGTTTTTATCATACATTTGTTTTTACACCAAATACTAAATTGGTCTAGTCGTTACATCATTAATGTTGAATTTATAATTATATGAGAGAACGATGTAAAAAAAAAACCGGCCAAGTGCGAGTCGACGCCGAAAAAAACGTTTCTTTTATACCGCTTTAAACTTTAACTTTATTTTATCTTTTGTTCTTATAGCAGCAACAGAAATACATCATCTGTGAAAATTTCAACTGTCTAGCTATCACGGTTCATGAGATACAGCCTGGTGACAGACAGACAGACGGGCAGTGGAGTCTTAGTAATAGGGTCCCGTTTTTACCCTAAAAAAGACGTACGCGTCAAAAGCGTCCAGAGAACAGCAAATAGTAAAAGAAGAAGCCGAGGTAGATAAGTGATGACTTGCCTCAACTGACGGCGCCCATTCACGAACATGACGCACAGGATCAGATCATTAGAAAACCAGCGTCAGACAGCATCTGTCTGGAATTAATGCTGAAATGAACCTTTTTGGCGCAGCCGTGAGGCACACACTATTGTTATTTGAAACATTATTTTTTATTTTGTAAATTTTGTATTTTGTGTTTCACAAACTGTGTCCAAATAAACTTTATTCTTTCTTTCTTAGAAGCTCACTGCACGAAATCATTTCTCAATTTGACAACATATCGTACATTTAAAATTTTATGACATTGATTTTTACAATCTGTGACTTCAGTAACTCACACACTTGTTAAAATTCTAGGAAAATCATCTACTTTTACAATATTTGTAAATAATTTGTTAATATGTGAGCACTAAGTATCTATCACATAATTGATTTACCTGCCATTGCTTCATTTTTTAATTATTTTTACCTTTTGTGGTAGACAAATTTTATTCTAGGTGCTTCACATATAATTATAATATGTATACAAAACCTTGTAAAACATTTTAAAAGAGTAACGGTGGAGTTTCTTGCCTATTCTTCTCCATACGAACACTACCTTTTGGAAAGGGCGACTAGAATCAATTCTATTTTCTTACTGTAATTTTTGACGTTCAAATGTGCGTTTAATGTTCCTAATTGAAATAAATGATTTGACTTTGATTTGCGTTAATCACATCATATTCTCACAAGGCAATGATTTGTGATAGGTTCGGTTCGCTATCGAAAAGTCCTGACTCAAGGGCTGGTACGGGTTCAATAACCTCCTGAAAGCCACCGAGAAGTCTATAATACTAGCACAAAAATAGACTGAATATTTTTATGGCCTCCATTAGAAGAGCCAAGACAAATGTTGGTATTACGATGACGGATACAGCTGGGTCTGTTTTCCTTCCCATTGTAATAACACTCGTGAATAAGTATGCCAATTATTTTATATAAATACCCAGTAATTAATTAAGTGGTATCGTACTCTTTGAGACTTTTCCGGACCCAATTGTAATTCTTTTGCGCAACACGGAATTTTCTGAGTCTATATAGGGAATAATTTCAGGGTATGGTTTCAGACGGGTCTCGTTTTATGCTTAGTTTTACAGTTGGTTTTTTAGTAGGTAGTCGTGTTAAAGTTTTTTGACTGTTGTTTTTCAATGTCTAATTATAATTTTAAGAACGTTTATTTAAACGTATGTATATTCTTTAGCTACACCCGGTTACACTGGGAGCTGATCCAAACGAAGTTGAGAAAAGACTTTGTGAATTTGATTTTTTTATAAATTTTTTAACGAAATGTAAATGATGGTCACCTACCGAGGGACCCGTGGCTGAATAATAACGCCCGCACAGGTTGATCGATCAGGTTAAACTACGTTTGCCGCGGTTGGTCTGTGGATGGGTGACCATCTTTACATACCGACACCCCTCCGTGCCTCGGAAAGCACGTTAAGCCGTTGGTCCCGACTGTCGTTCGTGGAACTTTGACAGTCGTTACGGGTAGTCAGAAGTCCGAAAGTCTGACAACCAGTCTTACCAAGGGGTACTACCCAGTAACTGGGTTGTGGAGATCAGATAGGCAGTCGCTCCATTTAAAATACTGGTATTCAGCTGCATCCGGTTAAATTGGAAGCCGACCCCAACATAGTTGGGAAAAGGCTAGGCACATGAGATGATGATGGATGGTCACCTACCAACGGACAGACCGCGCCAGGTGTTGCTTAATCTTTGATTGAAGACCCATGCGACTATTACTATTTAGCCACGAGTCCTATCATCATTCTGCATATAACAACGTAAAATAGCTTATAAGCCAGACGATACCATAATTTTCCAGCTAACCTGTTTCACGCCGGATAATTTAGTAGTTAAACAGGCTCATTTGTCGGATCAATGCATTCGCTGTGATAGCATCTCCCGTGAAGCAATTTTATACAGGCTGCTGTATTAATTAAGTGTTCATTTTGTGGGAAATATTGTATTAAAAGAGCTCGTTTTATTTTAGTGGAGGATTCGTTCTAGATAATTATAATCAGCCTGTAAAACTCTACCGCTTTACCTCTTACCGCGTTTGGTTCATTAAATGAAAATTTAAGGTAGCTCACCGTCCGATCAGGACCAGGCCCGTGCCGGACGGCGCGTACGTGTTCCACGCGCGCCTCAAAGAGATGTCAGCATCGGCCCCTTAGGGCCGAAGCCTGCCGGCTCAGCGGGATTGTCCGAAAGGGTTACCGCTGGCCCGGAACATAAAGGGCTAAGGAAGGAACACGGGTGGGTTTTAATCAGTAAGAGTCTGACATTCCCTTCCGCTCCACCCAGAGTGGGAGGAGTCATTTGATGATTTCCCATCCGCAAAAAAAAAAAGGTAGATTGCATTGTTTTTGTGTTTCAACTTTAAATTAAAAGCTACGGTTTTATTCGTGCCATTGCGTTTTATTCGTGCTATTTCGTGCTTTTGCTGTTGTTTTTTTTTATCATAATAACATGTCTTACCCCGATACTCGGAGTAGTTACTTAAAATTAATCAATCATTAACTTTAATTGACAAGTATAAATCAGGGTGATCGTAAAACAAACAAAAACCTATACGATATTATAACCCTTCTGAAGGAAACTGATCCGGAAGAAATACCCATTTTTGTTGCCCGAGATCTTCAGAAGCTACCGCCGGTAACTTTCGACCACATTGATGTGACTAGATTACTGAAGGACATTGTTTTGATCCAGAAGGAACTGCGTGAGATACAGGAAAAATGTTGTACTAATGTTAAATATGCGACGGTAGAAGAATTAAAACTGCTAAAGCTCGAACTTGATAGTTTGAAGTCAGAAAAGGAAAAGACGAACAATATTGAGCCTAATGTTAATACAAAGAGGGGTGGTTATTGCATGCAGGATAGTTTTATGTGTAACAGCGGACCGATGGGCTTCATGCACTGTACGCAGAGGTCAGTGACCGAGCATGAGTCACCAACAGCTCAGGTGCAGGTAAAAGAGGTGTCCGGAGAGTCCTCAACGGTACTGTCTCCCTCTTACGCGAGCAAAGCGAGATGTACATCTACCTCGCTCAGGCAACGCGCGTCATCGGACTCACAAGGTGCGCGCGTGGAGGCCACCGGTATTGCAACTGCGGTTTCGAACGGTGCGATATCAGCTTTGTCGCCGTCCAGTGAGGCGCCGTCACCGTATAAGCAGCCGGTGCGAGTGGTGGGGTGCGGGCAACATACCACTGTTAGACGCGCGCGCAATGTAAGTACACAGGATTATACCTCAAATGAAATAAGAGTGGACGGGCAAAGAATGGAAAGGGAACGTGAGGAAGGGGAATGGACTGAAGTGAAAAAGCGTCGTCCGACGAGATTCAAAGGGAAACAAGGATGTGCTCCGGTAGACTCAGCGTCTAAATTTAGAGCCGCTGACGTAAACATTCCATTGTTTATATACAATGTTTCAAAAGACACCACGGAAAAGGATATTGAAGATTATATATCATGGCGAAAACTAATATTCTAGTGGCACCAGAAAAAGTACCCATGAAATACTCGAAGGAGTATGAATCCTATAAGATCTATATTCCGAGAAGTAAGTTTGACTTATTTGTAAAAGATGATTTTTGGCCGAGTGGAATATTTTTTAGGAGATATATAATATTTAAGGCTCGACAGGAGCACTTAGTCACTGGAAAGGAGCGGGTAGTAAAACGTCAAGATGGTTGCGAAAAATAGATTACTTAAACTATTGAGTTTTAATTGTAGGTCTTTAAAGAGATCAGTAGATTATGTAAAAAAAATGTGTGACACTGCGGATATAATTGCACTACAAGAGACGTGGCTGCTACCTCACGATCTGTCCTATCTAAATGACATTCATTGTGATTTTGCGACAGTGGGCGTCTCAGCGGTAGACACAGCTGACGGAGTGCTGCGGGGAAGGCCATATGGTGGGGTGGCCCTTCTATGGAGAAAGAGTGCGTTTAGTGTCGTCGAGATTATTAAGTGTAATAGTGTGCGCATTGCGGCAATAAAATGTGTGAATCAGTGTCAATCTATGTTAGTGTTCTCAGTGTATATGCCTACGGACTGTCAGGACAACCTATCTGAATTTACGGCGTGCCTCTCGGAAATAAATGCGGTAATTGATGATTGTAATGTAGATACAGTATTTATTATGGGGGACTTCAATGCGCATCCGAGGGAATTGTTTTTTAATGAAATGCTGAACTTCTGTAAGGAACAAAGTTGGTCATGCGCTGACGTAGATTTGTTACCAAGTTGTCTGAACACTTATACATACTTGAGTGAGGCTCACGGAACTGTAAGATGGTTAGATCATTGCCTGGTTACGTCAATGGCATTTCAAACAATTGAAAGCGTTAAGGTATTGTATGAAGTGTCATGGTCAGACCACTTTCCGTTAGAAATAATATGCAATCTTAAGTGTATACCAAATAAAACTGTTGTAAACAGAGAAATAGATAACAGAATATTATGGGGGCTAAGAAATGATGAACAAATAAGTAAGTATAGGGAGCTGTGCAACGGGGCATTGCGTAATATAGACTTTCCAGTGGAATTGCGGGACTGCTGTGACTATATGTGTGACAATGTAGATCACAGGCACATAATTAATACAATGTACGCCAACATTAAGTCTATCTTGTGTAGTGCCTCGGAGAAAACTCGAACTGCCAGCAAAATAAATAAAAAGACATGTGTTGTGGGGTGGAACAAGCACGTAGGAGAATCTCATAGGAGTGCTCGGCTTAGTTTCAGTAACTGGGTTCTACAGGGGAAGCCGCGCGCGGGGCCCCAGTATTTGAGTATGTGTGAAACACGAAAAGAGTTTAAAAAGAAATTGAAATGGTGCCAGGATAATACCGAGCAAATAAAAATGGACATACTGGCGGCTAAACATGAGGCTAAAGATTTTAGCAGTTTTTGGAAAAAAACGGGGCAGTTGAATCCTAGGCCGAGTGTTCCTGTGAGCGTCGACAGTGCAGTAGGGGATCAAAATATTGCCAATGTTTTTAAAGATTTATTTACGGTAGAACCATTGCCATGTGATGTTAGTAATTTAAGTAAACCAGACGTCAGACCTGGTGAGAAGTACGGTCGAGTTATGGCATCAGACGTGAAGAATGTTATAAAAAAGATGAAGCGTGGAAAGTCACCAGGTCATGACGGTATAAGTATAGAACATCTGCGCTATGCAGGTGTACATCTGCCCAGAGTCCTGACTCTGTTGTTTAATTTTTGTATAGGACATTCCTTTATTCCGGAGGATATGATGAAAACAGTAGTGGTTCCAATAATAAAAAAACAAAAACGGGGATCCATCTGACAAGCATAATTACCGCCCGATATCATTGGCCACAACTATTGCGAAGGTCCTTGACAGTCTCATGAACGCGCAGCTGAGCGAACATCTTCAGATACATGACTTGCAGTTTGGCTTCAGACCCAACCTGTCAACGGAAATGGCAATTATGTGTCTGAAACAAACTGTAAGGTACTATGCCGACAGGAAGACACCAGTATATGCGTGCTTTCTTGATCTGTCAAGGGCCTTCGACCTGGTGTCTTATGATATTCTTTGGCATAAACTGCTTGAAGAGACCACTGTGCCGAAGGAGCTGGTATCTCTCCTCAAATATTGGTATAGTAATCAAAAGAATGCTGTCAGATGGGTCAACACACAGAGTCAGGAATATTATCTGAAATGCGGTGTTAGGCAGGGTGGGTTGACGTCCCCGAGTTTGTTTAACCTGTTTGTTAACCAGCTGATTGGCAGGCTCAGCGGAGCCATGGTCGGATGCTCAATAGATGGAAGAATGATCAATAATATTAGTTATGCGGACGACATGGTTCTGTTGAGCCCGTCAGTGAGTGCGCTTAGGAGACTTCTGGGCATTTGTGAATCATATGCCCTGTCACATGGACTCAAATATAATGCTAGTAAGAGTGTTCTCATGCTTTGCAAAGCAGGGAACAAGGCTCCCTCAAACGTGCCGCCAATTAAGATCGGTGGGTCGGCACTAGTGAGGGTGTCTAAAGTAAAATATTTGGGTCACATGATGACAGATCGGCTACAGGACGATGAAGACCTAGAGAGGGAAAGGAGGGCGTTGGCAGTCCGCTGCAATATGTTGGCCCGCAGATTCGCACACTGTACCACAGATGTAAAACTGTCACTTTTCAGAGCCTTCTGTCAGTCTTTTTACACGTGCAGTCTGTGGATCAACTTTACGCGGCGGGCTTACAACGCCCTTCGTGTTAAGTACAATGACGCGCTGAGGGCAGTGTTGAGAAAACCCCGGCACTGCAGTGCTTCCGCAATGTTTGCGGATGCTTCCATCGATGACTTCTTTTGCATCATTAGGAAAAGAACTGCATCGATGATGAGCAGGGTCCGTAGTAGCACCAACGCTGTCCTCAGAACGTTAGCGTGCAAAATTGACAGTCCTTTTACTGTGTACTGGGCAAGTGTACACCTGCACAGAAATAGGAAATAATCTTAGTGTGTAACTTGTTTTGTTTACTAACAAATTACTAACACCTTTTTATTTTGTTTTATTTTTATTTTTTTGTGTGTGTACTATTAACAACCCTACTAATACTTTCTTTGTAAAAATTTATGGACGTATGTCTGAAATAAAGATAAATTAATTAATTAATTAAAAAATAAATTGAAACGCTGTCCATCAAAAATATGTCAGAATGAAAACATTTCAATCGTGTTTCTTGTATATTTGTGCCAAAATGTAAATTCTAAAACCTGCATAGCCTTTCCCCTATGTTGTGATCGGCTTTCAGATGCGGATGCAGCTGAATACCAGTATTTTACATGGAGCGACTGCTTATCTGACCTCCACAACCCAGTTACTGACTATTGGGCTTCCGACTACCCGTAACCACTGTTAAAGATCTCTGAATGACAGCCAGCACAGACAATTTGTGCCAAGATATGCTGGTTAACAAAATTGGATGATTGATTAATTTTAAGTGACGTCTCTGAGTGCGGCAATTAGTAACCTGATCGAGTTAGAAACACCACGCTTCGCTCTATAACATCAGCCTGGCTGTTTTTTCTCCAACATCCGCTATGTTGGCGAAAAAACAGCCAGGCTGAAGTGGGAGTGGGCCGGACACGTCTCACGAATGCACCCGGAGAGATGGGCAAAGATCGTCACTGGACGTCTGAGGCAGGACATCGCCGTCGAGGTAGACCAAGGCGAACGAGGCGTGACGATCTAATATCATTTGCAGGCCCAACTTGGCCAGAGATCACACAAGACAGGGGGGTTTGCGGAGGCCTTTGCCCAGCAGTGGGACACAAAATAGGCTAACAAAAAAAAAACATGTCTTTGTTTCTTTCTCCAAACGCATTGAGGAAATCATCACGACAGTCAGATGTTTTGGTGATCGCAACATTTTGTTTTTAACAGTCAGGACACATCATGATCATTCTCTTAGCTAGTCGCATTCTCACCAAACGTAACGCTCGCTCACAGTTAGCCGGGATTGTCCGAAAGGGTTACCGCTGGCCCGGAACATAAAGGCCTAAGGAAGGAACACGGGTGGGTTTTAGTCAGTAAGAGTCTGACACTCCCTTCCGCTCCACCCAGTGCGGGAGGACTCATTTGATGATTTCCCATCCGCAAAAAAAAAAAAAAGCCGTCACCATCAGAAGTCAGTCGGTGTGAACACGGCCTTTACCACCTGGGCCCAAGTTCAAGGCACGCGTCTTGCGACTGCGACTGTTGAGAAAACGCTTGTCGCAAGTTGCATCGCATTTCGCATCGTTCAAGGCCGTGAACGGGGCCTTAAGGCTCGCCCTGCAGTGCGATTCTGTAACCATCTCACCGTGAAAAATTAGGTGAAGTGAGCGTGGAGTGAGCTGTCAATAGTGTCAATTCCTAGCAAAAACAAACTCACATCACCTAAGTTTTCACGGTGAGATTTTTACAGAATCGACCGGCTGGTCACCTTTTTGGTTTTTTTTTACGTGGAGAAACGTTCATGCATTCTGCAACTCTCACAACACTCTCACTGTTAACACTCATCCGTGACCCTGCCGCGGCTGTCCGTCATCGGACCCTCCTCTGAGGAGTACTCCCCATCACCGGCGCACCAGAACACATAGCACGCCGTGACCACCCCAGGGACCAAACCAGCACATGGGCGCCAGACCACCCCGCGCCTAAGCACCCTTGGTACCCCTTCGGCGGGTCAGGTCATTGGCCCCGCCGCTTGCCGACAGAGGATAGGGAGAGCGGCCAAAGTCATACCAACACTCCACCTCCCGTGCGGCCCCACCGCGTCCGCCATCAGAGGGGTGTGATCCCGTCAAGGCCGCGGAAGGTAGGGAGAGCGGCGCTCCGCAATACCGGCACTCCTCTCCCGCCGCGGCCTCCAACCCTCAGCCGCGATGCCTCCCATACGACATCGCGGCCCGCCTCAGTTGCGATGTCGCCCAAGCGGCACCGCAACCTACCGCTACCCCTACCGCTCGCCCTTCCTCGGGTTCCTCTTCGCTTCACCGTGGGTGACCAAGCCACAGCTACTGAGCCCCCCCGCCTCGACAATGCGGGGACCCACCGGGGGGACCCTGGTCACCTAACTCAACACTTATGAATTATCTACTGCCAATGCCCTTCCTCTATCAATGTAATCCCTTGGTCACCTTTTTTAACCCCTATTTTCAGCTTACATGACATTTCACCTCCAACTCACCGACGCAAAAATCGAAAAACCGGCCACAATGTCAACGTCAATGCGGGAACTCACCCTGGCCACTTTTTTTTTTTTTTTTTTTTTTAACCTGGAGAAATGGTCATGCATTCTGCACTACCACGGGGAGATAGTGCAGTTATGTGGGACTCTAACCCACTAAAACTCCACGGTGTCCTCCTCTGCCGCTTACGGCGGGAACACGGGCACGCGTTAGCACTCATCCGTGAACCCGCCGCGGCTGTCCGTTACCGGACCCTCCTCTGGGGAGTACTCCCCATCACCGGCGTACCAGAACACATAGCACGCCGTGACCACCCCAGGGACCAAACCAGCACATGGGCGCCAGACGACCCCGTGTCTGGGCACCCTTGGTCCCCCTGCGACGGGTCAGGACATTGGCCCCGCCGCTTGCCAATTTTCGGCCGCAGAGGATAGGGAGAGCGGCCGCGATGCCTCCGATACGACATCGCGGCCCGCCTCAGTTGCGATGTCGCCGAAGCGGCACCGCAACCTACTTGTTGGCCGCTACGTCGTCGGCTTACAGGCAAAAGCCCTGACGAGCGGCCCCTCCTCGTGTTCCTCATCGTTTCACCGTGAGTGACCAAGCCACGGCTACTGAGCCCCACCAACTCACCGGAGAGGCCCTGGTCACCTAACTCAACACCTATAAATTATCTACTGCCAATGCCCTTCCTCTATCAATGTAGTCCGTTGGTCAGCTCTTTTAACCCCTATTTTCAGCTTACATGACAATTCACCTCCAACTCACCGACGAAAAATCGAAAAACCGGTCACAATGTCAACGCGGCATGACCTTTTAAATCCTCTCTTTTGTACGTTATCAATAGACAGTGTATACAATACAATGACGTAGGTAGAAAAAGTATTAAAGGTGGAAGTTGTCATCAAAGGTTGACTTGGAGACACCGCGTTGCGTTGGGTATTGTGTTTTGATGTCAATTTACTGCTTTTGTGGGGTGACCATGCTCTGAAATATACAGTAGTGATTAAGGGTTGATTTTTAGGGTTCCGTACCTCGAAAGGAAAAACGGAACCCTTATATGATCACTTTGTTGTCCGTCTGTCTGTCTGTCAAGACCCTTTATCTCGGGATCGCGTGGAGGTATCGAGTTGAAATTGAAACCATATACTCAGGTCTACAGGTAAAATCAGGAATGAAATTATCCGGAAAAGAACCGGAGTTACCGACATAGCTTGCAGAGTAAGCAAACTGAAGTGACAGTGGGCTGGCCAGATCTGTCGAAGAACCGATGGCCGGTGGAGCAGACGAGTCCTGGAGTGGAGACCGCGTATCGGCAAGCGTAGTGTGGGACGCCCCCCAGCTAGATGGACGGACGACCTAAAGAAGGTGGCTGGGGTAGACTGGATGCGGAAGGCGGAGGATAGTGTGCTGTGGCGCAGTCTGGGAGAGGCCTATATCCAGCAGTGGACTGCGATAGGCTGAGTTGATTGATTGACTCAGGTCTACAGTCCCTTGAAGCTGTGAAAAACAATAGTCAGATAACTTTTGTCTGAGGAATAAATATTGCAGTTTGACAGTTTTTGTATAGAAAATATGACGAACTGTCAAAATTATTCTTCAGATAAAATTTATCTGACTATTGAAAAATCGGCCCTAAATGGTACAGTGGTTATTAGAAGTTGTTATAAGTCAGTTAAAATAATACAACGGCTATTTAACTAAAAACAGAAAACTGAATTTTCAAACAAAATAAAAAGCGTAAAAATTGGCACGAAATAAATCACTCTTCATAATAAGGCACTAGACACGGACGGGGCGATCGCGATGGTATTAACAATTTAACACAAATCAGAATCAGAATGCTTTATCAAATTACAATAGTGTGCGAGATGTTACAGATAGGTCAAAAAAATCAGCTGTTCCCTACATTTTGATGAGTTATGCGAACATAAATGTAGGGAACAGCAGATTTTTTTTTGCGATTTCAGGTTTGTTCCCATAGTAAAAGTTGTTTATAATGATGAGTACAATGACCTCTTAAGAGGTTTTGGGTTAATTCAATAACACCCTGAATATTAAATTGACATCGTCGAATTTTTATATATGATCATGAGGTGGAAGAATTATGTAAACTTTCACATTAGTAATAAAATCATTATTATAAGGTACATGCATAACAATACAAATTGAAAATAGAATTCATTTCAATAAATGTCAAATAGATTAAGTTAAATGTCATAATAATGCTAATGTCAAATAAAATTCTAAATCGTCAAAATAGGTGAGGTGATGTACAATTTTCTGAAGCAGTTATTACAGAATTATCGTCCAAATATTCCTGTAGTGAGTAATAGCATTATTATCTATCAATATTCTTAACAGTTCTGTTTTGAAAGTGTCCAGTTTTAACGTTTTTATTTTTTCAGGTAGTTTGTTAAATATTTTTTTGGCCACACAGAAGATACTTTTATTCATTAGTGCAGTTTTACCTTGAGTCACTTCGAGTTCTGACTTATTTTTATCGCGTAATTTTCTGTAGTTAGTAACTTTTAGTAGCTATTTTGTATAATGAAATGTTAGATTTGACGAAAATATTTGTTTCGCATATGTACAGCGATGGCAAGGTAAGAATTTTTAGACGTATAAAGAACGGTTGACAACTGTCTGTACTTTTAAGGCCACACGTAGCTCTGACACATCTCTTTTAGGCTCTAAGTACGAGTTCTCTATCAACTGATTTGCCCCAGTATATTACGCCATATCTGAGTGTTGATGCAATACAAACTTTATGGTATTCATCATCTGCCTAGCCTTTTCCCAACTATGTTGGGGTCGGCTTCCAGTCTAACCGGATGCAGCTGAATACCAGTACTTTACGTGGAGCGACTGCCTATCTGACCTCCAAAACCCAGTAACTGGGTAATACGATACCGTTTGGTAAGGCTGGTTGTCAAACTTTCGGGCTTCTGACAACCCCAAAAGATCCACGAATGACAGCCGGGAACAACGGCTTAACGTGCCTTCCGAGGCACGGAGGGGTCACTGTATGTAAAGATGGTGTCCCATCCACAGACCAACCGCGGCAAGCGTAGCTTAACCTGATGGATCGACCTATGCCGCTGTTATGATTTAGCCACGGGCTCCCAAACAAACTTTTTGGTATTGGTAAGTACAAAATAATCACAAATTAAGTTTAATAATGTTACATGATTCTACAACGAAAAAGTAGGTCTCAGAGGCTAGAATGTCAATTGTTATTAATTATTTCTATCTGACAGCGACAGATTATATTTGAGAGCCCTTATCTGTGAGCAGAAAGCAAGACGGGCGATCTGGATTGGATGAGATAACCGTAGGCAGGTCGAGGTGACCCTGCCAAGGGGTTCGTCGACTTGAGGGACATAGTAAAATGTCAACTGTATAGTGGCATTCCCCCAAACTGTCATATAAGTACTATAACTGTCAAAATTTAACTAAGTAGTATAACTAAGACAGCACTAGCTAAGAATAAATGGTGTGGAAAAATCAGTGGTGTGACAAACGAGAAAAAAATCCTGTTTGTCATACTGGTGTGATAATCTGGTGTGACTACGAGTCGGCAAGGAAAATGAGTACATACCTATGGTAGGAGTACGGATAAACAATTTTATAGTCCATTCATAGTTATTTCACATCACTGTCAATATCACAGTACTCTCTAAGGGGCTTACAGGAACTAAACACAAAAAACGCAAGATTTTGAAACAATAAAAGTATATATAGGTACTTATATATTCTTCAGGATATATGCTAGGTAGATAATGTGTTGAAAACGTAATATAACTAATTTGATACGATACAAAAAAATCATGAAGGTACCTCTAAAAACTTTATTTTTACAATAAAAACATACTAATATACATACAATCATTCTCATTTTTTAGGGTTCCGTAGTTCCTACTAGGAACCCTTATAGTTTCGTCATGTCCGTCTGTCTGTCTGTTTGTCCGAGGTTTTTTTAAGAGACCGTTAGTGCTAGAAAGCTGTAATTTTGTAGGAGTGTGTATATCAATTACGCCGACAAAGTGGTAAAATAAAATTTTAGAAAATATTTTTTTTTAGGGTAGCTCCCCTACCTACATGTAAAGTGGGGATAAATATTTTTTTCGTGATCTACCCCATCGTGTGGCGTATCGTTGAATAGGTCTTCTAAAATGACTGGGGGTTGCTAAAATTATTTTTCGATTTAATGCTCCATTTACGAAATATTAAACTTTAAAGTGCAAATTTTTGTTCCAGTAGGGCGTCTCCCCCCCTCTAAAAGCTAAACTGCGGGCTTGTAAAATCTGGAAAAATTCACGATGATAGTGCAATTCATAAACTTTAAAGGAAAAGTATAGCGGTTAAGATAACTTTATTAGTTTAGCAGTAATAGTCGTTGAACTTGGGTGTTGGATAATTTTGTACCAAATACAAAATCCTTAGCATTAATCCTTTAAAGTGACTAAGATGAAGTAGTTGCTTGTATAAAACGGGTTTTTGTATTTAGAATAAAGGACAACAGAATCGTACTACATTGTGATAACGGGCTACTACGGAACCCTACACTGTGCGTGGCCCGACACACACTTGGCCGGTTTTTTGTCAGATTATTCTACAAGCAACATACTAAAAGTTACCAGCGTTGTGTCATCGGGCTTCTCTTTCTTTTCTATGCAGTCCGACAGTGACCGCACTTTAGGTCATGCAGTCGCCTTGATCTCGTCATAATAAGGTTTGCTGGGGGGTTGCTACAACTGTCAAGTCTGTCAAAATCACAGTGATCTTTATTGTTGTTGTAATAAGGTTGCTAATGGATTGCAGCTGTCAGATGTAAAATAACTGTGAAAGGACTTTACATGAACCTCGAATACAGTACACCTACGTACAAAATTAAACTTATAAATTATTGCCAGCTGCAAAAATCGGTTTTGTTTTTCTGTTTTTCTCGTTTCGTCCACCCACGGCCGGTCGTTATAAGTCAAACTTCGTCCAGTCCAAAGTCCGAATGAGCCATTAACTGTCCAAACAAAACAGTATTATTTATGATAATATTTACGATGGTCATAAAGAAAATGTATCGTAATTGTTTTATTATATTAAAACTTCTTGCTCTGGCCTCGAACATATTTTTAAATTGACGTTTTCTAAAGGCATTCAATTTATTAGAAGTTTGTACAGACGCCAGCACATCAAGCTACCCGTAACTGTAAAATTTTCCCAATCAACATTGAACCTTATACTTTAGGGATAAAATTTAAAATCTATTAAAGAAATTTGACAGATTGTAGTAGCTTGATGTGCTGGCGTCTGTCGTCGTTTCAGCCGATAGACGTCCACTGCTGGACATAGGCCTCCCCCAATTTTGGGGGGGTTTGCCATAATCGCCTCGCTTGGCAGGCGGGTTGGCGATCGCAGTATGGTATGATGGTGGAATAAATAGAGAACGCTGCTGCCCATTCTCCGGTAAGACCCTTAGTCGCCTTTTACGACACCCACGGGAAGTAAGTGGTGCAATTCTTTAAGTCCGGACCACACAGACCTTGATAGACCTGGCGTCTGTACATGTTAGGAATAAAAATGTGAAATTTTACGCGAAATTACCGACTTGTTTTATATTTTTCTAAATGATGGTGTTGATTTATTCGCAAGTACGCCAAGATGCGTTTGGTAATATATTTCTTAACTAAATTACTTATTTGTCTCAGGATTTTATTAAAGTTTTTGTATTTTACTTTCAGCACATTTCGAATTGAATGCATTTTTTCTTCGTAACTGGTTACGTTTTCAATTTTAAAATCCATCTGTGTTTGTAAACCAGTCACGAATTTAATTTACGGTACTTCAAGAAATAGAATAGAAAAAGTTTTCAATCAACAAATGTAACTAAAATCAGTTACATTTTTCAACAATTTTTTTTTTCGTGTGGCAAATCATCAAATAATTCCTCCCGCTCTGGGTGGAGCGGAAGGGAGTGTCAGACTCTTACTGACTAAAACCCACCCATGTTCCTTCCTTAGCCCTTTTTGTTCCGGGGTAGCGGTAACCCTTTCGGACAATCCCGCTGTTTTTCCACAAACTTGAAGTAAGTATTTTACTCATGTATTCAAATATTTGCACACAACTCATTCATAATCAGCCTACTTATAAGTAATGTTTCCACTCCTAGAACACAGGCCTCCTCTCTGTGAGAGGGAATGGGCCGCAATCCACCACGCGGCCCATTGCAGGTTGATAGATGTCACCTGTCTTCGAATTTTTGGTTCTAGGACTTTTCCGTTTCGGCACGATGTTTTCCTTCACCATTTTGAGAGCAGTGGTGATGGAATAATGTACACAAAGTACAGCGCCTGTCGGGGTTCAAACCTACGACCTACAACTAGTGAGTCACGGTCGTTACCACTTGGCCACCACTGTTCTCTATAGGGCCACGACGGCTCTTAACAACTTACTCGTATGAACATAATCAAACTGCCAGCTCATAAAAAATAGTAGATTGTTTGCCAAGGGAGCAAACAACTATTTTGAAGGCGAGAGTGTTTCTTTGAATCCAGAGCAGGGTGAAGGATTCTAGAGTAGAATCCCGAGCGCAGCGAGAGGTTCTAAAGTACGTCACTCGAGCTTAAAATAGTGTTGCTCCCGAGGCTACTTTTTATCACACTCTATGAAAAATAAGTAACTGCAACTTGGGAGTAAGAATAGTAATTACGTTTATTTATTTACTTACATATAATTTTGGGTAAACAATTACGAACAAAGGCACAATCATTTATTTCTTCACAAACTTTTTTTTTAGTTTGGCTCGCGTGAGTTTTGTTTTAGCCTGTTACTTGTTTATAGAATGTTTGTGATTGATTTCTTTGGTGATTGGAACTTGTACTAACAATATTCACATTCCAAATTCAAATAACTTTTATTCCCTAGGTATTAAAGAGCTATTTTAGTCCCTGTTTACGAAGAATACACTAGCTCTTTTTGAATAGATGTGATAAGAAATATATTTGCAACTACAATTCCATTTTTGATATTCACAATTTCACCCGCGTTTTCAAGCAGAAACAAAATTACTGAGAAACGTTACAAAACATTAAATAAGGAGTTTAGTATACCAACGCATTAAGTTACGAAGGTAACAAAAAAGAAAAAATACGATAAGGAAATACTCAAGTGTTTCTCCCACAGCAGGAAGGTTATGACTTTGGTAGAAACATTTTTTAGTTCGGGCAATAAATATTTTTTTGTGATTATGTTGGTAACATGAGTTAAGTTTGGTAGTATTGTATCATATAGAGGTTAGAAATTGGGTAATTTGGTAGTATGATTAGTAATTAAGAACGTTCTCATTCTAATGTTAATTACCGAGTATTGTACAGAATTATAGAGGTATGAGGAACAGCATGTAAAGTTTACTCAACCTCCATAGAAAAGGGAGGATCCTCCGATCTATATCTATGCTAGTTGCGCGGTAAACTCTGCTTGCGAGATGCAGGATTTTGCGTGACATCAGTATGACGCGTTGTTCCCATGTGGCGTTGTAGATACCGCTACACAATCAAGTATTTTATAACTGAACAGACAGCTGTGCTGCTAGGGGGTTTGTTGCGCCACTTCTTCTCCCCAGCGAAAGCACTAGGAAGTGGTGAAGGGGGGGCGTTTTGGGGGACTGTCTTTTTAGGGTTCCGTACCCAAAGGGTAAAAACGGGACCCTATTACTAAGACTTCGCTGTCTGTCCGTCTGTCCGTCTGTCCGTCTGTCCGTCTGTCCGTCTGTCCGTCTGTCTGTCACCAGGCTGTATCTCAAGAACCGTGATAGCTAGACAGTTGAAATTTTCACAGATGATGTATTTCTGTTGCCGCTATAACAACAAATACTAAAAACAAAATAAAATAAATATTTAAGGGGGGCTCCCATACAATAAACGCGATTTTTTTGCCCTTTTTAGCTCGATATCAAAAATGGCAACAGGTAGGCACTTGAAATATTCACAAAATACTCAGTTGTATTTTAACTTTAATAAGAAATAATAAAAACAAAATAAAATAAATATTTAAGGGGGGCTCCCATACAACAAACGCGATTTTTTTGCCCTTTTTTGCTCGATATCAAAAATGGCAACAGGTAGGCACTTGAAATATTCACAAAATACTCAGTTGTATTTTAACTTTAATAAGAAATAATAAAATTAAAATAAAATAAATATTTAAGGGGGGCTCCCATACAACAAACATGTTTTTTTCGGCGTTTTTGCCTTGTGGTACGGAACCCTTCGTGTGCGAGTCTGACTCGCACTTGGCCAGTTTTTTTAATTTTGACGTTCGAAAAGTGCTGATTCTCAGCCTAATTTGAATAAATGACTTTTGAATTGATTTGAATCTGTCTCTGTCAAAAATATGACAAGTGTTTGACATTGATTGTCGCAGGAGATAAGATTGCGGTTACGTTGATTACGTATTTAATTACGGGAATTATAGGTTCTTCTTGTGTATGCGATGATTCTGATGGAGTTACCAGTGTGTGTCCTCCCGCTTGGGCGGGGTACCGCCGTGTCCTCGTAGAGGCGATCGGCAGCGACGGCGACCTCTCGCGTCCGGCCCTGGTGCAAGCCATGGTCCGGGGTGAGAGGGAGTGGGAGGCAGTCACCTCCTTCTGCGAAGCAGTCATGCTAGCGAAGGAGGTGGCGGGACGGTTCAGGGAGAGAGCCTCCCGTCTCAGCCGCCGCGGGGAACGCCCCAGGCGTCGGGAGCCGCGTGACGACTCCCGGCCACCGTAGGCGCGGGCCTGCGGGCGGAGAGTAATGGGTAGCTCACCGTCCGATCAGGACCAGGCCCGTGCCAGACGGCGCGTACGTGTTCCACGCGAGCCTCAAAGAGATGTCAGCATCGAGGAGGGGCCCCTTAGGGTCGAAGCCTGCCGGGTCAGCGGGATTGTCCGAAAGGGTTACCGCTGGCCCGGAACATAAAGGGCTAAGGAAGGAACACGGGTGGGCTTTAGTCAGTAAGAGTCTGACACTTTTATAATAAGGCGGATGACAACCGATGTTCTAAAGTTAATAGATACTTTCAGGCTAATGACTACAAATATGCGGGGTGACGGGGCATCAACACACAAACCGTAACCACAAAATTCAGAGAGTACAGAAGGCAATCAACGTACAAAGTGCGCTCGAGCAACGCACACATAGACACTGCTCACGGACACGTTATCTCGGACGGGTTGGGATTAGTACGAGCGCGTGTGCCATCCGCTTGAGATACGCGTCTGTGAAGTGCAAACATGGAGCAACAAAAAAATGGCTATCTAAGCTCGATTTTTATAATAGTTTTCTATTTTGTATCAGTTTATACGAAGTAACTTTTTTGTAAGGTATATTCACGCCACCAACATAGTACGTAAGTTGGAAACATGATTTTTTGTTCGTGTAGATATTGTGTTGTTTTTGGTGTCATTTGATAGGTTTAGGTCTGAAACGGATAGGGCAAAATAAATTGTGTAAATAGGGTAATCCGTTTTGAAGTTATTAGGGATTTTCGATAGTGAACATTGACAAATGTAAAATTTTATATGTTTTTGTTCTGTAATATTGTAGAATAAGCTTAACAATAAATCAAACAACTAGATACGAGTGCCACTACCACGATAGTTTTTGGTGTATAAGCCAAAGTTGACAACCGTAGCGCGACCGCCGAGCGCAGGTATGAAAAGTGAAGTACATACATGTGATTGCCTTCTGTACTCTCTGTATTTTGTGCTGTAACCATAAATTCAGCACATGATCCTAGACCCCTTAAAGTAGGAAAGGAGAAACCCAAACTCCATAGAAACTTGGGCCTGGCGTTACAGGGCTGGAATTTGGCCATAAATTAGAGCATCTAGGAAGGTTTCACGAGCCCAATTTTCACGTCTCCCAGCAATGGCCAAATTGGTAAAATCAGACAACAATGTTCACTTTTTAGGTTATTTTTAGTACCTAGTTAAACAATGATATTTTTGAGACTTTAGTTTCCTACGTAAATCTGGAACGCACATGTGCTGTGCTGCAGCACCTGCCGCCTATCACGATGAGGTTTTAGGTACTTATATAAAAAGCGCTCAGGGGATGACTTCCGATTTATCTGATTGTTCTTGTAGCGGTAGGTACTGAAAACCTCAGTAGAAAACTATGTTTATTATACAAGGCCCACTTACATCACTACTGGCTTGCATTTGTTAATATTGTACCTAGGGATTTGATGCAATCTCAGATTACAGTAAGTAATCTGAGATTGCAATAATATATTAAAATAAAAAAAACAGGTAATTGTGATGGTTTTATTAATTACTTTCTTCATTAGGATTATCATAATATAATAACACAGTAGGTATCCAGAAATTGTGCAGGAGGCAATTGACTACCCTGGTGCCGTGCCCAACCAAGATACCATATTATGCTCATGGTGTGGGTACAGCATCCAACCATCCTTTTGCTAACGATACAGGTTCGGTTATAGCATCCCTTCCACTTAGAGAGCTGTCGACTAAATCCTATTACTAATATGCCTCGACTTTATTCTTCCTCTTAAGTTTGAGTCCGATGTTGACAGCTCTTGCTGTAGATCATGGAAATGCCAGGATGCTCTATTTGCTCGCACCCAACTAGAGTGACAGACAACACTTGAAGCACACACCTGAAAATAATATATCTACATTAATATTTAGGGTGCCTTTATACCAGAGATATGTGGTGTATTATTGCCCACTTTGAAAAATAATGATCTAAAGAAATCCTGATGTAGGTTAGTAAGCCTAAGTTAGCTTAACCATTATCACACTGTTCTAATTCACTTAAATGTTTTAGCTTACCAAATAAAACTTTTGAATGCCCTTGTTATCAAAACTAAACTAAAAAAATGTTATTAAAAAAGCATGAAAAAAACTATTATATTAACCATGCGTGGTAGGATCCATCCTCTTATAACTTCGTGTATTCTGTGTTCTTGCACTGTACCAGTAGTCGTAAGTTGATGGCAACGAACTCTTCTCAGAAGAGAACGTCCACAGTGAATACACACTCGTTGGTGTCCTGTAGGTGTCTGTTCACTCCCTTCTGGTATATTTCCATCAAGAGATACAGCATTGGCGTGATTCCAGCAAGCTTGGCAGATTAAAGTCATTTTCATTTACCTGAAGCAAACATTTATCATTTGACTATTAGGTCTAGCATTAGCATTTCGCAATAAACATCCAAGTGGCACATTTGGGTAAACATACTTAAGCGGCCTTATTACATTCCCACTGCAGGGACACAGGTCTCCTCTCTGAGAGGGAATATAATTAACCAATAACCATGCAGGTTCAGTCCGGATTTGTGATGTCACAGTCATGTCTTCGAATATGAAGCATCACATCTGCACATTCTGGTATCATTATATAAAGTACAACTATCAACAAACAACTGAACAAATGCGATAACACTATTTAGTTCGACTACATTAAATTATTACATACATTGTACAAAAATGTTACAATATAGCAATATCGGATACTAACCGTTTGAGGCGCGCGCGACCCATTCCTGTACAATTGAAAGAATCATTATCATCTTGCAATCTTCGCCTTCCTATTGTATGGCAGTAGGCCGTTGCTATTCCGCAATTAATGCACAGGTTCATGATGTCGTGCCAGTCGTCAAAAAGAGCAATAATCAGATCCGGTTTTCCAGCAAATGTCAGCACGGGTGGCAGGTTATGTATCGGTGTCCATTGTTCAAGCGAGGGTCAGTCAGAATACAATCAATTTCGGAGTCCAGTATTCGATTAGAGGTCTTATGAAAAAATAAATCCCCAGAAATACAGAAAAACAACACATTGACTTACGCAAAAATCCGAAAAGCGAATGACATTAATGACATGACATTACAACCATGACAATTGACAGACGTTGACATTGACATTTGCCGTTTACTAGTGCAATCCATGGTGCAGTCGATTTTATCGATTATTTATTTCTTTTAATGTTTTTTAATGGCGATTACGTTAAATATCAATTAGTTTCCAGATTTAATGGCTTTACATTGATTTTAATACCTAAAAAGTCATTTATACTAAAACAATGGAGTGCTATTTAATTATTTGTACCAGCATCGATTTCCACTAAATCGATCATATTCTTAGGGTACGCTCTATTGATAGAATACCAGCATTTGTGAAGTTAGTGACGTATGACAAAATAAGTGTTGTAACGGTTTACAAAGGTGGTTTAAAACAAAAAAATAGAAATCTAATTATTTTCTACACTTGGCCATTGTAAATGAGGCTAAGATTTCAATGGGTTAATTTACAAAAATAGACGATTTTTTTAATACATATCTTATTCGTGTAACGGCTAGGCCCAGAAACGGGTTTCTCCTTTCAACTGTAATAAAAAAAAACGTCTGCTATTTTATACAAGGTGTTAAAAAATTAACCCGACTAACTTTAAGAGGTGCTTTAGGCTATCGAACTGAACAACTTTCGCTATAGGACCAACTCTGAAATCAGCTGCTTAATACAAAAGTTCAATACCTACTTGATCAAAATGTATGAAACAGCTGATTTTTTTCGTGATTTCAGAGTTCTTTTTATTTTTATTTTTTTTATTTGTAATGGGTTTGCTCTTGTCTCTAGTCTAGGTCAGAGGTGACAGAGACAAAGTCGACGATGGAGTGAGCTTACCCAGAAGAGGCCTAAGTTGGTCCCATAGTGAAAATTGTTCAGTTCGATGGTCTAAACCACCTCTTAAAGTTTGTCGGGTTAATTTTTTAACACTTTGTTGAAAAGGTCAATACCTACACGGCAAAATGTATGGAATAGCAGAATTTCTTTTAATAACCGACGAATAATTTCAACGCAGGGGGTTCAGAATCATGTACTAAGTCTTTAGTAACATGTTGTGCGTCGATGTTCTTCCCACCCTGTATATTTGAGTGTCGATAGGTAAAACATGTCTTGAAAGGGCCGAAACCTGCCGGGTCAGCGGGATTGTCCGAAAGGGTTAGCGCTGGCCCGGAACATATCGGGCTCAGGAAGGAACATGGGTGGGTTTTAGTCAGCAAGAGTCTGACATTCCCTTCCGCTCCACCCAGAGCGGGAGGGGGGGGGGGGCGGGGGGGGAGAGTCATTTGATGATTCCCATCAGCAAAAAAAAACAAAAACGGGCTAAGTGCGTGTCGGGCCACGCGCAGTGTAGGGTTCCGTAGTAGCCCGTTATTACAATGTAGTACGATTCTGTTGTTCTTTATTCTGGATATAAAAAAAACAAGGTTTATATTTTTTTTTCAATGCAAGTCTTTACCAGTTATAAACAAGCAACTACGTCATCTTAGTCACTTTAAAGGATTAATGCTAAGGATTTTGTATTTGGTACAAAATTATCCGATGCCCAAGTTCAACGACTATTACTGCTAAATTAATAAAGTTATCTTAACCGCTACAGTTTTCCTTTAAAGTTCATGAAATGCACTATCATCGTGAATTTTTCCAGGTTTTTCAAGCCCGTAGTTTGGGTTGTAGAGGGGAGAACGCCATACTGGAACAAAAATTTGCACTTTAAAGTGTAATATTTCGTAAATGGATTAAATCGAAAAATAATTTTAGCAACACCAAGTCATTTTAGAAGACCTCCTCAACGATACCCCACACGATGGGGTAGACGACGAAAAAAATATTCAACCCCACTTCACATGTAGGGGAGCTACCCTAAAAAAAAATATTTTACAAAATTTTATTTTACCACTTTGCAAGAAAGCAGGCGTAACACTTTTGTGCTATCTTATTGTACACATGCTCAAAAGGGGCGGGCACTAAAAAGTATAGATACGGACACTGAATGCACACATGCAACTCTGTACTGTAACACACTATCAATCTCAATCTGAATCATTTTTAAAGATATTTGCTAATCCATTGCTTCATATGTTCGAAAAATGTGTCTACTCAACAATGTAAGTAACGCAATGAATGTTGTTGAACTGACAAAACCCATTGCTATTGATTGTGTGTACGAAATTTAACTTTTGGTCAGTTTGATCGGAATGGAGGCGACATGTGCCACTCCTGCATGACATATCCCTCGATATCCGTGACTAAAGGCTGCTAATTATTATTCTCTACTTGTAAAAACAAACATTTAGAGAAACAGTCTCATTTTGATGCTTTAACGGAGACACTCTACTCCTTATCTACAGTTTGTATGAAACATGGGCAGGTCAAAGCGTTCAATGGCAGCAAAATGTTCCGCTTTTTTTCGTCTCGATCTTCTTAATGTCCCTCGTACAAGTCGTTAGGCTTTTTGCAAATATTCGATTATAAGGGCCGGTTTACATAGCTCGCCGTCCGGTAAGGAGCAGGCCCGGGTCGACGGCGCGTTGTGTTCCACGCGCGCCTCAAAAAGATGTCAGTGCCGACGGGGTCCGCTAGGGCCGATGCCTGCCAGGTTGTTCGAAAGAGATACCGTGGCCCCTGGCACAGGCAACTGAAGGAACACGGGTGGGTTTTAGTCAGTAAGAGTCTGACACTCCCTTCCGCTCCGCCCAGAGAGCGACAGGTCATTTGATGATTCCCACCCAAAAAAAGGGCCGGTTTACATCGGAGGCTATAGCCATTGCTATGTCGCTAATTTGATTGCGGCCTTAAAAAGTCTTTCTTTAAGCATCTTTTGATTGATGTAATTACGCTTGACTTTTATTAGACTGAGGTACTTCATTAGGTACGGTAAGTACTTAATTAAGTTATTTTAATGATGGTTGAGATTTTGTTGGCGGCTGTGAAATTTTTGTTTTATATGTAAGTTATAGCTTTCTGGAAAATTGGCTATTATTACTGTAATATTACACCATTATTTTAATGATCTTTCGGGATAGGGATCGTAATTGTGTATTGAATAATAAACACGGTTAATACCTACTTGATTCTAAGGGTTTTGTTTTTGAGGGCCACCAGTTCTCATAATGAAAAATAAAGCTTTTTGAGTAAAATGTGTGTGAAAGCTTTTTAATCAACTGTTATTACTATTCAATTAAACTATACATTTGACGATCATCGCCAACACCGTCCTGGCGATGATCGCCTTCAGACTGGATTGGCCTTTTTTTTTTTGAGGGTGGGAAACCAACAAATGACCCCTCCCGCTCTGGGTGGAGCGGAAGGGAGTGTCAGACTCTTACTGACTAAAACCCACCCGTGTTCCTTCCTTAGCCCTTTATGTTCCGGGGTAGCGGTAACCCTTTCGGACAATCCAGCTGCCCCGGCACAATCCTGCTACTCCGGCATAATCCCGCTGCCCCGGCAATTCCGCTGACCCGGCAGACTGGATTGCCCTTATACCCGGCAATGCTGCAGCAGACATATTGTTAATTTTGTGAGTGTTAGTTTTTGCTTGTTTGTTATCCAGTCTGTACCCATTTATGTATCTGTTTGTTTAGGAGTCTTGTTACTTGTAATTAAACTAATTTTATTTTATTAATTTATTTATTTGTTTACAGAATGCCCTTACACTTAAATAAATAAATAGTAAATAAAAATGAAAAAAACATTGAGCTATGAGCCTAACGTTCAAAATATTATTTTATACTGATCCGAAAACAGTTAAAGCTTGAGGAAAAAATATTACCTACCGTCATGACAGTAAACTTTAACGTTTTAAGTAGCTAAAAGGTCACTAAATACTGTTTTATTAATTTTGTGATATCGTTTAAACCACTGAAATTTACTTACATTACAGTAATGGTAGTTTTCCTTTTTTTTGTTGTTTTTTTTTTCAGTAAATATATTATGTTCAATCATTATGTTACTGTTTTACAAACATTTCTTCTTACTGTATAAAGTCAGTGAGTCTTAATGAAATCGCTTTAATATGATGTAGTAAGAAATTATTATTTTTCAGTGTATGTGTCTCTTCTGAAGAGAAAAAACTGGGCAAGAGCGAGTCGGACTCGCGCACCGAGGGTTTCGTAACATCCGGGTTTAGGCGTAAGGTTTCGTCATCATCATTTCAGCCGAAAGACGTCCACTGCTGGACATAGGCCTCCCCCAATTTGGGGGGGGGGGGGTTTGCCATAATCGCCACGCTTGGCAGGCGGGTTGGCGATCGCAGTATGGTATGATGGTGTAATGCATAGAGAACGCTGCTGCCCATTCTCCGGTCTCCCTTAGTCGCCTTTTACGACACCCACGGGAAGTATGGGGTGGTGATATTCTTTAAGTCCGGCACCACACAGACAGCGGGCACAGGCATAAGGTTTATGTTTATGAAATTAAATGTTTTTTTTTTATTCTATATATATTTGAGTTGATTGAATGAAAGGTAAATTGCGGTTACGATTTATGACGTATTAAGAAAAACCACTTACTATATCTCGTTCAAACCAATTTCCGGTGAAAGTTTACATGGTAATGTACATCATATATTTTTTTTTTAGTTTTATCATTCTCTTATTTTGGAAGTTACAGGGGGACACACACACATTTTACAAAAATTCTAATCATTTTTTTTTTAAATGATATTAGAAGCCTCAATTTAATTTTTGAAGGCCTATCCATAGATATCCCACACGTATGGGTTTGATGAAAAAAAAATTTGAGTTTCAGTTCTAAGTATGGAGAACCCCCAAAAGTAGAATGCCCAGGAACAGTACTCTTGAGAAATGTCTCGTGTCTCAAAAAGTTGAACAGCATTAACTATCATAAATAAAAATATATTTTTTAGATAAGACTTAGTTAATATTTATAATGGGATAGTTTTTTGAACAATAATTAGTACTTTTAAGTTTCCGACTGTGAAGTACGCCATTTTTTACTATAGCCTGTCACTAAGGGTGTCCATTTTTAGGGTTCCGTAGTCAACTAGGAACCCTTATAGTTTCGCCATGTCTGTCTGTCCGTCCGTCTGTCCGTCCTCGCTTAATCTCTGTGACCATTAGCACTAGAAAGCTGAAATTTGGTACCAATATGTATATCAATCACGCCGACAAAGTCGTAAAATAAAATTTTGTAAAATATTATTTTTTAGGGTAGCTCCCCTACATGTGAAGTGGGGATGAATATTATTTTCGTCGTCTACCCCATCGTGTGGGGTATCGTTGAATAGGTCTTCTAAAATGACCTGGGGGTAGCTCAAAATATTTTTCGATTTAATGCTCCATTTACGAAATATTAAACTTTAAAGTGCATATTTTTGTTCCAGTAGAGCGTCCCCCCCCTCTAAAACCTAAACTGCTGAGTTGAAAAATCTGGAAAAATTCACGATGATAGTGCATTTCATGAACTTTAAAGGAAAATTATAGCGATTAAGATAACTTTATTAGTTTAGCAGTACCTAATAGTCATTGAACTTGGGTGTTGTATAATTTTGTACCAAATACAAAATCCTTAGCATTAATCCTTTAAAGTGACTAAGATGAAGTAGTTGCTTGTTTATAACGGGTAAAGACTTGCATTGAAAAGCAAAATACGTTTTTTTTTTACCCATTCAGAATAAAGAGAGACAGAATCGTACTACATTGTGATAACGGGCTACTACGGAACCCTACACTGTGCGTGGATGCCTAATTACCTGCCTAAAAAAATATAATGATATCGATTCTGTATTGATTGTTCGATTAATTTTTGCGTATCAACTGTTTATTTAAGTCGAGCGACGAGCGGTGCCTTTATGTCGCGCGCGATTATATCGCGTGTCGCGCCTGTTTGTAGGTGCCTTAACAGGGAGCGAGCCCATTGCCATCAACTGGGCACAAACCCCGACTGAGCTACTGAGAAATTCCTGATGGAAAAATCCTATAACACTGCCCGACTTGGGAATCTAATCCAAGGCCTTATGATCATCAGTAGTGCTTGCGACCAATAGACCGACAAAGCAGTAGGTACATGAAACGTTTATTTTTTCTTAACTGGACTTACCTGTCAAAAAGAGTAACCTAGATAAAGTGGATTCATTTATTCATTCATTTATTTATTCAATAACAATTTCCATTGTGTCTGAATTTTTACAAAGGTACATAAGCAAAGGTGGAGCTGTGGTGGCCAAGTGGTAACGGCCGCGACTTACGAGTTGTAGGTCGTAGGTTCGAACCCAGACAGGCGCTTTACTTTGTGTAAATTATTTCATCACCATTGCTCACAAAACGGTGAAGGAAAACATCGTGAGGAAACCGGCATGTCCTAGAACCAAAAATTCGAAGACATGTGACATCTGCCAATCCGCACTGGGCCCGCGTGGTGGATTACGGCCCACTCCCTCTCACCGAGAGGAGGCCTGTGTCCCAGCAGTGGGAACATTATAGGCTGATTATGGACATAAGCAAATAATTAAATAATAACAATTAAAAACACATTTCTTCAACATAATCTCATTTCCTACCTACATTAATATTATTCATACAAGTTCAAAATTTAAGAAAAAAAAAATGTCAACGCGAAAAATAAAATAATTAATAAATGTCACTAACAACTACCTAATAATTTCCTTTAATTACCAATTTCATTTAATTGTCAATAACATTAAAATTCACATATGTCTTTATTATTACCAGTATTCAATGTCACAATTAAATTCGTTGATGTCAGCATTTCTAAAATGTTATGTTCAGTATAATGATAATACAGAGATTAAAACAGAAGACGTACTAGCAGGGGATCTTAGGGGGTTGGGGGGGGCGGGGGTTCAGGGGATTAGGCCGGAATAAATCATACGATGTTATATTTATTCATTCAGACCAAATGTTAAAATACCTTTTTGTTATGTTTACAGGTCTCATCTCAGAACATCATTGGATCAGGTATGTTTTTAGACATAGTTTAAAAAAAAAAATTATAAGCAAATTAATAGTAGATATTAGAAGTATTACGTTTAAAAACTACCACCAACATGGCGAACCAAAAACTATCATGGTTTTCTGGAAACACGTAAGATCTTTATGTTTGCCAGCAGACTGCTTTGCAGTTTGGCAGAGGTAAATTTATCCTGTAAAATAGTACATAATGATACATACATGACCTAAAGCGTGGTCACTATCGGACTGCATAGAAAAGAAAGAGAAGCGCGACGACATAACACTGGTAATTTATTGCAAAATATGAAGCAATTATCTATTTACAAAAAATCTATTGTTTTGACAAAAAATTAAAACACTGGTGCTTTAGTATGCTGCTTGTAGAATAATCTGACAAAAAATCAGAATGATTCTAATTAGTTGGTTGGTATGGTTTTTATTGTACGTAAAAAGAAAATTTTTAGAGGTATCCTCATGATTTTTTTCTATCGTATAATAATAGTTGTGTTATGTTTTTAACACTCTATCTAATTAGCATATATCCTGACGAATATTAAATATTTTTCTGATTTGGTTTACTGTAGTCGATCATATAGGTACTTTTAGGCATTATAAAAGTTTTATAATGCCTAAAAGTACCTATATAACTACAGAGACTACAGGAGACTACAGGAGCTAAACGCAAAAAACGCAAGTGCGTTTTTTGCGTTTAGCTCCTGTAGTCTCCGTAAATAGTCCATTAATTGCACGGCGTGTAGGTAGGGTGCTAAACACCGTGTATTAATACTACCTACCATCCACTATTTTATAGCACAAGTGAAAAACGCGCACTTAAGTCACGCTCATTCAAATGTGTAAAAACTGGCCAAGTGCGAGTCGGACTCGCACACGAAGGGTTCCGTACCACAAGGCAAAAACGCCGAAAAAAACATGTTTGTTGTATGGGAGCCCCCCTTAAATATTTATTTTATTTTAATTTTATTATTTATTATTAAAGTTAAAATACAACTGAGTATTTTGTGAATATTTCAAGTGCCTACCTGTTGCCATTTTTGATATCGAGCAAAAAAGGGCAAAAAAATCGCGTTTGTTGTATGGGAGCCCCCCTTAAATATTTATTTTATTTTGTTTTTAGTATTTGTTGTTATAGCGGCAACAGAAATACATAATTTGTGAAAATTTCAACAGTCTAGCTATCGCGGTTCTTGAGATACAGCCTGGTGACAGACAGACAGACAGACGGACAGACGGACAGACGGACAGACAGCGAAGTCTTAGTAATAGGGTCCCGTTTTTACCCTTTGGGTACGGAACCCTAAAAATGAATCATTCCACTTTGCCCCACACCGAGCCGCCCGACTGGTGGGGCAAAGTGGAATAAAATAAAATGTTTGTACTTTTATACAAAAAGAATTTAGCCACCGCAAAATAACTAAGTATATAATATGTTACTACTCTCTGAAATGTGTATTAATTATAATTAAACTAAACACTTGTAATATTAATGCTTAATCTTGACATGTTAATTTTTAATCATTATTATTTTCCTCAAATTCATTCAATGTACTTCTTAATTTTTATTTTTATCCCGACATTTATAATATACCATCTATAATTTGAATGCTCAATCTTGATAACTTAATTTTATATATATTTTTTTCCTTTTAATTTTATAATTTGTACCTATTCATAATTTATTGTCTCTATTTTTATCGTGTTTACACCTAGTTATATGTGCATGCTGTGGTCTCCTGTAATTGAAGGAGCACACGTAAAAGAACCTTTTTATTATTGTAAATTTCTATTGTTTTTGTGTATCCTTTGTTGGAGATCCTCAATAAATAAATAAATAAATAAATAAATTCTTAGGTGCCAACCCTAGTGGGGCAGAATCCAACAAAATTTTAAAGTAGTGGAATCTGCCCCACCAAATCGAAGTAGTGGAGCAGATTCCACGGCAAAATTTTAGGCATTCCACTTTAGGGCGGCCGGTGGGGCAAAGTGGAATACTCGTAATTCGTAAAAATGGACTACTTAAGTCACAGATAAGTGTGACTTAAGCAACGGGTTTAGGTCACAGAGTGCTATAAATGTAGATGTTTATGACAATAAACACTTTTTCAATATTTTTTTTCTTTAGAAAGTAAAAGTTTTCTTTGAGCTGGAAAATTACTATGAAAGATATTTAATAAAATCATGAACCTACTTAATAAAAAGCATAAATACATTGACAAACAACGCACAGAGCATGAAGTTTTGCCCAAGAGCTCCTTATATTATAACAAAGGTGAATAACTAGGAAGGATTTTTAAAATTCATCCCCTAAAGGGGTTAAATAGGTAATGAAAGTTTGTATGAAAAATTTATAGGAAATACCATTTGGCACACGGTTAGTTTCTTCATAATTCCTAGTAAATCAATAACCCAATTTCCTAGAAAACCATTATTGCATAACGTCAAAGTAACCCGTCCCAGGAATTCAAGCAACCCTTTCATGCCTTCTCCTACAGGTACCAAAATAGCCTTTGTTACCTAGAGAGCCTTTATAAAAATAATTCACACGTGAAAGCAAGAGATAACAGGTATTATTGGCTTATTTTCAGGTAACTTGAACTTCCCTGAAAGTTATTTATACCTACGCCCTTTTTATCCGCCGAGCAGACGTCAAATCCTTAATGTTTTCTACTTCTTGCCGTGTTGGTAGAAACCATAGAACATGGAGACGCCTCGCAATTGCTAGAGACGGAGATGTCAACATTTTCTATACAAACCAAGCGTTTACTCGCACAAAAATTACGAAAATTAGCCCCAAAACAAATAAAAACAAATACTTTTAACATGAACAACTGTTTTTTTCTTGACTGTACTTACCTGTCAAAAAGAGTACGGCGCACTGCGACGGCGCGTAGCGTTGGGAAAATTTGCCCTAAAACAAATAAAAACCAATACTTTTTATATGAACAACTATTTTTCTCTTGACTGTACTTACCTGTCAAAAAGAGTAAGGGGATCAGACTAGTTGTAGTGGATGAAAAGAACGAAAGAAGTCCCGCGGCAAAAAGTGGCACTAAGTATAGTATACATTTGGTTAGCAACATTGCAGAGGGGCCCGTGGCTAAATAATAACAGCCGCACAGGTCGATCGATCAGGTTAAGCTACGCTTGCCGACGTTGATCTGTGGATGGGTGACCATCTTTACACACCAAGATCCCTCTGTGCCTCGGAAAGCACTTTAAGCCGTTTGACCCGGCTGGCAGTCGTTACGGTTCGTCAGAAGCCCGAAAGTCTAACAACCAGTCTTACCAAGGGGTAACTTATTTCCCAGTAACTGGGTTGTGCCTAGCCTTTTTCCAACTATGTTGGGGTCAGCTTCCAGTCCAACCGGATGCAGCTGAACCGGTACTTTACATGGAGCGACTTCCTGTCTGACCTCCACAACCCAGTAACTGGGTAATACGATACTCCTTGGTAAGACTGGTTGTCAGTCTTCTGACTACCCTCAACGACTGTCAAAGATCTACGAATGACAGCCGGGACCAACGGCTTAACGTGCTCGAACCCAGGACCTCATGCTAAACAGCAGCACTTGCAACCACTAGACCTTCAAGATCAGCTTTTCGAAAATCATTTTTATTATTTTACTCGACTTTATCTACTGTCCGTACTTTTAATATCGTTAGCATGTCAACTAACCTTTATGTGACATATCTCACATCGGCGTCGACGTTACATGACAAGTCTCACATTTGGTGGCGACATTCATTCCTCATTACGTGTCCAGATACCGCGTAATGTCACTACCGTAAGCATTGCTTTTTATTTCTATTGTGGTATGAAAACTACTGTGTGTCTGTGTGGTGCCGGACTTAAAGAATAGCACCACCCCATACTTCCCGTGGGTGTCGTAAAAGGCGACTAAGGGGCGTACCGGAGAATGGGCAGCAGCGTTCTCTATGCATTCCACCACCATACCATACTGCGATCGCCAACCCGCCTGCCAAGCGTGGCGATTATGGCAAACCCCACCTTTTGGGGGAGGCCAATGTCCAGCAGTGGACGTCTTTCGGCTGAAATGATGATGAATGATGATGAAAACTATTTGGTATACCTAATTACTTTTATTGCTATGATTAGCAATAAAAGTAATTGTAGAATTACTTTTATTGTAGAAACCCCGGGGATTTATGTCCTACTTACTTTTTGGTGTCAGAAGTTTGTTTGATTAAGGGCTGATTTTTCAATCGACAGATAATTTTTATTCGTAGAATAATATTGACGTCTGACAGATTTTGTATGGACGATCTGTCAAAAATTTAAAATTATTCCTCGGATAAAATTATCTGGCGTTGGAAAATCAGCCCTAAGGAAGATACATTTTTGTTTGCTCTTGTAGTGTTCATTGTAATATATAAATATAGTCCTTGATGGGTTACCATCTTTAGATAACGAGACCCCTCCGTGCCTCGGAAAGCACGTTAAGCCGTTGGTCCCGGTTGTCATTCATAGATCTTTGACAGGCGTTACAACCAGTCTTACCATGTGGTATCGTATTACCCAGTAACTGGGTTGTGGAGGTCAGATAGGCAGTCGCTCCATGTAGAATACTGGTACTCAGCTGCATCCGGTTAGACTGGAAGCCGACCCCAACTTAGCTGGGAAAAGGCTAGGGATGGAGTTTGATTGATTAACTTCTTGTATGCAAGGCAGGCTGATGATGAAGTTTGATTGATTAACTCCTTGTATGCCGTAATTACAGACACAATTAAAAAGCCATTGTGTCTCGCGTAAATCTACGTTCCGGCGCATACTAAGGGTTAAGGAAGAAAAATTTTCTTTGCTCTTGTAAACGAGTGGTTGAAAAATCAGCCCGATTTTTCAATCATCAAATAAAAATTATCTGTCGATTAAAAAATCAGCCCTAAGTCCATTAGAGTAAAGGGCTAATTTTTCCATGGCCAGATAACTTTTATTCGAGAAATAAAATTGACGTTTGACAGTGTTTGTATGAAATAACTGTCAACATTTAAAAAATATTCCTCGCATAAAATTATTTAGCGTTGGAAAAACCAGCCCTAACAAACAAACTTACAGCTATATAAACCAAATGGTAAAAATCGTATTATTGAAGCTAATTCAGAAACTACCCAAGCAAAGTACATAAAATTTATATAGGACCACCCCTGAACGATACCTTATCCATTAAAAATCAGCTGTTCCTTACATTTTGACGAGTTATGCGAACATAAATATAGGGAACAGTTGATTTTTTTTCGCGATTACGGGTTTGGTCCCATAGTAAAAGTTGTTCATAATGATAACACATACATCCCACACACATACATCCCACACACACACACCCACACATACCACACACACCCACACACTACATGTGTAGTGTGTGGGTGTGTGCCACTCTCCTCGTGTTACACAGGATTAGTTTTTGTTATTATTATTGTTTTTATTTTTATCCTTCTCTTTATTTTTATCTCTGTACAGCTGTTAGTAGAAATCATTGACACTGTCTTCACTTGTTCTGGTTGTGAATATTAACAGAATCCACTTGGCTAAACCCTATCTTTTAAGATACAGGCTAGTCCTAGTTTAAAAGATAGAGTCTACTATTGCATCATAATGTAAATATTATCTCAAACAATGTATACAGTGCAAAGTGCTATGTTTTTGTGAAATAAATACTTTATTATTATTATTATAAGTACAATGACAATGATCGTAAGAGGTTGTTAATGTTTTACCAATAACCCTGTATATATAATATAAACATCCGAATTGAGAACAATATTATTTAAAACAATAGGTATATGTTATTTAAACAATATATAACAATATATTTATACATAATATTAGATAACTAATCGTCTATTCGTAGCAGTTAATTGACGAATCGATACAATGAATCAATTAATTTTAACACTATATGTACATTAATTATTTGGTTAATTACATATACGCATGACGCTATTTTAATTAGCAGCTAGCTTTCATTAGTAACAATATAACTATGTTGGTTTAGCTTTAGCATGGTTATGCATTAACAGTGTGTTTGTTAATTAATACCTTGGTTGTTTAGCGCCTGTTAACATTCTAATAATATAAATTAAATTAACTTTGCGCCAATAATGATTGATGACGACTTCATTTTCTTTTTGTTTTGACACGAAATATGTTCTATGACACTCGGCGTCACTGTAGCTTCCATTCGTGAAAGAATTTTCGGAATCAGATCAGTAGTTCCAACGATGACCGCCTATATAAAAACTCAAAAATTTCTCTGTTTTTGATACATATTAGTGTCGGTGTAGAAGTATGGATGGCGCGGTTAGTGCAATGGTTGTAACTCTTCGTGTCGCGTGTTCTATTATTACAAGTAACTTATATATACGTTGTTCTGTTGCTGAATGGAAAATGCCAAACCGTCGTCTGTTTGGTCGGCTTATAAGTAGCAATAATAAATATATGCTATTGTAGAAAGGACAGCTGCTGTCCTAATTTCATTAGCCGTCCCCCGTAACGACGCGCGAGGGTTGGATCAAAATATTACCTACAACTTGGATAAGACAGAGATTAAAACAGAAGAAGAACTAGCAGGGGATCGAGGAGAGGGTGGAGGGGGGTTCAGGGGTCAGACCGGAATAAGGGGCAATACATATTGTATTTTTACTTTTTAGAGGACTAATAGTCAGAATTATCATAATTACAAATTTATTATAAAGTCAGAATTATCATAATTACAAAATTGTCATAATTACAAAACAGTCAAACTCTATTGTATAGCGATCGCGATTCAAAAATCTCTCTCAGCACACCCCTAGCTAGGTACATTTAAAGTTGACGTTTTTACTCGTAATATTTGGATATCATAATTACAAAATAGTCGAAATGGTAGGTTAAAAATAACACTTATTTACATTATTATGGCGATCGTGATTCCAAAATCTCTCTCAGCACTCCCTATTCCCTCGCTACATTTAAAGTTGACGTTTTTACACGTAATACACAGAAGTTATAATTACAAAATAGTCAAAACTAGCTTCTGCTCGCGACTTCGTCCGCGTGAAATTTCACCCTCCCCCCATTCACCCTCTTAGAGGTGGAATTTCGAAAAACCCGTTCTTAGTGGATACCTACTCTTCACAAAGAACACACTCTAAATTTCTTGTCTCTAACTCAAACTCAACTCAAAGCATTTATTTCAATTAAACCTTTAACAGGCACTTTTGAATTGTCAAGAAGTCGGTCAGTCAGAAAATATGAAGCTAGTTGCCCATTCCAAAGCGTAGGTACCTATGGAGAAGAACGGGCAAGAAACTCCATGGACACTCTTTTTAAATTTCATTTTACAAAAACATTTGTTACATCATTTCTTTTGAATTGATGATTATATATGTGAGAACGATGTAAAAAATAAAAAAGATGTCTGCGTTAAGAGCGTCCAGAATACAACAAATAGTAACAAAACAACAATCCAAAATTAAAACAATTAAAATAAGCCCAGGCGGCCAAGTGATGACCAGTCCCAACTGACGGCGCCCGTTCACGAACATGACGTATATATCAGCACCATTCAGCTCAACCACTTTGAAGGGAGCTAAATGATCCAACATACACGCCACCGCCAGCGAGACATTTGAGTGAGCATGACACACTATCAGCCGCCAGGGAATATTCAAGTCAATGAAAGATATATTATTACCCAGTAAATGGTAGCTATAGATTACATAGAACTCACATCTGTGCTATGCAATTATACAATACAAAGGAAATTGAGTTTATACAATGCAAGGATAGTCTAGGACCAGCGGTTTAGGCTGTGCGTTGATATATCAGTCATTCAGAACTTTGAATTTTATAATATAGAAGATGGTAGGTTAAAAATAACAGTTCTGTATATTGCATAGCGATCGCGATTCAAAAATCTCTCTCAGCACACCCCTAGCTATATTTAAAGTTGAAAATAACAATTATTTAGATTGTATAGCGACCGCGATTCAACACTCTCTCTCGACACAGCCCTAGCTACATTTAAAGTTGACGTTTTTGCACGTAAGAGGTCGCGCCAGTTCAACGGTCTTACGGAACGTTCGCACTGTTTAGCATGTACTTCTGTAATGTTAGTGCCATAGTTAGGTCACGGCGTACTCCAACCTTTGTGCCACTGTGATGGAGTGTACTTGTGTTTGTAGGAATGATCTTGTTTTTCACAGGAGAACGGCTAAAAGTGCTCATGTTTAAGCTATAGACCATTCTCCCTAGGGAATTATTCCGTTCTGATCCCCTGATATTTTGTGTGTGGGCTAACTTTTATCCCCGTTCCGAAAAACGATTTTTGTAAAATAGATCATGATAGCGGAGTCATTAAGTCACAGGTAAAACCTAGTACATAAGTACAGGTAATAGGTTTACAAGTGAGGTAGCTTACTTACTTTCATAAAATAAATTGTTTATCCAATTTTAACTTCGAGATTTTTTTAAGGCTGACGTCAGGGGTTCTACTCTCTTAATCCGTCAACGAAGATACGGGCCCGGGCCGAAAGAAGTTCGAAATTTTTAGTGAACCCTATACCAGATTTAGCCCCGCGGTTTCACCCGCGTAAGTTTCGATCCCGTGGGAATGTCGGGATAAAAACTATCCTATGTCCATTCCCGGGACTTAAAATATCTCTATCTCCTTTGTTTTTGTATTTATTTGTATAGTAATTTAATTTAGTATTCTAGTGTAAATAGTTTGTAATAAACTCTCTATATCTAATTTCATCTGAATCGGCTCAGCGGTTTTAGCGTGAAAAGATAACAGACAGACAGACAGACACACTTTCGCATTTATAATATTAGAATGGATTTCAGACGGATGAAAACACATCTGGCTGATGTGTTTTCACCCGTCCGGAAGTAGGAACAGCTGTCAAATCGTGATGTCATTAATTCTTAGTCGGGCCAAAATTAATCCCATGTCCGTAGGGGATACGGAGTAGGAGTCTCCCGTAACTTCGGCTGAAACTACGGATTTCGTGCTTAGGGAGCAGATTCCCAGGACCGTAGCCTATGTCCAGCAGTGGACGTCTTTCCGCTGAAATGATGATGATGATGACACTGTCTGGGCCACGTTTTTTATGACGTCAGAGGCGTTGTTCAGATCGTCAATGGTGCAGGTGAACGGATATTTAAGGCACTAGAGCTGATGGGACATAGTCTGACCAGGAGTAGGTACAGCCTAGTCAACTCACACATTGGGACAAATTCATAGAACAGACATAATAATATAAATCACACTAATATTATAAAGGCGAAAGTTTGTGAGTGTGTGTGTGAGTGTGTGTGTTTATATGTTTGTTACTTCTTCACGCTCAAACGGCTGGACCAATTTTGATAAAATTTGGTATGAAGCTAGCTGACACCTTGGATTAACATATAGGCTACTTTTTGCCTGATATTCCCACAGGATCGACATTTACGCGGGTGAAACCGCGGGGCGCAGCTAGTTAATAATATTTTTTTTTAGATTAAATTAATAATTAATAAAATGTTACCTTATTATACTTAGATTAAGTAAGTTTGCATGTATACATAAGTCCTCTTCCTATTTTTTTTTGTTTTGCTGTGCCCGACAGGGTCCACGATTGTTACAACAAATGTTACATACATTGCATAGCATAGCATATACATTGTACAATGCAAACAATGATTGAGTATTGATTACAACCTTCTATTACATAGTAAAAATAGTCTAACAGGAAATATAAACGTCATAATATTTCTTAGACCCGAAAACCGAACCCACTTACCCATTTGACTAATGGAGCGGTTATCCAGCTGTGGGTAACCGGTTAAGCTACGTCAAGTGGTCGACACATGGCTTAGGGACAAATTAGCATAAGGTGCGAATTTCTGTGTAACAAATACATTCTATACATTTTGTAATGGTTATGTTTCTAAAGATATTTGTATGTTTGGCAGTCGCGTAAACGGCTGAAGGAATTTGGAACACAGGGCCATGGATTAATACATAGAGTTTCTTGCCCGTTCTTGTCCATAGGTACCTACTACCTACCTACTACGCTTGGGAATGGGCAACTAGCTTTATCTTTCTGACTGACCGACGATCCCTTGACAATTTAAAAGTGCCTGTAATTGGTTTATCACACTAATATTATAGAGGCGGAAGTTTGTGAGTGGGGGTGTGTTTATATGTGTATTACTTCTTCACGCTCAAACGGCTGAACCAATTTTGATAAAATTTGGCATTGAGGTAGCTGACAGCCTGGATTAGCATATACGCTACTTTTTATCCCGATATTCACACGGGATCGACACTTATGCGGGAGAAGCCGCGAAGCGCAGCAGCTAGCCAGGAATAAAATAAAATAAATGTATTGGAAATCAAAGTCCGCATTATCTAGTCTGCCTAAAACAACCCATGAAACGCTTTGATTCGGAATAATTCCGATTCGTTTCAGCTTCTCCTTCAGCAGCACTACTCACCCTTATTAGGTTATACGCTCTTCCCATCTCCGGCTCACCAGTAATGATATCAATGAAGACTTTATTTATTTATTACGTTTCTTCTAGCGAAGCGATGACTAATAATCCGATATTGGGGGCTCAATCTCAGGACCAATTTATTCCTCAAATTGATCCTATTGCCAGATCTTAGGAGGCTGGGGATCTTAGGATCTTGGGGGATGTTGTTTTCTGGGGTAGGTGCGGGAAAAACAGAGTGTTTCTTAGGTAAATTAAATGCGATTTCCATGGAGTCCATTCGTACAGAAAATTCAAAATAAAAAGCTTTTCTACTAAAATAAATGTAAATTAAGGCCTACAATAAATCGGAAAAAAAAACTTCATAAATAAATATGCATGCCGCAGACTTTGGTAATAATATTATATTGTTTATAACTTTGTTTTAGGACATTATAATTTAGCTTTGATAGTTTGTTATTTAGTTATAGCAATAATTCTGTTACTGAATTGTAATTTCATATGCCTCTATTTGATTTTTGTACGGCGTTAAGGGGCTTATATGTCCTAAAGCGCGGTCACTATCGGACTAGATAGAAAAGAAAGAGAAGCGCGATGACACAACGCTGGTAATTTATTGCAAAATATGAAGCAATTATCCATTTACAAAAAATCTATTGTGTGGTCTAAAAAATTAAAACACTAGTGCTTTAATATGTTGCTTGTAGAATAATCTGACAAAAAATCATATTTATTGTATGTATATTAGTATGATTTTTATTGTAAAAAGAAAGTTCTTAGAGGTATCTTCATGATTTTTTTCAAATTAGTTGTATTATGTTTTCACACTCATCATCATCATCATCATCATTTCAGCCGAAAGACGTCCACAACTGGACACAGGCCTCCCCCAAAAGGGGAGTTTGCCATAATTGCCACGCTTGGCAGGCGGGTTGGCGATCGCAGTTCAACACAGTCTACCTAGAATATATCCTAAAGAATATCACATATTTTTCTGATTCGGTTTACTGTAGTCGATCATAAACTTTTATTGTTTCTAAAATTTGCGTTTTTTGCGTCCAGGTCCTGTAAGCCCCTTAAAGAAATTTGACAGATTATAGTAGCTTGACGTGCTGGCGTCTGTACCTGCGTAGTTAACCCGAATGATGGAAAACAGATTTTAGATTCAGTCAGTCAGAAAAGATGGCGACCAAAAAAAACCTTAATATAAATTTATTTTAAGACCGTATTCCTTTTAACTTCTTATTTCTCCCTTTCAACATTCAGCCAATTAAGACCCAGAGCTGAAAAACTCAACCATAATTCTCCTAGATATGATGCATAAATAAAATCGCTATGCACTTAAGAGGGAACAGGGCGTGCGATTCTCCATACAAATGTATTCCCCTTTTTTCTTCCTGAATAATGCCTCTAGAGCAAAATTTTTTTTTTCATAAAATCAAGTTCTACTGTAAACACGTCCCTGTCATTTCCATTTTTACAGCAACTTATTATTAAAGAAAATATGATCATCTAAAAATTAAAAAAAAATGCCTTATTTTACCGCCCGTGATTAGAGGACTATCAGACAAATTAGAAAAAGTTTTAACATAAAAAAAAATCATAGAAACCTAAACATACTCTTTATTAAAATGTTAATGTAAAAAGTAATAGAATCGGCTCAGTTTTCGAGGAGAAAAAGGGGAATACGAAACGTCGATCTTGTCAAAATTTTGTGATAATTTCGATCTGAGCTGCAGCTGTCTCTACCACACACTGCGGGGGCAGACTTGTAGTAAGGCGACGGCAATCATCATCATAATCATTTCAGCCAAAGACGTCCACTGCTGGACATAGGCCTCCCCCAAGCGCCTCCACTTCGACCGGTTCTGTGCAATCTGATCCAACGAGTTCCTGCGGCCTTCAAAAGGTCGTCGGACCACCTTGTGCGAGGCCTTCCAACGCTACATCTTCCGATACGCGGTCGCCACTCCAGAACCTTTCGGCCCCATCGGCCATCTGTTCTGCAAGCCCTGTGCCCTGCCCACTGCCACTTAAGTTTGGCAATTCTTCGGGCTATGTCGGTTACCTAGGCGACGGTAATAGTTTCTTCAAATACCTATTTTTCAAATTCCACGCAGGCCCCGTCCCCTCTTAAGCAGATAGTAGGCCAGCTAAATATAAAAGTGGAAATTCTCAAGCATTGCTCGTCGACTCATTTCAATTTGCAACGTTCGTCTTGTAATTTGAGCGCCATACTTACCGCGATAAAATTATACGGAGTAGAGTTGCTGGATGTGGCTGGAAGGGGTGAGCGTGGTTTTGGGGTTGAATTGAGGTAGAAGGCAATCCGCAGTAAGCCGTTTATACACGTAAATGTTTCACTATAGATTGTGTCAACTGAAAAAACCTTCCTTTAGTTTTCTTTTCTTTACATATAGCAGATTTTTACGTCGTTAGATTTCAGAATCTGTCAAACAAAAAAAAAAACACTCAGAATTCATTGTCAAATCACACTAATATTATAAAGGCGAAAGTTTGTGTGTGTGAGTGAGTGAGTGTGTGTGTGTGTGTTTATATGTTTGTTACTTCTTCACGCCCAAACGGTTGGACCAATTTTGGTAAAATTTGGTATGGAGGTAGCTGACACCCTGGAATAACACTTAAGCTACTTTTTATCCCGATATTCCCATAAATCCCCTTTTTTCAATCAAAATATTCGAAATTACCACCAAAAATACTGAATTGCACACTAAATTTGATCATCAAATAAATCAATTAAATACTATACTGTTAGATCTTTAAAGCTTAGCTGTTTTACTGAATGACTATCTGTTAACTAAAAGTAAATCATGGTGGCTGAGAAAAAAAATCCCAAAGTTTTTTTTATCTACAAAAATATGTGGTTAGGCGTAGTCGACGGAGCCCCGCTTCGCGGGGTTATTTCTGTCTACAGGGTTTAAAGGAACCTTACACGAAGGGGATGACCGGGGTTCGTTCGCTCGCTTTGCTCGCTCACTCGAGCCCCCATCATCCCCTTCGAACCTAACCTGTCCGAGTCCGGGTGCCCCAAGTCCCGAGCTCCCTTCGCTCGCTCTTGCATCCTAAGTTGTCATTACAAATGTGTTTCTTTTGTATATTATGTTGGTTTAGTGTGCAGTGTAGTTAATTTGTAGTACAGTCATTTATTTGATATGCAGTAGGTTATTAGTAGAGAAATTTTGTTTGCTTAAATTTCTAAATGCAGTTAAAAATTCCCCGTTTTTTAATACAACAATTAGGTATTTCTCGACTTAAGGATTGAAAAACTCGAATTGAAAAACCTTAATAATGTTAAGGTTATTTATTACAGAGAGAATACAGTATCAGAGTATTGCAGAAGCCCGCGAGGTGATTGCGTAACCCTCTATCAATAGTAAAGGTTTTCGTTTTGACATTTCGACAATGTTCGTAGCGTTATTTACGTTGTTGAGCAGACAAATTGTTCGAATATATGACGCAATGGATTAGCAATGTGCTTCAAAATTAAATTAAAAATTTAAAAAACCCCCGACACAGTCGGGGGACCTCTTAGCATAGAAGGTGTTCCACAGAACGGTCCCCCGACTTCCATATGAATTTATCTGTTTTAGTCTCGTTACCTTGATTCTTTAAGTTGGGGGTTTTTCAATTATTTGATCCTTTTCCAATTACTTACATTTAATTTTATTATTTTTTTGTGTCGGGGGTTTTTTAAATTTTTCAATTTAATTTTTTATTTCATGCTTTTTGTAGGGAGTCCTTAATATTTGTATTTCATTTCTTTTATTTTCTTGCGTTTTAAGATTCAGGTAATTCGGTGTTTAATCAGGTTTTTTATCCCTCAAAAAATAATTATTTATTTATAGTTGAAGAATAGTTTTTAAAACTAAACAGATTTTTTTGTTTTATTATATCCTTTTCCTAGTTCTTCCTTTAGTTATTCAACTTTCGTACAAGTATTTCATAGCGTTAGATATCTTAGGTATTTCAGATCTAGTTTATAAAATGGGACTGCGACACTATCTGATGTAGAAATACCTATGCTTTTTAACTGGGATTGTTCCATTCGTAATAAAAATAGTCAAACTCAGTGGTCGTAGGTACCAGTCATCACTCCACTTTCCTCATCATTCTAGAGCATTAATCAGACAAAAAAATATTTTGAAGTTTTTAGTTTTCATTTCGTTAGTTAATATTCCTCATTCCCTTTCAATATAGTTTACATTATTCCACTTGTCAAGCCCTTGCATTTGATACCTGTATTGAAGGAGTTGTGAAAAAAGAATATAATTCGCCATTTTGTGGTAGCGGCCATCTTGGATTTGAAATTTGTAATAGCGTATAGTATTGTACTAGTCAAGCCCTTTCATTTGATACCCATATTGAGAGGGTTGTGAAAAAAAAATGTAAATCGCCACTTGGTGGTGGCGGCCATCTTGGATTTGAAATTTATTATAGTGTATAGTATTCTACTATTCAAGCCCTTTCATTTGATACCCATATTAAGGGATTTGTGAAAAAATATGTATTCCGCCATTTTGTGGCGGCGGCCATCTTGGACCGATTTTCATCAAACATAGCTAAGAACACTCCCGACTAATTCACCTTTTAAACAAAAAAAACAAAATCAAAATCGGTTCATCCGTTCGGGAGCTACGATGCCACAGACAGACACACACACACACACAGACACGTCAAACTTATAACACCCCGTCGTTTTTGCGTCGGGGGTTAAAAATGATTGAGATTGTGATTGATAGTATGTTACACAATTAAGGTGCCGTGAGGGGTGGTGAACACTGATTATGGGGTGGCCCATCTACTTGTTTGCCATCCAATAAAATTTCAAAATTTCCACAGAACACATAGCCTCGATTCTAATAAGATTTACCTACTAAAATGTAGTCAAATATTCCATTTGCTAAATATCCAATTTAGCACAGACGACAGCATCACCAGAATCCCCGCTAATAACCATAATTTTGTTCAAATGTATCGCATTAGTAGTTAGCAAGTTATAATTACACAAGCGGAGGTACGCAAGGTTGCACGTACCATAGAATAGATAAATAGGCACAGAAGACAAGCTCCATACAACGAACGAAAATGCACGCACACATAGACATGCTTCATGTACAGCAAATGCATGCGCGCTTGCGACTGGCATTTGTTTGAGATCGTCGTAGGTGCGCGTCTATGTGTGTGTGCGCACCTGTTTTCGCTTGTTTTATGGAGCAGAGAGCCAAAACAAAGTTAAATTCTATCAGCTATAACAATGATGGTAATGACAAAATGTATTGGATCAACGTTATCTACCGAAAACCTAGGGGAAGCCCGGGCAAGACGAATATGTTAAGGGGTACTGCAAATAAAACCACAATCTAATAATCAATAGAACTCTTTGTACTTTTAATTTGTACTATGTTTAATCGTCTTTAAAAATTAATAATAAAAATTCAAAAACTTAAACAATTTCTATAATAATTTAGAGCATTAACAAAAGGTATCAATTATCGGTTTTGCCCGGTGGGGTCGGGCAAAAAGGATAAGTAGAACTAGCTTAGATCAGTGTTCGCATTCATCACAGAAGTAGCTGCCAACTCCTACATAATAAAGTGCAGTCTTTATGCGCCCAAATGCACTGATTACACTGAATCCAATCTTTCGCTAGTGGTTCAGTGTATTTGTCAGCGCACACTAAACCGTAAAAATCTGGTTTCGGATTTTTGTTTTGTTATTTGACTGAGGATATTTTAGTTTTAGTTTTTCTGGGGCCTGCTAACTCAGAAATGGCATATGTAATGGTAGTGGTAACTAATACTTATATTATGCTTGCTCTGAGCAAAACGGAATACCTAACCGTTTTGCCCATATCCATTTTGCCCAACACTCTAATATTAGAAACAAGTGAAAAAATGAATTGTTTTTAGTAGGTAAACAAAAAGTAACGATCACAAATAATACCTAAATAAACGTGCAATTGAATATACAATACATCTTTATAGACAACTGATGACTAATACAAAAAGTTTGTGTGCAAACCTTTACAAAAATCGTAACAAAACAACGATAATCCTTTTTTTCCCCTTCCACAACAGATGCACTCGCGTATTGTTTGGGTTGAACTGCCATGGCATTACCGATCGTATGTGTCACGACTAGAGAAAATGTTAATAGCGCTATCTATTATATGTTTATGGAAAAATTAGTTATTCTTCTTACCCGCACTATGCTTCTTGCCCGGGCTTCCCCTATTAGTCGCATAATCAGCCTATAATGTTATGCCGAGAGGGAGTGGGCAATAATGTACCACGCGGGCTCAGTGTGGGTTGGCGGATGTTACATGTCTTCAAATTTTAGGTTCTAGGGCATGCCGGTTTCCACACGATATTTTCCTTCACCATTTTGAGAGCAGTGGTGATAAAGTGCCTGCTGGGGTTCGAACTCACGACCTGCAACTCTTAGTCGATCCTGTTGAAAGTCGTTTTAGGAATGGGAAACACTTTAAAAGCAATCGCGACTTGTCTGAGGCCTTCAGACCTTCTGTACCTCTCTATTCTGTGGTTGTACCTGGTTTAATCACACTGCTCATATTTGATGTTGTTATTTGAGCAGTTTACAGCACAGGGGTCTGATTTTATGTTGATTTTACTGCAAACAATACGTAATAGGTATGCTTGTCGTTGTATTCTCGAGGATAAGCTTAGGAGTACATTTTTGTTTTACCAGAAATCATTCATCAATTTATGGTAATACTAGCGGCTTCGCCCGCGAGGTAGGTATATCGATAAAAACTATCCTATGTCCTTCCCCAGGATGCAATCTATCTCTTTGCCAAATTTTATCGAAATCCGTTCAGTGGATTAGGCGTGAAAAGGTAACATACAGACAGACAGAGTTACTTTCGAATTTATAATATACTAACAGCGCCCCGCGGTTTCACCCTCGTAAGTTTCCATCCCGTGGGAATATCGGGATAAAACTATCCTATGTCCTTTCCCGGGACTCCAAATATCTCTATACCAAATTTCATCTGAATCGGTTCAGCGGTTTTAGCGTGAAGAGGTAACAGACAGACAGCCAGACAGACACACTTTTGCATTTATAATGTTAGTATGGATGGTAATGGTAACATGGTAACACTTTTTGACCTTTTTTTTTGGGGGAAACCTTGAAAAGGCGCCGTGGTCTTTGGGAATAAAACCACGGAGTTGTGGGGTTTTTACCTCACTAAAACCACCCCGGTGGTCACCACCTACCCATGGAAGAGCAACCGTTACCTCTCAAAATATGAAAATACCGATCCGGAGCCCCCTCTGTGCAACACCTGTTGTGCACTTGGGTTCTCTGGACCTTGAGCTGGCCTAGTGCAGTACGGAGTTTCAATAGATTAAGAGGCCATCTTACACTGGTTTTGTTATCACTGACGACCGGCGCACAGTTTCTATATTTTCCAGATATTGCTCCTCAGCTGATTTTGGGATCTAATAAGTACCAGCATATCATTGGCAAATAATTTGATTTTGGCAAATCAAATTTATTCGTAAATGTAGGTTTCATTACAATAAGATGTTATAATAAGGTCAGTTCGCTACATTTTACTCGTGAGCATACAAATAATAATAAAGTTAGTGGTGTCGAAACCACAGACACACATTTAAAATAAAATAACTCAATTACTCGTACTTACATACTAATGTTAATTACTTTGCATATCTAGTATTGTATACATTCAAGTATTTTCTAACTGAACAGACAGCTGTGCTGCTGGGAGTTTGTTGCGTCACTTCTTCTCCCCAGCGAAAGCAATAGGAAGTGGTGAAGGGGGGGGCGTTTTTGGGGACTGTCTTTTGTAGTTTAACGTTCGAAAAGTGCTGATTCTCAGCCTAGTTTGAATAAAGGACTTTTTATTTTGATTTTGATTGACCCACTGCAAGGCAAATGTCACTTCTTATACAGAGAAGATACATGCATTGATCATCACGCTTGCTCAAGACAGGTTTGCGATTTCAGACTTAAATAAACTTTACATCCAGGATTCCACACGATGTTTTTCCTTCACCTTTTATTCTTGCGTTCAAATAGATACGAAACCCTAATAAACCAATGTTATTAAAAATGTTATAATTTTAATTTTAACAAATTATTGTGTTAATTTTTTTAAATATTTGTACGCCAGTCCATGGCGAATCATGTAAGATCATAACTTTATTTATAAGAACATGGTACATTAAGGATGTACCATGTTTTAAAGCAAATAAATATATTCTGTTCTATTCAATTCTGTTGAATTCTGTTCAATTTTATTCAATTCTGTTCAATTCTATTCACCGAACTCAGTAATGTTCAAGTTAAACACGGAAAGTACATATCGCACTGCTAACACAAGACTGTATCAACTCAAAATGAAGCTTTTTCAGAAATGATGGAAAACTGATTAGTCGTTTCCTGTTAACGATTGTAAAAAAGTGAACACTGTTTTAAAATTAGGGATAAAATTAAGGGGTTTCTATAATTATGAGTGATTTCTGAGATTTGTTGACGCGTAGAGAATTAAATTTAACATAAGAAGAATGAGTTATCTCGAATTTGTCTTTTTTGAGTTGATACAGTCTTGTACAGTGCAGCAGTGCGATTATTATGAATTGCCCGGATTTGAAACCACAACGTCGTGCATGAGGGGCGAGGCCTGAACCACGAGGCCATCACGACATTGGACGATTACGGGACCCAAAGCCCTATTTAATAATATTAACAGCTCTAAGGGGCGCCCACGAGAAACTTTTATCTCCGCAACTAATTTGTCTCTCACATCAAGTCTACGAGTTTGTATGAAAGTGCGCGCATGTAGGCATTTTTGTCCGCAAGTTTGGGCGCAATTGGTTGCAATGCAAATGCGCGCACGGCGACAAAAAAGTTGCCGACTAGCCAGTTGCCGCTCAACCGAAAATTTAACAAAAAACATACATACATAGGCTGATAAACACATTACCACTCCTTTGCGTCGCGCAGTCGGGTAAAAAGTGGCGTTGCTATCGCTCCCGTGTGCGTATCGTCCAAATCTCGGTAAGGAGAGCGACGGAGACAAACAAATTGGTGGGCAACTAAGTTGCTCGTGGGTGCCCCTCCCTTAGAGTTTTTGAATACCATCAGTAACCTCTAGCATAAAATTATAGCTACTCCATAATAGCATTTCATACTTCTAAAACTTTTACATAGATACAACTCAGCTCAAGATTCTCATAATTGACTTAGACTGAACGAAGTATGTTAGAACTATGTATGAAGAACTTTAATATGAAATACTTATACTTTGTATAAGATTACTTAGCTTATTAAAAGCTGATCTAAGAGATACTTAGAGAGCAGAAGGGCAATTCTCGTAATATTAAGACCGTTCACAGTCTGGAGGCCTAAAAAGGCCACTTTGGAGAATCATAAAAAGATAACATTATGAATCGTAATATAGCGAACACAGTCCGTATTTTTAGGGTTCCGTTGCCAAATGGCAAAAAACGGAACCCTTATAGATTCGTCATGTCTGTCTGTCTGTCCGTCTGTCTGTCTGTCTGTCTGTCCGTCCGTATGTCACAGCCACTTTTCTCCGAAACTATAAGAACTGTACTGTTGAAACTTGGTAAGTAGATGTATTCTGTGAACCGCATTAAGATTTTCAAACAAAAATAGAAAAAAAAACAATAAATTTTGGGGTTCCCCATACTTAGAACTGAAACTAAAAAAATTTTTTTTCGTCAAATCCATACGTGTGAGGTATCTATGGATAGGTCTTCAAAAATGATATTGAGGTTTCTAATATCATTTTTTTCTAAACTGAATAGTTTGCGCGAGAGACACTTCCAAAGTCGTAAAATGTGTGTCCCCCCCCCTGTAACTTCTAAAATAAGAGAATGATAAAACTAAAAAAAATATATGATGTACAATACCATGTAAACTTCCACCGAAAATTGGTTTGAACGAGATCTAGTAAGTAGTTTTTTTTTAATACGTCATAAATCGTAAACCGCAATTTACCTTTTATTCAACCAACTCAAGTATAAAAAAATAAAAAAAAACATTTAATTTCATAAACATAAACCTTATGCATAAACCCGGATGTTACGGAACCCTCGGTGAGCGAGTCCGACTCGCTCTTGCCCGGTTTTTTCTTTTTTTCGCTGCACTACGTAGGTATAATCAAAGAGATTGGGATTGGATTTGGATCGGATTGATTGGTATTTTAGCACAGACAAAAAAATATCTGAAAAATGCTTTACCAATGGGATTTGATACGATTAACTTAACGGTTAACTGTCCATTCTTGGCTTGGCTAAACGCTGGTCCTGCTCCACAAGGACTCACAAATAAATTGATTAACATTGAAAAACACTGTTGGAGCTGCTGAAGACTTTAAAATACTATTTTTGCATTATATAAATTCAATCACCTAGTATTGTATAATTGCATAGCACATGTGTGAGTACTATGTACATACTATAAAGCTTCCATTTACTGGGTACGCCTTTTATTGACTTGAATGTGCCCTGGCAGCTGAGAGTATGTCACGCTCACTCAAATGTCTCGCTGATGGTGGCGCGTGTGTTGGATCATTTAACTCCCTTCAAAATGGTTGAGCTGAATGGTGCTAATACATGCGTCATGTTCGTGAACGGGCGCCGTCAGTAGGGACTGGTCATCTCTTTGCTGCCATGGCTTATTTTAATTTAATACCTATTTGAATTGTTATTTTTTTTTATTTCGACTTTTCATTACGGACTCTTTTAACGTTCTGCATCGTTCTCACATGTATAATTTTTAACATGAATGATGTAAACAAGACTTTGTAACCATATTATTTTGATTTAAAAGAGTGTCCATGGAGTTTCTTGCCCGTTCTTCTCCATAGGTACCTATGCTTTGGAATGGGCAACTAGCTTCATCTTTCTGACTGACCGACCCCTTGACAATTCAAAAGTGCCTGTAATTGGTTTAATTGAAATAAATGCTTTGAGTTTTTTGAGTTTCATTATGTTATTCTTTTATGATTCTGCCAAAGTGGCCTTTTTAGGCCCCCAGATCTCAGTGTCAATATGTCAAAAATAGCTCTAATTTCCCTACATTTTTCACAAGTTTCTGACATTGTGTGTCGCTAAGATGAGGTGGTGACTAGTTTTTGAATGTTTTAATTACGCGAATTGGCCTTCTGATGTAAGTATCGCCGTATCAAGTTAAGCTACGTTAGTGAGTTTAAGTAAAGGTTCCGTACAAAGTTACTATACACCGTGTTCTTCAAGTTATCCAAAAACATTGTCAAACGCTTCTATAGCTTTTACAAATTAAATCTAACACAGGAAGTAGTACTTACAACGGCTTCGTTACAAAGATATTTGTAATTTCATTTAAGGTTTAATTGAGCTATGCAGTAAGAAAGGGACTTAACTTAGTTTTGAGAAGTTTCAGCCCGCCAAATCTTATGAATGAAAATATGTCGTTGCCGATTCGGACAAAGAGGCATGCATATCGGGTGATTTATCTCAAGGTATTTAGTTTGTATGAAAATTAACAAAAAATAACACTTCATTAATGTGTCCTTAATGAAAAATGCTTATTTCCATAGTCTGAACATCTGGTCGAAGTGTATATATATCGTCCGGAACACTGTGTATAGTTATCTTCTTATCCAGTTGATACTATTAACCGATGGTATGGTTAATGGTTCGATTAACAAGTTTTTTGAAGGCTAAAAGTGTTGTTATCTGGGAACAGGAAGAAAGCATAAAGAAAAATGCGACGAAGTAAGCAAAGAGATGTGCTGATAACTATGTTATTGGCGATTCTAGTCCGGGAATTAGAGGTTTATAATTTAATATTATTATTAAATTACTGCTTGCTGATTGGAACAGTAGGTCTGTTCCAATCAGCAAGCAGTTGTGAGCAGTGGTGGCTCAGTGGAAACGGCCGCGACGTACGAGTTGAAGGTCGTAGGTTCGAACCCTTTTTTTGCGGAAGGGAAATCATCAAATGACACCTCCCGCTTTGGGTGGAGCGGGAGTGTCAGACTCTTACTGACTAAAACCCACCCGTGTTCCTTCCTTAGCCCTTTACGTTCCGGGCCAGCGGTAACGCTTTCGGACAATCCCGCTGACCCGGCAAGGTTCGAACCCTGACGTGCACTTTCAATCAATTCAGCCTATCGCATATTAGCTAGAAAAAGGTTTAAAAAAAAAAATATTGTTTTTTTCTGTATTGTGGGTGGGTGCGTTTACAAACATTTAAACTCACATACACAAACAGCCATGGTGTATGGGTGCGAAAGGTGGAGGACAGGGAGTTGACCCTGTCCTCCGCCTTCCGCATCCAGTCTCTCCTAGCCACCTTTTTGAGGTCATCGGTCCACCTAGCTGGGGGGTGTTTTACTTTGTGTAAATTATTTCATCACTGCTGCTCTCAAAAACGGTGAAAGAGAATATCGTGAGGTTACGTCCTAGAACCAAAAATTCGAAGACATGTGACTTGTACCGGGGTCCGTGGCTAAATAATAACAGCGATCAGGTTAAGCTACGCTTGCCGCGGTTGGTCTGTGGATGGGTGACCATCTTTACATACCGAGACCCCTCCGTGCCTCGGAAAGCACGTTAAGCCGTTGTCATTCGTGGATCTTTGACAGTCGTTACGGATAGTCAGAAGCCCGAAAATCTGACAACCAGTCAAAGGGTATCGTATTACCCAGTAACTGGGTTGTGGAGGTTAGATAGGCAGTCGTATACTGGTATTCAGCTGCATCCGGTTAGACTGGAAGCCGACACCAACATAGTTGGGAAAAGGCTAGGCAGATGATGATGTGACGTGTACCAACCGTACTGGGCCCGCGTCCTGGATTACGGCCCACTCCTTCTCATAGAGTGGAGGCCTGTGGCCCAGCAGTAAGAACATTATGGGCTGATTATTTACGCTACACTGTTTCAATCATACATCATCATCTGCTTAGCCTTTTCTAGCGAATGACAGCCAAGATCATCTCGGTATGTAAAGATGGTCACCCATCCATGGACCATCGATCGACCCGTGCGGCAGTTATTACTTAGCCACGAGTTCCACTCATACATCTATCTTGTATACAACATTATTTTTAGTATATGCGAAACCCGAAACACGTATCTAGTATTTTTATGTAAAGAATCTATGTAAAAAATTTCGAAACTGTATCATGAAAAATCACAAAGTTATAAGCTTGTTAAGTTACCTGTTTGTCCGTACAAAAACATGCTCACCCGCGCCGCGCAGTCTTGCGCTCCTTGATAATAGTACCTAGGTACCTAATCGTACAGTGCGGAGATTGGATAACGTACTTAGCGCTGTCGCTCGGTGTCCAACTTTTAACCTTTATTACATAAATATTTTTGGGACAAAATATAACAAAGGGTAAAAATTTTTGGAATCAATTCAGTTACTTATTCTGAACAAACTGTATTCAGGTTTCGCATATTCTAAAAATAACGTTGTATAAACATAATATCATTAACTCTTTGGTCTAATGAAGCGAGCTACATCGTATGATGTTCTTGTTTTCAGTTTCCATTTCAGGGGAACGTCTTACAGGGAAAGTTAAGGTCGTAGTTATTTTGCAAAAAAAAAAATAGTGGCACTCCGGGAGTGCCGCCGACAGAAGTGAAAACTTAAACAATTACGTGTGTATTTTTTTTAATCGTCCTATGAACAAAACACGCGTGGTGTCGGTTACGGTAACAGTGTCGCGAGTTCAATGGTTTTTTCCCATCTCAAAAAATGCCCAACGCGTTTCACTTCGAAAATGTAAGTAGGTATTATCTAAGGTCTGAAATCGCTGTATTTTTTTTTTTCAAATAATGTAGGTATCTTGTTTATCCCCGTGTCAGATGAAGCCTGATATTGCCTTCAAATATCACGTGGGATAAGCTCTAACCTTTTGTCTTCCAATATTCTGCGAAAATAATAAAAATGCCAGTTTTAATAAGCAAAAAGAATTACTTTTTTCGTAGGTACCGGGTTTCAAATAAAAACATAACCAGACATGACCGTGAAATTAACATCATGAAACGTAGTGACATCGTTTTTGTAGCGGTTTCATCTATCTACAAATACTATACTAGCTGCTTCCCGCGGTTTCACCCGCCTAAATGTCGATCCCGTGGGAATATCGGGATAAAAAGTAGCATGTTAATCCAGGGTGTCAGCTACCTCCATACAAAATTATATCAAAATTGGTCCAACCGTTTGAGCGTGAAGAAGTAACAAACACACACACACTCACAAACTTTCGCCTTTATAATATTAGTGTAATTAACCACTCCAGCCCAGTGCGGGCCGATAATTATCGGCCCATTACAATAGAAAATCAATTGTGTCTCATTAGAGGTGATTAGGAGGTTAAAGGTGAAGAGTTTGTTTTTTTGTTTGAACGCACTATACTCGTACGCTGGAACTACCAGTCAGATTTGACGAAATATTTTTTACATTTGATAGCTCAATTCTTCAGGAAGGTCAAGGCTGTTTTAACATTATGCTACGACTCTTTGGAGTCGAGCAAAACGAAAAAAATCCAGATAGAACGCTAAGCGAAAACGAAGTGCACGGGCGGGTGATGCGATATGATGCGCTGGGTCGGGGGTAGACATGGGAAGCTCTAGCTCGTGAGCGAGTGATAGAAAAGAGCTAGCTCTTTTCGATTGACGTCGCTCTCACTCACTGGCTCGCTAAGTAGTAATTCGTGTGTAAGTAAGTAGTAACTCGCGTGACACGACTCAAATGTCTCATTTGACTCATGTCATGCGAATTACTACGACGACGAGATTGCGACGATGATTAGCGACGTATGATGTGGTGCTGTCCCAGAAACGATGGGACACTTAATATCGTGTCCTGCGTGACCTGTCAGCTGCACGTTACAGGAACTGATGGACGGTGATGAAGGCGCCAAACAAGTAGCCGAATTCTGGGCCGAGTACATTTATATTGCTATCGACATGCAAGAAGAAGCGACGTAAATCGAAAAGAGCTAGCTCTTTTCTATCACTCGCTCACGAGCTAGAGCTACCCATGTCTAGTCGGGGGCCGAGGGAATTTTATAAAAATGTGGCTGTTATTTTAGTACTAGTTGCGCTCCGTGGTTTCACTCGCATAAGTGTCGATCCCGTGGGATCATCGGGATAAAAGTAGCCTATATGTTAATCCAGGGTGTCAGCTTCCTCCATACAAAATTTTATCTAAATTGGTGTAGCCGTTTGAAGCCGTGATGAAGTAACAAACATATTAGTGTGATATTGGCTAGGTCAGACTAGATGCAGAAGGCGGTAGACAGGGTGTTGAGGCCTGGGACCAGCAGTATGTCCAGCAGTGAACTGCGAAAGGCTGAGTTGATTGATTTTAGTATATTGTGAACAAAGTCGCGGGCAGAAGCTGGTCTTAAATATAGCGGTGTAATTACACGAATACTCCATTGTTACTCTATTGTTATTATAGAAACCACAATAATATTCATCATAATTAATTTGAGGTTGTATTCCATACCTTTGATTTCAGTAATTATTGTTAATCAAAGGTAGTTTAATTAATAATAATAATGTCGAAATGAAACAGATCTGTAGTTTATATATCATGTCGTATTGTTTGGAACCGACCGAGAATACATATTGGCTTAATTGTTCACGAAACGATAAAGGAAAACATCATATGGAAACCGGCATGTCCTAGAACCGAAAACGCGAAGACATATATGACATCTACCAACCCGCACTAAGCCCGCGTGGCGTTACGGCCCACTCCCTCTCTCTCTCACAGAGAGGAGGCCTGTTTACCCAGAAGTGAGAACGTTATAGGCTAATTATGCATCGTCGTTTCAGCCGATAGACGTCCACTGCTAGACATAGGCCTCCCCCAATTTTGGGGGGGGTTTGCCAGAATCGCCACGCTTGGCAGGCGGGTTGGCGATCGCAGTATGGTATGATGGTGGAATAAATAGAGAACGCTGCTGCCCATTCTCCGGTAAGATCCTTAGTCGCCTCTTACGACACCCACGGGAAGTAAGGGGTGGTGCAATTCTTTAAGTCCGGCACCACACAGACACTAATTATGCATAATGCTAACTTATACTGAATGACACAGTGGGTTTTTTGAGACTTCGACACTCATTAGTACAGGAATTTTATTGCGTCATTAGATCTTCTGTCAAAATCAAAAAGAGAATTCAAAAGTGCATGTAATTGGTTTAAGAGCTTTTACGCCGTACGGCATTTCATACAAACTTTCAAGCCCTTGTTTTTCGAAATTAATAAACCGATTTTATTGAAACTTCATATGCATAAGCAGGATATAAAGTTACTTAAAAACATTTAAGAAATGTGTTATTTAAAAAAAGATAACTGGGAATTTAAATGTTCTTAATTAACTTTTTAGACCTTTGTATCCTGCTTATGCGTATGAAGTTTCATTAAAATCAGTTCATTCATTTTGAAAAACAAGAGCTTGAAAGTTTGCATGAAATGCCGTACGTCGTAAACGCTCATAATTGAAATAAATACTTTGAATTTGAAATATTGAGTAAACTTCAGACATTACAAGACTATAAAATATAAGAATAAAACAAATAAGCACTATTGTTTTTGTTCAGCCTGTATTTCCCCACTGCTGGGCAACGGGCTTCCCCAAGTCTTTCCAAGAACTCTTTTCCTGCGCCTCCATATAATCACATTATAAAGTCGAAAGTTTGTGAGTGTGTTTGTTACGTCTTCACGTTCAAACGGCTAGACCAATTTTGATAAAATTTTGTATGGACGTAGCTGACATCCTGGATTAACATATGTATAGGGTAGTTTTTATCCCGATATTTCCACGGGATCGACATTTACGCGGGTGAAACCACGGGGCGCAGCTAGTACTAATATAAAAAAAAAACTGAAGGTCAATCTACTGTATCAATATCAGTTACTGAGATTAATGTTAGAGAAGATGTTCTGAATTCTTAATTAATCGACTAGAAATAAATTTTAGTTCTGGGAGTAACTAAGAAAGAAAGAAAATAAAGAAAGAATACTAGGTTTACTTGTCACAGAAACACATGCTCCTAAGAAGATAAGTAAGATAATTGGAATAAAATAACAAAACAGCATCATCATCATCATTTCAGCCGAAAGACGTCCACTGCTGGACATAGGCCTCCCCCAAAAGGGGGGGTTTGCCATAATCGCCACGCTTGTATGTATACACTTGGCTTTATTCAAAGGCAATTTTCTCCTTTATTTTTGAAAGAAATTTCATATTATCATCATCATCATCATTTCAGCCGAAAGACGTCCACTGCTGGACATAGGCCTCCCCCAAGCACCTCCACTTCGAACGGTCCTGTGCATCATTCTTGGGGGGGTTTGCCATAATCGTCACGCTTGGCAGGCGGGTTGGCGATCGCAGTATGGTATGGTGGTGGAATTCATAGAGAACGCTGCTGCCCATTCTCCGGTACGCCCCTTAGTCGCCTTTTACGACACCCACGGGAAGTATGGGGTGGTGCTATTCTTTAAGTCCGGCACCACACAGACAACAAAACAGCAAGGTAACAACTTTTAATTTTGACAGTTCAACAAAATTCATTGCGTTATTTACGTTGTTGGGCTAACAAATTATTCGAACATATGAAGCAATGGATCAGCAATTTATCTGCCTAGCCTTTTCCCAACTATGTAGGGGTCGGCTTAGCAATATCCTTAAAATTTATTCAGATTAAGAGTGGTGTGTTCCGCAAATATGACGCTGATCTTTAATCTACAACATGTCATGTCATGACTGTGTCAAGAAAACATCCACTCAGCATGATGCTGTGCTACCTAAACTGTCACTGTCTCTCCTTTTTCTCTAAATCTATCCAAAGTTTGTCTATGAAAGTATAATACGGTACTAAAAACAAAAAGTCTTTTGTTTTTATTTTCCGTCTGTCTGTTCCGGCTAATCTCCGAAACAGCCGGACCGATTTTGGCGGGACTTTCACTGGCAAATAGCTGATGTTATATGGAGTAACTTAGGCTACTATTTTCTCCTTATTTTAGAAAATCCAATTTGTTTTCCGACTTGCACGCGAACGAAGTCGCGGGCTCTGCTAGTTATTTGTATAAAATACTATTTATTTTCTGTGGCTAATGGACTGTTTTCTATAAATTTTTATTTCTAGAGATGTACATCAAGCCAGCACATCAAGCAACTACAATCTGTCAAATTTCTTTAATAGATTTTCAACTTTATTGCAAAAGCATAAGGTTCAAAGTTGATTGGCAAAATGTGTCAGTTTCGAGTAGCTTGATGTGCTGGCGTCTTTACAAGACTACTTTAACGAAGAGCTTTCGTTATGTCACAATTCATCAGGCTTCTTTTCATCTGCGGAGTAATGGCGTACCTAAAACATTTACAATCCCAATTCTATTTTGACAATCCAACGGTATTCACTGCGCTATTTACCTTGTCAACCAGACAAATTTTTCAAACATATGAAGCAATGGACTACGCATTTCTTTCCTTTAAAAACATCTGATAGAAAGCTGTGTTACGCAGTTGGATTGCTGCATTGGTTATGTCAAAATTTTGTATTAGCGCTGAACATTCACGTACAAAAAGGGTATCACGGAATTAAATAATTCACATACCCATTAATTTACCCTGTGAAACTAACACTCATTTTCACTACACACATAACAGCAAAACAAAAAATTTGTTTCTATAAAAATCCCAAACACAAACATCCCAAAACTAACCCTTTTAAGCAAGCCACATCCAGTAATGTGATGCAAACTGATCCGTGGTCCGCGTTGGTTGCGATAAAATTCTTTATGCAACTACCCTCGGAATCGTCTCAGGATCCAGTTTCATTACGTTAACGAAATAATTCAATTATGCTTCCCTCTACTCGCCGCCCGTGAGACCTCGCCTCGGCTTCTCATTCATTTGAATTTGGCTTCTGATTATTTTTTATTGCGTTCACGTTTTCAAATCTGCGTTCTGGCGTTTTGGGTTTACGTTTCAGTTTTAAGGGTTGAGTTTGAGCCGTTTGTTTTTAGAGCTTCGTAAGTTATGAGAATAGATCGGAGTAGGTAGATTGATTTTTGGTACTTGTATCATAAATGCCCACAAAAAGAATAACATGGATAAGTTATTTTCTAGGAAAGTAATTCCGGTATTTCCGGATCCAATCAAATATTGTTAATGTTGGGTAGTGATATTATTACTACTCAATTCAAAATTTATCTGTATTTATATTTATTATTTATCTGTTTTCTCGTAACGTTTTCACAACACAGTAACAAAGAAGCGCACTCTACGAACCGAAGTAAACGGGTGAGCTACCTGGCATGTCGTCGGCGGGCGTACGCATTGTTTTGATAACCGGTTAGAGCACCACCCATGATCCTTTGTTCTGATTGGTCGTTAGGTTGTGTCAAATCGTGACGGTGTGCTGTTAAAAAAAAAAATGAAGAATATAATATTGCTCATTTTAATACAATTCCAATTCCGAAATTCCGGAGGAATGTCCTTATTAATATATACGTTTCGGATCAATGACCCCAATTCAGTCTACCTACTCTGATCACTGGTTATGAGACATAAGATACTGTTGATTATTTTCGACTATCGTTGAATAAAATTGGTCCAGTATTTCAATTGTTCTATTGAATTCATCAATTTACTTAAGGTCACGCTATCGCAAAGTGCTTTAAACTTACCTTTTCATTAAGGCAAACACGTGAGTATTTCTTATCAACTCTAGTTTTATTTAAGAAAAAATCTAGAAGCTTTTTATATTAGCAAGAAATTGTACCTCATTTGACTTTTCCTTTTGATCCAATTCATGATAAAAGAGCCAAGTTTCCCCCAAATTATAATAATAAATACTGAATTTTCTGAAACCGGAGCGAACGCTGAATCAGGGCAATGCAATAAAACTCGAGTACCTACTGTAAACTTAAAATCTTTGGCAAATATTATCAGAACTCTTTCATGTTTATCGATTCGGTGCAGTTTTATGATTGATCCCAATCCGAATTCCGTATTCAGAACAGTCGTTTGTCTTTAAATTACTTAGTTTTGGTAAATTATTGTATGTTTTTGGTAAAGACTGGACATCGCTCCCGGCCACCACATTTGTGATGTAACAATCAATCAATAGTATGAGTAAAGAGGATATACTCGTAATATTATCTCGTTGTTTTTTTTTTGTTGGTTTCATAGCACACTAGCTTCTACCCTAGACAACTTTAGGCATCATAAAACATTCATCCTGTGGCATTCGGCAATATTTAGCTTTCTATCAAACACAACCTATAGCACTCGGCAATAGTTTAGCTTTCTATTAAACACAACCTGGCACTCGACAATAGTTTATCTTTCTATCACAAACAAACTATGGCACTCGGCAATAGTTTAGCTTTCTATCACACACAAACTATGGCACTCGGCAATAGTTTAGCTTTCTATCACACACAACCTATGGCACTCGGCAATAGTTTAGCTTGCTATCACACACAAACTTTGGCACTCGGCAATAGTTTAGCTTTCTATCACACACAACCTATGGCACTCGGCAATAGTTTAGCTTTCTATTAAGCACAACCTATGGCATTCGGCAATAGTTTAGCTTTCTATCACACACAACCTATGGCACTCGGCAATAGTTTAGCTTGCTATCACACACAAACTATGGCACTCGGCAATAGTTTAGCTTTCTATCAAACACAACTTAGGGCACTCGGCAATAGTTTAGCTTTCTATCAAACACAACTAATTGCACTCGGTAATTGTTTAGCTTTCTATCACACACAACCTATGTCACTCGGCAATAGTTATCTTTCTATCACACACAACCTATGGCACTCGGCAATAGTTTAGCTTTCTATCAAACCCAACTTAGGGCGCTCGGCAATAGTTTAGCTTTCTATCAAACACAACTAATGGCACTCGGCAATAGTTTAGCTTGCTATCACACACAAACTATGGCACTCGGCAATAGTTTAGCTTTCTATCACACACAACCTATGGCACTCGGCAATAGTATAGCTATTTAGTAGTTATCAGTGAAATATTTTTAGTGATCGGATCAGAACTTCTACTTATTATCTCTTACAAATAAACAATTTTAACTATTAATATTAGTTTCATAATTAGCCTGTAATGTCTCCACTGCTGGGACACAGGCCTCCTCTCAGCTAGAGGAAGTGGGCCGTAATCTACCACGTGGGCCCAGTGCGGGTTGGTGGATGTCACATGTCTTCGAAGTTTTCGTTCTAGGACATGCCGGTTTCCTCACGATGTTTTCCTTCACCGTTTTGAGATGTAATATTGAAAAAAGATAATCTTGCGACAATTGTAATAATAAAAAATATATATTTTAAAGTGTGTGTTGTACTCCAAATAAATAAACAATAAGTAGAAGTGAAAATTCGGGCGCCAGGAGCACACACCAAACTATGCCAAGGATAGACTAACCTGCGGGGCTGGAAACTTTTAATCTTCAAGCGGGGAGTATCAATAAAAATCGACACAAAAGTTATTGAACGATTTTATTACCCGAAGGCTGCTGGTCTCAATATACAAGAAAATTCCTTTCCAATATTAACAGTTGGTGTAAAACTAAGATGGAATAGAAATTAATTTTTGTCCTGTCATTATTGCACTTTTGTCAATTTAAGTTAAGTATTATAAACCATACCATATTCCGGCGCATAAACTAACAAACCGAATGGGCAAACCCTGGTGATTTTGATCTTCGCGGGGACGTCAGGCGGTCCATGACATATGTCGGTAGGGGCTAGCGTTAAAAATTTAAGTCTTGTAGTAAAAATAAATAAGAAACGCCTCACGGCTGAAATCAAACATGAATAATTGTTAGCTGATGTTCAGCGTCGACAAAAATGCCGATCGGAATGTTTACGACCAAATGCAAATTAACTCACCGTTTCTTTTCCAAAAAAAGCTTTTACATCAGTAGATGAATTAATCCAAAAAAAATATATAAGGTTCAAAAGATCCTGAAACAAATATCGAAAACTATTAACGTCTGCCATCCAAATAACCACGCGACACGTGAGTAGGTATGAAACCACGAAGAATTTTACCAACCTTTTACAAAATATGGCCAATCCCATTATGATGCTGACAAGGGCAAATCAGCTATCACATAATTAGGACTGGATGTAGTCCTTTGGAAGTATCAACTTCCAGATTTTAATAGGAGCTCTAAAAACACTCCATTTTATATAAAGGTTCGGCCGGAAAGTGACATATCAAAATCAACTGACAGCATCAAAAAAAAAGAAAAAATCAGTGTGACCACTACACGACTTCCGATTCAAAAAAATGAATTTTTACATGGCAACACCACCCTGTTGCCTACAAATTAAAGCAAAGAACGCGCTATCATGTAACAGGCTTAAAAGACTCGTTACATTACATCCCCTCCCGAAAATAAAAGAAAGGAACTTTCTTTTATTAGAAAGAAAACTTCAACCAAATAAACCTGTTAAGACTGGTTTATTTTCTAATTCAAAAAAAGAAAAAAAATCATATAAAATTCAAAGTGCAAATCAACTCTGAAAATGTCAAAGGACAAAATCTCAAGAATTTAATCAAAGTAAAAAAAAATGTAGATGACAAAAAGTCAAAAAACGAAATAGTGAAAAACAAAAAATTATAAGTTATATAAACCCATTAAATGAAACGAAGAGAGAAATCTCTTAGCCCTCCAAAACTCCAAAACAGTGCAGTTAGGCACTATAGCCACTGACTAAAAATTTCAAACAAATTCGGACAATTTACCAAAACAAACTACAATTTTTATAGTGCAGTTAGGCACCATCGCCACTGACTAAAAATTTCAAACCACTTGGAACAGTACAACTTTGAGTGCAGTTAGGCACTATCGCCACTGACTACTATGTCAACCGCTTCCAACTCAAACATCTCTATGAGTGCAGTTAGGCTCTATTGCCACTGACTAACTCCGTATTCAACAATCCAAAAAATTAGAAAACTCCGAACAAAAGTTTTTAAATAAAGCTGAAAGACCTTATTTAAAATACTGTTACAGGCACAACCTGCAACGAGACAAAGGAAAGCATATTGTGATCGGCTCATCACCACCGAATTCCCGAGCACAATAGCTGTAAAAGAATGCGAATGCTGTGACTGGCTCAACACTACCAATCTCCCAAACACAGACAAACACAAAAAAACATTGAGATCTCCAATGAGAAATCTCAACAACAAAAAAAGGCGAAAGCCAAAGTTTCACAATGCGACCGGCATACCACCACCGAACTTCCGAACGCAAAGGAAAAAGGATGACGAAAGTCAAAACAAAATCTCGCATCGTGATTGGAACAACAAAGTCCAACACAATGGAAAAGAGTCGAAATCAAGGTCAAAAGTTACACCAAGATCCAAAAAATAATAAGGCATTTTGTAACAAAGGTTACCGAATGACCCCCAAAAAGTAAAGTCCAGGATGAACGCGTTACTAACAAAGTCAAATCCGATCATTAAAAAGAATGAAACTCCAGTAAAAATGAGAAACAATTCTGTCAACGAGCAGCACAAAATAGATTTAAAAATCGATTACTATTTATGACGAAGAGGAAATAGAATGATTTTAAACTATGAGAAAAAAAGATTACAAAAACTTGAAATTGAATTTAAGTTTTTTAACCTCAAGGTAGAAATTACCTGAACTGTAGGGTTGTATAAGATCTTAATAAAATATAAACAGGTAGGTTACCCTTAAAAAAGAAGAATAAGATCTTAGACAATCCAACAAAAACAAACAAAACATAAAATAAGATCCTTCGATGTGAAAAATATTTGGTGTGAAAAAAAAAATAGTATTAAATTAACCAGAATGACCTAAGTTTTATTTTTAGAATGTCTCAAATTCAACAAATTTATAAGAAATTACCTAACATACATCTTTCAAACCACTGATAACCTATCATCCATCCTCTCGTACATCACACTGTCAAAAGTGGCCTTCAAACAAAATTATCAAAATCAAGACCTAACACTTTGAAACCAAATTAAAATTTAATAATATCTTTAACATGATAACGTCCGACTGAACCTTTATTTAAATCTTTCAAAACATAAACGTTATCTGAAACCTTTTCAGTTATTTTACATTTTACAAACTTAGGTGCAAGTTTAGCTGAAAAATATGCTTGTGCATTAGATTGAAGAAAACTTCTTCTCCACACCACATCACCCACATCAAAAGAAATGACTTTCCGACCCTTATTATAATAAGCGGCATTACGCTTATACCCCTTTAACAAGTAAGCTTGAACTTTAACAAAAATATCACTAAGTGAATTAAGAGAAACTGCATAAGCATTTCTATTTGAAATTTCTAGTTGAGATAAGTTATCAACAGAACTACTAAAGTGATGTAATGACGCATCTAGAATAAGCTCCCTACCAAACATCAGAAAGTTAGGAGTAAACTCAGTAGCAAGGTTTACACTATTATTTAAAGCTAATTGAACATTGGGCAAAAAACTTGACCAAGTTCTATGATCATCTTTAACAAAACACGATATGCAGGTTTCGACCGTTTTATTATATCTCTCAACAGGATTATTTTGAGGCGTGTACAAAGTATTATAAAATATTTTGGTTATATTAAAACCTTTCAAAAAATCTACAAAATGTTTTGAAGTAAATTGAGTTCCATTGTCACAAACTACTATTTTTGGACAACCAAACTTGAGAAATATTTCTTTTTCAAAATGTTTACAAATTACTCTAGTGGTAGCATTGATCATTGGAAAGAACCAGCAATATTTAGTAAAAACGTCTACGACCGAAAGTATGTATCTATGACCAGAATAAGTTTTAGGTAGAATTCCTATGATATCAACTGAGAGCATAAGCATGGGACGATCAACCTTTTTAGGATTAATCATCATACCAAAAGGTGGAGATGTAGTATGTTTATAAGCTTTACAGGTATCGCAAGACAAAATGTATTGATGAATATCATTAAACATTCCCTTCCAAAAATAATGTTGTTTTAATTTATTTAAAGTTTTATGTATTCCCAAGTGTCCAGAATTTACATCATCGTGATTTGATCTAATAGTATCTAAAATATGCTCTTTAGGTATAACAATTTTCCAGTCTAAAAGACTGTGAGGATTATATTTATTTCTACAAAATTTATACAAAGTATTATTTTCAACTCTAAAATTCTTATACTTTCTAGGAGATTTTTGACATTGGATAAATATTTTTCTATACCAAGGGTCAGTTATTTCATCGTCAGGTAAGACTAAACTATCCTGAGCGTTTATAGCAGCGACTTCTATGCGAGATAAAGCATCTGGAACTAAATGTAATGAACCTTTTTTATGAATAATATCGAATGTAAATTGAGAAATTCTAGCAGCCCAACGAGCCAAACGTCCACTAGGATTACTGAGACCTAAAAGCCATTTCAAACAAGCGTGGTCAGTGACAACTGTAAACTTCATTCCCTCAATATAAGGTCTAAAATGTTCTATGGAATCTAAAATAGCTAATAATTCACGTTCAGTGGTACTGTAATTTCTTTCACATTTATTAAGTGACCTAGAATAAAAAGCAATGGGATGTTGATCTCCCTTCTCATGAACTTTCTCAGCAACGGCAGCATCAACAGCAGTACAGGCGTCAACAACACCCGAATCCTGAAGCGGCGGAAACTAACTCCCTTGTCCATGATGAACAAACAGCAAGGCGAATAGCAAACGAAAAGCAAAAACTAAGTTTCAAAAAGTTAAATGTTTGAAAATAAATTCTCAAGTTTGAGGTTAATTATAAAAGTCAATGTGGGTAATCCCATAAAAAATTACTATGTTAATTTTATCGTTTTAAAAGTGCAATAATCACTTACAAGCAGTTTAAATCTAGATAAATTAAATGCACAATATTGTACTTAACAATTAGATTAAATTATTTACTTAAAAAGTTAAACTTAGTTTTTAAAATAACTTTACTGTTGAGAACAACAAAACGCAGTCTATGCTATACATTTCTGTTGGTTTTGCTAAGAAAAAAACATGATATTAAACAAAAGCATCAATTGTAAACACCAAACATTGTTTACAAAGATTCACCAAATTAAGTTAAGTACTACTCATGAGTCAAAAATCAAAATAAACACAAAGTTATTAAAGTAACAATGTAGAACAAACCAATGCAAACAATAGACTCATAAGTTAATTAATTAATAGTGCAATAATGACAGTATAAGGTACCAGACAAACCTACTTCAAGTCCCTGTTCGCAGAGCGACAATTGTAATATTGAAAAATATAATCTAGCGACAATTGTAATAATAAAAAATATATATTTTAAAGTGTGTGTTGTACTCCAAATAAATAAACAATAAGTAGAAGTGAAAATTCGGGCGCCAGGAGCACACACCAAACTATGCCAAGGATAGACTAACCTGCGGGGCTGGAAACTTTTAATCTTCAAGCGGGGAGTATCAATAAAAATCGACACAAAAGTTATTGAACGATTTTATTACCCGAAGGCTGCTGGTCTCAATATACAAGAAAATTCCTTTCCAATATTAACAGTTGGTGTAAAACTAAGATGGAATAGAAATTAATTTTTGTCCTGTCATTATTGCACTTTTGTCAATTTAAGTTAAGTATTATAAACCATACCATATTCCGGCGCATAAACTAACAAACCGAATGGGCAAACCCTGGTGATTTTGATCTTCGCGGGGACGTCAGGCGGTCCATGACATATGTCGGTAGGGGCTAGCGTTAAAAATTTAAGTCTTGTAGTAAAAATAAATAAGAAACGCCTCACGGCTGAAATCAAACATGAATAATTGTTAGCTGATGTTCAGCGTCGACAAAAATGCCGATCGGAATGTTTACGACCAAATGCAAATTAACTCACCGTTTCTTTTCCAAAAAAAGCTTTTACATCAGTAGATGAATTAATCCAAAAAAAATATATAAGGTTCAAAAGATCCTGAAACAAATATCGAAAACTATTAACGTCTGCCATCCAAATAACCACGCGACACGTGAGTAGGTATGAAACCACGAAGAATTTTACCAACCTTTTACAAAATATGGCCAATCCCATTATGATGCTGACAAGGGCAAATCAGCTATCACATAATTAGGACTGGATGTAGTCCTTTGGAAGTATCAACTTCCAGATTTTAATAGGAGCTCTAAAAACACTCCATTTTATATAAAGGTTCGGCCGGAAAGTGACATATCAAAATCAACTGACAGCATCAAAAAAAAAGAAAAAATCAGTGTGACCACTACACGACTTCCGATTCAAAAAAATGAATTTTTACATGGCAACACCACCCTGTTGCCTACAAATTAAAGCAAAGAACGCGCTATCATGTAACAGGCTTAAAAGACTCGTTACAGAGAGCAGTGGTGATGAAATAATTTACACAAAAAAAAGCGCCTATCTGGGTTCGAACCTACGGCCTACAACTCGTAAGTCTTGTCCGTGACCACTGGGCCACCACTGCTCTTAATATTAGTTTAGATAGAGATTAGACCAAATTGTAGACTGACTAGTCAGCATGAGCATGATTGGGCATTGGGCAGCTTTCTTCCCGATTAAATGTTTGTACTATAGATACTCACCAATTTTTTTGCCCAATATGATGATCGTGGTATTTTCTGCTAAGTTCACTTCTTGAAAATATGATGTTGAACTGGACCACAGTTGAACATCATATTTTCTGGAAAAATGACAAGAAAGACTTCAATATAAAGACAAAAAATTATTATTAAAATATACAGTCTGGGTAAAAAATCGTGGATCAAACGAAACAGGGTGATACGGGTAGTTGAAGAGGGGCTGGTAATGTACCTGTATAATAAAAATCTCATGCGTGGAAAATAGGGTTAATTTATAACTTTTATAAAATTACAAAAGTAGGAAAAATGGACTTGCCAATTGGAAGCATGAATGCAGAGAGAGAGGGAGAGTATTGCTAGACATCAAAAATGTTAAGCTTAATTACAATGTTGCAACTTAATGACTTGGTAATCAATTACAATTAAACTTACTAAATCTATACATATAATAAATCTGTAGAAGGGTCAATTCTGTACATTGAAAATATTGAAAAAATAAATAGCGGGGGGTGTTGCTGGATCGATACCAAACCCAAATTTGTGATTAAAAAAATTTTTGTCTGTCTGTCTGTCTGTCTGTCTGTCTGTCTGTATATGCAGGCATCACGTGAAAACTAACGGTTCGATTTCGATGAAACTTGGTATAATTATACCTTATTATCCTGGGCATAAAATAGGATACTTTTTATCCTGGAAAAATACGTAGAAAAAAAATCTTATTTTTCGGTTTTATTCATAGACGTTGTTCTGTAGAACCGCGAACACACGTTGCATTACCCGTAGTGGATAATTTTCCATTTCAATTTAAGAGAATACAAAACTGTATTCTCTGTATTCCTGTAGCTTTGTGTTACGCCATGACAATAAATAAGGCTCAAGGTCAGACCCTAGGAGTTGCTGGCGTAGATCTTACCGCGAGTTGTTTTTCACACGGGCAACTTTACGTAGCTCTTTCCCATGTGAGCAGTCCAAGAAATCTTCATGTTCATATTCCGGACGAGCTCACTAACAATGTTGTGTATGCTGAAGCTCTCAATTAACTTTCTGTCGCATTGTCACGATCACTTTTTTATTATTGCAAACTTTTCGTCATTGTCAGTAATTTACTGCTACATGCTACTTATCAAGGTCGGAATTACTATGAAAAAAATACTTACTACAGAACGCGAGCTCAACAGCAGTAGCTCAATAGAGGGATCTCCTTAATTATTATAGGCTTAGCCGTATTTGGGTCCAATAGATATTTATAAGATGTCATTGTCAGAGTTACTCAAAATGGAGAAATAAACCATCCACGCGAAGACCGACATCCGCGCGGACGGAGTCGCGGGCGGAAGCTAGTTGACAAATAAAATTATGTTTATACGAGTAATATTTATGTTGAATTTACTTTAATGGCAATGCTTAGCCTCTGGACAAGGTAATAGCCAGCCCTGGAGTCACGGGAAGTGTACACTTATCCGCAAAGATATTATGAATATTATAACCCAAGTGATGAAACTGGTCAATAGGTCATAACATTTACATAAAGTTTAGCACAGGGTTATACAGTAAAACATTATGCCTCATAAGGAAGACACCCTGTGAGGATATGCGGTCGTATCAATAAAATGGACAACACTTATTGGGAAAACATAACTGAAAATGGGTCATTTCTGTAAGGTTAAAAATATGAATTTTTATTTTCTTCTCTCAATATACGAGAATAGTCCGTTTATGCTGTAGTAAAAATATTGGCTGGACAGCAAAATGGTAACTGGGGTCTATTTAAAAATGCAAAAGGTGCGTCATATCATGTGAGTAGTGAGAGCAATGGCGGCCAAACGGTAACGGCCGCGAATTATGAAGTGTAGGTCGTAGGTTCGAACCCAGACAGGCGCTTTACTTTGTGTAAATTATTTCATCACCACTGCTCTCAAAACGGTGACGGAAAACATCGTGAGGAAACCGGCATGTCCTAGAACCAAAAATTCGAAGACATGTGACATCTGCCAACCCGCACTGGGCTCGCGTGGTGGATTACGGCCCACTCCCTCGCACCGAGAGGAGGTCTGTGTCCCAGCAGTGGGAACATTATAGGCTGATTATGTATGATTATGTAGGACATAATAGTGACCTTTATGGTCTTCAAAGAGGTTAGTTGCGTGCGGCGTTCGTGTTTGACTAGAAGGCTGATTCTCTCATTAAAAACATTCAAAATCTAGTCGCAATCTCACCTCAGCGACAATGTCAAAAACTTACCAAAAATGTAGAGAAATTAGAAGTATTTATTTATTTATTTAATACTTCATGCACATAAATGTACAGAGGCGGACTTAATGCCACAGGCATTGTCTACCGGTCAACCCAAAGCAACAACAGAATAAGAATAGAAGGAGCAGAGAAGAAGGAGCTGGAAGCAGAAGGAGCAGGAAGCAGAAGGAGCAGGAGGAGGGAGGAGAAGGTAGCAGTGTTAGTCAGTCTCATTCTGTCAAGTATTTTTGACAGATTGAGACTGAGATCAGACTGTGAACATTCTTAAAATTACGGGAGTTCCTCGTTTGATGTATGAACGTAAACAAGGCAAAACGAGTATGTAAGGATCGTAGCAGGTGGCGTTCTGTAGTTTCTGCTTACCCCCATGGGAATAAGGCGTGAGTTTATATATGTATATATACTATACTAGCAGCGCCCCGCGATTTCATTCCCATAAGTGTTGATCTTGTAGGAATATCGGGGTAAAAAGTACCCTATGTGTTAATCCAGGGTGTCAGCTACCTCCATACCCAATTTTATCAAAATTGGTCCAGCCGTTTGTGCGTGAAGAAGTAACAAACATACAAACACACTCACAAACATTCGCCTTTAGAATATTAGTGTGACGTGATAAAAAAAAAAAACTATGTATATGACAATTTCAATTCCTTTCAGGCAACGTTCGTATAGACAGTGATAACTTGAGCATGAAATCGGGTTATCTGTGGTGCAAATATTTGGTTCACGATTTTCATCTAGAAATTTAGCAAACAGGCCCACAGACTAACTAAAGGGACGTGGTAACCATTGCCAATTATAGACTCCTGTCACGACAAAGGGTCTAACTAAGAGGTTGGGTGTTGCGTTGCCAGACTAACGTACATAGTTGCATATTGCCAAGTGCCTATAGCCTATACATATTTCTTCCTTTAGCAGCGTTGTTGTGTTGCAGTGAGGGGCCCGTGGCAAAATAATAACAGCAGCACAGGTCGATCGATCAGGTTAAGCTACGCTTGCCGCGGTTGGTCTGTGGATGAGTGACCATCTTTACATACCGTGACCCCTCCGTGCCTCGGACAGCACGTTGAGCCGTTGGTCCCGGCTGTCATTCGTGGATCTTAGAAAGTCGTTATAGGTAGTCAGAAGCCCGAAAGTCTGACAACCAGTCTTACCAAGGCGTATCGTATTACCCAGTAACTGGGTTGTGGAGGTCAGGTAGGCAGTCGCTCCATGTAAAAAACTGGTATTCAGCTGCATCTGGTTAGACTGGAAGCCGACCCCAACATAGTTGGGAAAAGGCTAGGCAGATGATGATGATATCAGCGTTGCTGTGTACTGCGGGTAGTTTCGTAATATACTATCAGTAGCAATGGCTTTAATTTTGACAGTTCAACAAAATTCATTGCGTTATTTACGATGTTGAGCAGACAAATTCTTCGAACATATGAAGCAATGGATTAGCAGTACCTATCAACCAAAATGATTCAAATTTAGATTGATAGTGTGTTAATAAGGTACTGGTTTGAAGGAAATTTGGTGCCAGTGTAATTACAGTCACATGACACGGGTACATATTGGCTCACCTAAAGTTCTTTACCCGAAATTGTTCTTCCTAATGATTTGTAATCCGAATGCTCAGTCTTCCTAAAATTTTTCATCCTAAAGTTTTCATTCATACTATTTGTAGTGCTACCGGCGATGTTCATAACACTCATGTTTCCGAAAATTGTAATTAATAATATCATTAATGTATATATATTTAAACTCCTACTGTTTTTTATCATAACGCTTTTATCCCTAAACATAATTACCATAATATTTACACTTCTACTCAGAAAGAAACATTTACCAAGTGTAATAAAAAATAAATGTGGGTAGAAGATGATATTTATAGTTTTAATTTGAGGGTATTTAGCCATTTTATTTTTAGTTATTGGTGTTACATACTTATTACTATAACTATACCTGAGATAAATGATGTCTAAAAAACCAACTGTTTAGAATTATTAAAGGTCGTTTCACTGATGTTTGTCTTAATTGAATGAAATTCAGGTCAGAGCGTCGTCTTGGGGGCACTATGAAAAAAATACGAAAAATTTCGCGACCAATTTCGAGGTAGCGCTCGCCGGCCGCTGCCGCGGCACCGCTCGCTTCGCTCGCTCGGCTCGCGCGTAGTTGGTCACAGTTCTAACCTAACCTATGGATATCTTTGCAGGTACACACCGCTATAAATAAAATTAAAGAAGACGCTTTAATTAATAAAAACAAAAAACAATTCATATAATTAGCGAGTGCGGTACTGATTATTCTGAATAAAAAGAAATCTAAACAAAAAAGATATGACTTTGAATAATAGTGTAAAAGATGGTTATGTTGAGAAAATATAGGAAAACAAATAAAAGCATAATAGATGTTTTTTGCTACTGACATTATGAAGTTGAATGCTTTGGAATTATGAAAATTAGAGACAGAGTAGTTAGGAATTGTGATTGCTAGGATGAAAAATGTTAGGCAGAACATTTTCGGATTTCCAATTTTCGGAGTGAAAATTTAGGTGCACTTTGGCGCACCCCAAATGACACATTTGTGCTTTGTCTATAGTTTGGCGACGTATGTGAGTGCTTCTGTTATTGCAGATGTCAATTAGGAATTTCTCAGTAACTGCCCGGAGTTTGGAAGTTGGCGATCTGATACCCCCGTTTCTCGGAAAGCACATTAATTGCCCTCCTGGCTGGGAAGGTTCACAGCCCAGTTGTGACAGGTTCACAATCCGGGTGTGAAGGTTCACAACCCAGTTACTGGGTAACACGACAGCCCTTACTTTCGGGTTCCTGACTACTGCAATTAATCAAGTTTGCCATTGATCTTTGACAAATTTGTCAAAGGTCTACGAGTTCCTTTGCCTTTCGGATGTTTATCCAAAACTCTTATAGTACTTTCCGATGCACGTAGGGTTATATGTACGCGATGGATGGTCACCCATCCACAAACTGGCCTCAACAAGTGTAGGTTAACGTTCGATCGACCCATGACGTGGCTGTTATTACGTAACTGCTGGCTGTTGTATTGTTTGTTTGGCACTCAATATCATAGAAATATACTACAAGACCGCACCCGTTGGATGCGAGAAGCACAGAACCGGTCGAAGTGGAGGTGCTTGGGGGAGGCATATGTCCAGCAGTGGACGTCTTTCGGCTGATGATGAATTGATGATGATACTACAAGACAGAGGCGAAGTTTCCGAACAACTCGATTCCTACCGGCTTCCCTTTGAAAAATGGCACAATCAATATTCTATAGACAAATTATATAATCATATTAAAGATATCTACTCCGGCTTCCCCATACTTCCCGTGGGTGTCGTAAAAAGCGACTAAGGGTCATACCGGAGAATGGGCAGCAGCGTTCTCTATGCATTCCACCACCATACTATACTGCGATCGCCAACCTGCCTGCCAAGCGTGGCGATTATGGCAACCCCCCCTCCCCCCTTGGGGCAGGCCTATGTCCAGCAGTGGACGTCTTTCGGCTGAAATGATGATGATGATGATGACTCCGGCTTACCTCTTACAAAAATTGACCCTTCGCTAGTGCTACAAGAACTCTTTTATTATAATCTCTGCATGAAAATAGTTCAAAACGTAGAGGGTGTGTTTATTTTCATTTGAGTATCGATTTGAGTGAAGGCGATTCTTTACAGTGTCGTGACTCCGCGCTGTTCAAAGTCGTCCGGGTCACGGCGACAGCAGGGGTGGCACGCTAGCTTTAAAACGTTAAAATGTACGTTGAATATAACATACTACCAGCTCTCCGCGGTTTCACCAGCGTAAGTCTCGATCCCGTGGGAATATCGGGATAAAAACTATTCAATGTCCTTTCCCGGAACTCAAACTATCTCTATACTAAATTTCATCTAAATCCGTTCAACGGTTTACGCGTGATTGAGTAACAAACATCGAAACATCTTCACAAAGGACAATGCTATTGGAAGTATGGAATCCCGTATCATTTTGCATCAAAGTCAAACTTTGTTTCTTATAGACTACACTTATCATATTAACTCCTACAAAAGTTCTACTTGTAAACAAAGCCCGGGTTTCGGAGATTTTCAAAAAAATCAAAATAAGCTAAAAACTTGGCACCTACTTTATTTTTTTATTTTTTTTATTTTTTTGTGCGTGATTGAGTAACAAACATCCCAACATCTTCACAAACTTTCAGGAATAGCTTACATTTTGACAGTTCACCATTGCGTTTATTACAAATTTTTCGAACATGCAATGGATTAGCAATTCGAAGTATACTTCAAAATTATCCAGATTGTAGTTGAAAGTCATCCAGCTTTTGCCTAGCCTTTTCTCAACTATGATGAGGTTGCCACCAGTATTTTACAGGGAGCGACTGCCCATCTGACCTCCACAACCCAGTTACTGGATAACACGATACCCCTTCGTAAGACTGGTTGTCAGATTTTCGGGCTTCAGACGACCCGTAACGACTGTCAAAGATCCACGAATGACAGCCAGGACCAACGGCTTAACGTGCTTTCCGAGGCACGGAGGGGTCTTGGTATGTAAATATGGTCACCCATCCACGGACCAACCGCGGCAAGCGTAGCTTAACCTGATCGATCGAGCCGTGCGGTTGTTATTACTTAGCCACAAGTCCCTCAAGATTGTGGTTGAAAGTGTGTTTTATAATTAGGGTGTTGGCAAATTCTTACCACCTTGTCTGTTTTCACCGCCAAGCAGTGTTGCTGTTAGGTATGAGGAACAGGGTGTAAAGTTCACTCATACTCTATAGAAAAGGGAGGATCCTCCGACCAGACAGGTGTTGTGTCTGGCGGGCAACTGCCCGATGATTCATGTCGAACCGTTGTATCTATGCTAGTTGCCTGGTAAACTCTGCTTGCGCGATGCAGGATTTTCCGTGACGTCAGTATGACGCGTTGTTCGCATGTGGCGTTGTAGATACCGCTACACTCTATACAGGGTGAAAAGGGCGCCAGTGAACAGACGCAAGAGAGATCTCGTCGTCGTCTCTGGGATGGCAAGTCTGGGGTTGCAGGGGTCCATTGACGGTGAGCACTTACCATCAGACATGGCATATGTGACTTTGGCCGTGTCAAAATTAAAGTCAAAGCATTTATTCCAAATAACCACTTATAAGGCACTTTATAACGTCAACATCCATACTAATATTATAAATGCGAAAGTGTGTCTGTCTGTTACCTCTTCACGCTTAAACCGCTGAACCGATTTAGATGAAATTTGGTGTAGAGATAGTTTGAGTCCCGGGAAAGGACAAAGGATAGTTTTTATTCCGATATTCCCACAGGATTAAAACTTATGCGGGTGAAACCGCGAGGCGCTGCTATTTACAATAAAATAGAATTGATTCTAGTCGCCCCTTCCAAACATAACTGACAAAATGTGGGAGTTTCTTATAGGTGATAGTTCTGCCTAACCCTTTGGGGATTACAGGGGTGACGTTATGTTATGTTTTTGAGATGCATGAAGACAAACAGCGCTACACGAGGAGGCTTCCTCGTGTAGCGCTGTTTGTTCTGCCAGTTGCTGAATTGAGCGCTCGGCGCATCCTGGGCAGTCACACCCAACACCTTATTTGACTGGCTAATTCTTCCCTTGCAGTGGTAGGGCTAACGCCCGCTTGGTTTCCGACCACCCGGCGTCAAGCAGCCTGCTATGTTTCGTCGATGTGTGGGAGTTCCAGTGCCTTAGGCATCTTCTGGCTTGCTCGTTCGATCATAGACCTCACCCATCACTTTCCATCAGGCGTGATCGAGGTCAAGAGCGGCCCAATCAGCAAAAAAAAAAAAACTCTAAAACAAAACATTATTTACCTGCCTGTTGATAGTATTTTACGAAATGTACTCTGTACCGAAGAGGGGCCCGTGGCTAAATAAAAACAGCCGTACAGATCGATCAGGTTAAGCTACGCTTGCCGCGGTTGGTCTGTGGATGGGTGATCATCTTTACATACCGTGACCCTCCGTGTCTCAGAAAGCACGTTAAGCCGTTGGTCCCGGCTGTCATTCGTGGATCTTTGACAGTCGTTACGGGTAGTCAGAAGCCAGAAAGTCTGACAATCAGTCTTACCAAGAGGTATCGTATTACCCAGTAGGTAACTGGGTTGTGGAGATCAGATAGGCAGTCGCTCCACGTAAAATACTGGTATTCAGCTGCATCCAGTTAGACTGGAAGCCGACCCCAACACAGTTGGGAAAAGGCTAGGCAGATGACTGTACTCTGTACCGAAGTACAGAGAGTGTGCGCAGGAGCTCCACGATCTGATCCCACCATCTTGCTTTCACTACCGGTCTACAACACGTACGGCAGGGTACCATCGTACTCAGCGGTTCTCCTCCACATATTATGCGCACAGCCAAAGTGTACCACTCTCTGCCAGCGTCTGTGTTCCGTTCCACGTATTACCCAACAGTCTTCAAAGCAAGAGTGAACAGGTATCTTCTGGGCACGCTCGTTCCATCATAGACCTCATCCATCGCTTTCCACCAGGTGAGATCAAGGTCAAGAGCTGGCCCATATTATTGCAATAAAAAAAAAACAAACAACATGTTGTAACAACAACAACAACTTCTTTCTTTCTTCTTTTTTTTTATTTTTTATTACAATATGGGCCAGCTCTAGACCTTGATTGATCTCTTGACTTACCAGATTGTTTTGAAAGGTTGATAGACAGCGCACTGAATTTAATTAGTGCTAAACATTGTAAATAGGCTACGTCCCATTTCGACACTTTACTAAATACAATTAGCTCTAGCTACAGTTATTTCAAACATGATTAAATTTAATTTGAAATTGACTTGATGGATACAGACTGATGTTTTAATACCTGTAACTGATGGTAACGGTGTCGACCTACCAGTTGTAGGTCGTGGGTTTGAACCCAGACAGGCGCTTTACTTTGTGTAAATACTTTCATCACCACTGCTCTCGAAACGGTGAAGGAAAAGATCGCGAGGAAACCGGCAAGACCTAGAACCAGAAATTCGAAAACATGTGACATCTACCAACTCGCACTGGGCCCGCGCCTCTCACGGAGAGGAGGCCTGTATCCCAGCAGTGGGAATATTATAGGCTGAATATTCTAATATCTAATACATAGGAAGCGACCCGACAATAGTACTACCGGTTAAATATTCAAGCCAAAGAAACAATTGTTAACAAGTTTACTACATTAAGAGTGGGTTGCATCAATAGCTCCGTTATAGTTTGTGTCAAAGTTAAATTTAACCGTAACCATAACAATGACCATAGAATCTACTATCCGTTGTTGCACCATCATGTATTTCGTGTATTTCACAGTTAAAGTTAAAAGGGTGACAAGTGACAAGACGTCATATTTCCCCAAAATGTACGTGGGTAATTTTTTGACAAGGGCAACACTTCAAGCTTGTTGTCATCACGCTTTGTTTATTTGACACTAGTGATGTTAATCAGTCATTAATGGTCAGGACTCGATTGTCTCGATTATTTAATTCAAAAACTCAATTTAAGTTGATCTAAGGACTAGAGGGAGGTTCCCAGCAGCTTCGTACGTTTGAAACGCACACAAAAATAAACTTCAAGAAAAGAATCATAGCAAGATCCAAAATACAGTTACCTTACCGTTCTATATTGGGAATGTACCCAGGTATTTAAGTCAGTGACATTCGGCTCAGATTGGCTTTGTTCGACTTTGTAAAGAGTGTATTAATACGAATAATAATAATAATAATTCCTACGCATATTCCACTGATTGTCAGATTGATCTGATAAAATCAATGACGATTTAATGACAAATTACACTTTATTATCTGACAGCACTAACCCACAGAATATGTGTTTTCTGTTATTAAAACTCTGTGACTGTACATCACAGTATTATGACGGTTTATTACAAGAATATATTTATTACCTGGTTTTTTAACCAAGAATAACAGTTAACTAGTGTGGCAGTGTTGGTGATATTTATCTAATCGTGAGTACATCGAGTGGCGCTTCGAGAGAAAATGGACTCAGCTTTTGAGTAACGAGTTAAATAAAATCGAGCCGCATCACTATCTGACACTGTCAGAAAGACAAGTGTCAAGTGACTATAACATTCATTTTATTTTTCCGTTTCTTTCGAATTGCATGAAATTGATATTTCTGTTTTCCTGTATGTAATTGAAGGATTATATTATTGGAAGATGCATTACAGCATTTACTCCAGAAGGATGTTGTATTAATTGTTGAATAAGATTTTAACGCAATGTGCGAAAACATTGCCCGAGACTGCTGCAAATGTACGGTAACTTGTGAACGCAAGGATTCACGAACGCAAGTCAAACCATCTTTAGTGCAGTTTAACGAAAATGCGTATAGACGATGCAAGAAAGTATTGAAACTGTTTATACATTATGGAGATTTGAATACAGGAATATTTACATTATATGTCGATTTTCACAGCAAACGCATACTGTGCCTGATGAATGCGGGAAAGAACATTGTTTTGCAGTGGCATCCAGCACACCAAAAAGAACAAGAATAATATTAGTTAGAATACGCTTATTTTCTAACATAAATCATCTATTTATTTTCAGGTGCATTATTTAGGTAGGTACCTACCTACCTAAAAAATTCATTTCTAACACCCAGCTGCTCTTGCTGGATGCTATTGCAACTGTTTGGTGGACAGACGTTGGTATTGTTAGCTGTTGTGCACATGTACTGTTGAGCGTGCGGTATTGAAGTATTTTCATCGGTGGAGTGACCTGCATATTTTTCAGATGAAATATTACCTACTTCTAAGTCGTCTGACGTTGAAATTAATATAAGTAGTTACATTAATAAAAATGATCTGCTATGTACAATTTGTTATTTTATTTTTTTTTAACCGTTCAATACACTCCTACTATTTATCGCTGAGCAGTGGTGGGTCCGTCGTAACAGCTGCGACTTACAACTTAGAGGTCGTAGGTTCGAACCCAGACAGGCGCTTTACTTTGTGTAAATTATTTCATCACCACTGCTCTCAAAACGAAAACATCGTGAGGAAGTCCTTTATCCATACTAATATTATAAATGCGAAAGAGTGTCTGTCTGTTACCTCTTCACGCTTAAGCCGCTGAACTGATTTAGATGAAATTTTGTATAGAGATAGTTTGAGTCCCGGGAAAAGACATAGGATAGTTTTTATCCCGATATTCCCACGGGATCGTAACTAATGTGGGTGAAATCGCGGGGCGCTGCTAGTATATACTAAATTAATTTTGATAAGCATTGACTTTCATAAAATAAGGAAGAAAAAAAAACAAGTACAATTTTAAAAACATAATATGACCAAACAAAAACAACCTGTCTTCAAAGAACTTAATGAAATTGAAATGGATCAAATCAGATAAAGCATTTGGAATCTAGATGAACTTCATCGGCACAATGAAGAGAAGTATAAGCTAGGAACTAGAAAAACTGAAATTAGTAATCGATATTCACAATACACTTGCTACAGTTTACATAATAACATATTACATAAGAATATCGATTTCAAATTTCAGTTTTTCTAGTTCTAGCTTATCTCTTCACTGTGTTGCTTTAATTGCCGAAGAAGCTCAAGCTCTAGCGTATTCTTCTGAATTTTTGGTTCTAGGACATGCCGGTTTCCTCATGATGTTTCCCTTCACCGTTTTGAGAGCAATGGTGATGATATAATTTACGCAAAGTAAATCGCCTGCCTGGGTTCTACTCAAATCGTAAGTCGGGGCCATTAGGTAATTATTTATATAATATGTAGAGTTCTCAGGGGTTCTTGTTTTCAGCAAGGGTCCTCCCTTGCTGAGAACTAAGACCTTAGCAAGGGCTCTGGCTTCTAACTAGGAAAGTTAGAAGCTCTTGCTAAGGTCTTAGAACCCGGAATCTGTCCAAAAATTAATTCTCATCCTACTTATGAAATCGATCAATGCGAGGGTGAATTTTTTTCTCTTCCTAACTGGCAAATCGGATTCACTGACACTATCATCGCTAGAAGAGCTTTATTTCCACAATATGTCGCGGAGTAAAGAGATACCTAATTTGTTTTAGTAGGTCCTTTATTCAATAACACAATATTTTTATAGGTTACAATGCAAAGCAGATGACGTATACAATGACACAAACCGTAACTATAGCCCTTTACCGCCCGAAGTTGGGCGATTAAAGTTATAGTTATCTGTGACGTCATTTTAACAATTTTGTCAAAATTAAAACGATGCAACCCGAATTTCGCTTAACCGGAGATTTGACGTCTGTCAAAGCTTTGATTATAGTTAAAAATGACTTGTTATAGTTATTTATGACGTCATTTTAACAATTCTCAAAATGATGCAACCCGAATTTCGCTTAACCGGAGATTTTGACGGCTGTCATGGGATTGGTTATCGTTATAGTTAGCTGATGCAACTCACTCTAAATATGTTTATATTAAAGTATCGATTTAACTTTAGGCTATTCTTTAGTTACGTGACTCGACGCCATTTAGAATTGGGTCACGGTGACGACATACCGGGTTGATATTATATTCAACAGAACTGTTTTATACAAATTAATTAATTTGATAGAGTTTCTTATTTAATTTTATTAAAAGTCAGCACTGCTGGATATCCGGCCTTCACTAGCCTTTTACTTCATTCTGTTTACTGCTGCTGAAGGACTACCATTTTGTTTGTTCCGCCATTTTGTCTTTGGCCAAATGTCAGACGACTATTTTGTCTGATATTTGGCACTTGTGTCCTGCAATGCTCAATTTTCTTTATATAAATAAATTGATATCTTACTTCGTCGTAATTAATACTCGTCATAATAATTAAGCTTGTCAGAAAGATTGGAGAAGAATTGAAAGCGTAAACGGCAAAAAATCACTAAAAAGTTATGATCCTGCAGTGGATGAATAAGTATAACTATTTTCCGATCTCTAATGGGGGATTTACACTAGGTCGATTTTCGCCGTGCGGCTGGTTGCTTGTGGTTAAGTAATAACAGCTGCACGGGTCGATTAAACAGGTTAAGCTACTCTTGCCGCCGTTGGTCCGTGGATGGGTGACCATCTTTACATATCAAAACCTCTCTGTGCCTCGGAAAGCACGTTAAGCCGTTGGTCCCGGCTGTTATTCGTGGATCTTTGACAGTCTGACAGTCTGACAACGAGTCTTACCAAGGGGTATCGTATTACCTAGTAATTAGGTTGTGGAGGTCAGATAGGCAGTCACTCCATGTAAAATCTAACCGGATGCAGCTGAATACCAGTGTATTCAGCTGCATCCGGTTAGACAAGAAGCCGACCCCAACATAGTTGGGAAAAGGCTGGGAAATGATGATGGCTGGTTGCTTACCAAATCGCCTCACAACCCGAATCGCCAGCCCATTTATCTGGCTGATAATAAATATCGCAGGTGACTACTTAACTTCATTTTGTATCAAAATGTCGACCTTCACTCGGCGGGGATCGCCTGTGACTGAGCATATTCACGGTCGATTTTAGTCACCTACTGCATGCGACCTGTCTGGGGTGGTTTCGACATTTGCAGTGCGGCCACTGCAAATGTTGAAACCACCTCTAGTTTGGATTTTTCCATTTAGACAGTCGATTTTCGCTATGCGGCGAAAATCTTGCGGCTATAGTCACTTTTGTAAAACTCACATTAGTTTTTTTTCTTGAGACTTCATAGGTTCCAACAGCAAGCTACCTACAGTCACGAGCATAAGAATGTATACACTCGGCTTTATTCAAAGGCGATTTTCTCCTTTATTTTTGACTGAAATTTTATATTATTAGGAACATAGTATTTTCGAACCAATAGGTATATGTAAAGTGTCGTATTTCAACGTTGCATTTGTTATTTTTTGAAAAAATCGCAATTTAAAGTTGCCAGGTGTTGACATATTAGTGCTCGTGACTGTACATAATCAGCCTATAATGTTCCCACTGCTGGGACACGGGCCTCCTCTCAGTGAGAGGGAGTGGGCCGTAATCCACCACGCGGGCCCAGTGCGGGTTGGCAGATGTTACACGTCTTCGAATTTTTGGTTCTAGGACATGCCGGTTTCCTCACGATGTTTTCCTTCACCGTTTTGAGAGCAGTGGTAATGAAAATAATTTACACAAAGTAAAGCGCCTGTCTGGGTTTGAACCTATGACCTACAACTCGTAAGTCACGGCCGTTAACACTTGGCCACCACTGCACCTACCTAATTAGATGCATCATCAGCACAAATTTAGTGGTTAATACTAAAGCTTTAACCTGCCACACGAAGGTGACTTTTAGTACAATGACTCAGCGACAATGAAGTCGCTTGGGTCACGGTGACCACGCAGAATTGAAGCGACTTCAAAATACATTAGTTACGTTAGACAATGCAATTTTAAATGAAAGTCTGAAAATGTATACTTACGTTTAAAAGACGCCTCTAGTTAATCGTACACATACGCTGCAAAATAATGGTGGACTGGCTACAGACCCGAAAATATTAAAATAAAAAAACTGGCTAAGTGCGAGTCGGACTCGCACACGAAGGGTTCCGTACCACAAGGCAAAAACGCCTAAAAAAACATGTTGTATGGGAGCCCCCCTCAAATATTTATTTTATTTTTATTATTTATTATTAAAGTTAAAATACAACTGAGTATTTTGAGAATATTTCAAGTGCCTACCTGTTGCCATTTTTGATATCGTGCAAAAAAGGGCAAAAAAATCGCGTTTGTTGTATGGGAGCTCCCCTTAAATATTTATTTTATTTTGTTTTTAGTATTTTTTGTTATAGCGGCAATAGAAATACATACTTTGTGAAAATTTCAATAGTCCATCTATCGCGGTTCTTGAGATACAGCCTGGTGACAGATAGACAGACGGCGAAGTCTTAGTAATAGGGTTCCGTTTTTACCCTTTGGGTACAGAACCCTAAAAAAACAGTGGCACTCCGGGAGTACCGATAGAAGTGTAAACCAAACACAAACAGAATACTTTGCCATCACTCACTGACATATCAGATCTACATTAAAACCGAGTACATCCCGAGGACAGCCGAACACATCCGAAGCGGGTATTTTTTTAATCGTTTTATAAACAAAACACGCGCGGTGTCGCTTACGGTAACAGTGGCGCGAGATCAATGGTTTTTCCCATCTGAAAAAAATGGTGTACTATGCCAAATCGAATGCCAAATAATCGAATATCAATTGATCGACCACTATTAATCGAACGTCTAAATACTTGAACGTTCATAATATCGAATGGTTATTAAATCGAACATTCAATACATCGCACACTCAATACATCGAGTGTTCAAAATATCAAATGATTTTTTGATCGAGCGTTCAACGCATCGCATATTCATTCTATCGAAATATCAATATAGGTACCTACTGAATACTTTAAGAATACAAGAAAAACACAAAATTTTATTAATACATCACATTTTAATCTTTAATTATTATCTTTATAGGTAGTCCATTTTTAGTCGATCGATCAGGCTGCGCTTGCCGCGGTTGGTCTGTGGATGGGTGACCATCTTTACATACCGTGATCCCTCCGTGCCTCGGAAAGCACACTAAGCCGTTGATCCCGGCTGTCATTCGTGGATCTTTGTCAGTCGTTACGGGTAGTCAGAAGCCCCAAAGCCTGACAACCAGTCTTAGCAAGGGGTATCGTATTACCTAGTAACTGGGTTGTGGAGGTCAGATAGGCAGTCGCTCCATGTAAAATACTGGTATTCAGCTGCATCCGGTTAGACTGGAAGCCGACCCCAACATAGTTGGGAAAAGGCTAGGCAGATGATGAGGTAGTCCATTTTAAAATTTTGTGTGAATGCCCAACGCGCCTAAAGAAGTTTTCACTTCAAAAATTTGTTTACATCGAAGCTTTTAAAACGCATTACTAGGTCTTTTGATAACGTTTTTAAATGATAAAACGTATCACTAGGTCTTTTGATAACGTTTTTAAATGATAAAACGTATTACTAGGTCTTTTGATAACGTTTTTAAATGATAAAACGTATCACTAGGTCTTTTGATAACGTTTTTAAATGATAAAACGTATTACTAGGTCTTTTGATAGCGTTTTTAAATGATAAAACGTATCACTAGGTCTTTTGATAACGTTTTTAAATGATACAACGTATTACTAGGTCTTTTGATAACGTTTTTAAATGATAAAACGTATCACTAGGTCTTTTGATAATGTTTTTAAATGATAAAACGTATTACTAGGTCTTTTGATAACGCTTTTAAATGATAAAAATGCCTTGGAATAATCAGCCTCTAATGTTCCCACTGCTGGGACGCAGGCCTTCTTTCTGTGAGAGGGAGTGGGCAGCCATGCGGGCTCAGAGCGGGTTGGTGGATGTCAAATTTCTTCAAATTTTTGAGACATTGCGGGTTCTTTCACCGTTTCAAGAGCAATTAAAAATTTATAAAGTTCACAGAGAAAAGTGCCTGTCTGGGTTCGAACCTACGACCTACAACTCTGTAAATCGCGTCGTGTCCATTGGGCCACTTCTCTCCGTCATAAAGACAAAGGGCACAACAATTTTTTTTTCCAAAATTGAGTAAAAAAACTGGTATACTCGTATGCGACTTTTTTTTCTGATTGGAAATCACACTAATATTATAAAGGCGAAAGTTTGTGAGTGTGTGTGTGAGTGTGTGTGTGTGTTTATATGTTTGTTACTTCTTCACGCTCAAACGGCTGGACCAATTTGGATAAAATTTGGTATAGAGGTAGCTGACACCCTGGATTAACATATAGGCTACTTTTCATCCCGATATTCCCACGGGATCGACATTTACGCGGGTGAAACCGCGGGGCGCAGCTAGTATGTAATATATGTAACTCAATTTTGAAAAAAATTTTAGTTTCTCTTTATGACGGCAGTATTGCTCTCAAAAATGCCATACCTACTTAGATATGAAAAACTGTTATCTCGTGAGAATTGAAAGTCTACGTTTTAACAGAGCGGTTACCAAATCGTTTTGAACCAGGCAAACAACTTTGAAACATTTTACCTACCCATATGTAAATATAGCCACGCCATCTTGCAACTGTGAACCAAACTGTTTGTAAGTCGGTAAAAATATAAATAACGTGAAGAAACCGTTTTATATCCGCGATGTAGGGCATGTAAGAAAGGCGCTTCGGCGAGATAAATGTGCATAATTTATCAAGAGGGTCGATAAAGGAAAACATAGCCATTATCCTATAAAGTGTAGTTTGCTTTATTTGTCCCATTATGTAAACAAATATTGTGCTGAGATTTCGATACTGAGACTTGTATTTTGTAATTTGAAGCCGTTTTTGAAGAAATAAAATACAACTGACCAATAGATATAAAACTGGCCAATGCGAGTCGGACTAGCACATGAAGGGTCCCGTACCACAAGGCAAAAACGCCGAAAAAAACACGTTTGCTGTATGGGAGCCCCCCTTAAATATTTATTTTATTCTGTTTTTAGTATTTGTTTTAAAATTTTAAAATTTTCACAGATGATGTATTATCATCTGTGAAAATTTGAAAATTTTAAATGTCTAGCTATCACGGTACATGAGATATAGCCTGGTGACAGACGGACAGTGGAGTCTTAGTAATAGGGTCCCGTTTTTACGAAACCCAAAAAAAAAAAAATCATGCCTAATTTAAAGAGTGTGACTATCTAAAAGCTCATTATTTTCCTATTAAATCCCAACAAAACTCAAAGCATTTCAATTAAAACATTTACAGGCGCTTTTGAATTGTCAAAGGAGTCAGTCTTTCAGAAAGGTGAAGCTAATTGCCATTTAATGCGTTGTAGGTACCTATGAAGAAGAACAGGCAAGAAATTCCATGGACACTCTTTTAAATTACATTTTTACAAAATAATAGTTATAAATCACTAGCTTCCGCCCGCGGCTTCGCCCGCGAGGTATGTCGACAAAAACTATCCTATGTCTTTCCCCGGGATTAAATCTATCTCTCTGCCAAATTTTATAGAAATCCGTTCAGTGGTTTAGGCGTGAAAAGGTAGGTAACATACAGACAGAGTTACTTTCGAATTTGTAATGTTATAGTATGGATTAATGTTGAACCGTCATCATTATTTGTTTACAGAACAGGACATGTAGAGAAATATAGACTATAGTTCCGTTATAAATTGGACTTATGTATTACTTCGATAATGGTGGTAGCTTGGAAACTACAATAATATAAAGTTAATTTTCTTTATGTTTATTCAACCCTCTATCTTCCCGTTCGTTTCGCTAGAATGATCTAATACACACATCAAAAGTGTCTAGGGATCAACATATATTTTTGCAATAACTTTTCTCCTGATTGATATTAATTAAAATTTTCTTTAAGGATTCATCAAATAAAGTGTTTTCGTTTGTCACAGTAACGATAAACCAAGTCACCTTGCATTAATAAAGAAATTTGCCATTTTCCTAATAAAGGGATTTTTGACATTTGAACCACTAACACAAAAGTTCGAAAAAAAGACTGAAATAACAGTTTTCTTTAAAATTTTATTGGGTAACTTAAACAATTAATAATCCGTGTTTCTACCGCGAACACTAACAACACAAGAACATCGGTTTGGCATACTCAAAATGAGTTCATCCAAATCACGCTGTGGAATGGCCGCCCATGTTCGTTGCAACAACAAAAAAAGGTCTTCTTGCGACTGGATACCCTCCATATTCGGCAGAGCTCTTCTCTGTAGCATATCCCATGCATGCTCAATCGGGTTCAAGTCTGGCAACTGAGCAGGCCAGGGCAGGACATTGATGTTAGCTGCGGCGAGAGTCTGTCTTACAACTCTTGCGGTGTGCGGTCGTGCATTATCATGCATTAACTGAAATAAGGGACCGATTTGCACTTGTAGAGGAACGATGACGTCTGATACAATCGTCTCAGCATAAATTTGAGCGTTGAGGTTGCCTCTGATCCAAATCAACTCAGTTCTTCCGCCGATCCAAATACCCGCCCAAACCATGATGGTTCCACCACTATAAGGATGGACTTCCTGGCAGGATTTTAATCGCTGTTGGCGTCCAGGGGTTCTCCAGTGTCGTATACGTCTTGTATCCGGTCTCATACCAAAACGAGACTCATCAGAAAAGCACACGAAACGCCATTGTTCTTCTGCCCAATTTCTGTGTTCAAGAGCCCATTGATATCGAATCCTACGATTGTGCATTGCTATAGGTGGTACCCGTAGCGGTCTTCGGGAATGAAGGTTCACTTCATGCAAGCGGTTTCTGACTGTTTGGTCGCTAATTAAGTTCCCTGAAGAGTGATGAAGCCTCACGGCTAACATCATGGCGGTTATTGTTGGAGCTCTTCGAGTTAAGATTTGAATGTATCGGTCTTGTCTCCGTGTGGTGCAGCGATACCGTCCTCCATGGCGCTCAGCCACGGTACCAGTGCTTCGGTAACGTGTCCAAAGTCGACTGATAACACTCTGACTTGTATTCAGAGCTAAAGCCACAGTACGTTGCCGGGAACCAGCTTCTATCATTCCCACGGCTCTGAGCATTTCTTCCCTGCTTAAATGACGTCGCCGCTCCATAATAACGTTGGTTTTAATCAGTAGTAGGGAAACAGTAGCACTAATAATGTCTTCAATGCGTTGTATGTTTTTATAGGGAAAATATTGACAGCTGATTTTCATCTTTTACTCGAATTTGATTCACAGTTCCTGATTCAAATTATGAAATGCACCAAAAAGGATCCATATAAATTTATAAAATCATAAATTTATTACAAAGCCACATCTCAATCTCAAGAAATCCGCATAAAAATGCTTGATCCCTAGACACTTTTGATGTGTGTAGTTTGGACTGACTAATGATAATTATGATTAATCAAACAGCAGCTTGAAGCAGCTTGAAGAGTCGATCGCACGCCATTGAATTCGGTCCAAATGCTACCAGCTGCCCAGCGAATATCGTCAATCCATTTAGCATGAGGAAAGAAAGAAAGAAAAATGCGTTTATTGGCATTACAATAACAAAAAAAAAAAATTCAAATTATAAAAAAATAATGATTACAATGCCAAAAGGGCAGTTCATTTTTTTATAGAAACCTGGGTAACCGTAATAGCAGCATTTTAAGAGTGTGAAATTAACCACGTGCATATTTCAACATAACTCTCTTCAAGGTCATTAATTTTGAACGTGAAAACGTACAGACGCCAGCACATCAATCTATCAAATTTATATTAATTTAATTTATTTATATTAATTTAATTATTTAATTTATTTATTTATTACACACAATCTGTCAAATTTATTCAATAGATTTTCAACTTTATCGCTAAAGCATAAGGTTCAAAGTTGATTGGGAAAATTGGACAGTTTCGGGTAGTTTGATGTGCGTCTGTACAAGAAAATGTAATTAATTGCTCCCTCCGAAAGGAAGGTAGTTTCATTGAAAGAACAAGGGGCAAGACGCTCGATAGTTCCTTTATTTATTAAAATGTTTAACAGTTTTATTTTAATTTTATTAAATTAATACGAACAACAAATGGCTACATTATGCAATATTATAGACAGAAAATACATATATTACTTAAGTAATAATGTAACCCACAGCGCTGTTCACAGATTATCATTAATAAATAAAAACTTAGTCACTAGGAGATGAACTGTTCATGCATCACAGTTACGCTCATATTATAAAAAACAATAAAATAAAAAAAAAAACAATATTTTTAAAACAACTACAAGAAACAAAGTCTAAGAGCTGAAGTGTCATGCTAAAGGCTACGAAGGCTAGGCTATTCAAAGATCATGTAAATATATCTATGTGTTCGAATACTTTATTGTACATACAACAATATTTTGTATACCTTCGCCAGCCCTAGCCCCGTGACCTACTTGCGTACATTGACTTGTGTATCTGCTAGCGCCGTTTGTGTCGGCGACATGGCGTGAAGGTGTCACTGCCTGTTTGCTCTTTTGTCTAGCTTTCAACTGAAAGTTCAGACGTATCGTTACTATGTATGTTGTTGTACTGTTGTTGAGGGCAATGTGGTTGGAACTTAGAACTGTACAGTAAAATATGGGTAAACAGGACAAAATTGAATAGGTGCGACAAGTTAAAACAAATTCAACGTGTCATAAAGTAAATTTAGATCATGTCATGTCTGTGTGGTGCCGAACTTAAAGAATTGTTCTTGGAAACTATGTTTTTTTTTATTACTCAAAAGAAAAACCTCTCATTGGGGGCAAGCGTATTGCCATAACATCAATTCACGCGTATCTTTATTGTTTTGATTTGATTTATTTTGAATTAATTTAAGTTGATTTCTTTTGTTTATATTTAATTTGATTTATATTGATTTCATTTAATTTGTGTTGCTCTAATTTGGTTTTTATCTGATTTTATTTTATTTATTTAAGTTTTCTATTAATTCATGTCGTGTGGCAATGGATGTTATTTAACTGAAATACGAATGCAGACTGCGGGCTATTTCTGAGATATTCCTTACCAGCTGCGCCCCGCGGTTTCTCATGCGTAAGAGTCGATCCCGTGGGAATATCGGGATAAAAAGTAGCCTGTATGTTAATCCAGGGTCTCTGCTACTTCCATACAAATTTTTATCAAAATTGGTCCAGCCGTTTGAGCGTGAAGAAATAACAAACATATAAACACACACACACACCCCAACTCACAAACAAACTTTCGCCTTTTCAATATTAGTGTGACAGGAAAAACTCAATAACACTTTGCCCGACTTGAAAATCGAATCCTCATACTCACGCTCAACTGTCACGTTTGCGAACTAGACCATTGTAAGCATATTTGCTTTTTAAAATCTGTACAGCCAGGAGCACTAATATGTTAACACTTGGCAACATTCAATTGCCATTTTTTTGTGAAATAACGAAAGCAATGTTGAAATACGACACTTTACACAAACCTAAGGGTTCGAAAATACGTTGTTCGTAATAACATAAAATTTCATTGAAAACTAAAGGAGAAAATCGTCTTTGAAGAAAGCCAAGTGTATACATACTTATGCTCGTGACTGTACCTTATGTTATGGAAAAGTACAACTCGTTCCACAGCTTGTAAAATCTAGCTGGAAATGGATTCTCGTGATAAGGCGCTTGCGAAAGCCTTATAAATGCAGTAGCTCTAGCAATACCTAAAAGGAAAAGCTTCTTAGCACCAGTACTTCTGCATTTTAAAAATATCAACCAATAGTTCGTAGCTAAGCCTGAAATCCTTATAAAAGCAAGCGGCCAAGTGCGAGTCGTACTCGCACATGAAGGGTTCCGTACCACCCTACAGTATTAATTAACACTAACTACATAACTTAAAAAAAAAGCCAAATAAAACACGTTTCTTTTAGAGTTTAATTTTTATTATCTTTATTTCATTTTTATTATTGTTCTTATAGTGGCAATAGAAATACACACACTTATAATTTTAACTTTCTACCCATTAGAAAGAAAAATTGTTTATTCTGCACAAACAAAACGCACATTGCAAAAAAAAAAAATTAAATAAAGACATAAAATAATACAATAAATACACTCACAACGTAGTCAAAAGCCGCGTACTCAAGCTTAAAAAAAACTGGCCAAGTGCGAGTCGGACTCGCACACGAAGGGTTCCGTACCACAAGGCAAAAACGCCGAAAAAAACATGTTTGTTATATGGGAGCCCCCCTTAAATATTTATTTTATTTTAATTTTATTATTTCTTATTAAATTTAAAATACAACTGAGTATTTTGTGAATATTTCAAGTGCCTACCTGTTGCCATTTTTGATATCGAGCAAAAAAGGGCAAAAAAATCGCGTTTGTTGTATGGGAGCCCCCCTTAAATATTTATTTTATTTTGTTTTTAGTATTTGTTGTTATAGCGGCAACAGAAATACATCATCTGTGAAAATTTCAACTGTCTAGCTATCGCGGTTCTTGAGATACAGCCTGGTGACAGACAGACAGACAGACGGACAGACGGACAGACGGACAGACGGACAGACGGACAGACGGACAGACAGCGAAGTCTTAGTAATAGGGTCCCGTTTTTACCCTTTGGGTACGGAACCCTAAAAATGTTGACAATTTTGACAAATTTATGGTTTGGTGATTTTGGTTCTCGTTATTGCAAAAATTATGCACTTTAAAAGCACTCACGAAGCCCCATTACACTGTATATTTTGTATTATGTTGTTATACACTTAATTAAAAACTTGTCAGATACTGTATCGTGGTTGTTTTATTTTATTTACGTAAAAAAACAGACAACGATCACTCCAGTACAAACGTCAAAACGTCACTCCACGGTTATTGCTACACGGTTATTATTATTATTACGGTTCATGAGATACAGCTCGCTGACAGTCAGAAGGACAGACGGACGGACGGCGGAGGCTTAGTAACAAGGTTCCGTTGGCACCCTTTGGATGCGGAATTTGTTATATGTTTATGAATATAAACCACGCATAAAAAAGTAAAAACGTAAACCTTCTAGAAAACTCTCTCTAAGAATTAAATTGGAATAACAATATTATTCACAAAAACACTACGCAACAATAAACGATGTTTAACGCGTTAATTGATTTGCCGATACCATTTTGTAATATTACAATGAGCACGACGTGATTTTCCTGCTTTTAGTAATCAATTGAAATGGCGCCAATGCCATTGACAGGTATCAGCCATTTTGGATAACAAAGGAATCGACGCGTACAGCCAAGTTGACTGAGCAAATTCAAACAGGCCTGTAATCGTAGTTTGTCTATGGAAATGGTGTGTGCAGTAATGTTTTGCCTATTTTCGTTGACGTGGGAGCATGAGCTGACATTTAAAGCTAAAAAATTGGAAAGCGTATTTTTAGGCCCTGTTAATGGCTAACATGAACATTATTTTACAAAAATACCTACATATTTGTGATCGTGCTAGCTTTTTTGAAATCCTAAATTTGAATTTTGATTGTATTTAATGTCCTATAAAATGCGCACAGCAAAAGAGTGGAACTCTGCGTCTGTGTTTCCGAGCGCATAGGTACAACCCGAATCTCTTCAAAGTAAGAGTGAACAGGCTTCTTCTAGGTAAGCTCACTCCATCGTCGACTTTGTCTCTGTCACCGCTGAACTAGACTAGAGTCAAGAGCAAACCCATTTAAAAATAAATAAAAAATAAAAAGTATTTGTTTGTTAGTTGTTGGTACCCATTATGTTTTAATGTGCCAATTAACTCTTATTTGTTAGATCATCAAATATGAGTTAATTGTCATTATTATGTCCCATTAAAACATTATAGAGCTTCTATTTTTGTTCATTAGCCTTTGTTTTTATTTAATGGGCGTGCACATCGAAATGAACAATACCTACAGTTAAAAAAATGTCTTTTTGTCTTTTTACCGTTATCATTGCACCATTTTACGTTTGGCACGTGAACATTTTATTGTTATATCAAAATATATCATTCACTCTTGATTATTTGCTTGTCAGTTGCAGGTACTGTGCAATAAACCGAAAACAAGATACTTACATCATAAAATCGTAATGGGAAAATCATAAACTTTCGACAGCTGAAAAAATAAAAAATGGTTAAAAAAATGTGTATAAATAAAGATTACTCCCACTTTTAAATCCCATTTTTTAGGTATCTACACGAATTGTCGTCATTCTTTTTAGGCTCTCGGAGACAGGTGCGACTCGACTCTAGTATGAAAACTTCATGGATTTTTTTATTTTTCTCTTACCAACTAAACACATACCTACTTCATATACAGAATTAACTCAACGTCTTTGTCATGATATATACAGTATGGAAACCACATACTTGCTATCGCCTTTTCACCAGTCTTACCAAGGGGTATCGTATTACCCAGTAACTGGTTTGTGGAGGTCAGATAGGCAGTCGCTCCATGTAAAATATTGGTATTCAGCTGCATTCGGTTAGACTGGAAGCCGACGCCAACATAGCTGGGAAAAGGCTAGGCAGATGATGAAGTGGTGAAGGGCGGGCGTTTTCGGGGAATGTCTTTTGTAATTTTCCAAAATTTGTATAAATGTCTTCTGATTCTGTTTCTTTTCTTTTTTCTTTTTTTTGACCCCTTTATGCCAATCATGGAATGCTGGCTCTTTGTGCCACTCTCGCCCTGTAAACATGAGCATAAGTATGTATACACTTGGATATATTCAAAGGCGATTTTCTCCTTTATTTTTGAATGTTATTTTATATTAATAGGAACATAGTATTTTCAAACCCATACGTTTATGTAAAGTGTCGTATTTCAACGTTGCATTCGATATTTCGTAAAAAAATCGCAATTTAAAGTTGCCAAGTGTTGACTTAACACATTGAAGGACACTGAACGCCTATAGACTTAATAACAATAAAACTTCTATTGTGTCTCGTTCAGTGTCCTTCAATGTGTTAATAGTGCTCGTCACTGTACACAGCTTAACTTTCGTGTCCATAGTAAAACAGGCTTCTCAAATGGTAGGATTCGTTACGTTTTGCTAAATACGTGCTTACTTGTGTACCTACACCTTTTAACTGGCAGCAGTATTAACAATCTTGACGGGGGAGAAAGAGGGTGAGAAATTTGAACGGGGATCTGGGTCAATGACACTCAGGCTGTTGCACAGAAATAGTAATAATAATCTTTAATAATATAATAATGAGCCCTGACGCGCCGGTAGCTTGGACCCTGATCCCGTTACCGGTGGGCAACTATTTTTTATATTTAAAAAAAATATATATTCTAATATTTATAAATGTAATTCATGTGTATTTATTGAATTAAAGGAGATAATAATACTTTTTTAATTTTTTTTTTGTATAATATAATAATATTTTACAACATTTTTACAATATTTTACATAACTATTTACACCAGCCTGTACGAAATTAAATGACTAACTAACTAACGTACAAAAACAAAAGGAAACTTCGGCGTTGAAGTACCTACTCGTCCGCATATCTGTCATCCGGAAACGTGCCCAGAAAACTGGCAGCATTGCTAATTCTTTGCCTAATGAACGACCGAGCCTTTCGACGTCTCAGTGTCCTTTTGTTTTTTATCTAATGCACGTACAGCGATAACGGTAATACGTACATTATGTACGTTTGACGTACATCATTTTTAGATATAATTGATAGGTTTCTAGGATGGTGGCTCTGCTGCAGAGCATGACACGTCCTCGACGCAAAAACGACGGGGTGTAATGAGTTTGACGTGTCTGTGTGTGTGTGTGTGTATGTGTGTGTCAAATGAAAGGGCTTGAATAGTAGAATACTATGTTCGTAACAAAATGCAGGCAAAATGTAGGGAACAGCTGATTTTTTTTCGCGATTTCAGATTTGGTCCCATAGTAAAAGTTGTTCATAATGATGAGTACAATGACCTCTTAAGAGGTTTTTGGTGTTTTTCCAATAACCCTGTATAATCTGCATTCGCGACGTACTCCACGACTGTACTAATGATAAAATTGGGCAGGGGGACCAGTCGACCTATTCAAAATGTGACTGGGTTGAGTGATCCCGTGGGTCCATTTCGAGTGGGTCCAGTTGACCAAATACTCTTGCCAGCCCACAGCGCCCACCAACCAATAACAGGTCCAATAGGCAATAGTAGTCAAATTTCTCTAATAGATTTTCAGCTTTAACGCTAAAACATAAGGTTCAAAGTTGATCGGGAAAATTTGACAGTTTCGGATAGTTTGATGTGCTGGCGTCTGTACATCTTGTACTCACGACTACGACTTAGACATGTCCAGTATAATGAGACCTTCCAAATTTTTTTCTCTGTTAGTTTTAATGATGGTCTGGCAGTTTGAGACTTGGGTTTGAACCCAAGACCTACAACTCGTAAGTCGCAGCTTTTACCACTTGGCCACCACTGCTGTATTGTAAGTACACATAAACCTTCCAGAATAAATTCTCTAATTGATGGTGAAAACCGCATAGAAATCCGTTTCGTAGTTTAGAAAATAACGCGGTGACACAGATGCACACGAAAAGCGACGTTATTTTATCTTATTACATTACACTAATATCATCATCATCTGCCTAGCCTTTTCCCAACTATGTTGGGGTCGGCTTCCAGTCTAACCGGATGCAGCTGAATACCAGTATTTTACATGGAGCGACTGCCTATCTGACCTCCACAACCCAGTTACTGGGTAATACGATACCCCTTGGTAAGACTGGTTGTCAGACTTTCGGGCTTCTGACTACCCGTAACGACTGTCAAAGATCCACAAATGACAGCCGGGACCAACGGCTTAACGTGCTTTCCGAGGCACGGAGGGGTCTCGGTATGTAAAGATGGTCACCCATCCACAGACCAACCGCGGCAAGCGTAGCTTAACCATTACACTAATATAATAAAGGCGAAAGTTTGTGAGTCTGTGTGTGTGGGGGTGTGTGTGTGTTTATATGTTTGTTACTTCTTCACGCTCAAACGGCTGGACCAATTTTGATAAAATTTTGTAAGGAGGTAGCTGACACCCTGGAATATCGGAATAAAAGTAGCCTATATGTTATATAGGCTACTTTTATTCCGATATTCCCACGGGATCGACATTTACGCGGGTGAAACCGCGGGGCGCAGCTAGTATTTAAATAAAATTCAAAGTCCTGACTGACTGATATATCAACGGACAGCCTAAACCGCTGGTCCTAGAGACATGAAATTTGGAGGGTGTGTTCTTTGTGAAGAGTAGGTATCCACTAAGAAAGGGTTTTTCGAAATTCCACCCCTAAGAGATTGAAAGGGGGGAGGGTGAAATTTCACGCGGACGAACTCGCCGGCAGAAGCTAGTAATATATATACTATATAGGTATATATATAGGTAGGTAGGTATCGTATATATGTAGGTATCGTGTGTTAGATCAACGTATATCATCAATGCGGGTCCGTGGAATATCCAATCTGCCATCTAGCGTCTGATATCTGAATCGAACTGTATTCGATTAGTTGTCATCGGTTACCGACTCCCTCCAAAACGGTTTCGTATTTTAAGAAAGATCAGTTTATTGCGTCCTTCAAGAGCTTCTCAAGTGTTATTTTTGTTTTTCTACTTCAAGATAAATGAGGGGCCCGTGGCTAAATAATAACAGCCGCACAGGTCGATCGATCAGGTTAAGCTACGCTTGCCGCGGTTGGTCTGTGGATGGATGACCATCTTTACATACCGTGACTCCTCCGTGCCTCGGAAATCACGTTAAGTCGTTGGTCCCGACTGTCATTCGTGGATGTATAACCGTCAGAAGCCCGAAAGTTTGACAACCAGTCTTATCAAGGGGTATCGTATTGCCCAGTTATTGGGTTGTGGAGGTCAGATAAGCAGTCGCTCCATGTAAAATACTGGTATTCAGTTGCATCTGGTTAGACTGAAAGCCGACCCCAACATAGTTGGGAAAAGGCTAGGCAGATGATGATACTTCAAGATAAATTTGGAATATGGATAATAAAATTGATGGGTACTATTACAGCACAATTAAAGTTGTTTCTCTGCCAGGCGTTATCGTTATAGCATAATCAGCCATAATATTCCCACTGCTGGAATACAGACCTCCTCTAAAAGGAGGAGGAGAGGGGGTGGGCCGTAATCCACCACGCGGGCCCAGCGCGGGTTGGTAGATGTCACATGTCTTAGAATTTTTGGTTCTAGGACATGCCGGTTTCCTCACGATGTTTTCCTTCACCGTTTTGTGAGCAGTGGTGATGATATGTAACCAAAGTAAAGTGCCTGCGTGGGTTCAAACTCACTACCTACAACTCGTAAATAGGGGTCGATACCACTGCTCCTTGTCGATCGTCGTATCGTTAATATACCAAGATTTTTATTCCAACTAGCAGCGTCCAACGGTTTCACCCGCATAAGCGTCGATCCCGTGGGAATATTGGGATAAAAGTAGCCTATATGTTAAACCAGGGTGTCAGCTAAACCCATACAAAATTTTATCAAAATTGGTCCAGCCATTTGAGCGTGAAGAAGTAACAAACATATTAACACACACACACACCTCCACACTCACAAACTTCCGCCTTTATAATATTAGTGTGATCTTACCCAGAGATATCGTGTTACCTAGTAACTGGGTTGTGGAGCTCAGATGAGCAGTTGATCCATGTTAAAATACGGGTTGCCTGCATCCGGCTAGACCAGAAGCCAACCCCAACATAGTTCGAAAAAGGCTAGGCAAATGATGATGAACTTAATTTTCAACTCCCGCATTTTCTCACAAAAAAATGCCATGAATATTTTAATGCCACACCGTTGTAATACCCAAGCCTTGTTATTTTTTTAATACTTATAACGAAGAGTCATTTAGAGGACGCGGCAACTCAAGAACACTTCATTAAAACCCTTCTCTTTATTCTACGGCGTCCATTAGCTAGGACAATATTTTCCACTCTTTAGTTTTAAAGCTTAGCTTTTTATTTTAAACGGCCATAGATGAGTTTCTTGATAAAGTACTAGCGATATGCTATGCGGGCCCTATCAGGATACCAGCGCTGTGGCATTTATTTTTTAAATGTAGCAGCATCATGCTGAGATAGGAGCCTTTTGGCCTCGTATAGGACTTTCTGTTTCATTTTCCTTTTGTTACTTTTTCTTATATAACTTGGATTTTCATTTTCTGTGTTTAGTTTAGTCTGTGATCTTCCTGTACGAGTCGCAATAAATACTATTCTTTCTTTCTTTTTTCTTTCTTTTCCCTGGCTTTGCACGGGTGCAACTTTTATGTGATGACGGTATTCTGTTCACGACACGTTGTGCACAAGTTCTGAGCAGTCATCATCATTTCAGTTGAAAAACGTCCACTGCTGGACATAGGCCTCCCCCAAGCACCTCTACTTCGACCGGTTCTGTGCTTCTCGCATCCAACGGGTTCTTACTGCCTTCACAAGGTCGTCGGACCACCTTGTGGCCTTCCAACGCCACGTCTTCCGGTACGCGGTCGCCACTCCAGAACCTTTCGGCCCCATCGGCCATCTGTTCTGCGAGCAATGTGCCCTGCCCACTGCCACTTAAGTTTGGCAATTCTGCGGGCTATGTCGGAAACGAAAGTCTTTGACCAGTGCGTGTTGCCAGTGATGACTTGTGGCACGGAAACGTGGGCCACAATGGGCCTTATAAGAAGGCTAAAGTCTGAGCAGTAACCTAACTAAAAGTACTAAGCTTGCATAATGGTATTATTAAGTACTTCTTTATGTACACAGGGTGGCGGGGATATGGAAGTGCAATCTGTTAGTATGGATTCATTACTTGATTCTGAACACGGTATTTTTTTTTTAAATTTTTCACCAAAAGTCGAAAACTATGCGACCTAAAAAAAAAAAGAAAAAATGTTTGAGAATGTGCAAACAGCGCTCTTTCATATGAAACCCTACACGCCTTAGTAGCCCCACTTCGAATTTTTAAGACCACATTGCAGAAACTGTTGCAAAAAAATAAAAATCTTTTTTATTTGCAAAATAGTTGGGCAAACGTCATCTAAGACTATTTTAAATTTCAAATTGATAACATTGGTTCATATCGTTCGTATGAACGGAGCTGTAACAGCCGGACAGACAGACTGAGTCTCACCATAAGGGTTCCTTTTTACCATTTTGGTACGGAACCCTAAAAAGTATAGATTCTTTTAATGCTTGAGTGGCAGGTCTCTCTATTGAATTACGAATCGTTTCTTTGTCAATGGTAGGTTGGGTTAATTATCTTTTACAAAAGAGTACCGATGGCCTCTTTTGTAAAAGATAATTAACCCATTGTAAAGATTCTCAAATCGTCTACCTTAAATATTTCCGGAATTATATAACAAAGTTAAATCTAAAAGAAACGAAAATTATCGAACGAAATTTTTCTAAAAAAATTCCCGTCAATGAAGTGTGAAACCTGAAAACATCGCAGCTTGTGAAAAAATCAATTAATGAATAATTTTTTTTTAAATAGATTCGCATCACCCATAGGAGGGACCCTATTGAAAATGGATCTTTTATTTAAAGTAGTTTAATTATAATTAATAAAAAACTAACTAATATAATATATCTCCATATATGGAGATATAATATAATATACTAGTTTTTTATTAATTTTTGAACAACATTTGAACTTATAATAAAAACTTTTTACAAAAAAAAACAACCGACTTCCAAAAAAAACACTACAAATTGAAAAATAACTTTAATTTCGGAAGTCTGTGTCTTTGGTTCCGCATTTTCGTTTATTGACACCGACTTCCGAAATTAAAGTTATTTTTCAATTTGTAGTGTTTTTTTTGGAAGTCGGTTGTTTTTTTTTGTAAAAAGTTTTTATTTTTTACTTTTTAGTGGGTCCGTTTGTAATTTATATAACTCACAATAGCCTAATGTCAACTGCTCATCACTTGTTACCAAATATTGCTTTTCCCGATGTCGGGACGTTAATTGTTGAGGAGTTCTCCTGGTAAGAACCAGAAGAACTCGTCAACAACCACTCACCATACGCATTGTGACGAGCATAAATTGCTTAGCAACCATATTAAAGTAATCGAATCGCAACTTGTGAAATATTTGTCATTTAGTAGTTCCAATGGCCATCTGTGGTCTTCTTCATCAGCTCCACTTTACCAAATGATGATTTCCGAGAGCAAATGCTCCAGTTATTTAAAAAAATACCCAAATCGTTATAGCTTTGCCTATAAAATTTGTGGGTTTCCCTCGATTCCCATGAGATCCTCTCATCAAATTCCAACGTGATGATAATGGGACCACCTCGAGAGTATACCCTTTCAAACAAAAAAAGAATTTTGAAAATCGGTCCACAATTGGCGGAGTAATCGCGTAACAAACACACAAAAAAAAAAAAAAAAAACATACCGTCGAATTGAGAACCTCCTCCTTTTTGAAGTCGGTTAAAAAACCATAGATATATCTATGGTTTTTTATAAGTTCAAATGAGCATTAATTTAAAAAAATCTGAAATCCAAAAGTGCACGACTCACGTGCACTTTTGGAATTAAGATTTTTTTAAATTTTCTTTTTCCATTGTTCCACCAATTTTTTTCTTAATTGAAACCTAATACGCTTTGCAATGGGCAACTAGCTTCATCTTTGTGACTGACCGATTCCTTGACAATTCAAAAGTGCCTGTAGTTGGTTTAATTGAAATAAATACTCTGAGTTTATGTGTTTCTGATCCTCTTCAACACATAACATAGCATCACGTGTTCACCAACATTCAAACCATCGATAAAAAAAAAAAAACTATGGTTTATGTCAAATTTCCTAAGGAAATTTTAAATATAGAACTGATTTAATATTCAATCAGTTGATTTCAATGTTGGTTAACACAAGGCTAAGGGTTAGGCATAGCTGTACCTACAGTACAGACGCCAGCACATCAAGTTACTACAATCTGTCAAATTTCTTCAATAGATTTACGATTTGATCGCTAAAGCATAAAGTTAAAAGTTGATTGGGAAAATTTGACAGTTTCGGGTAGCTTGATGTGCTGGCGTCTGAACACCCACATTTCGCCAGTTATGTAATATACGGCCTATTGCCATCAACCGGACAAAAACCCAGACTCCGGATTGAGAAATTCCTGATGGTAAACCCAATAACACTCTCTGACCCAGGAATCAAACCCAGGACCTCATGCCCAGCACTAGCGTATATCGTTTGGGCCACAAACAAAAGAAACTGCACCTTTTTACGCTCGGAAAGAATACCAGCACACAAAGTTGTTTATTCTCTAGAGAACAACACAACAATACTTGGACACGTTTCAGAACTAAAGTAAGTTCTGTAAGTGTTGAGTTAAAGTTTACAATGGACAACTGTGGAGGTATTGACATGTTAGTCCATATAAAGGAAGGTGCAATCTCTTTGCTGGGTCTTATCGCAACTTGCATGGGATGATTCGAAATAGGGGTGTCTAGAAATAAGTGCCATTCGAAATAGGGATCGATTGAAATAGGGATGCATAAAATATTGAATAGCTGTTGTTCTACGTATATCCCTTACTAGCTGCGCCTCATGGTTTCGCCCTTATAAGTCTCGATCACGTGGGAATATCGGGTTAAAAAGTATCCTATGCCCTAATCCAAGCCATGGTCTACCAATGTGCCGAATATCACCCAAATCCGCTCAGCCGTTTTAGCGTGAAAACGTAACAAACAAACATACAATTTTTTTTTTTTTCTCTTTATCTATATTTATCTGCGAGTATATATCTATCTATGGTCTGTGTGGTGCCGGACTTAAAGAATAGCACCACCCCTAACTTCCCGTGGGTGTCGTAAAAGGCGACTAAGGGTCTTACCAGAGAATGGGCAGCAGCGTTCTCTATGCATTCCACCATCATACCATACTGCGATCGCCAACCCGCCTGCCAAGCGTGGCGATTATGGCAAACCCCACCAAAATTGGGGGAGGCCTATGTCCAGCAGTGGACGTCTATCGGCTGAAATGGTGGTGGTGGTGGATCAATCTATACTAATAATAAAGCTGAAGAGTTTGTTTGTATGTTTGTTTGTATGCGCTAATCTCCGAAACTATCGGTTGGTAAAATTATTTTTGCATCTGATAGCCTAATTCTTGAGAAAGGCTATAGGCTATTTAACATCACGCTATAGACCTTAGGAGCTGAGCAATCAGGAAAAAAAAAATCAGAAAAAAATGTTAAGCGAAAACGAGATAATAGCGACGGGGTGGGTTTGAAAACAAGAAAATTTCACGCAGATGAAGTCACAGGCAGAAACTAGCAATATATATTAGTTAAGATTAAACAAAGCACGATTCGTATCGTACTGCTAATAAAGTCACGATACGAGACTTTACGAGAACAAGTATAACGAGCTCCTCCAATTTATGAGAAAATCTATAAATTATGTACAGTCAACAAAACAGGTAAGTATGCAGGATCGTCGGATATAGTTGAAGTTTAGTAAGAAGCCGAGGGATGTTCTCGAATACAATTTTATTTATTAACTAGCTGCGCCCCGCGGTTTTACCCGTATAACTTTTGATCCCGTGAGAATATCGGGATAAAAAGTAGCCTATATGTTAATCCAGGATGTCAGCTACCTCCATACCAAATTTTATCAAAATTGGTCTAGCCGTTTGAGCGTGAAGAAGTAACAAACATATAAACACACCCCACACATACACACACTCACAAACTTTCGCCTTTATAATATTAGTGTGATAGAAAACAAACAGCAATTTTTTTAAATTGCTGTTGCTATCACACTAATATTATAAAGGCGAAAGTTTGTGAGTGTGTGTATGTGTGGGGTGTGTTTATATGTTTGTTACTTCTTCACGCTCAAACGGCTAGACCAATTTTGATAAAATTAGCCTATGTTGTCCCACTGCTTGGCAAAGGCCTCCCCGAAATCCTTCCAGGAACTCTTTCCCCGCGCCACCTCGGACCAGCCCTCGCGGTACGCGTCCAGGTCATCTCGCCATCTCTTTCTGGACCGGCCTCGGCGGCGCCGTCCATCTTCAACAGCTCATTTATCAAATTAAATTTCAGTCGACAACATCCATCGGTTTCCTACTAAACTTCAACTATATCCAACGATCCTGCATACTTATGTCTTTTGTTGACTGTACATAATTAATACACACGTATTTCGTCGTTTTTCAAACAGTTGACAAGGATAAAGCTTTTGACTTGAAAGGGAATGAAGATTGTTACGAGAATTTGTTAAATTGGAATGTGAGAATTGAGTGACGCAGAGAAAGTTAATAAGAATTAGTTATCCATCGTCGCACCTACGGTGCAAAAACGTCACTTATGCAATTTGTCTCAAAATTGATCTGAGTATGAGAAAAAGTAGCTTATGTACCCCTTTACCTGGTGAGTAATTGTCATTTGTGTAGTGCGTATACTTTCCGCGAGAGGGCAGTGTTTAGTCAAGAAGAACTATACATTTTATTAGGATGTCGAATTTTCAAACGCTTCCCCTGAACAATTACATCATTTGCATAAGTGACGTTTTTGCACCGTAGGTGCGGTATGTTGACAGGAATAATGAAAGACTTTAGATAAAAGATTTCTTTTTTGTCAGTGATTATGGCTTATTCTACTTCCTACTATAACTTATCCTACTAATCCTACTTCCTACTATCCTACTAATATTACAAACGCGAAAGCTTGTGAGGATGGATGGATGTTTGTGACTCTTTCACGCAAAAACTACAAAATGGATTTTGATGAAACTTGACAGTAATATAGCTTATACATCAGAATAACACATAGAATAAATTTTATTCCGATATTCCGACGGAATCGACACTTATGGGGGTGAGACCGCGAGGCGCTGCTAGTATGACACTAATATTATAAAGGCGAAAGTTTATGAGTGTGTGAATGTGCGGGGGTGTGTTTATATGTTTGTTACTTCTTCACGCCAAATTTTATCAAAATTGGTCCTGCTGTTTGTGCGTGAAGTAACAAACATACAAACACACTCACAAACTTTCCCCTTTTATAATATTAGGGTGATGGTGTGATACACTGTGCGGTGTGCAATGTAATGACGCTGCGAAATGTGGGTCTACGAGTACTATATCTAACCATCATTTCAGCTGAAAGACGTCCACTGCTGGACATAGGCCTCTCTTAAGCACCTCAACTTCGATCGGTTCTGTGCTTCTCGCATCCAACGGGTTCCTGCGGCCTTCACAAGGTCGTCGGACCACTTTGTGGGAGGCCTTCCAACGCTACGCCTTCCGGTACGCGGTCGCCACTCCAGAACCTTTCGGCCCCATCGGCCATCTGTTCTGCGAGCAACGTTCCCTGCCCACTGCCACTTAAGTTTGGCAATTCTTCGGGCTATGTCGGTTACCTTGGTTCTCCTGCGGATCTTGGATTGGATTCCACTGCCACTGCCTAACCATTCGGAGAATATAGGCGTGATATTGTGATGGTTGTTGTGATTCTTGTTGGATCTGATTTTACTATTATTTCTCATTATTTGAAACAGGGATATTTGGAAATAAGAATTTTTCAAATCAGAGGAAAGTAATTTACACAATTTTCCTCAGGCGATAAACGTTTAATGTATAATTATAATATCCATTCCTTTCTCCTTTGAAAATTTTGTCAACAAACAAACTAATATTAAATTAGGATGTTGACAGTCAAAAAAGTCAATTATAAGTTTTAATTGGCTTTCAGCAATCCGGTATAACGAGTATCCTACGGTCCTTCCACGAATGAGGATTAGCAGGATCAAAATTACGTTGAGTGGGATGTGTCTAAAAATAGTACTTAGTAATAAACAGGGTGAATTTTTCAAGTCGGCGTGGATGGCCAAATCCGAAACTATGAGGAATAGCGAAAAGTACTCAAGGGAGTCGCGGGCTCGATTTTGATGAAAACTAAAACTGCATCATTGGATTTTTGAAAAATCAATATTTCTAGCCAGGAATCGAAACCCGTTGATTTTGAAAAAAAAGACTGTATTATTTCACCATTCGATAGTGTCGCTAATAAGGATCGAATTCTGGGAAGTAAAGACATACGGCAAACTTAAGTAAAATGTAGCATTTTAATAATCTGCTTCTTATTTTAAAGTATTCATTTCTACATTACCTGTACCTTGTTCGAAATGATGCTCAATAATTTTATTACACAATACACCATACACGCCCATTTGAAAAATTCACCTGTAGGTATAGTCTTGATGACATAACATTATTAAGTTGATATTGTAGGTATGTCTCTGTATTGAATGTCCCAGTTGAAAGCTTCTGTGTAGGTGTTTACTTACTTATATATTTATATATATACTGCGTACCTACATCAGAAAGATGTGGTCATATGTGGTGTACAGACTATCAAACTGTGTTCAGTTTGGTAGTAGTAGTAGTGATGCTGATTCGTTTTTTTTAGTGGTTACGGTTCCGTACCCAAAGGGTAAAAACGGGACCCTTTTACTAAGACTCCGATATTTAAGGGGGGCTCCCATACAACAAACGCGATTTTTTTGCCCTTTTTTGCTCGATATCAAAAATGGCAACAAGTAGGCACTTGAAATATTCACAAAATACTCAGTTGTATTTTAACTTTAATAATAAAAAATAAAATTAAAATAAAATAAATATTTAAGGGGGGCTTCTATACCACAAACGTGTTTTTTTCGGAGTTTTTGCCTTGTGGTACGGAATTCTTCGTGTGCGAGTCCGACTCGCTCTTGGCCAGTTTTTTTTAATTTCTTTTTCTATTTCAAAATTGAGGTCGAAGTTTAAATTCTATCAATCTTTCAAGAAAACGTCATGAAACCAATATTTTTTCGTCAATCAAACCAATTTACAAGTAAAACTTGGAGTAATCCATTCATAGAAAAAAACCAAATGCATTAAGTTTGCGCTACCCCACGTTAGGCAGGTGAAAACTAATGTGTTGATAAAGGGCGAGGAATTGAATCCTGAAGACAACACAGTATTCTTGGGCATAACTTTGGATGCTAAGCTTCAGTGGGGTCCACATATAGATAAATTGTCAAAAAAGCTAAGTTCCGCAGCATATGCTGTTAGAAAAATTCGTAATTTAACTGATATAGAGACTGCCCGTTTAGTGTACTTTAGCTATTTTCATAGTGTAATGTCGTACGGTATTCTATTGTGGGGAAATGCCGCCGATATTCAGACTATCTTTGTTTTACAGAAGCGAGCTGTTCGATCAATTTATAAATTAAGTCCGAGACACTCTCTCAGAGACAAATTTAAAGAGATTAATGTAATGACTGTGCCTTCTCAGTATATTTATGAAAATCTTTTATATGCCCATAAAAACATAAAATTGTTTAAAAAATACAGTGTTATCCATAACATAAATACTAGAAATAAACACAAATTTGTTGTACCTACAACAAGGCTCAAAAAAATAGGTGGCTCGTTCAGATGCCAATGTATACGCTTTTATAATAAGCTACCAAGCCACGTTCAAGATCTAAGCCTCAATAAATTCAAATCATTCATTAAACGTAAGTTGTGCCAGAAAGCCTTTTATACCGTTAAAGATTATATTGAGGACAAAAAGGCTTGGGATTGAGCTGCTACAAATTTCTGCATTATGAATGACTTTTTTTTTTTTTTTTATATACACATTGACATTAATGATTTTTTTTTATAAACAATGACATTTACTTACTTTGTAAAGTATTATATATATAATTTTTTTTTTTTTTTTTACATTGTGATTTGTGAATGTGAAGACGATGTGGGTCATTTTATTAATTTTTTATGTTTTATTTTTCTCTCTGTTCTATTACTTGTTTTTTTTTTTTTTTTTTTTCTTCTCTCATGGTCTGGCAGTTTGAGTAATTTATGTGGCCTACCCAAATGTCCTTTCTTTGGTATTGTTCGTCGAATCGTTGAGCTCCTTAAGTCTTGAGTTGAGCTGCACGATTTCTGACAAATGCGTGCACTGACTGGACAGGTCCTCTCAATCTGTGTGGTTCTTTCCTCAAAAGACCATCTCAGACATCGATCTACATGGTCTTCATATAACCTGACCAAGATTATGTCTGGACTTTAAAAGAGACTGTGACCTCTGAGTTTGTTTCGGCCTTTCTTCTCAGAGTAGTCAGATAGGAAACGCCGACCTCATCTAGTTTAAAAAAAACATGATTGACGTGTAAAAGTGTTTGTACAAACCTACTTACAAAAATAAAATCATTTATCATTTATCATTTATCATTTATCATTTATCATTTATTTTCTAAGACCCTCTTATCAATTTTGAACTAAACGTTAATATAAATAAAAAAACCGGGCAAGAGCGAGTCGGACTCGCTCACCGAGGGTTCCGTAACATCCGGGCTTATGCATAAGGTTTATGTTTATGAAATTAAATGTTTTATTAATTTTTTTTTATATTTGAGTTGGTTGAATAAAAGATAAATTGCGGTTTACGATTTATGACGTATTAAAAAAAAGTACTTACTAGATCTCGTTCAAACCAATTTTCGGTGGAAGTTTACATGGTATTGTACATCATATATTTTTCACATCATTTCATCACACATTTTACCACTTTGGAAGTGTCTCTCGCGCAAACTATTCAGTTTAGAAAAAAATGATATTAGAAACCTCAATATCATTTTTGAAGAACTATCCATAGATACCTCACACGTATGGGTTTGAGGAAAAAAAAATTTTTTGGTTTCAGTTCTAAGTATGGGGAACCCCAAAATATATTGTTTTTTTTCTATTTTTGTGTGAAAATCTTAATGCGGTTCACAAAATACATCTACTTACCAAGTTTCAACAGTATAGTTCTTATAGTTTCGGAGAAAAGTGGCTGTGACATACGGACGGACAGACAGACAGACAGACGGACAGACGGACAGACAGACATGACGAATCTATAAGGGTTCCGTTTTTTGCCATTTGGCAACGGAACCCTAAAAAGGGTTGAATTTTTCTCGAATACCAAGCTTTTAAGTATCTAATTGAATAATTTCGTGCAAAATGAAGCGGAGGGGTGAGTCGTCTAAAGAAAATTAAAAATGGTGCTGACGATGAAAACGTGAAAAGTATGGAAAAAGTAATTGTATGAAAATTTTCCATTTTTATTCTACTTTTCAGGCATTTTCCGGGATTATTGCCAAGGTCTGTTTTGATGGAGGGAACTGATTAAGCATTCATTAGTCAGCGAGGAAAAAATACTTTATGCACAAAATTTTGTGAAAATATACACTTGCATTTAGTCTAAGGAAATTACATTCTAGGAGCACCTAGATAAAGTCAGACTAGTACTAGACTTAAAATAGGTTTTAATACCGAGGTTTGTTGGCAGTTTTTTAGCACCATGTTGGGAATTACAATATCTTAGATAAACCTACCCACCTCATCATCATCATTTAAGCCGAAAGACGTCCTCTGCTGGGCATAGGCATCTCCCAAGCACCTCCACTTCGACCGGTTTTGTGCTTCTCGCATCCAACGACTTCCTGCGGCCTTCACAATGTCGTCGGTCCACCTTGTGGGAGGCCTTCCAACGCTACGTCTTCCGGTACGCGGTCACCACTCCAGAAACTTTCGGCCCCATCGGCCATCTGTTCTGCGAGCAATGTGCCCTGTCCACTGCCACTTAACCTACCTACCTATGTGATTATTTATCAATGTAATTGAATAGTTTCTTAACTATTGAATTGCAGTGAATAAAAACTTTTTTGTGCCTTTTCAATAATAATGATTGTATTCAAAGACGCTCTTCAGATTTGTGCGAAGATATATCTTACACTATTTACTTAAACAGGATGACACTGAGACATTGAGTACTTGATCCTGAAACCCGTGGATAAATAATAACAGCCGCACAGGTCGATCGATCAGGTTAAGCTACGCTTGCCGTGGTTGATCTGTGGATGGGTGACCATCTTTACATACCATGACCCCTCCGTGCCTCAGAAAGCACGTTAAGCCGTTGGTTCCGGCTGTCATTCGTGGATCTTTGACAGTCGTTACGGGTAGTCAGAAGCCTGACAAACAGTCTTACCAAGGGGTATCGTATTACCCAGTAACTGGGTTGTCGATCTCAGATAGGCAGTCACTCCACTGGTGTTCAGCTGCATACGGTAAGTCTGGAACCCAACCCCAACATAGATGGGAAAAGGCTAGGCAGATGATAACATGATTCTGAAGAAATTATTAGACGGCTATCAAAAAAAATTTTATGTTTCAGAGGAAAGTGAGTGAGTGTTTCACCTACGCGGTCAAAATGTATGGGATAGTTTTTTTTTAATAAGCGGTCTTTTTAATGCGGGGTGCGTTGAGAAAAGAAAGAAAGAAAAGAAAGAAAGAAAATACATTTATTTGCGGCAAACATGACGCATAAAAATAAGGACACAAACAAAAAATAAAACAAAATAACAATTTGGGAGAAAGTATGCGTCACATCTACGCAAAACGGCCATCGCTCAGCATAAAATTCAAAAAAAAAGAAAAATTCAAAATTCATCGGTTTTTGATAAAATCGATGGAAAATTTCTACGCTGTCTTGAATCATGTGCTGAATTCATGATCACAATTTGCGCGTCGATGGTGCCATCCTGTATATACCTACCTGTTTATTATTTTGCAATGATTTATACTAAACATTTCTTATATCTGACCCTTGACTGAATAATAAGAATCATATTTTCCACCTCAAACAAACTACAGAAGTTACTACCCATATCTAAAAGATCCTTTCAAGCTCCAAGATCAGATTTGATCCAACGCTACACCAGATTGAAGTTCTACGAACATGTATCATTTGATCCGCTGAAGGAAAACGTGTGAACAAAACATTTATATACGGCTCTGTGATGTATGTACAAAAGAAACGTCAATCAGACCTGATTGATGTAACTCACAAAACAGGAGAAGACAGAAGGTCATTTCTCCCTCGGTCCGTCGTTTGTTATCCATTGCAGGCTAAAGGCCTTGGCAGAGCTTGATCAAAATATAAAAAAAGTTAAAATCGTTTATTTTGGAACAATAACAGATACAATTATAGAGGTATGCAGGTATGAGGAACAGTGTGTAAAGCTCACTCTATAGAAAAGGGAGGATCCTCCGACCAGACGGGTATTGTGTCTGGCGAGCAACATTTTATTTTATATAACGAACTAATAATTCATTATCATCATCATCATCATCATTTCAGCCAAAAGACGTCCACTGCTGGACATAGGCCTCCCCCAAGCACCTCCACTTCGACCGGTTCTGTGCTTCTCGCACCCAACGGGTTCCTGCGGCCTTCACAAGGTCGTCGAACCACCTTGTGGGAGGAGTTCCAACGCTACGTCTTCTGGTACGCATTCGCCACTCCAGAAACTTTCGGCCCAATCGGCTGTTCTGCGAGCAATATGCCCTGCCCACTGCCACTTAAGTTTGGCAATTCTTCGGGCAAACAACAAATAATTTAATTCAATAAAACAAAGACTAAAGACTGGTTCACTAACATTCATTATTAAATACCAAAACAAAACCATTGGTTTCCACAATGGTTATTGCTGGGCCACTTGAAAGCTGTGATATACGCTGTTCGGGATCTTGAAGAAAACCACCTTTTGCACTTGACAATTTAATTATAACACTGTTTACATTTTTGTACTATTTGATTTCACTCAATTATGTGAGAGCTATTAGAGGCGTGCGCACTCTGTTCGTCGTGAAGATAGAAGGGCTGAGCCGACCAACTGTCAAGCCCATATTTATTTTGACAACTATGACACATGACGTTGACATTACTAAACATACGCGATGTTATGATATGTTATGTGTCATTTGAGTGCAGCGGGCAATTGCGTAACACATTATCATTCGGAATAGGTTTTATTTTGACAGTTCAACAACATTCATTGCATTATTAACGTGTTGAGCAGAGAGATTTTTCGAACTTATGAAGCAATGGATTGGCAATTTGCTTCAAAATGATTACGTGTGTTACGCAATTAGGGTGCTGGTCGAATCATCTGGACCTTTTTGTGGACGCTGCGCTCCAATTCAAGTTTGTGACCGCTTTTCCAGAAACTTTTGGATTCCTATGGTTCTTCGCACATTATGGCCATTGCAGACACATCGTCACCTCAGACTTTATGGTGATGTGTTTCAGCGATGTTTCTTTAGGCTGAGCCATTTCAAAACCTAGCAACTGACATTTCTCAAAAATTCGGTGACTGGTGTTTTTAGGGTTCCGTACCCAAAGGGTAAAAACGGTACCCTATTACTAAGACTTCGCTGTCTGTCCGTCTGTCCGTCTGTCCGTCTGTCTGTCTGTCTGTCACCAGGCTGTATCTCAAGAACCGCGATAGCTAGACAGTTGAAATTTTCACAAATTATGTATTTCTGTTGCCGCTATAACAACAAATACTAAAAACAAAATAAAATAAATATTTAAGGGGGGCTCCCATACAACAAACGCGATATTTTTGCCCTTTTTTTCTCGATATTCAAAATGGCAACAGGTAGGCACTTGAAATATTCACAAAATACTCAGTTGTATTTTAACTTTAATAATAAATAATAAAATTAAAATAAAATAAATATTTAAGGGGGGCTCCCATACAACAAACATGTTTTTTTCGGCGTTTTTGCCTTGTGGTACGGAACCCTTCGTGTGCGAGTCCGACTCGCACTTGGCCAGTTTTTTTTTAATGTCAGTTGCTATGTTTTGATATTGTTCAGCCGCTTTTCGTTTAAGTCTAGCCTTGAATGAGTAGATTTTCTGTTTTCTTTCTGTTGTGTGTCGAAACCCTTTACTAACTTAGAGGCGAAGAAACATCGGTAGTGTTTGTGTTTCTGAGCTGCCTTTTATTTGTAGCAAAGGGTCTTTGTTATATTATGGTAGACTAGCAGCGCCCGGCGGTTTCACCCGCGTAAGTTTCGATCCCGTGGGAATATAGGGATAAGAAGTATCCTATAAGTTAATCCAGAAAATGGTCTATATATGTGCCAATTTTCATCCAAATCTGTTTAACGGTTTACGCGTGATTGACTAACAAACATCCAAACATCTTCACAAACTGTCAGATTTATAATATTTGTAGGATACACGTTTTACACAAGGCGTAGTTTTGTTCACCGTTACCTTAGTATCAACTTTCTGGACTTTGTGTGACAAATTTCCTTCTAAAGTCTGTAAATATAGTACCTTTTCTATATCTGTTCACATTATAAATAACCCGTTACCGGTACGTTGGTCCCGGCTATCATTCGTGGATCTTTGACAATCGTTACGGGTCGTCAGATGACCGAAAATCTGACAACCAGTCTTAATTACCAAGGGGTATCGTATTACCCAGTAACTGGCTTGTGGAGGTCAGCTAGGCAGTCGCTTCATGTAAAATTCTGGTATTCAGCTGCACCCGGTGCGACTGGAAGGTGCCCCCAACATTGTTGGGAAAAGGCTAAGCGGATGATGATACGGCACCGTCCTGTCGCGACTTCTGTCCCCATTACGGACGAACCTTAATTATTTATCAAACTCAAACTCAAAGCATTTATTTAAATTAAACTAATTACAGGCACTTTTGAATTGTCAAGGGGTCGGTCAGTCAGAAAAATGAAGCTAGTTGCCAATTCCAAAGCGTAGGTACCTATGGAGAAGCACGGGCAAGAAACTCCATGGACACTCTTTTAAATCAAAATAATATGGTTACGAAGTCTCGTTTACATCATTCATGTTAATCATTATGCATGTGACAACGATGCAGAACGTTAAAAGCGTCCGTAATGAAAAGAAAAAAATAAAACTATTATCCCGTCACCTGTGCTGTTCCCTGCAATGCGTTACACTACAAGTTCATATTATCTTTTGCTAATCCATCACAATTATGAGCATCGCATGTATCATATTCCTTGACAACCTGTTGACTTGCTAAAACATTAACAAATCAACCAACACGTTACTACAAATAATGTTATACAGGGTTATTTTTAAAACACTAATAACTTTGCAGGACTATATTAGTAACATCATAAACAACAACTTTTGCTCTATGACTTTTTACAAACCAAAATAATGTCAAGTTTTTGTTTTAGTAACACTTTTTAGATCTTACGATTTAACGTTTTTTTTTTGCAACGTTCTGTTTGTTTTTTCTATTTGTTCTGTTTATTTACTTATCTAGTGCTTTAATTTGGTAAAGCGTAGAGTTGTTCACATTTCGAGCGATCCATTTAAATATTTTTAATAAAATTATGAAAAAAATTATGAATAATTAAAATTCATAAAACAAAAGTTATTATTTAAGTATTACGTGAGTATTATAGTCCTGCAAGGTTGTTAGTGTTTTACAAATAAACCGCCGGTAATACAAGTTGTGTTTTCCTATAAATGCAAGAGTATCATTCTTTATACCTGCTCCCTATTTGCGTAACACATAGATATTGCTAATCCATTGCTTTCGTTCGAAAATTTTCTCTGCTCAATAACGCAAATAACGCAATGAATGTTTTTGAACTGTCAAAATGAAAGCCATTGATAGTGCTAACTGATAGTGTTTTACGGAATTACCCCGATGATGTTGCCCGTTATTTAGAAAGAAAGAAAGATAAGTATTTATTGCAACTCGTTTAGGAATAAAATAAAAATAAGATATAAAATAAATTCGGCACACCAGAACTTTTTACTCTGACTGTATTTTAAGGTGTGTGTTAGGTAGCGTTACCAAACAGGAGCGTTCCCAAACGGGAGTAACCCAGATCAAAACTAAACTAAACACAGTAAAATAAAAATCCAAGATATATAAAAAAAAGTAACAAAAGGAAAATTAAACAGAAAGTCCTATACGAGGCCAAAAGGCTCCTATTTCAGGATGATGCTGCGACATTTAAAAAATAAATGTCACAGGTATTCTGATAGGGCCCGCTGTGATGTCACGGGCAGATACAGAAACAGCATCTTCCTGCCCTTATCCCATGTTACTGGGGGTCGGCGCAACACTTCTTCTTCCATTCTCCCCTGTCAACCGTCATGCTATCATTCACTCCCTTCTCTTTCATATTTTTCCTCACATAATCCATAATGCATCCATCTTTTCTTCGGCCTTCCTCTGCCTCTCCATCCATCAACATGTGAATTCATCACTCTTTTAGTCACATGCGTGTCGTCCCTTCTCATCACATGCTCATAACAAGCCAAACGATTTCCTTTCAACTTTTCTGTCACTGGCGCTACTTTCAAATTTCTTCTTATATACTCATTTCTTACTTTATCCATTCTCGTTACTCCACACATCCATCTCAACACTCTCATCTCCGCTGCATGCAATCTTTTTTCATCCGTCTTCTTCACTGCCCAGCTTTCAGACCCATAAAGTACGACTGGCCGTATCACGGACTTATAAATTTTCCCCTTTATCTTGAGGGCATCCGTGGGTCGCAAGTTGTTCCTGTGACCTGTCGCCATTTCATCCATCCTGAGTTGATCCGGCGCGTTACGTCTCGGTCTACTTCGCCATCTCCTTGGACAAGCTACCAAAAGTCGAAGCAGATCGATAAGGGCGTTCCGGCGAGAGATATGGGCACAGGACTGGAGATACCGCCAAAATCGCAAAACAGGTATTCAGTTTTTTAAAACTGAATACCTCGAAAAACTCGAGACCATTGGGTCTCGAGTCTTTCCCACCACACCTCCAATCTGCTCTGGACCTCTAAGCCGTTCTCGGCAACCGGCACAATGTCATCGGCGAATAGCATACAGGGTGCCTCTTCTTGGATATCTGATATTAGAGCATCCATTATCAGCACGAAGAGGTACGGGCTGAGTGCTGAACTCTGGTGCAAGCCGACAGCCACATCGAAGCTGCCAGTAGTGCCCACTGTAGACCGGACTTGGGTACTGCATCGACTGAATATCGCTCTAATCAACTGCACATACTTTCCTGGCACACTTTTCTCCTTCAGCGCCCACCACAAAACTTCACGAGGTACTCTGTCGTGCCGATGCCTTTTCGAGGTCAATAAAATCATGTGCAAGTTTTTAAGCGCACTCCTGTATTTCTCGCATAGCTGGCGGATGACAAAGATGGCATCTGATGTTCCTCGACCAGGCATAAAACCGAATTGGTTTTGAGAAATTTCACTCTCTTCTCTCAGTCGCCTTTCAATAACTTTCTCCCAAGCCTTCAAACTATGTGACATAAAGGGCAGTTACAGAAACAGAAATAAATAATTATGTAAAATATTAGCAAATAATAAAATAAAATAAATTATTTTTTTAATTTGCGCCAGACGTAACCTCATTACTTGTCGCGCCTTGAGTGCCAGAGGCACTCTGGTGTGTCTGTGGCATAGCTGTGACAAGTAAATGGTCGGTAATTTATGTCTCTTGTATTGTGTATATTATCTTTTGTTGGAGATTACTAAATAAATAGAATGTGTCCCTCGTTTGGTTGAAAACCGAACTTTTGAATGGTATCTAGAAGACTGAGCTAGCCGCAATTAGTTCATAGACGGTTGACCATTCAGTACCTTTCAATACGAGTACTCATATTAATTAGTATTTTACCTTTATTCATACATTCAAGCAAAATCTCAAGCACATTCTTCACTGAATTTTCTTTAGAATATAAAAATAATAATTATTTTTGAATTTTAATTATTTCTTCTTGATAAATTCACCATTGCACGGCAATTTAAAAAGCGCCATAGATTATATCATTCAAAGGCTATGAATAAGGAAAGCTCTCATAAATGCTTGAATTTGAAAGAAACCTCATTCCGAAGGGAATATTGTTGTTTTCTTAACACAAAATAATCTTGTGTAGCTGCTTCATTTTTGACAAGTACGTCTCGAGAGACGGGTTCAATTTTCTGGACGTGAAAAGAAGTCTTTCGTTACGACATCATCATCCATCCATACTAATCACACTAATATTATACAGGCGAAAGCTTGTGAGTGTGTGAATGTGTGTGTGTGTGTTCATATGTTTGTTACTTCTTCACGCTCAAACGGCTGGACCAATTATGATAACATTTTGTATGGAGGTAGCTGACATCCTGAATTAACATATAAGCTACTTTATATTTATTTATTTATTTAATACTTCAAGCACATAAATGTACAGAGGCGGACATAATGCCATAGGCATTTTCTACCAGTCAACCTTTAGGTGATGCAGAGACAAACAGTGGTAGGTGCAATCAAGAACATTGAGTAATAAATATTTATATTTTTATATATATATATATTTTTTTTTTTTTTTTTTTTTTTTTTTTTTTTTTATTTATCCCGATATTACCACCGGATCGACATTCACGCGGGTGAATCCGCGGGGCGCAGCTAGTAATATTATAAATTCAAAAGTAACTCTGTCTGTCTGTATGTTACCTTTTCACGCCAAAACCACTGAACGGATTTCGATAAAATTTGGCAGAGAGATAGATTGCATCCCGGGGAAGGACAAAGAATAGTTTTATCCCGATATTCCCACGGGATCAACGCTTATGCGGGGAAAACCGCGGGGCGCTGATAGTACATAGTTAATAAAAATATCTGAAGTATTACATATTTTTAACTATACCATGTTCTAAGGTATTTGAACTCGTCGTGTTACTCCATTTATGCAATTGTCTGCACTACACTAAGTTTTAGTTTAAGAGCTAACTTTTACTCAGTATTTTAAACCCTGTAAATATATCCAAGTGTACGTGCTAAACACTTCTTTGTTTAAGTAAATTTCAAGAATACAGCTTTCCATCTAGTTTTTAATGGAATTCGTCAACAAGTGGGTATACACATTTACACTCAAGTGTTTACATAAATGCAGGAGTTTGATAATAAGAAAGTCTGAAAAGTTTTTATTAAACACCAACTCAAGTTTTCAATTAAGGCTCTGTCCAAACTGAAGCGAATCATCATCTACCTAGCCTTTTCCCAATTATGTTGGGAAAAGGCTAGGTAGGTGGGCGCCGACCCCAACATAGTTGGAAATAGGCTAGGCCGATGATGAGTCTAACCGGATGCAGCTGGATACCAGCGGTCAAAGATCGACGATTGGGAAAGACAGTAGTATTTTTCGTACAAAATCACAATACTGTCACAACCGTACTAACAATATCACGTAAAATTCAATCGTTTACCTAGAGCGGTAGACGGCTATAACCGTATCCGTATACAGCGTTGTGGATGAACTCTGTGTACATGGATTGGCACACATTGAGAGATCGTACACCACTTGTTTTTTAGGGTGCCGTACCCAAAGGGTAAAAACGGGACCCTATTACTAAGACTCCTCTGTCCGTCCTTCTGTCTGTCACCAAGCTGTATCTCATGAACCGTGATAGCTAGACAATTCACAGATGTATTACTATTGCCGCTATAAAAATAAATACTAAAAACAGAATAAAATAAATATGCCATACAACAAACGTGTTTTTTTCGGCGTTTTCGCCTTGTGGTGCGGAACTTTTCGTATGCGAGACGGACTCGCACTTGGCCAGTTTTTACAGTAAATCAACTGATCTCATCCTAGTCTATATAATAGACAAATAAATTTTACACTGCGGTAGCCGTGTTGATATAAAGAAAGCACCAAATTATACGGCTTTCGCCGTACTGTCTTTCCATGAACTTTTAAAATACGCTTACAGTCGTCACCGCGGAAGGTGTTAACGTGTGCTTTCCCAGGCACAGGGGTATTGTCATGTCATGTGTCATGTAAAGATGGTCACCCATCCACGGGCCAACCGCGGCAACCGTAGCTTAACCCGATCGATGGACTCGCGTGGCTGTTATTATTTATTTTAGTCACAAGCTCCTTCAAACTTAAGCGAATCCGAACGAAATTCGCTCGCACCAATTTTGTCAACAAACTTGTATGGAGGTTGAACACCTCCAAAGCGAACACACTGCACTGCTCTTAAAACGGTGAAGCATAACAATGTGAGGTAACAAAACCACAGAGAGGAAGCCTATGTTCCAGCAGTGGGAACATTATATTCGGGTACTAGCTTAGCGAGGTATGTCGATGAAAACTATCCTACGTCCTTCCTTGGGATCCAATCTATCTCTCTGCCAAATTTTATTGAAATCCGTTCAGTGGTTTAGGCGTGAAAAGGTAACATACAGACAGACAGACAGATAAACAGAGTTACTTTCGAATTAGAGAATTTATAATATTAGTATGGATTAATGCTAGCAATAACACTACCCATCTAATAATATCGAAGGAATAACATCGTATAAAAAATGTTCTGTTAAATTGGGTTACAAGATTTTCGCGAACCTCCTTTACCTTTCCAACCCTAGTACTGGTTAACACCCAAGGGAGATTTTAGGTTGTTCTTTTAGATCACAGGTGGACTATCAAGCTTTATAACCCCTAGGAGTAGACAAAGTAGTCAATCCATACTGGGACCAGACTTCATAAAAACTTACGAAAAGGAAATATTCAACAAGAACAGGCATACAAGTCAAGTTATTCGCGACAGTTGTCTGCTATAGAATAATCAGTCTATAGCGGTATCTACAACGCCACATGCGAACTACGCCTCATTCTGACGTCACACAAAATCCTGCATCTCGCAAGAAGAGTTTACCGCGCAACTAGCATATACAACGGCCCGACATGAATCATCGGGCAGAACACCCGTCTGGTCGGAGGATCCTCCCTTTTCTATGGAGCATTTTCTTTGTCTCTGTCACCTCTGACCTAGACTAGAGTCAAAGCAAACACATTTAAAAAAAAACAGTGGCACACCGGGAGTACCGACCGACAGCAGTGAAAACAAAACACAAACAGAATACTTTGCCATCACTCACTGACATATCGGATATACATTAAAACCGAGCACATCCCGAGCACAGCCGAACACATCCAAAGCGGGTATTTTTTTAATCGTCTTATAAACAAAACACTCGCGTCGTCGCTAACGGTTACAGTGGCACGAGTTCAATGGTTTTTTTCCAGCTCAAAAAGTGCCCAACGCGTCTTAAGAAGTTTTCACTTAAAAAAAAAAGAATGAGTGAACATTACACCTTGTTCCTCATACCTCTATAAGCCTATAAAGTTCCCATTACCGAGCATAGCCCTCTCTTTTCTTGTGCCAATCTCCACGCTCGTGTGACAGCCTTATCCAGGTTCTATCCGCGATAGCAACAATGTTGCGGTGTCGCGGTTTGAGTTTGAACATCTCTATATCAGTTGATTGACACAATTGGCCCGAACGAATTTTGTTCCGCATCCCGCGCGGGATCCGCTTTAGTTTGGCCAGAGCTTGAAGATACTAAGATATTTGGAGCAATTTCGCTAAGGCTTTAGTGTCTCTAAAGCCGTTTTTGGGTATAATACATTTTAAAAATGGCTGGCCTTTATTTTACTTCTAAAATTGAAACATAAAGGAAATTTAATTTCAGGCCCTGAAGAGTTTGTATTTTATTAAAAGAAAATGAATTTAAAGTGAAACTTAAAAGTTTAGATCTTTAATATTTCGAGACACGGGTGTCGGACCAAATTATTGTGTTTCAGACTATAGAAATAGGAGCATTTGTTTTTAAGTTTTTAGATGTTAGCAAACTGGGGTTATTGACATTTGTTTTTGGTACTTACTGTAAACTACGAGTAAAGGTCATAGAACACGTATCAAATCGGAAAGGGATCGGCACCGTATCGCCTTTCGCCTCGCCGTCAAACAGACGTCAACCTAACGTAAGCATGTAACCAAAACGGATCAGAAGCTCCGGCACGTCGAGTCGGCTACGGATAGGCGACGCCGCGCTTACAGCTCGCCGACCGCTGGTTGAGCAGGCCGGAGGGGAGAGAGGGGCAAGGGTGGACGAAGAGACGTAAGCTCAGGTACGGAGAGACATAAGCGCGGGGACGACGAGCCGTAAGCGCGGGGACCACGAACCGTAACGCACCGCACCGCGGTTCGTGAGTTTGTCCCGAGGCGAGGCGATTACGTTCCGGTTCCGATTACTGCGCGTTGCATTAGGGAGTTTCATACAAAGAATACTGAACGCCTCGAGTTGATGCGGTGCCGATCCCTTTCCGGTTTGATATGTGTGCTATGACCTTAAAAGGATTGCTTTTCTTTTGGTCTAGTGGTCTTAAGAGCTACTGCTGAGCAGGAGCCTACTACATGTCTTATGTAATCGAACCCAGGACGGGTTCGATTACATAAGACATGTATGGCAGAAATTCGTATATAGGTAATACTCCCAAGAGACCTAAGTCTAAGTCTTACCAAGGGGTATCGTATTACCCAGTAACTGGGTTGTGGAGGTTAGATAGGCAGTCGCTCCATGTGAAATACTGGTATTCAGCTGCATCCGGTTAGACTGGTAGCCGACCCCAACATAGTTGGGAAAAGGCTAGCCTTTTCCCAACTATCTGCCTAGGCAGATTATGACTGAAGAGACCTAAGTCCGTTTTTTGTTAGAATTGACATTACTGAAGTTTTTCAGTCAGGAAGATCATAATCGAATTGGTTTTTAACCCTGATCAGGTAATTCCTGTCGTACGCCTGCAGTCTTCACCAAATTTGGAACTTCGAGTTAACAAACATAAGATAACATATAAGTTCATCATCTGCCTAGCCTTTTCCCAACTATGTTGGGGTCGGCTGCCAGTCTAACTGGATGCAGCTGAATACCACTACTTTACATGGAGCGAATGGAGCTATCCGACCTCCACAATCCAGTTACTAGGTAATACCCCTAGGTAAGACCGGTTGTCAGACTTTCGGGCTTCTGACTACCCGTAACGTAACGACTGTCAAAGATCCACGAATGACAGCCGGGGCTTAACGTGCTTTCTGAGGCACGGAGGGGTCTCGGTACGTAAAGATGGTCATCCGTCTACAGACCAACCGCGGCAAGCGTAGCTTAACCTGATCGATCGACCTGTGCGGCTGTTATTATTTAGCCACGGGCCCCTCCGAGACAACCTATAAATTATAAAATTTTAATAATTTATTGTCTTTTTTACTAAAGCTGCTTTTTTACCAGTGGTAGACGCTTCCCTTTTTCTTAGCTCGTCTTTTGATAGTGCTACATTCCAAGTCTCATTAATATTTATCTAGTTTTCGTTTAATTTGTGATCGACATAGAAGTAAACATAAACACAACAATGGCGGTTTGAGTAACTTTGACACCTTTGACAAGCTTTTAGTGCTTAACCCGATTGCGTTCACACATCACACTTTCAATACCAACCTGAATGGATTTTGAAGAAAAACCTAATCCTTTGCTTCATAGGTTTGAAAAATTCGTTTGCTCGACAACGTAAATAACTCAATGAATATTGTTAAATTGGCAAAATGAAAGGTACGGCTATTGATAGCTTGTAACGAAATTATGCTAACGATCTTATTCAAATAAAAACTAAAATGAAAATACAAATTCAAACTTTATACTATAGGTATCAAATCACGCCTTCTTTGATTCCCACTTTTAGGAAAATTATCTACAAGTAAGCACATTTTTTAAAAATTGTTTATAGGAAACAATTTAAAAAAATAGTACGTGTTTGTGTTTTACTTTTTACAAGAAAAAGTTGCCGCAGCAAGCAAGCCGACTGTTTTGTCAATTTACTTAAGTTATTATAAATATTATCAATAATTCAAGGCATTGAAACCATCGCATCGGCATCGGGTTTTGTTTTAAACCCACACCATTTCGACCTTTAAGACAACAGCCTCAGCTTTTCTCGCTTCACTATTTCAAATCCGGACTCCATTGTCCGCCATATTGAATCAAAGTCCCTTTTAAAAATGGAAGCAGCCTCTGTGGCCGGTCAAAGACAATAATAAGTCTCGAACGAAATCAACAGTGTTCAAAGAGGTTCAAAAGATTCTTCCTCCTTTGTTATGTCGTACTGAATTTAGAGTTTAGACAGGTAATAATTACGTCGTATAATTTGGTTTGTTTTGTGAACCAGATGAGCGTAATCAGGCTTAAGTAAGTCGAGTTGTAGGTTGTGGGTTCGAACCCAAGCAGGTACTTAACTTTGTGTAAGTTATTTCAACACCACTGCTCTCAAAACGGTGAAGGAAAACATAGTGAGGAAAACGGCATGTCCTAGAAGTAATAATTCGAAGACATGTGACATCTACCAACCCGCACTGGTAGATGTCACATGTCTTCGAATTATCCCACACCCACTCTTCATAGAGAGAGGGTTGTGTCCCAACAGTGGGAATATTATAGGCTAATTATGCTATGCTTTGTACAAATGCTAATAAAAGAATTTAGGTGAGTTAGTTCTTTTCAGTTTTAAAATTATAAAATTCGTAATAAAATACGTGTAAGACCGTAACAAAAAAGAAATAACGTGACTCAAACTCAAAAACTCAAACTCAAAGCATTTATTTCAATTAAACAATTTAAAGGCATTTTTGAATTGCCAAGAAGTTGGTCAGTCAGAAAATATGAAGCTAGTTGCCCGTTCCAAAGCGTAGGAACCTATGGAGAAGAACGGGCAAGAAACTCCATGGACACTCTTTTAAATTATAATTTTAATATTAGTTACCTGTTGAATTTATAATTTTAAGTGAGAACGATGTAAAAAAGACGTACGCGTAAAAAGCGTCGATGAACCGCAGTATAGTAGGTATGTAAATAAATGCATGCGCAATTTCAGCAGCTCACTTTTAGTGGCGTAAATAACGTTGCGTTTATACAACCGTCTGGTCCTGTCCTAAGTAATAATAGAACGGTTCTGTACTTTGGAGTGGAGTGAAGTTAAATTGGATTTGTAAAGTAGAAGGTACTGTTACCGACACCTTGAGAACGTCCCTGTGATGGGATACTTTTTAATTTGTTCGTTTGGCTGTGACACCCAACAGGGGCCCATCTGAAGGTTAATTCTCGTTATTTAAAGCGTTCGAAATCTAGTCGCCGTCTCATCTCGACGACAAACAAATGTCAAAAACTTGTCAAAATTTAGGGAAATTACAGGTAGTTTTCACAGATTCAGACTGAGACCAGACTGTCATCATCATCATTTCAGCCGAAAGACGTCCACTGCTGGACATAGGCCTCCCCCAAGGGCCCCCAACCGCCTGCCAAGCGTGGCGATTATGGCAACCCCTCCGGGTTGCCATAATCGCCACGCTTGGCAGGCGGTTTGGCGATCGCAGTATAGTATGGTGGTGGAATGCATAGAGAACGCTGCTGCCCATTCTCCGGTACGACCCTTAGTCGCCAGTGATGCTAGGTCTGTGTGGTGCCAGACTTAAAGAATAGCACCACCCCATACTTCCCACACCACACCACAGGTGCTATTCTTTAAGTCTGGCACCACACAGACAGAACAGACTGTGAACGTTCTTAAAATTACGAGAATGCCCGTCTGGTCTACCGAAATAAGTGAAGTTTTTAGGTTTCTTTGACTTAATTTTCTTGGTATAAATGACCTAGATATGTATCCAAGGTTTGAAGGTCAGTATTGGAAAAATATAAATAAATAGGGTTTGAAATTGCAAGCTTGTGCGTCTTTTTATATATTTATGTAAGCACTAGCTGCGCCCCGCGGTTTCACCCGCGTAAGTTTCGATTTCGTGGGAATATCAGGATAAAAAGTAGCCTATATGTTAATCCAGGGTGTCAACTACCTCTATACAAAATTTTATAAAAATTGGTTCAGCCGTTTGAGCGTGAAGAAGTAACAAACATATACACACACACACACACACTCACAAACTTTCGCCTTTATAATATTAGTGTGATTTAGAACTCGTCTTGTATATTTATTCTATTTCTTATTTTGTTTTTATTTTTTATCTTATCGCATGCTGTCGCTGAAAACCAGCGCTGGAGCTCTGTCTCGCGTAGGGTCTTAGCATTATGCTGTACGATAGCCGTTTTGCTTGGATGTGACTCATATTTTCCCCCATTCTGTTCTTTTTATTGTGTTCGTGTTCTTTCTCTGCGTCATGTTTGCTGCAAATAAAAGTTTTTTCTTTTCTTTCTTTTCTGCTAAATAAATATACCGCTGAATAGAACCTATAATATCAATCAATCCACCTAGCCCTTTCCCATCTATGTTGGGGTCGGCTTCCAGTTTAACCGGATGTGGCTAGCCATATTTCACATAAACCTGACCTCCACAACCCAATTTACTGGGTACCATAACACTATCGTGTTACACCTTGGTAACACTAGATATCAGACTATTGGGCTTCTTGGACTTCTGACTACCCGTAACGACTGTCAAAAATTACCACAATACAATTAAACCTTTAAAAAACCTGTATAAACTTATTTAAAAATATCGCGGTCGTATGTTGCCCCCGCGGCCCCAACCGGACTACTGTATGTCGACCACACGGTGTCCCCCACGGCCCAAACAAAAATACTGAAAAATTAAAGCGGGGTTCAACGTGTTAATAAACATCTTAAGGGTAAGACTATCACCCAAGCTTCACTTCCCATTCTCATCTAGCATCACTCCACCACCACCATTTCAGCCGATAGACGTCCACTGCTGGACATAGGCCTCCCCCATTTTTGGGGGGCTTTGCCATGATCGCCACGCTTGGCAGGCGGGTATTCGATCGCAGTATGGTATGATGGTGGAATGCATAGAGAACGCTGCTGCCCATTCTACGGTAAGACCCTTAGTCGCCTTTTACGACACCCACGGGAAGTAAGGGGTGGTGCTATTCTTTAAGTCCGGCACCACACAGACCTAGCATCACTGCACAACTTTATTTCAGAAATCCAATTACTACAAGCACTGAGATAGAAAAAGAAACCAAATCTTTTAACTTTTCTTTGGAACAAATCTTTGGAAGCCATCCAGGCATTCGAGTCTACATTAAGCCGGCTTTGGATTTAAACTATACGAATATGTCTTGAGATATCCTTCCTATAGGAATGAAGGATTTATTTCCATTCAGTCCTTTAGTAGCATACTTCTTTGTTGGTAAGCAGAGATTTAAATCTGTCTAGATCTTAAAATCTGTTTTTGTTTTATGCTGTTTGATGACAAACATGGAGGGGCTCGTGGCTAAATAATAACAGCCGCACAGGTCGATCGATCAGGTTAAGCTACGCTTTCGGTTGGTCTGTGGATGGGTGACCACCTTTACATACCGAGACCCCTCCGTGCCTCGGAAAGCACGTTAAGCCGTTGGTCCCGGCTGTCATTAGTGGATCTTTGACAGTCGTTACGGGTAGTCAGAAGCCCGAAAGTCTGACAACCAGTCTTACCAGTAGTACCCAGAAACTGGGTTGTGGAGATCAGATAGGCAGTCGCTCCATGTAAAATACTGGTATTCAGCTGCATCCGGTTAGACTGGAAGCCGACCCCAACATAGTTGGGAAAAGGCTAGGCAGATGATGATGATGGCAAACATGGCGGTTCATCTGACGGTAAGTCAAACAATCAAATCAGTCTATCGCAGTCCACAGCTGGACATAAGCCTCTCCTAGGCTGCACCACACACTGTCCTCCGCCTTCCGCATCCAGTTTGTCCCAGCCACTTTCCTAAGGTAATTGGTCCATCTAGCTGGGGGCGTCGCACGCTACGTTTGCCGATACGCGGTCTCCATTCCAGGATTCGTCTGGTCAGCCCACTGCCACTTTAGTTTGCTTACTCTGCAAGCTATGTTGGTAACTCCGGTAACTGTAACTTCGGTCTAATGATAACTGGTTTCCGTTGTTTACAGACATCTGGATTACTTACCAGAGGTTTTGCAACTGCGTTGCCACCTAAGAGTCGAAGACGAAATATTTTTTGAAGTGAAAACTTCTTTAGGAGCGTCGGACATTTTTTGAGATGGGAAAAAACCATTAACCCTTAGTATGCCGGAACGTAGATCTACGCGAGACACAATGGCTTTTTAATTGTGTCTGTAATTACGGCAAACAAGGAGTTAAACCCGCGCCACTGTTACCGTAAGCAACGCCGGAGTGTTTTGTTTATAAGACGATTAAAAAAATACCCGCTTCGGATGTGTTCGGCTGTCCTCGGGATGTACTCGGTTTTAATGTATATCCGATATGTCAGTAAGTGATGGCAAAGTATTCTTTTTGTGTTTTGTTTTCACTTTTGTCGGCACTCCCGGAGTCCTACGGTTTTTTTTTAAATTAACTTACACTGTCAAACGTCTGCAAGGGTCTCCCCCAAATTCATCCAGGCATCCTTTTCAAGAACCACCTCGATCCATCACTTGCGGTACGCATCAAGGTCGTCTCGCCACCTCTTCCTGAGCCGGCCTCTGCGGCGCCGTCCGTCCGCAGGCATCCACCATGTGGAGTCTGTTGCCCAGCGGTCACTGTGCATGTGGCCATTGCAGCTTGGCAGCATTTATGCTAGGTCTAGTTTGATATTGATCCCCGTTTTGGAGCGCAGTGTGGTGTTTAGTATCTGTCAATTCGTTTAACGCCTAAAATGCTGCGCTCCATTGCTCTTTCGCAAATTCTAAATGTCTTATTTTTCTGTAATTACAACAGCATCCATACCAAACATACATAGCAACGCTCCTTGAATAAGAATGGTTATGGCAAAACATATTCTTGATTGTCCATTCCATATAAAAATACTTGTGTCTATTAAATAAAAAAAACCCGCTAAGCGAATATCTTATAATCATTCAAATTCAAATATGTTTATTGTTTGTTGCATGTAGAAAAAATCTTAAAGTTGTTATAATAGTATCACTGTAACATACCTATAAGGTGTACAATATTCTATTACGTTATTATTATTGAAAATTCTTACAGTTGGTCTAGTCACTCTTTGCATTAATCAAATTATACCTTAATTATTATAAAAATAAATGTGCTTTAGTTAAATTAAACTTACTTTAAAAATAATTATACATTAGTTAAATTATATTATAATATAATCATATTTTTAAACTAATTAAGTTTAATATCACTATCCCACTAGTGAAAAAGTAATTAAAACTGCTGATTATTCGTCAATATTGATAAATTATTTTATTTTTTAAAGTAGGTTTGCACAAACACTTTTACACGTCAACAAATCATTAATAGAATTTTTACGAAAACACATATTTATTTACATTATTAGAAACTAAACAACGATCGTACAATAGTCACAGAGCCAAAATGAACCTGTTTCATTCCTTCATCATCCTTCATTTTCATCTTTCATCACAACTAAAAAAATATCTACCTATAAAGTGTCGCTGCCCACCTGTTTTTACAATTCAACGTTCAAAGATTTATATTCATTCATCTGTAATCTTATTTCGAAAAAATGGCGGCCTTGCAATTTTTTTGCGAAAAAAAAGAAGACTTTATCGGTCCTTTCTACCGTGAAGCGTAGTATAAGGCAAGTTGCTCACTGAAGGCAATCCGCAACTTTTAACTTGCGAAGATGGTCCTCTGTAAAAGGTATCGTTGCTAATTTAATGAGTAGTTTTTGTCAGAAGTGTTTTAGATCCCAATCACATTATGTTACTGCTCTTTATGTAAGATTCTAAATTCTAGTTACTATAATCTCCAATTCGAAAAAAAACTCAATACTCAACACTCAATCATTTATTGCATTTCACAATGTGGTTATAAGTATAACTTAAAATTTTATGAAACCATTATGGACCCACCATAAACAAGATCAACCAGTTTTCTATGTCCTGTAAGTATCCACTATTTCGCATTACTGTTGAACATTTACATGAAAATGTATTGTAAAATACACTGGAATTACCTAACGAAAGACGGAACGAAACATGAACGAGGTCTATTTGTCACAGAAACACGTGCATACAAAAAGATAGTTCTAATAATAAGAAAAAATTATCACACTATATAATATTATAAAGGCGAATGTTTGTGAGTGTGATGTGTGTGTGTTTATATGTTTGTTACTTCTTCTCGCTCAAACGGCTGGAGCAATTTTGATAAAATTTTGATGGAGATAGCTGACACCCTGGGTTAACATAAAGGCTACTTTTTATCCCAACATTCCAACAGAATCGACACTTACACGGGTGAAAACGCGGGGCGCAGCTAGTAACAAAATATACAAGAAGTGACAAGAAGATTTCCACTCAGCATGATGCTGTGCTATGGGGACCCACAGCACAGTGCTGATTTTCAGTGGTTACCCTAAAAGGACGTACTGAAACCAAGGCAGATATAAATTATTCGAAACAAAATAAAATAAAACAAACAGTACTTATGTTATAAAGCAACTACTTAAACACCCTTACTCGCTGCACACCTATAACGCAGTGTGTTTAATTTATCCGCAGCCATCACCGTGCGTTCATAAATGATATAAGTACCCACCCAAGGCATCAATATTTTTTCAACTTGCTTACATCTTGTTGCTAAGATGTTAGAAACAATCTCTGAAAGTTTAAAGTAATCAAACATCTATGCAACAAGATGGAAGCAAGTGCAATAGGTTTACTGCATGACCGCCATTTTGAAAAAAAAAATAAAATAAAATAAGTATGCCAGGCTTCATATAAAAATCTACAATCCCCTTTTCCGTTGCTGACTTCCCATAGTGTAGACGCAGCTTAAGGCAGAACAATCTGCCGACGGATTTCCTAAGACGACATGCGCCGCTCGGAGCAATAAGTGTTGATAAGGAACAAGGACTTGCTCGAACAAGGTTCCTTATGATATGGTTTTTGTTTTCGTATCATTTGCTTAAAGGAGCGTATGCAGGAGTCAAGATTTTTGAGTAAAACTCATCATGATTTTATATAGATAGAGAAATCGTTTATTTTGTGCATATAAAAGAAATAGCACAATACACAAAAATAACAATTAAATGATAACAAAGTAATGACTGATGAGTAACTGTCTGTGTGGTGCCGGACTTAAAGAATAGCACCACCCCTTACTTCCCGAGGGTGTCGTAAAAGGCGACTAAGGGTCGTACCGGCGAATGGGCAGCAGCGTTCTCTATGCTTTCCACCATCATACCATACTGCGATCGCCAACCCGCCTGCCAAGCGTGGCGATTATGGCAAACCCCCCCAAAATTGGGGGAGGCCTATGTCCAGCAGTGGACGTCTATCGGCTGAAACGACGACGAAAGTAATGAATATACAGATAATACAAGGTGCCAATGAACAAAAAAAAAAAACTGTAAAAGGCAAAGAGGTTAGTCAAACTAGGATACAGAAAGAAATGATGCTAGATAATTCTCGGATTCCTCTTGCCTTTGTGCTTCAAAATAGAAAAGAACTAACGAAACAAGCATGACAATCAAAGCAAAGCTTGGATAAAATTCCACTCTCTATGAACAGGAATTACGAAAAATTCAGCTTGAATATCACAGATACACTTGAGCTAAAATACGAAATAAAGCAAGCATGTCTAATTAATATTTTAGTCATGTTTTAAAATCGCTTCATTTGGCGTCCGTATTCTTTTTCAAAAAGATTTTTACCCGAGTTAAAAAAGGAACACTTTTGAGCACTATCCTGGCTGGAAAAAATCGGCTTCATGACCCAAAAAAATATCACAGTGTTCTAAAATATTCGAACTTGATCTGGTGAAGACAAGACTTGTCAAGACGTGTCTTGTGTTGTTTGTTTTGTTGTGTGAGTCTTTACTTGGAGCTTAGAACTTAGAATATAATAGCTCATGACACGAAACACAAGCAATGTAGTAGCGGAGCTAACTGTCAAGGGTTCGCTGGACGGACATTTATTTATTTATTAAAGCTTTATGCACAAGTAAAAAAAAACAGCTTTACAAAGGCGGGTGTATTGCCTGAGGCAATTAAGTGTCGCCCTTTAGTAGAAGCTGTTAAAATGACGTGTTAATTACTCATAATTACAAGCACAATAGATTAAAAATTATATATTTTTTTTGTTTAACGATTATATAATGACAAACTATACATAAAATAAAAAATAAAAGGACACTTAGGCGTAAAAGTACTCTTTCACATCGCAGTTTCCGAAAACGTGCCAGAAGACTGGCAGCATTTTGAATGGCAAAGCAAATTCTTTGGCTAAAGAATGAGCCAGCCCTCTGGTAACGTGAAGAATGGAATAGAATAGAATACTCTGCATTATGTACACCATATAAATTGCAGACATATAAATATAGAAACTGTACAAAGGGTTACACAATGGGCGGTCTTATCGCTAAAAGCAATCTTTTAAAGACAACCTTTGGATGGATTAAAAAGGGGAAGGATAGACAAATACTGTAGGTAGTCTGTGGTGTACCATGCGAAGAGTCGAACTATTAAGCACAATTTTAACCACCAAGGTGAAGACACTGTGGAGACTGACAGTCGGACCGGTCCATAAATTGAAGGTCGCTCAGCGCGCTATGGAGCAGGCTATGCTCGGAGTTTCTTTGAAGGATGAAATCAGGAATGAAGTTATCCGGAAAATAACCAGAGTAACCGACATAGCTTGTAGAGTAAGCAAACTGAAGTGGCAGTGGGCTAGCCATGTTTGTCAAAGGACCGATGGCTGGTGGAGCAGACGAGTCCTGGAGTGGAGACCGCGTATCGGCAAACCCTTCGTGTCGCACGGCCCCCAGCTAGATAGACCGAGGGCCTTAAGAAGGTGGCTGGGGTAGACTGGATGCGGAAGACGGTATTGTGGCGCAGCCTGGGAGAGGCGTATGTCCAGCAGTGGACTGCGATAAGCTGAGTTGATTGAGGGTGAAGAAGAAAATTGTGACTGCCAAAAGTCAGTGCGCACGCTTGGTGATTAATGCTCTTTCCTTCTTTGTATGAGAAAAGGTCTTTGTCCTGCGGTGAAACAATTGAAGTCCTTAGCTACCCAAATGTCCTTTCTTTGGTATTGTTCGTCGAATCTTTGAGCTCCTCAAGTTCTGTGTTGAGCTGCACGATTTTTGACAAACGCGTGCACTGACTGGACAGGTCCGCTAAATCTGTGTTGTCCTTTACTCAAAAGGCCATTTTAGACACCAATCTACATGGTCTTCATATAATCTGACCAAGATTTTGTCTGGAATTTAAAAGAGACTGTGACCTCTGAGTTTGTTTCAGCCTTTCTTCTCAGAATAGTCAGATAGGAAACGCCGAACTCATCTAGTTTAAAAAATCGATTGTAGTGTAACAGCGTTTGTACAAACCTACTTACAGAAAATAAATACATTATCATGAAGGCTGGTACTATTTTTGTTGTTCATAAAATCAAATTATGGTTGTAATTATTATTGCTTTAGTTGAATTATGAAAGCCTTTCAGCATGCTTTTAGATACGTCGGATACATATTGCTGGTTGTTATTACGTAATGGATATTTTAATACAATTAATTGATGAAATCAGTCCTGGTTCACGGAATTATGTTTTAACTATATTATATTATTGTATATTGCTCCTTTGTTTATGTGTTCATTTATAATGGGATAACAATAAATTGTGCTTTACTTTGCCAGACCAATAAAACCGTTTTCTAGATTAATCAGATAACGTCGATCGGGGGTAGGATTGATTGGAAATCGGGATGATCGTACGTAATGTTTTTCATTATAAATTAATCTGGACATTCTAAAATCGTCGGATTATTTCGGTTTAATTTCGAGGTTGGTAATGAGAATTTTCTGACAGTAACACTAATGGTCTGTGTTTCCACATCTGGATAGGCTCGTGCGCCTCGTTATTTCTGTTTTAGTTCAAACGATTTCTGTTCCATTTTTTAAGCATCATCTCATCATCATCATTTCAGCCGAAAGACGTCCACTGCTGGACATAGGCCTCCCCCAAAAGGGGGGGTTAATCGGGGGGGGTGCCATAATCGCCACGCTTGGCAGGCGGGTTGGCGATCGCAGTATGGTATGGTGGTGGAATGCATAGAGAACGCTGCTGCCCATTCTCCGGTACGCCCCTTAGTCGCCTTTTACGACACCCACGGGAAGTTTGGGGTGGTGCTATTCTTTAAGTCCGACACCACACAGACAATGCATCATCTATTTTCTTAAAAATCAGAAGGACAAATCCCGTATTAAAAAATGTTCAATGTTAGTCGCAGTTGCCACGCGAGCCCAGTGCGGGTTGGTACCTATATGTCACATGTTTTCGAATTTGTGGTTCTAGGACATGCCGGTTACCGGTTCCCTCACGATGTTTTCCTTTACCGTTTTTAGAGAAGTGCTGGTGAAATAATTTACACAACGTAAAGCGCCTATCTGGGTTTCGATTCTACGATCTACAACTTGGTAAGTCACGGCCATTACCACTGAGAAAACACTACATTGTAGCGGTATCTACAACGCCATATGCAAACAACGCGTCCTACTGACGTCACGCAAAATCCTGCATCGCGCAAACAGAGTTTACCGCGCAACTAGCATAGATACAACGGCCCGATATGAATCATTGGGCAGTTGCCCACCAGACGCAACACCCGTCTGGTCGGAGGATCCTCCCTTTTTTATGGAGGATGTGTGATCTTTGCACCCTGTTCCTTATACTTCTACAACATCATATACAAATATGGAAAACACCTGGAAAACTCCACAAATTCCTTTCAATCTGGCACACTAGCTGTGTGCTAGATTACACAAAACAAAGGACATGCCGAACAAATTAACAATACAAAAGGCCTATAATTGAAAGTCACGAACGAGGAACACCAATAAATAATTATTTTCTTCCATAACAAGTTCATTATTTTACGTAAACAGAAAACAGACAAAAGGGACTGACTTAAACATTTATTTCTCATTTAAGGCACAAAGGCTGCTATAAAAATAAGTTGATTTCTCCGAATATTATTATAGGGTTCCGTATTCAAATAAGAAAGGTTCTTCATTATATTTGGTCCCGTTTTCGTTGAAATGTGACCTCTCTTAAAGCTATTAAGGCCTTAACTTTTGAGTTGAGCTGCATGATTTCTGACAAATGCGTACACTGACTGGACAGGTCCTCTCAATCTGTGTGGTTCTTTCCTCAAAAGACATCTCAGACATCGATCTACATGGTCTTCATATAACCTGACTTTTTTTTTTTTTTTTTTGCGGATGGGAAATCATCAAATGACTCCTCCCGCTCTGGGTGGAGCGGAAGGGAGTGTCAGACTCTTACTGACTAAAACCCACCCGTGTTCCTTCCTTAGCCCTTTATGTTCCGGGCCAGCGGTAACCCTTTCGGACAATCCCGCTGACCCGGCAATATAACCTGACTAAGATTATGTCTGGACTTTAAAAGAGACTGTGACCTCTGAGTTTGTTTCGGCCTTTCTTCTCAGAGTAGTCAGAGAGGAAACGCCGACCGCATCTAGTTTTAAAAAAAACATGATTGACGTGTAAAAGTGTTTGTATAAACCTACTTACAAAAATAAAATCTATTATCATTTATTTTTTTCTACATGCTATGTTAAAATACTTAACCCTTTTTTTTGTTTTTTCCGGGTGGGAAATCAACAAATGACCCCTCCCGCTCTGGGTAGAGCGGAAGGGAGTGTCAGACTCTTACTGACTAAAACCCATCCATGTTCCTTCCTCAGCCCTTTATGTTCCGGGCCAGCGGTAACCCTTTCGGACAATCCCTCTGACCCGGCAGGCTTCGGCCCTAAGGGGCCCCTTCCTCATCTCTTTGAGGCGCGCGTGAAACACGTATGCGCCGTTCGGCACGGGCCTGGTCCTGATCGGACGCTGAGATTTCTCTCCGACCGCAGGCCCGCGCCTGCTGTGGCCGGGAGTCGTCCCGTGGCTTCCGACGCCCGGAGCGTCTCCCGCGGCGGCTGGGACGGGAGGCTTTCTCCCTAATACTAATACTACTAATACTTAAAAGACTTACTTATTTAAGACTTACATACTTACTTACTTACTTACTTACTTACCCTTTAAAAGACCTTTACCGATTGTACTTAAATTGGCCATTTTCTGCCAGTTAGCTCACGTTCGACGAACAGTTTTTAATCCGCACTGAATTTTCAACAAATTCCAACTGAATTTCTAAAATTGATACACGTGTAACAAAAATCTTTGAATGAAAATATGGTTCAATGAACTCTATCCAAACTCAATAAAAACTGTTCATAGGAAGCAAGCCATTGGGGTTACCGTTCGCTAAATTAGATCTTCACAACAATATTATTTTCCGGTGTTTGTAACCGATCAATCAATATGTCTAACTTTTTCCCCAACTAAGTTGAGATCGGCTTTCAGTCTAACCGGATGAAGCTGAATACAAGTAAGTTACATGGAGTAACTGCCATTCTGACCTCCACAACCCAGTTACTGGGTGATACGATACCCTTTCGTAAGACTGGTTGTCAGAGTTTCGGGCTTCTGACGACCTGTTGACTTGGTGATATCTGCGAATGACAGCCAACCGGGCTTAACGTGCTTTTCGAAGCACGGAGGGGTCTCGGTACATAAAGAAGGTCACCCATCCACAGCAAGCGTAGCTTAACTTAATCGATCGACCCGTGCGGCTTTTATTACTTAGCTCAAACTCAAACTCAAGATCATAACTTTTATCGCTTTTAGCGATAAGACCGCATTGTGTCACCCTTTGTACAGTTTATATACTTATGTCTGTAATTAATATGGTGTACATAATAAAGAGTATTCTATTCTATTCCATAACATTTATTGTGTTACTAACTTCTACCCGCGACTTCATCATCATCATCATCATTTCAGCCGAAAGACGTCCACTGCTGGACATAGGCCTCCCCCAAGATCTTGGGGGGGGTTTGCCATAATCGCCACGCTTGGCAGGCAGGTTGGCGATCGCAGTATAGTATGGTGGTGGAACGCATAGAGAACGCTGCTGCCCATTCTCCGGTACGACCCTTAGTCGCCTTTTACGACACCCACGGGAAGGGTGGTGCTATTCCTTAAGTCCGGTACCACACAGACAAGTCCGGTACCACACAGACAAGTCCGGTACCACACAGACAAGTCCGGCACCACACAGACAACCCGCGACTTCATCCACGTGAAATTTCTTTCTCCCCGGATGCACCCCGTCGCATTGCATCGCCCGCACGCGCTGTAACTTCGTTTTAGTTTAGCGTTCTTTCTAATTTTATTTTTGCTCTACTCCTAATGGTCTTAGGGCGATGTTTAATTATAGACTACTATCTGACCCGACAGACATTGTCCTGTTTGATTGAAAGACACGTGGCGCCATCTATTATGACAATAACGTTATTGTTGTTTTCCTCGGGAACAGCACTTTTTTCGGGATGAAAGTTCCTTATGTCCGTTACTGCACACATGGCAACGTATATGCTTTTCAGGATGATCGGTTCAGTGGTTTAGGCGTGAAGAGGCAACAAACAAACAAACTTACGTACTTTCGCATTTATAATACTACTAGCTGCGCCCCACGGTTTCACCCGCATAAGTTTCGATCCCGTGGGAATATCGGGGCAAAAAGTAGCCTATATGTTAATTCAGGGTGTCAGCTACGAGGACCTCTATACAAAATTTAATCAAAATTGGTCAAGCAGTTTAAGCGTGAAGATGTAACAAGCATGTGCACACAAACACACACCCACGCCTTTATAATATTAGTGTGATATACTATAAATTAGGATAGCCTTCCTCAAAAATTGGGCTATGAAATGCGGATATATTAATGCGAGATAATTAAGCACTTCAGCTTTTTTATTAGTATAGATAGTATAGCTAATGCCAACTCTGAATCTCCTACATTTTATGCACATCTAGTAGTCTGGGATGCATTCAAATATTCAAATACTCGATACGTCCGGTACACTCTGGCCATTCAGCATTGCTACTTTTCACGACGGCGCGAGCAATTTTCATGTAAATCGTGTCGACACGAGAAAAAGGATCGGCGAATGTTATTTAAATTTTGCCTAGCTTAGTTTTTTTCAAGTTTTTCGATTCGTTTAAAAACATTCATCTGCCTAGCCTTTTCTCAACCATGTCGGGATCGGCTGAATGCCGACATTCAGCGCCAATCCCGACATAGTTGCTGAACTCGGCTTTCCTAGTAGCAAGTGTATTCCAGGTTTTACATAGCGCTCCATGGTCGTGGTCGCTCAGTGATATCAGCCTTAACCGACGAGTCGTAGGTCGTGATTTCATCACCACTGCTCTCAAAACGGTGAAGGAAAACATCGTGAGGAACCCGCCAGAACCAAAGATCCATCATCCCGAACGGGTCTCGTGTGGTTGATTATGGCCCACTCCTTCTCTCAGAGAGGCCTGTATTCCAGCAGTTGCAGCATGTTCCCAACATTACAGACAGATTATGCTTCATGGGGCAAATGCCTATCTGAGCTACATAACCCAGATAAACGATACAGCTTGGTAAAACTGGTTGTCAGTTTTCTGAGCTTCTGACAACCCGTAACGACTGTAAAAGATCCACGAATGACAGCCGGGACTTAACGTGCTTTCTGAGGCACGGAGGGGTCACGGTATGTAAAGATGGCCACCCATCCACAGACCAACCGCGGCAAGCGTAGCTTTACCTGATCGATTAACCTGTGCGGTTGTTATTATGTAGCCATGGGCCCCATTAAAATGAATCAATCAAGTCTACAGAACCCTACGCTGACACAAAGGCAAACTTGACCAAATTTTATTAAATTGACAGCATTTTTTTCTTGAGGCGTTGTCTCTTATCTTTATCAATCATTTTGCTTCGATGGTTGCATACAAAGAGGCTTAGAGAGCCCAGAGGACGGTCTCAATGACCTTGGAATCGTATTTTTTTCATGTAAGTAGTCTTTATAGAAGACCCCATTTAAGGCAATGGACAAAATAGCTCGGAGCTTGTTATCTTAAAGCTGGGCAATTGGGGGTAAAAAGAAGTGTTGGCTGGGTCACTGAGTTTGGTTCACTATTGCGTCTTAGAGATTTTGGAATGAAACAAGTTTTTTGTGTAAGTTTTGGCTTGAGCGATTTTGTTTGAGTGTTCTTTCTTTGTTAAATGGGTCATCTTATTTGTGTATTTTCTACCAGGTGTAACGACTCTTCACGTGACCAGAGGGCTGGCCTATTTCTTGGCCAAAGAATTGGCATTGCCATGCAACGTAGCTATGCTGCCAGCCTTTTGGGCACTGTTCCTGTTGACAGCGATGCGGACGAATTTTTTGATGCCCCATGATTATTTAACTTATTTTTTCATATAAATGTACATATTATTCATATTATTATTATTTTAAATGTTAGCATAGATTATGTAAATATTATTCAAAGGTGTAACAGAATAAACACAAGTCTTGAAAGTAGTTTGTTCATAATTGACTACTGAATGGGTTACAGTAACTTTTAATATAAGTTTTTTTTAATTATATGTGTTTTGTCATACTGACCACCGAGTGAGCCAAAGAAAATTAAATCTTTTAGCAAGGCAATAAGATTTAATTTTAAATGCACAAAGTAAAGCTAGGGTCAACACAATTTTCTTAATTATAATAGTTAGCTTTAACAAAATAAGTTTTAGGCATTGTATTATGTTTTTAACTCAATACTAATTGGAATGTATGAGGTCTTGCGTTAATTACATTACACTAGCTCCGCCCCGCGGTTTCACCCGCTTAAGTGTCGATCCCGTGGGAATATCGGGATAAAAAGTAGCATATATGTTAATCCAAGGTGTCAGCTACCTTCATACAAAATTTTATCAAAATTCGTCCAGCCGTTAGAGCGTGAAAAGGTAACAAACATATAAACACACACACTCACAAACTTTCGCTTTTATAATATTAGTGTAATATTGTATAAGTAGCTTTATAGCTGACAACTAAGTGTAACATGGTTATTATTCTAAACATTATAACAATAACGATGTTTGACAAATGCGTGCACTGATTGGACAGGTCCGTTCAATCTGTATGGTTCTTTCCTCAAAATACCACTTCAGACACCAATCTACATGGTCTTCACACGATCTGACCAAGATTTTGTCTGGACTTTAAAAGAGACTGTGACCTCTGAGTTTGTTTTGGCCTTTCTTCTCAGAATAGTCAGATAGGAAACGCCGACCTCATCTAGTTTAAAAAAATATATATAATTGAAGTGTAAAAGTGTTTGTACAAACCTATACTTACAGAAAATAAATCATTTATCATTTATAACTAAGTTCACAGAAAAATAAGAAATACAGCGAGTAATATAATTATTAATATTTTTACCAGGGGGTAAAAATATTAATAATTATATTACTCGCTTGTAAGGGTACAAAACGTATTATATCAGATGAATAGTTACACACCGATTTCTCTCTTTCGGTCGTCAGTAATTTGACTTTCGAAAGAAGAAGACAAAGCGTTGTTTAACTATACAGACGCTATACAAGGTTTATTAGTGAGGTGGATAGTGTGTGCGTGCGTTGTAGGTATATTAAATCTAGAGTCTCTGGAATATGCATGTGATTCAAATAAATGTAATTTTTTTTTTAATAATATGTATTACTTCAGAATTATGCCACCAACAATATTTTTAATTATATTTTCTTTTTGAGGAAGAAATTAATTTTTAAAAAGTGCAATAAAACTGTGGGAATTTCAAATATTTGAAAAGCGACGTCATTGCTCAGAGCAAATGTGACGTGAAAGTTCATGACAAAAGATTAATGTCTAGCTGATAATAAATTAAAATGGTCGAGAGTACATTATTTTGTCGATGACACTTATAAATATACCTACTAGCTTCTGCCTTCTTAGGGGTGAAATTTCGAAAAACCTTTTAAACATTTTCTTAATGGAAAACGTAGGTATCCATTAAGAAAAGAAAAGAGTAGTCTCACAAAGAACACACCCTCCAAATTTCATGTCTCTAGGACCAGCGGTTTAGGTTTAGGTGTGTAATTTTATGTAATTAATAATTATTTATATTATTATTGTTTTTTTGTTTTTTTTTATTACAATTTTTTTTTTTTTTATATTTGTGTTTTTTTATAATAATTATATTACAATTTTTATTTCTCGACTGCAGAAGAATGCTATTTTACTGAGCTGAAGTGGAGACCGTGTATCGGCAAGCGTAGCATGGGACGCCCCCAGCTAGATGGACCGACGACCTTAAGAAGGTAGCTGGGACGGACTGGTTGCGGATGACGGAGGACAGGGTGTCGTGGCGTAGCATGGGAGAGGCCTATGTCCAGCAGTGGACTGCGATAGGCTGAGTTGATTGATTGATTGTTTTTACTTGAGGCATTTTTACAGGGTCACTGCACAAAAAAACTTTATTTTTGTTAAAATACATGATGATGATTATAATTAACTGCTTTTCAGAAACCTCTGTTCTAAAAACATTTTCTGATCATAATAATTATTTTTCTAACAAAAATGTTTAAGTAAACGAAGAATTAAAATGCAAAGAACGCCTCGGAGGGCCGAAAATGAAATTAGTTTATTAAATTAATTAAACATCAAGACACTTCGGGGAGTGAAAACACTTGTTATGTTTCTTCCTTATTTTAATAATAATTGTTATTCCAAAGGGAACTGTTTGTCTTTTTCGCTACTTTCTAGGTCATGTTGATTTGGTGCTAAATGGATTATGGCTATGAAAAATCGTTGTTGTCTTTGTGTGGCCATTGGACAGTGAATAAAGTGTCACTGTGATTGTGTGAGCAGATTTTCATTTGTTTTTTTTAAGTAGTTTTATCAAAATAATTCAGTAAAATAGTTTTACGATCAAACAAACTTTATTATTTGAATCATCCAAAAATTGCGTCAATAGTTTAGGCGTGGAAAATAATCAGTACTCACATTTGCTACGCCGTAGCTGCTACGGCTCTGCTACGGCGTAGCACGTAGCGTAGCACGGAATCGTAGGATAACAGTGTTATCAAAAATTTCCTACATTAGAATAGGCGTTAAAAAACAAGCGTTTTTAATGTCATGTTTTAGATCTTACCAAACCATAAACCTTTGCCTTGAAGCCTTCACTCAACACGCAATTTTCATTACTCAAATATTCAAATAATTTTAGAAGACACAATATTTGGAAACAAAAGCGCGATAATTTAAACTGTGCCGATAACATTGGGATGTCATCCACACGGGCTGTGTTTGGTATTCCAATTAACTTTTATTCAGGTCGACGTTTGACGGCCTTCATAAATAAACTGTTCCGTTCACATTTTCTATTTAGTTTAGAGTTTTAGAATAAGGTTAGAAGGATTTTGTGGTTTTTTAGACCTATAGACTAAGCTGCAGTTTATATGTCACTAGTTGCGCCCTGCGGTTTCACCACAAAAAGTAGCCTATATGTTAATCTAGGGTGTCAGCTACCTCCATACAAAATTTTATCAAAATTGGTCCAGCCGTTTGAGCGTGAAGAAGTAACAAACATATAAACACACACACACCCACACACACACAAACTTTTGCCTTTATAATATTAGTGTGATTATTTCTGTGCTTTCTTGGGTAAGATCCACTACATCATTAGCCTAGTGTGATCATCATTTCAGCCCAAAGACGTCTACTGCGGACATAGGCCTCCAACAAGCACCGCCACTTCGAAAGGTTCTGTGCCTTTCGCATCCAGCGGATTCCATGATCAGCTTATTTAGCTTCCACTGCTGGAACACAGGCCTCTTCTCTGTAAGAGGGGTCCGTAATACCTTCAGGGTCGCAGTGACATTGTTACGTAACCTGTGATCATAGATTCGTGACTTGATTCTGAATCCCCCTCAGAGTTGAAATTGATCGTCAGTTGTTATGAAAAAATTGCTGGTCCATACATTTTCACCGCGTAGGTATTAACTTGTCTATGAAACAGCAGGTTTTCATATTTTTTTAGAAATAATTTGTCGTAGGCTAGAGGAATTAAGCCGTGAGGGGCCCGTGGCTAAATAATAACAGCCGCACAGATCAGGTTAAGCTACGCTTGCCGCGGTTGGTCTGTGGATGGGTGACCATCTTTACTTACCGTGACCCCTCCGTGCCTCGGAAAGCACGTTAAGCCGTTGGTCCCGGCTGTCATTCGAGGACCGTTGCGGGTAGTCAGAAGCCCGACAGTCTGACAACCAGTCTTACTAAGGGGTATCGTATTACCCAGTAACGGGTTGTGGAGGTCAGATAGGCAATCGCTCCATGTAAAACACTGGTATTCAGCTGCATCCGGTCATACTGGAAGCCGACCCCAACATAGTTGGGAAAAGGCTAGGCAGATGATGATGACGCTGGGGAATCAATCATGATGCTACATTCGCAGGTCGATGCATCCACTAACTGCCATGCTTTCAACAAATACCTGTGGGCAATACAAAAAGCTTTTGGTATACACGCTCGACAGAAAAAAAGAAAAAAAAATGTAATCATATTTATCGTATCCGGGGCTCTCCTGGACGGATCCTCCGGGATTGGGGTACTTAGGGAGTAACCCCGCTCAGAGTAGGTTACGAAAGAAAGAGAGACAAACTATTCTATCGTCACAGAAATACGTGCATATAATAAAGACGAATTATTTCGAATACCTAGTTAGTAAAACAATACAAATATATAAACGATTGATTGGTCAGAGGTCACAATAATATCTACAACATTTTGGTTCTAGAACCATGTCATGGCGGTTTCCTTGACGATTATAGTCAACAATCATAAACATACAGTAAGCAAGTATGGTGTTTCATGTTTGTTTATTTCTTCGCTAAAAAGAGGCATGTACCCTACAGTGAGAAGAACTAAACATATTTATATACAAGTAAATAAAATTGGAGTGTTTGTAAAATGTTAAAAAGCAGTTTTAAAAATTTTGTCTGTCTGTCTGTTTTTAGGGTTCCGTACCCAAAGGGTAAAACCAGGACCCTATTACTAAGACTCCACTGTCCGTCTGTCTGTATGTCTGTCATCAGGCTGTATCTCATGAACCTTCATAGCTAGACAGTTGAAATTTTCACAGATGGTGTATTTCTGTTGCCGCTATAACAACAAAATAATAAAAATAAAATAAAATTTATATTTAAAGAGGTATAAAAGAAACGTTTTTTGCCTTGTGATACGGAACCCTTCGTGTGCGAGTACGACTCGTTTACGGTTAATCTCCAAAATGGTAGGACAGATTTTGATGATATTATTATTTGGCAAAAAAATAGCTTTAACATAAGCACATAGCTTTAGCACATAGCTAAAACAAAAGCTACTTTTTATCGCCATACCACGCGGGCGTAGCCACGAACGGAAGCAAGTTTTTTATGCATAAAATTGAAAGAGTCACATCGCTACTGGGCGAACGCCTCAACCTCCGTGTTATCACGACCTCCCTTATCATCAAGATAAACCCAATTAACTTTTATTTAACTGGCTGCGTCCTTCACGTGTCATTAGCCAGAGTTAGGGGCGCACCAGACGTGCGTGCGACACGCGTTAGGGCAGCGGTAACGCTTATGTGTTTACAGGCCATTTATTTTGAATGTATCGACGCGCAGTTATCTTGATATGGCCGTATATTGGTTGCGATGGGCTGTATGGGATATTCATGGTGTAACTGTATGGGGTTGGTTAAGTGGGTGGGTGTCGTTCTGGGTGTTATTTATAATGTTCAATAAAAAAGTGCATTAAAAAAAATTGCCTTTGTTTGCATTCAGAGACGCGTGTCTATGTATTTAGGTATGTAAGGATCGTATAAAAGGTGAATTCTGCCAACCCTCGAGGGAAGAAGGTGTGAGTTTATATATTTATGGAAAGTATATTCAGTTATGTTTCAAATTAATATTATTTAATGATAAACAAATATCAACTTTATTATAATGGTAATTAAATTGATTTCAGAGTGACTAGCACTATTGAAAAGTTATAATTTTTTTTGAAGTTGTAGCGTAAACTGGACTTTATTGTGTAGGATTTAAAGTTATTTTTCCATAAACTCATATATGTTTACATTTTTGGCAAAAAAATCGCGGATGCAGATGAGTGTCTTATATGCCAGACCTAAAAAGCCACCAGATCAAGAATGGTTGGATCAGTCAGTTAATACGCATTATTTCTTAATTTTGACTTTTTAGAAACGAAAGGCCTCCTTTTGGTACCACAAGTGATATATATGCGAGTAACGAACGCATTTATCAAACTCAACTAAATTGCGGTAATCTAATTTGACCTTTAAAAGTACAAGTAAAGGTATTAAAGGTTACATTACTAGGATCGTATTCAGCCAGAGGATGTTTACTTGTTGAAATAAAAAACACTTTATTTGCAAGAGCATAATTCTTCAACTTTACAAAAACTCTCGACCAATAAAAACCCACTTCATCCACCTGCGCAAAAAACTTAAAAGCATAAGCTCTTAAAATCATAACTCAACTAACAAAAAAACTTCTTCCATTAAATACATCTATTGGAAAACAGTTAAAATAGATTTTCATATCCACGACTATACGGCTCTTAATCAATTCTACATCGAGAAATCGTGTCGTCCGTCTGACTTTTATCGATTCCTCTTGATATCGGACTTCGATTCCGTTTTATTCGAGTATTCGATTAGGCGAGAATCGATTTGGGTCAGGGTTGACGTTTGACCTTTGTGTTTTGGGAGGTGTCAGTGTCAATTCACGAGAGCTGATAAATATTTATGTTTTCATCGTTATTTTTGACCGTGACTGCTTGATTTATAAAATATGGATGTGGTATAGTTGTTTTGTGGTTAATTGGGGTCGGATTTTCTTAATTGGTGGTTTGGTTGTTGTCATTATTATTAGCCAATAGAGTAGGATCATGCCAATACGATTTTGTGTGTTTTTGTATGACTGATTTCTTAGTTGTTGTTTTTTGTGTTTAATTTAATGTCTATGCAGTTTAGTGACGCGAGGTACGAAGAAGCGAATATTTTCGCATTTATTAGAAAACTACCCAGCTACCGCTAGAATTTACAAGCCTATCACTTGTACACAATCATATCACTTGGTTTTAGTAGATTTTTATATTTTATTTTTTATTTATCCTTTTGATAGCTTCTTATTTTGTAAATGTGAGGACTTTGTAGGCCTTTTTGACTTTAGATCTCTAGATCATTTTTTATTTTATCAAGTCCCTGGTATTTGTTGACGGGCCTACGCTGTCTTCCCATACTTACTATAATTTGAAAACGTTGTAAAAGCCATTTTTTTTTAAAAGAATAATCGTGCATTTTCTTGCCGGCTCTTCTCCATAGGAAACGACCAATTGGAACTGTTCACCTAGCTTTTGACGTTTCATAAGTGGCCATGTAGGCTTATGTGAAATAAAATATTTTGATTTTGTCTGTTTAAAAGCTTACCAGAGTTTATATTATACTTCGTATAATCTTATGACTAGACAGTTTAATTCCTATGATTTATTGAAGGACATTTCAAAATATTCGCTGTCCCTGTTTTGTGTATCAGTCTGTTGTTAAACAGTATCCAGACCTTTCATTAATCGCGTCATTAACGATCATAAGAACTATTCTGCCGGAAAAAGAAAGAAAAAAGAAAGTGAATACGTTTATTTTCGGTAAACATGACGCAAGGAAAGAACACAAACACAAAATCTTTATGTAAAAACAAAAATCTGACTTCCAAAAAAAAACATTACAAAGTGAAAATAACTTTAATTTTGGAAATCGGTGTCGTTGGTTCTGCATTTTCGTTTTTTGACACCGACTTTGGAATTTTTTTGATTTTTGAGAATTTCACTTTGTTTCTTTTTTTTTTTTTTAAGTTTTTTGTTTGTTTTTTGTAAAAAGGTTTTTATTTTTTACTTTTTAGTTGTACCTACCTACCCAAATTCAAATTCATGTAACAACACTTGCTTGCTATGCAAATATCAGCGACAGGAAGCTATTGAAGACATCTGCCTTCCCCTTTAAAGGGTACAGGCGTGATATTATATTGTGTGATTGCGTAAAAAATGAATACTTAAGCGATAGCAGCAATCGCGGTTGATTTGCTGGCATTTATTGAAGAGTTCCGTTGCCTGTCTCCGAAACTCATCATCAGATCTTTACAAAATTTAAATGGGACCATTTCGGAATAAACCTCATTCGAACAAAAAAATAAATTTTGCAAATCCGTTATATATGGCGGAGTTATGCCCGAACATACACAAAAAAATGTATATACGTATAAACATCCGAATCGAGAACCTCCTCCTTTTTAGAAGAAGACGGTTAAAAAAAGAACAATTTGGGGGAAAATATGCGTCACGTAAAACGGTCATCTCTCAGCATAATGGACACGGACATAGAGCCCTAGTGCTGGTTTTCAGCGACAGCCAGCGATTACATGATGACGTCAAACGGTGCAGAATACACACATAAAATTGGAAACAGCTATAGCCCCAAATCAGAAGTTAAAACGAAACAACAGCAATTCCCATAAAAACAGAATCGATACTAAAACTACCTTTCACTAAGTTATCACGCATAAAACTAATGCGATTAAAACAAGTACAAAACGTGTCAATTCGGGTCACGACCCCGACCCTCCAGTATCATGAAAATACCCACTTTTCGTTGGCCAAGCTAGTTTTGAATATTAAATACATGAATATTCGATACGCGGTGCGAATCCTAATCGAGGGAATCGACTAGTTATGCGATTTTAAATTTTGTGTTTGTTTTAATAAAGCTTGTCATCGATTTAGAGAGATTGTCATCGGTTGTGTTCGGTTTTAGTTTTGTTTTAAAAGGTTTTTGGAGAGTAAACTTTAGTAAGCGTACGCTGTTATGGTTTCATAGTTATCGTTTTTGTCCTGTGACATTGGTTTTTGTGAAGAATTTGAAAATAATGCCATTATTAAGCCGAGCGAATCCGTAATAACGGGCCCATTTCGCAATAAAAAAAAAACTAGTTTTCTAGGAAACTGGATATTGAAACCTTTGCAATACGAATATTTTGTTGAATAAGTTTCTGAGAAAAGGGAACTTCGTACGTAATAAAAGTATGACTTCAAAAGATGGATCTTTGTATTTTTTTTTATCTTCGTATTGAGTACTTTACAGGCACAGGACAAAGGAATGGAAAATTATGGCCTTTGCCCAGCAGTGGGACAATACACATTAACGGAAAAACATTGTTTACTTCGCATTTATTGTGTAAAATGTTTAACGTCCATAAACATCATCTATACTTCTATACCAATATTATAAAGAGGTAAAGTTTATCCGTCTTATTACAAAACGAGATCTAATTTTAGACCTAGCCTAAAGCTTCGAGCCAGTTACTCTATTTTGAACTTTATTCCGACAAATGTAAATTTCTTAATGCAAAATTGACAACTTAGACTCGCGTTTAACGGCAGTTTTTGTAATAAGAACTTTAGCTTCGTCGGATTATAGTTCGAAATTTAAAAATGGCTGGATGGTTTAAACCTGGGTCTAAAGATAAATCTTGTTTTGTAATAAGGCCGTTTAAGTTTGTATGTCCCCTACATACAAACTTATAAACTTTACCTAATCTCTGGAAATACCAGTCGGATTTGAAAAAAGTCTTTTTGTATTTGATAGGCCAATTCTTAAGGAAGGCTATAGGCTATTTAATATCAAGCTATAACCCTTAGGAGACGAGCAAAAAGAAAAAAAAAATCAGAAATAACGGTAAGCAAAAATGAAGTGATAGCGCGGGCAGGCGATGAGATGCGACGGGGTGGGTCGGGGGAACGAAAAATTTCACGCGGACGAAGTCGCGGGCAGAAGCTAGTTGTATATAAAAAAGAAGAGTAGTCCGATTTGAGGGCTAGACAACTGGCAATCGCTTTCAAAGCGTTTTGTATCTCTACAACGACTCTCAACAGGATTGCCAAAAGGTTTTCGATACCTTCATCATCATCATAGAATAGAATATAATAGAATACTCTTTATTATGTACACCATATTAATTACAGACATAAGGTATAGAAACTGTACAAAGGGTGACACAATGGGCGGTCTTATCGCTAAAAGCGATCTTTTAAAGACAACCTTTGGATGGATTTGAAAAGGGGAAGGACAGACAAATACTGCAGGTAGTCTGTGGTGTACCATTTACATAATACAATAAATACATACATAAAGTATATTATACTAATCAATCTTAATAAATATATACATATGACAATAAACATGAAACAGGAGCAAAGAAAAGTATAATGATGATGTTTAAGGAGAGAGGAAGTGCTTTTTTATCATAATTTTAAACGCGGACAAAGATTGAGCACGCCTTACCGACACGGGCAAGTCATTCCATAACCGTACTGCTTGAACAGTAAAAGATTTGTCATAGAAACTGGTGGAATGCATCGGCATCTCTAGTCTCATCATTTCAGCAGAAAGACATCTACTGCTAGACATATATGCCTCCCCGAAGCATCGCAACTTCGACCGGTTTCAGAAGGTCTTTCTTTCCTTCCTTGGTCTACCTTATGGGATGCCTTTCAACGCTACGTTTTTCGGTACGCGGTCGCCACTCCAGAACCTTACGGCCCAGACGGCCATCTGTTCTGAGAGCTATGTGCCCCGCCCACTGCCACTTCATTGGGCAATTCTTCAGGCTTTGCGGTTACCTTGGTTTTCTGCGCAGTTCTCTTCATTTCTGATTCGATCACGTAGGGAAACTCCAAGCATAGCCCTTCCTATTGCTCTTTGGGTGAACGTTTGTCTTCTAATGAGGCCCATTGTAAGCGACCACATTTCAGTGCCATAGGTTAGGTTATGTGTTGTCATGGATTGGGGCCAGCTATCATTCGTAGATGATCTTTGACAGTCGTTACGGGTACTCAGAAGCACAAAAGTCTGACAACCAGTCTTACCAAGGGGTATAGTGTAACTTGGTTACTTGATTGAGAGTTCAGATAAGCAGTCGCTACATGTAGAATACTGGTGTACAGCTGCATTTGGTTAGACTAGAAGCCGACCCCAACATAGTTGGGAAAAGGCTAGGCAGATGATGATATTATCTGGACTAGTAAAAAAAGTTATTTAAAAAAATTAAATCGACTTCAAAAAGAAATTAACTCAAAATTATGAAATACCTTTAGTTTCGGAAGTCGGTGTCTTGGATCTGTATTTTAGTTTTAGTTTTTTGCCACCGACTTTCGAAATTAAAGTTATTTCATAATTTTGAGTAAATTTCTTTTTGAAGTCGATTTAATTTTTTTAAATTACTTTTTTATTTCGTAATTTTTAGTTTTAACTAAAACTGGAATATTTGTTTGCAATAGGTTGGTACTGTTCCCTAAGTTGTAGTAAATCTTACATTTACTACAACTTAGGGAACAGTGCAAGTAAAAAATGGTCACGATCTGATTAATAATCGCGGAGAAATGCGTGGACAAACATACATACATACATCTATCAAATTTTGTATATTTGTTTGGAAGCCCTAATAGATAGTCATATCTGAATATAATGCAGTTCCAATGATATAATGATATTACATACATACGTGTCGAATGATAACCTTTTTTTTTTTGCAGTCGGTAAAAATAGCTAAAAATGGCTAGGTAGATTGAATATAGTTAACACACTGCACCAATCATAATAGGAGACACTCCTAACTTAATCCATGCCTAAACATAATTCCGTCCTAAATCTAACAATGGCATACAACTAATATGAAAGTTTATCTATCTATAAGTTCGAGCTAGGTCCAAAGTTCTACTGCAGTAGCATCTCGTACTTAGACCCAGGTACTAAGTTGGGACGTGCAACTTGCGAGGTACCCATGTAAGATATTGAGAAGGCCTTTAAGGTGACGGAGATGAGGTTATGATTAAAACCTTTATGAGCAGTTTCAACATTTTTAACTGGAACATTACTGTGTCGTGTGTCGTCACTCAGGATACGCCAATCGAAAGAATCTGCTCAGGACTACGTCAAATCACAACGAGTTTTAATTGGCTAACACTGAGTCAGACGGGCGGCGTCACGGCACGACACAACACAGTAATATTATGAATCCGATTTTAGGATAAGTTTCGGTAAATAAATCAGGATTATAATTTTGTACTTAAACTTGGCGGTAAGCTGAAACTACAAAACGTCACTTGCTATGACACCACAGACATTAAAGAGTAATGATACTTACAAACTCCTTTTGTTTCGTCAGCGTTTTTTTTTTAATAATCTGTCAGATGAAACAGGCCTTGTTTTTTTTAATTAGAAACACCCACAATAGTTAGAAAACTTCATTATATCGGTCGTGTGTGTATAAAAGGTATCTTGCGTTTGCAAAAAAAAAAATAAGATATTGAATAATATCTAAAAAAAATTTAAACCCTTCAAAGGGTAGTTTACCAGAATCAGTGCTTCATGTGTTGCGCTACCTTAAATTAATATACTCGTAGTATAAGGCTAATACAATATTAATTGTTAGTTAAAAACATCCGAATTGAGAACCTCCTCCTTTTTTAGAAGTCGGTTAAAAACGATGGTCACTTTGAACCGCACAGATCCTATCAAGATCAACCGACCATTACCAAAAAACACTCAATCAAATGAACACAGATACTAATACCGATACCCAATTATCATCAAGTTTTTTCCTCTTCATAATACCGATAGTAGAATCACGACACGCTAATTAGCCTGTCACAGTACCCAACTATGCTACCGTTACCGCCATTTTCGTGGCCCTTCCCAAAAATTACGGTCCTCCGAGTAGGGTTACCATACGTTTGGTTCCCACTGCTGGGACAAAGGCCTCCTCTATTCGAGAGGGAGTGGGCCGTAATCCACCACGCGGGCCCAGTGCGTGTTGGTAGATGACACATATCTTCGAGTTTTTGGTTTTAGGACATGCCGGTTTCCTCACGATGTTTTCCTTCACCGTTTTGAGAGTAGTAGCGATGAAATTGTTTACACAAAGTAAAGCGCCTAGCTGAGTTCGAACCCAATTTATTCCATTTGAAATAAGATTAGATATATAAATAAACCTTTTTTTATAGTCCGGTTTTGACTTCTTTACTGTAGGCATAAGTATGGCATTAAAAGCAAAAAAGTGATTACAATACCAACTGTTTACTGCAGCTGCCGTTTGTCATGCCTTCAACGCAATAGAATTCAAAATCGGTTGAACGAACTGTAAAAAAAGGTTTCTTTAAATGTCTAATCTTATTCCAAATGGATTATAGGTCACCAACGTTCTTACCAATCGTTTGCTTGGCCAAAAAATCGAACCCGGGACCCTATGCTCCGCAATCACGCATATGACTTATGCTCTCCTAGGAGAGTGGTTCCGTCATTTTATAACGGCCGACATGAAAATCTGTCATTATCACCAGTATTTGACATTATGATGTCAAAAAACTCTCCTTACTTGGACAGTTGTAATTGTGCGACCGTTCACCGCTTTCTTAGTTTTTCTAACTGAACAGACAGCTGTGCTGCTGAGGAGTTTGTCGCGCCACTTCTTCTCCCCAGCGAAAACACAAGGAAATGGTGAAGGGCGTTTTGGGGGACTGTCTTATGTCATTTTGACTTTCGAACAGTGCTGATTCTCAGCCTAATTTGATTAAAGGACTTTTGATCTGATTAGGATACAAAAGCTTAACGAACAAGGCAGTCTATTCATGTCATAAACAGCCTATAATGTTCCCACTGCTGGGACACAGGCCTCCTCTCAGTGAGAGGGAGTGGGCCGTAATCTACCACGCGGGCCCAGTGCGGGTTGGTGGATGTCACATCATCATCATCATCATTTCAGCTGAAAGACGTCCACTGCTGGTTATAGGCCTCCCCCAAAAGAGTGGGGAGGGGGTTTGCCATAATCGCCACGCTTGGCAGGCGGGTTGGCGGGTTGGATGTCACATGTCTTCGAATTTTTGGTTCTAGGTCATGTCGGGTTGCTCACGATGTTTTCCTTCACAGTTTTGAGAGCAGTGGTGATGAAATAATTTACACAAAGTAAAGCGCCTGTCTGGGTTCGAACCTACGACCTACAACTCGTAAGTCGTGTCCGTGACCACTGGGCCACCACTGCTCTCAGTTTGCTGGCAGTCCATTGAGTGTTTGCAAATGTCTTGTTTCTTGTCCGGACTTTTCAAATAAAATGGTAACCCTACCTCCGAGTTTTAATTGGTCCAATTGATTATTATTGGACGAAAGTTGTTAATTGGTATCATGCCTTTGAAGCTGCCTCTTTGTGTGCCTTGGGTTTCCACTGAGTTTAGTCTGGTTTAGGTAAGGAAAGATAGGTAGGGATAGTAAAATGGTTTATGTATAGTTAAAACTGGTAATGGCTGGAGTAACAAAAGCATTGATTGACCTCCATGCTAAAAAACTTACATTATAAAATTGGAGATAATCTATACTTAGGTACTTTAATATTATAAACGTGAAATTAACTCTGTATGTCTACTTTTTATCCCGATATTCCCATGGGATCGACACTTATGCGGGTGAAACCGCGGGGCGCAGGTAGTATAATACAAAATCCTCGCGAACTCTACTAGTTACTACAAAACGTACGTCAAAACGAGATGATTTATAGACACGACTGAAAGTTGCGACTAAACTTCTCATGTTATGATCGATGACATGTTGCAGATGCTATCGGACATAAGCTTATATATGATGTAACTTTAAGTTGAATATCCTCTCTAGGGGTGCTTGCATAACGAAGCGGGTTGACGGTAAAGACAAGTCGGTACAGTATTTTTATCTCACGAAGCGACGCACGCTTTACTTGTGGTAACCAAGTTTAAAATACACTGTGAATGTGTGTGTCCTGCGAAGCAGTCATGCTAGCGAAGGAGGTGGCGGGATGGCTCAGGGAGAGAGCCTCCCGTCTCAGCCGCCACGGGGGACGCTCCGGGCGTCGGGAGCCGCGTGACGACTCCCGGCCACCGTAGGCGCGGGCCTGCGGACGGTGAGTAATGGGTAGCTCACCGTCCGATCAGGACCAGGCCCGTGCCGGACGGCGCGTACCTACGTGTTCCACGCGCGCCTCAAAGAGATGTCAGCATTGAGGAAGGGCCCCTTAGGACCGAAGCCTGCCGGGTCAGCGGGGTTGTCCGAAAGGGCTACCGCTGTCCCGGAACATAAAGGGCTAAGGAAGGAACATGGGATCCGTCAGTAAGAGTCTGACACTCCCTTCCGCTCCACCCAGAGCGGAGGGGGTCATATTTTGATGATTTCCCACACGAAAAAAAAAAGTGCAGGAACTTTTGGTACAGTCCGAGACAATGGGGAAGTTGGAAGTGTGTGTGTGTGCTTGTTTGTGTTTTGTGCTGACGCTATTCGTCTTCGCGCGAATTCACAGTGTTTTTGTACACCTGGTAACAACAAGTAAAGCACGCGTTGCTTCGTGATATAAAAATGCTATAATAATTATATTATTATTTTAGTTATTTCAGGCACGCGTTGCTTCGTGATGTAAAAATGCTATAATAATTATATTACCTATTATTTTATTTATTTCAGGCGTAATTCTAGTTCATAGTTTTACACTCTGAATAAATTTAAACTATAAACTTTTTAAAATTCTAAACAGATAAAAACCCAAAACTTCTATGTGTAGTAACTTTTCTATGTGTAGTAGATTTTACTACGCTACGTGGATATTGAGTTGTGGAGGTCAGTTAAGCAGTCAATCAATCAACTCAGCCTATAGCAGTTCACCGCTGGACATAGACCTCTCCCAGGCTGCGCCACAACATCCTGTCCTCCGCCTTCCGCATCCAGTCTATCCCAATTTCTTAAGGTCATCGGTCCGTCTAGCTGGGGGCTGTCCCACGCTACGCCACTCCAGGACTCTCTAATAGCCATTGGTCCTTCGACAAACATGGCTACTCTGCAAGCGATAGGCAGTCGCTCCATGTAAAATACAGGTATTTAGCTGCATCTGGTTAGACTGGACGCAGTTCATCTTCATTCGCGATTTATTTACCAAAAATATAAACAAATATGAGTTAATGGATAAATAACTTTAAACCCTACACAATAGAGTTCAGTTTACGCTACAACTTCAAACATTTTTATAACTTTTTCAATTGTCCTAGTCACTCTGAAATCAACTTAATTACCATTGAAATTAATTTGATATTTGTTTAACGTGAAATAATATTAATTTGAATAGACTTTAGGAAAAGGCTATGCAGATGGTGTTAACATGAATAATGGGAATTTTAGAAAGGAGAATGGCCAAAAGTCGTACAAAAAGTCTCATGCATCAAGATCAAAATATTGTAGTAATTATTTTCATAATGTTTTTACGACATTACGCGTCGAAGATTTAATTTTTGAACAGGGAATTTAATTTAAAGTAAAAATGTGTTGATATTATTTTATTCCCTTTACATGACGTAATTCAGAGAATAAAAATAAAACTCGATTTTTTATACAATAAAGGGTCTTTTAATTTCTTTCTGGTATAGAATTTGTTGCACAATTTTTTTCACAAAAGGAGACAATTTTCTATTTGTCTTATCTTTCAAACGATAAGCGTAAATAAATCGAAAACAAAAGAAATGGACGACTGAGGGCCCGAATTTTATCTAGGTTATAACTTTCAGACAACAAAAAGTGGTGACCTATTCTTGCTTTCATAAATTTTCACAATTTATTTAGTAGCATATTATACGATTTCAAACAGTAGCTATAAGTTAATGATTTCATTTTATTTGCGTAATAAACTTTCACGTGTATGGGAAGTGAGAGCTCATTTTGTACGAAGATACACAAAGTAAGGACAGTGTTTTGCAATAATGTCTTGTTTTCACAAATTTTGTTTGGCATTAGCTTAGATTTTGGCATAAAGACTTTTTCTGTAGTGTCAATAGTTTATCAGTTTTAGGTGGGCCCTCAATCCTCTATGTGAGAACTGAGGGCCCAACTTTACAGTCTCTAACTCGGTTATTTGACTTTCACAAAATCTGATTCCAACTTTCACAATTCTTTGGGAATGTTCACTAAATCCTAAGCACATTTTCAAAGAGTTTTCACAAAGTGGGCCCTCACACCACACGCACATTAAATCTTTGACTTTGACTAGGCTAAACAAGTGGTAATCGCTTTCAAGTGGCAAACTTTTCGTATCCTTCTTTTCGTATCCTTTTGATCAAAAATGATCAAACCGATCTCCCGTGAGGAACCAATAAAGCATCAAACGAGCCTTTAATAGTATTAGTAATATAAAATAATGGTAGGTACCTACTATTATTAATAAAAAATCAATATTATGTCCTTCGTTATTAATTTGAAGCCTATATTCGGAGTGCCCTCGGAACCCACTTGCGTACGGCTCCCAAATAAATTGTGTATTTCTGTTAGTAGGTTGTTTTTGTGAGCTGTTGTAAGTCAACAGGTTATAACAAGCTTTAAGTTAGATGTTCCCAATATTATAATTATGCATTTATATTTAATTTGAATTGATTATACTGATTTCTGCCGATGTATTCTGTAAAACTCTCGCTGTGAAAACTTAGGTGAAGTAAGCTGACAGTCCACCTGATAATAAGGATTGGCAGTTCACTTCATGCTCACTTCACCTTCGATTTCACGGTGATATTTTTACAGAATACATCGGCAAACGCTGTCTAAGGCAGAGTACAGACGAGCAGCACTTTGCTGTCGACAGAGCCAACTTCAGCTGTCGACCGAGGCAACTGCAGCTGCCGCCATTGGTCGGCGTTTGCCGTCGACACGTGGAAAGCAAACGCTGTCCATTGACGACAGATACAGTATGAGCGCAGCGCGCGCGCTGCCTTGTCCGTCGACTTCAAATAGACTATGCTAACGTTCGCGGCGCGCTACAACGAATACTGCAGCAGTTGCTTTGGTTGACAGTAGCAGTTGCCTCTATCGAGAGCTGAAGTTGTCTCTGTCGACACCTGCAGACAGCTGAAGTTGAAGCTGTAGTTGGCTCTGTTGACAGTTAAGTTGGCTCTGTCGACAGCTGTATTTAGCTCTGTCGACAGCTAAAGTTGGCTCTGTCGACAGCTAAACTTTCCCCTGTCAACAGCTGAAGTTGGCTCAGTCGACAGCTCAAGTTGGCTCTGTCGACAGCTGAAGTTGGCTTTGTCGACAGCTGAAGTTGGTTCTGTCGACAGCAAAGTGCTGCTCGTTTGTTTGACGCCTACGAAGTTTCAATACATTAAGAGACCAAACTTATACTGGTTTGTTAATATTGACTTGCGACCTACCGTACTCATGTCAATGTACAGACACCAGCACATCAAGCTACCCAAAAATGTAAAATTTTCCCTATCAACTTTGAACCTTGTGCTTTAGCGATAAAGTTGAAAATCTATTAAAGAAATTTGACAGATTGTAGTAAGCTTGATGTGCTGGCGTCTGTACCAAATAATTATTTATACTTTCTTTTTCTTTAGGGCCTGATTTTTCAATTGTCAGATATTTTTTATCTGAGAAACAAATATTGCGGTTTTACACTTTTGTATAGAAAATATGACAATCTGTCATATTTATTCTTCAGTTATAAGTTATCTGACTATCGAAAAATCAGCTCTAAGTGGAGTAAAATAACACGGGACGAAATGTGTAAATACGCCATCATGCAGTTAGCAAACGTGGTTCAGGAAAATTCAGCGAAAATGCTCTTCACTTAGTTATAAATATACCACAGAAATAAGTTAAAAAACGCACAGTTGAAAAACACACAGCTTAGTTGAGTCAACCGAACTTCAGCCAGTATCAAAAACTATATAAAAAAAAGATTCGAAATTATGACGTTCACCTGCCAACATCATTTCAAATATTCAAATGAAAATATTTCTAATAAAAAAAATTCGCACAAACAAATCTATGTTTTGGTATCAATTTTTCATAGGCGTCAACTTTTCACCATTTGAAAGGCTCAAATAAAAACCTAGGGATTTGATGCATGGAACCATATGACGGTTTTCATGAAAAACGTTTGCGACAAACTGCGCAACGTCAATACTGACGGTAAGCGGTGTTTTGGCAGAAATTTGAACGTACGAGCATTGCCGAATGATAGGCTATGCATGTGGGTATTAAGGGCGATTTTTGAAGAAAGTCTTTTGGGCATTCAGACCATAGACGCTAGGTTTCTTCTCAAAGTTTTCTTTGACGTGATTTCAGTGGTGTCAACGAAACTGAATGCATTTAAACAGGACACGGTAAAGTTATAGACTCTGCAACTGCTCTTCAAAACGGTGAAGGAAAACATCATGAGGAAATCGGCATGTCCAAGAGCCAAAAAATCGAAGACATGTGATATCCACCAACCTGCACTGGGTCGTGTGGTGGAATACGGTCCACAACTCCACATCCTCTCACAGAGAGAAAGCCTGTGTTCCACCAATGCGAACTTTGTAGGCTGATTAAGCTCTTGACTACCCAGAGTTTTCAAGACGTAGATAAGTATCGCCATTCGTGAAGGTCCTCACTGATTCAAAGCCCTGTCCCTCGTCGATCAAAGACGAATCAAAAAATGAGTAATCCAGAAATAATCCCAAACACGGAACCGATTCGATCAACAATAATTCATGATCAAAAACCTTCTTCAATATCATATCCCATTGACATTGCCAAGAGTACCATTCAGCCCGAAAATAATACCACACAAGTACATCGGGAATATTGAGTGATCGCCTTCACAAAGCCATCTGATTACTATGCGTATTCAATACTTACGGTAAGTACCTTCTAACTTTCGTACCTACCGATTGCGTGGAAAGAATTCTTATTCGGTATGCGATTATCCGTTCAGGTGTCAGAAATATCTGTACGAGTTATATAGGTATAGGATTTAGCGATTCGTGATCGGGATAACTTTGACGCTTGAATTGTGTGCGATTTTTAGATGAATATTTTATCGTATACAAAGATTAGTTTGTATCGTAAAATGCGATTTTGATATTATGTATTCCGTAAGATTTTCAAACAAATATGTTCACGTTTTAACATAAAGTTTATTCAAGCTTGTTTCAAATTTATGTTATTTCAAGTTAAACAAAATATATCTAGTTTATTTTAATAAGAATTAAGGGGCCGGCGGAGCATGCGTAGTTCATACAAATGTAATACCAAATTAATTTGTAAATCAAACATATTCTTAAGGTAGTGTATTTAATCCGATTGGACTATAGAATATCTAGGTTTTGAATGGTCACTGATTCAAAGAAGAGTTAAGAGATAAATAAGTTTTCTATAGAAATTTGAAATTCCTCATAATTATCTCGTCTTTATGTCTGAGTCCTTTCAGTGTTTTGGGACACTGAGGACAGGATAGCAGCTGGAGCATAGTTTGCGACGTAGCTTGGCTTGACTTTGAGAATTGTTTTTAAGTTTTCCCTTAAATAACACCTCGCATTCTGAATTTCGGCTCAGTGTATAGCAATATCCAGTTAGTAATGTTTGAATCCCATGCACTTAATAAGCGTCGCTTTAATGCTGCAGGCTGCTCCCTAACAGGGTCATGTACTCATTAGTTGGGACAAGTCTTAGTCTGTAACTGTATGCACTTCATCATTCCAGCCGAAAGAAGTCCACTGGTGGACATAGGCCTCCTAAGCACCGCCACTTCGGCCGGTTCTGTGCTTCCCGGCTCCAGCGGATTCCGGCGGCCTGCACAAGGTCATCGGTTTACCTTGTGGGAGGTCTTCCAACTCAAGTCTACTGTGTGCACATTGTTCAATTAGTAACTGCTGTCGCTGGAAACCAGCGCTGGGGCTCTGTCTCGTATAGGGTCGTAGCATTATGCTGAGTGATGGCCGTTTTGCGTGAATGTGGAACATGTTTTCTTCCAACTTTTTTTGAGTTATTCCGTTCTGATCCCCTAAACCCCCCCTCCACCCCCCACTTCGATCCCCTCCTGGATCGTCTTCTGTTTTAATCTTTGTCTTATCCACTACAAACTTTCTCATACCGGTTTGATCCGCTTTTTCTTTTGTTTTTGATCCTGAAGGATCGTCAGCAACAAAATTTGTGTTTGTATTCTTTTTATGCGTCATGTTTACCGCAAATACATTTCTTTCTATTAAATAAATAAACATAACTTTTGACATGCGAGAGTAATAAGCACCTCTGTTAACTCCCTAGTAGAATATAAACGTGATAATAATTTCCATACAAAATCCAGGACTTAAAACTCAATAAATACCGACTCCAGCCGTAAAACAATAGGTAACTAACGAAATGAAATACGATTGCAACTTTGTCATGGATCGGGCTAATGCGGGTATCACTGAAATTGACGTTCGAACTCCGAGCGTGAGTTGAATCGACAATCGCCGCGCGTCATCGAACCGCGCCATTCGCTTTGTATTTCGCTTTGATTTTTAGGATGAACTACGGTATGCGGGACGATATTTAGTGCGAATATTTGGCACCGTTGTGAAGTGGATATTTTATTTACCTATACGCACATTGAAGAGCCTTTATGCTTTTCATCATCATCATTTCAGCCGAAAGACGCCCACTGCTGGACACAGGCCTCCCCCAAGCACCTCCACTTCGACCGGTTCTGTGCTTCTCAAATCGAACGGGTTCTACACGTTCGGGTTTACGCTTTACTTTGTGTAAATTAATTCATCACCACTACTCTCAAAACGGTGAAGGAAAACATCGTGAGGAAACCGGTGTCCTAGAACCGAAAAACTCGAAGACGTGGACGGCCACCATCCAGCACTGCTGACGATTCGCCCGTTTCAGGCGAGTCTATGCGATTCGACTAATACGCAGACGGGTCTCCATATGTAACGGATGGTCACCCATCCACGCACTAACCTCGACAAGCGTAGCTTAACCTTCGATCGACCCGTTCGACTTTTATTACTTAGCCACGACCCCCCTGCATAGTACTGCAAAGATGTTGATTAGTTACTCGGTTGTCAGTAGGTACATATCCGAACATTGTTTGAAGGTGGCATTAGAATGGCCCTTCGATGAAACCCCTCGAGATCAATTAGCTTGGTAATCAGCGGCTACAATGTGTCATGTGTAGTTTATGACAAGTAGGGAGCGAGGTTATGTTTATGTTATACGAGCTGGGATATCGACGTGCAAACTCTAACCATGAATTCAACACACGATTCCAGAGCCATTGACAAAACATTGAGATTTCTTTATTACGTGTAAGTTTAATATAAAGGTATAAAACCGAAAAGGGATCGGCACCGTATCAACTCGAGCCGTTCATTATTCTTTGTATGAAACTTCCTACTGCAACGCACACTAGTCGGAATCGTAACGTAATCGCCTCGCCTCGGGACAAGCTCACGAACCGCGGTGCGTTACGGCTCGTCGTCCCCGCGCTTACAGCTCGTCGTCCCCGCGCTTACGTCTCTTCGTCCACCCTTGCCCCTCTCACCCCTCCGGCCTGCCTGCTGCACCATCTACTAGCGGTCGGCGAGGCGTAAGCGCGGCGTCGCCTAGCCGTAGCAGAGTCGACGTATCGGAGCTTCTGATCCGCTTTGGTTACGTGCTTACGTTAGGTTCACGCCTGTTTGACGGCGAGGCGAAAGGCGATACGGTACCGATGTATTGTGCACACAGACTTTTCGGAATAAATTCTCTAAATGATAGTGAAAACCGCATTAAAATCCGTTGCGTATTTAGAAGTACAGACGCCAGCACATCAAGCTACCCGAAACTGTAAAATTTTCACAATCAACTTTGAACCTTATGCTTAATGGGCCGGCGGAGCATGCGTAGTTTATACAAACGTAATACCAAAATAATTTGTAAATCAAACATATTCTTGGTAGTGTGTATTTATTCCGATTGGATTACAGAATACCTAGGTTGCCAAATATAAATTTTGAAAGAAGACTGATATAAAGACGAGATATGAGGAATTTCAAATTTCTATAGCAAACTTATTTTTCTCATAACTCGTCTTTAAATCAGTGTCGAGTTCGATTCCCTGGTCGAACGCATTTTTTTTTAGATTTTTTATAAGAATGTTTTCAGTAGCATCCAGGAGTCTGGGTTTGTTCCCGTCCAATGGCAATAGACATCATGATTGGCCACTGACTAATTTGTTTTATTTACTGATCAATTTTGGATTCACGAATGCTCATTATTTCCTTTCCTTGGTGCATTTACACAAAATAACCAAGAGCAAATTAAGGTCTTCTATGCTTACGGGCGTTGGAAAATATTACTTTCACATCATACACAACAACATCATCATCTGCCTAGCTTTTTCTCGACTTTATTGGGGTCGGTTTCCAGTACACGGTGCTACTGCCTATCTGACCTCCACAACCCAGTTACTGGGTAAAACGATACCCCTTGGACACCACGACAACCCTTCAAAATTTCAAACCATACACAACAATTAACAAAAAGCTGCGCCCCGCGGTTTCATCCACGTCAGTATCGATCCCGTGGGAATATCGGGATAAAAAGTAGCCTATATGTTAATCCAGGGTGTCAGCAGGGTGTCAGCTGGATGGCAGGGGGTCAGCGGGATTGTCCTGGTCAGCGGGATTGTCCGAAAGGGTTACCGCTGGCCCGGAACATAAAGGGCTAAGGAAGGAACACGGGTGGGTTTTAGTCAGTAAGAGTCTGACACTCCCTTCCGCTCCACCCAGAGCGGGAGGAGTCATTTGATGATTTACCATCCGCAAAAAAAAAAAAAAAAAAAACGGTGTCAGCTACCTCCATAGAAAATTTTATCAAAATTGGTTCAGAGTCCAGCCGTTTGAGCGTGAAGAAGTAACAAACATATAAACACACACACACTCACAAACTTTCGCCTTTATAATATTATGACGCAAGCACTCGAAATCACACTTTAACACCACTGCACAAACTGCAATTAAATGAATCTCATTACGAACTTCAATTGTTTTAGCAGCCCATAAGCTTCTACAGTCCACTATGTTCAGTAATAAACAATCAAACGGCTTTCAAACAGTTGAAAATGATCCTATAAAGTAAACATTCCAAGCGTCAATAAGGGTTATAGTGCACTGTAGTAAAGTACTATGACTAACACGATTTAAAGGGCTTACAGGACCTAAACACGAAAAACGCAAGTTTTAGAAACAATAAAAATATATGATCGCCTACAGTAAAAAAAAACAGAAAAATATATGATATTCTTCAGGATATATACACAGATCAAAAGTGTCTAGGGATCAACATATATTTTTTCAATAACTTTTCTCCTGATTGATATTAATTAAAATTTTCTTTAAGGATTCATCAAATAAAGTGTTTTCGTTTGTCACAGTAACGATAAACCAAGTCACCTTTGCATTAATAAAGAAATTTGCCATTTTCCTAATAAAGGGATTTTTGACATTTGAACCACTAACACAAAAGTTCGAAAAAAAGACTGAAATAACAGTTTTCTTTAAAATTTTATTGGGTAACTTAAACAATTAATAATCCGTGTTTCTACCGCGAACACTAACAACACAAGAACATCGGTTTGGCATACTCAAAATGAGTTCATCCAAATCACGCTGTGGAATGGCCGCCCATGTTCGTTGCAACAACAAAAAAAGGTCTTCTTGCGACTGGATACCCTCCATATTCGGCAGAGCTCTTCTCTGTAGCATATCCCATGCATGCTCAATCGGGTTCAAGTCTGGCGACTGAGCAGGCCAGGGCAGGACATTGATGTTAGCTGCGGCGAGAGTCTGTCTTACAACTCTTGCGGTGTGCGGTCGTGCATTATCATGCATTAACTGAAATAAGGGACCGATTTGCACTTGTAGAGGAACGATGACGTCAGATACAATCGTCTCAGCATAAATTTGAGCGTTGAGGTTGCCTCTGATCCAAATCAACTCAGTTCTTCCGCCGATCCAAATACCCGCCCATACCATGATGGTTCCACCACTATAAGGATGGACTTCCTGGCAGGATTTTAATCGCTGTTGGCGTCCAGGGGTTCTCCAGTGTCGTATACGTCTTGTATCCGGTCTCATACCAAAACGAGACTCATCAGAAAAGCACACGAAACGCCATTGTTCTTCTGCCCAATTTCTGTGTTCAAGAGCCCATTGATATCGAATCCTACGATTGTGCATTGCTATAGGTGGTACCCGTAGCGGTCTTCGGGAATGAAGGTTCACTTCATGCAAGCGGTTTCTGACTGTTTGGTCGCTAATTAAGTTCCCTGAAGAGTGATGAAGCCTCACGGCTAACATCATGGCGGTTATTGTTGGAGCTCTTCGAGTTAAGATTTGAATGTATCGGTCTTGTCTCCGTGTGGTGCAGCGATACCGTCCTCCATGGCGCTCAGCCACGGTACCAGTGCTTCGGTAACGTGTCCAAAGTCGACTGATAACACTCTGACTTGTATTCAGAGCTAAAGCCACAGTACGTTGCCGGGAACCAGCTTCTATCATTCCCACGGCTCTGAGCATTTCTTCCCTGCTTAAATGACGTCGCCGCTCCATAATAACGTTGGTTTTAATCAGTAGTAGGGAAACAGTAGCACTAATAATGTCTTCAATGCGTTGTATGTTTTTATAGGGAAAATATTGACAGCTGATTTTCATCTTTTACTCGAATTTGATTCACAGTTCCTGATTCAAATTATGAAATGCACCAAAAAGGATCCATATAAATTTATAAAATCATAAATTTATTACAAAGCCACATCTCAATCTCAAGAAATCCGCATAAAAATGCTTGATCCCTAGACACTTTTGATGTGTGTATATGCTAGGTTGATAGTGTGTTGAAAACATAATACAACTAATTTGATACGATAGAAAAAAATCATAAAGATACCACTAAAAACTTTCTTTTTACAATAAAAACCATGCTAATATACATACAATCTGATTTTTTGTCAGATTATTCTACAAGCAACATACTAAAACATTAGTGTTTTAATTTTTTAGTCCAAGCAATAGATGTTTTGTGATTAAATAATTGCTTCATATTTTGCAATAAATTACCAGCGTTGTGTCATCGCGCTTCTCTTTCTTTTCTGCAGTCCGACAGTGACCGCGCTTTAGGTCATATAAGCTCCTTAAATCTATATAACATACATAACATCACGCCTGCAATCCCCGAAAGATTAGGCAGAGGTCTACCTTAGTGGAGTAGTGGTGGCCCTGTGGTAACCCGCAGCAGGATGGGTGCCCCGACTTATGAGTTGGTGGGTTCGAACCCAGACAGGCGCTTTACTTGGTTTAAATAATTTATCACTACTGCTCTTAAAACGGTGAAGGAAAACATCGTGAGAAAACCGGCATGTCCTAGAACTTCGAAGACATGAGACATCTACCACGTCACACCGGGCCCTCGTAGATTATAGCCCACTCCCTCTCGAAGAGAGGAGGCCTGTGTCCCAGCTGTGGGAATAATATAGCTGGTTATGCTTCGTTAGTACACACACATATATTATAGTCTCCTTTATTTAATTTTAAAGATATAAATTATATTTTTAAATATTATTTTATATTAAAAGAAAACTACTACTTAGTTACTGGGTTGTGGAGGTCAGATAAGCAGTCGCTCCATGTAAAATACTGGTATTCAGCTGCATCCGGTTAGACTGGAAGCCGACCCCAACATAGTTGGGAAAAGGCTAGGCAGATGATGATGATGATTAAAAAAAAACATTTAGAAATATAAAAAATAGTAGCCCACCATTATCGGGAACCTACCAAGCTACAGGCGGTCAGGGCTCCTGAGAGAGGAACCTCCTAACAATGCAGGCCGTGTCCAGAAGTACTGTTCTCTGAATCAAGCCCTTGATCCAACTGCCCAACGAGAGCCTCTTCAGGTGTTGGTCGAGGCCCTTGGCTATTAGCCCATTGGCTGTCATAACTATCGGCACAATGATTGCTTAGTCAACATCCCACATGTCGCGAGCCAAGTCAAGATACTTGATTTGTTTATCTTTCTCGGCTTTCACGAGGTTTTCATCATGAACGGTTATGTCAACAATCATTGCGCGCCGCTCTAATCGATCCATCACCACTATATCAGGCTTATCGATATTATAGTTATTTATTTTAAGTCCCTTGTGAAACGGGGCGAACCTATTGGCATCCTATTTAAAAAAACCCAATGGCGCAGCCCGACCTGGGAATCGAACTCAGGACAGCAGTAGCACTTGCGAACACGTGAACAACGAGGCAGAAATCGATATAACAGTGTTTTTTTTAACAGCGTTTTCATTTTTAAATAGTCAGCCATTGATGTAAACGCAATTGAGTGTGAATTAAATCGGTAATTTGTTGACAGAGAGTGTTGAGTTAATGAAGTGTTAATGTGCGGGTTGATTAACGAAACAGTGATATTATTTGTGTATTTAAACGCGCATGAGAACGACGATAATATCGCTGCGATTCTCTCGCTCGTGGAGACATCCCCTAAGGATTATACCTTCCTTTCATAAAGCTGCAAATACACATGCCTCTTATGATTCATGATTCTTGTAATTTACAGTCCGTTTATGGTTAAAATTAAAACTCTTGTATCATTATCAATAATGAGACAAAGAACTCATAGCTTTGCATAATGAAGTACACATAACAGGTAAAATTAGTTTACAAATATATTTATATGCTCAGTTTGGCAATCAAAAATGCTACCATACACTGGTAAGCAAAACGATTCGTTTTTGTTTTATAAGAACCGAGCATTACTTACACAGAAATATGTTAGTCAGTATCTTGCATTGTGCCCTAACATCTTCTGATTGGTGCACTCACCAATCAAAAGAGACATTTTACAGCAATAGGATGCAAGTAACTGGAGGGGCCCGTGGCTAAATGTTAACAGCCGCACAGGTCGATCGATCAGGTTAAGCTACGCTTGCCGCGGTTGGTCTGGTTACATACCGAGACCCTTCCGTGCCTCGGAAAGCACGTTAAGCTGTTAGTCCCGGCTGTCATTCGTGGATCTTTGACAGTCGTTACGGGTAGTCAGAAGCCCGGAAGTCTGATAACCAGTCTTACCAAGGGGTATCGTATTATCCAATAACTGGATTGTGAGGGTCAGATAGGCAGTACCTCCATGTACTGACGCCAGCACATCAAGCAACTACAATCTGTATTTTTTTTAAAATAGAATTTCAACTTTATCGCTAAAGCATAAGGTTCAAAGTTGGTTGGGAAAATTTGACAGTTTCTGTGACAGTGACAGTGCTGGCGTCTGTACAATACTGGTATTCAGCTGCATCCGGTTAGTCTGGAAGCCAACCCCTACGTAGTTGGGAAAAGGCTAGGCAGATGATGAGGATGCAAGTAACTTGCATACAGGCATTTGTATAACGTGCTTATTATAATATCCAGTTGTTTAGACAGTGCACTGTCTGTCATTCAGTCACGAAGCTGTTTCTAACTACAAAAGTTGAGCACTCCATTTGTTCACTTCTCCATGACCAAAAGCTCATCGAGTTTGCACAATGGTATACGAATATAAATGTATTTTAAAATACCGACTGGCTCCCTAGAGTATGGCGCATGCACTAACTGGAACAAAAGTTATTTCGATTGCAACTCGACGAATGTGACTCGATCATACTGTTTTTGTGGAAGTCTGATTGACAAATTGTATGCTTTTGTTTGGGAGTTTATGAAAGGATTGTTAAAAGTTGACTGGGATATTGTTTGTGGTAGGTAGGCTGTGTTGTGGATTTTGTGGTCGCAAGGCGGGCTGCTAACAGTAAGGTTTGGTTTCTGATTCTCAGGACAAGGAAAGAAGACTGAGGTTTTCTCTGATTTTCTTCACGAGGTTTCTTCAAGTTAAGAGGAGTTTCTATCAATTAGGTATACAGGACGGCAATCGACATGCAAACTGTCACCATTCAGTACATGATTCTGGACAACCCTGCGATGGAATTTTTCTTCGGTTATGGGGATTACAGGACCTAAACGCAAGTTTTAGAAACAATAAAAGTATATGATCTAGTACAGTAAACAAAATCAGGAAAATATATTATATTTTTCAGGATATATGCTAGGCAGATAGTGTGTTGAAAACATAATAGAACAAATTTGATACGATAGAAAAAATCATAAAGATACCTCAAAAAACTTCGTTTTTACAATAAAAACCATAGTAATATACATACAATCATTCTGATTTTTTGTCCGATTATTCTACAAGCAACATACTAAAACACTAGTGTTTTAATTTTTTAGTCCAAACAATAGATTTTTTGTAATTAAATAATTGCTTCATATTTTGCAATAAATTACCAGCGTTGTGTCATCGTGCTTCTCTTTCTTTTTTATGCAGTCCGAGAGTGACCGCGCTTTAGGTCATGTAAGCCCCTTAATAGAAAAAAAAGTACTGTTCCATATATTTTGAGTTATTCCGGTCTGATCCCCTGAACCCTCCACCCTTCCTCGATCCCCTGCTTGTTCGTCTTCTGTTTTAAGCTCTGTCATATCCACTATAAACTTCCTCATTCCGGTTTGATCCGCTTTTTCTTTAGAACGGGTTATTCGCACTTCGTCCCATTCGCACTTCGTACCGCGTTCGCAGCTGGTCCCATTCGCACTTGGTTTCATTCGCACTTGGTCCCATTTGCATTTGGTTCTATTTGCACTTGGTCCCATTCGCACCCATATGTGCTGAATTCATGGATACAGGTTGCGCTTCGATGTATCTGTCACCCTGTTTAAAGGAATATAACAACGGTACTGATATGAATTGTAAATATATCATACTAGCTGCGCCCCGCGGTTCGACCCGCGTAAATGTCGATCCCTTGGGAACATCATATGCTAGTCCAGGGTGTCAGCTACCTCCATACAAAATTTTATCAAAATTGGTCCAGCTGTTTAAGCGTGAAGAAGTAACAAACATATAAACATTCCTATGGAGAAGAACGGACAAGGCACTTGAGTGGACTTGTCCAGTCAATGCACGCATTTGTTTGCAATTATACAATAAATGTACATGCTACAGTTATAATTTATGATTTAATACATTCATTGCCGAAATACGATACATTTGGATCCGATTGCCATATGAAAAATATCCATTATGTTGATTATCTCAGCCCTCGTTAATATCTCATCGGATATGCATGCGATTGCAATAAATTATTCAGAAGCAGTGGCATTTCAAAATTAATATGGGTACTGCCTCCGTTTTTAATGTTTAATTTATTCTTTTCAATTTGAGAGTAAGATTCGGTCAAATATTTATATTGTGATTTGTAAGTAAGTCAGTTGGAAAAAGATTCAAAGGCATTTTCCCGATATTACCATGGGATCGACACTTACGCGGGTGAAACCGCGGGGCGCAGCTAGTTAAAATTAAAACAAAAATACTAGAGTTACCTACTAAGTTATAAGACTTAGGGCTGATTTTTCCATCGCCAGACAACTTTTATTTGAGGAATAACATTGACGTTAGACAGTTTTTGTCTGAAATAACTGTCAAAATTTCAAAATTATTCCTCGTTAAAGTTATCAGATGATTGAAAAATCAGCCCTAAACAAATTTTAATATTATTATCACTTTCTTAACATACAACCCTTTCTTGAAACACCGCCAGCATCCATTACAGACACACTGGGTGGGAATAGTAACGGGAAAATTGTAATGTTTATGTTTTTGTTTTTAGTTCACTTTGTATTAGATACCTACTAACATAGATCTTAAGAAAATTGTTACTAACACTTATATGGACTCTGTCCGAAATAAATAGAATTATTATTATTATTATTACACTTGCGACTAAAAAAACAGCATCACACCTTAACATTTACAAAACGTGTAGCGCTCCGTACAAGTTAGTCTTAAACTCTCATATCTCACTCCCCTGAGACTGCTACACAGTGTAATTGCCTCCGTTACCTCCGACGTACCTCCGGGAGGCTGCGAGAGGTCACGTAACTAAGATTTATGCGGTTGCTTATGCTTTGAGGTCCGAAATTCTGCTTAGCTGGCTCGCAGTGTAATGCATGGAGGGTCAAGGTTAAAATGGAGGAAACGCAGTGGTTAAAAGTATTTTTGAACTAGTTTTTACCGGTCTTATCCCGTATTTTTTCCCCTGTATGGCAAATCAATCAATTCAGCCTATTGCAGTCCACTGCTGGACATATGCCTCTCCCAGGCAATACCCTGTCCTCCTCCTTCTGCATCCAGTTTCTCCCAGCCTCCTGCTTTAGGTCGTCCGTCCATCTAGCTGGGGGGCATCCCACACTACGTCTGCCGAATGCCGATACGCGGTATGGCAAATTGCTTTGTATTCAGAGACGAAAAATAATTAATTTCCACATTTGTGCGGCTTTCTCTTGACTTTCCCATATAAACTCGAAAGAAAGAAAAATTGTTCTATTTGTGACAGAAACACGTGCATACAAAAATATTATTAATTCTAATACTTAATAAGGAAAAAAAAACAAAATAAACAGAACTTAGTTTTAAATCTCTAATATTTATGTCAGGATTTACAGCAAAATGTGGATGTCATTTAAAAGATGACACTAATATAAAAAAAAAAATCAGCTGTTCCCTACATTTTGACGAGCTATACGAACCGAAATGTAGGGAACAGCTGATTTTTTTTTCGCGATTTCAGCTTTGGTCCCATAGTAGAAGTTGTTCATAATGATGAGTACAATGACCTCTTAAGAGGTTATTAATGTTTTACCAATAACCCTGTATAATAAGCAGCAGTCAAATGGTGAGGGCAAAGAATTCCCCTTAAAAAAATTGTCATCTTGGTGTACGAAAGAGCGAAAGGCGTCCAGAAGGACCAATCTGGCGCTGTTAGCATCCCACGGATTTTCGCGCACTTCACTAATCTAAGCCTTCCACCTTCGGGAGTCTCCCCACTTTACGCTCTGCTGGACTCTCCATGATGACAAAATAAAACGCCGCACCACCTGAATCTTCTGTCTCCGTCCTACCATACACCATCCTTGTCCAAGATTTTGTTCAAGTCAGCTCCCGCAATAAAAGCACCAAACCGGAATGAAGAATCCCCACAGTAACTAATCCGGGCCGTCCGGGAAACGTGTCGGAACCGTGTCGGAAAGACGGTTAATCCTCACTACTGTACTGCCGGCTGTCAGGCGGATTATAATACAAGTGTTCTTTAAAATCGTCAGTGAGATTCGGAATAAAATATGATGGGAGAAGATGTTTGTTTCGTAGGCGATAAACCAGAGAGCCACAGAGGTTTTGTGGATGTTAAATTATCTAGAAATAAATAGATTAACATATTGAAAGAAGAATCATAATGTTACTTAATTATTATAAAACCATAACATAACAAATTATTATTATTATACACCAACATGTAAACTCGTACACATACACGCTTAAAAACATAAACTAGTCATTCATTACGTTACATAACACTATGTAGGTACCATTTTGTTAAAACTCAGATGTGTCTTCTCGACATCCGTGTGTCACTAACGGGATGCAGCAGAATACCAGCGTCAGGTATTGTACCTGGCATATGCTGAGCTGGACTCCCATTTGGTGCAACCATGAGACACACACCGCCCAGTAGTGATCGACCGTGATAGATGTACATGAGCTAGGTGTCTATGGGTCAACTTATCTTTTTAATCTTTGTTTCATTTTTTTTCTTTCACCTGTTTTTAGTGTTTTTTAATACCTGTATTGTGTCTTTTGTTGCACTGAATAAACGTTTTTCTATCTATCTATCTACTTATACAATGTGTGACTGAATTAATACACATTATGAAAGTAGTTTGTTTAAAATCGTTTACTGAATCGATTTCTGACATTTTAATATAGGTAATTTTTTGTCCAAAACAAAAGAAACAAAAGAAAATTATACATCATTTGTTCTTATACGTAATTACAACAATATTAAACAATATATACAAAACTACGAACAAGACATTAGTGGTTAGCAATAATTCGAGCTAACGCCAGGCTCGACGCCTCCGGTGTACATTCATGCAATAATTCCTAGATCGGTTATGTAGTCGAGTGCCAGGCATACAAGATGATTGACATTCGATTAACCTATGCTCTTGATTCGAGATTCGTGTATAATAATATTTGTAATGGTTACCACAGTATGTCCTGAGCATGTTTTTCTTTTCTATTTAATTGTGTTGTGTTGTTATCGTAATGAATGCTTAAATGTTATTAATAAAAGGAATTTATTAGATAAAATAATATACTTATGTTGTGTAAATAATTAACTATCACAATACACACACAATATTTTTACACAATAATTAACAATACTACTAATGTCAACATAACAATTTCCAACTACGAGATACTGATAAAAGCTAACCATGTGGGTAGAACGATATTTTTTGTAGTAGTAGTAATACTAGTTTGGTTGCAATGGCACAAAAACTATTGATTATAATTTAAAAGATGTGATTGCTTTTGAACCAGAGTCTGATAAAATAATAATTCTTACTGATTTACCAAAAATATTATGTTAAAAATACTGAATACTTCTACTTCTTGACTTGTCTGTAATAGAATTTGCACCTCCACCCAGTTCTGACTGTATTGGACACAATAAATCTCATTGTCGCAGGGGCACAAAATGGCAATGCTTCGACGATTTGTCCACCAGCACGCGTAGCATGAGCACCGGTTTGTTGACGGAAGAGTAGACAAAGATGACGTCCCGTGTAGACAGTACGACGGCAGCAAAGTATAAAGAGTCAACTGCACTTTTTACGAAATTCAGTCTTTTACATTATTCGACTCGGAATTCTTTGTTTTGTCATAGGATTATTTTTTTCTTTTTGATTCTTAATTTTTTCTAATATTAAATCACATTATAAGGAGGAGTCCGTGGCCAAATAATAACAGCCGCACAAGTTGATCGATCAGGTTAAGCTACGCTTGCCGCGGTTGGTCCGTGGATGGGTGATCTTTACATACCGAGACCCCTCCGTGCCTCGGAAAGCACGTTAAGCCATTGAAATTTTGGGAATTTTGTTTTTTTTTTCGTGGGATTTTGTAGATAACCGTACATACTTTATGGCCGTCGAGTAGAAAGTTTTCTACTGTCTTTAGCGATTACAAAATCTCTTCACTACTGACAGTTGTCAGAGTGATTTTGACATTTGGGATAGAAAACTTTCTTCTGAAATAGTCTACTTATAAAAGGACCTAGACAAAGATCGTTGGAAACGAAAGACAAAATGACAGATTGTAGAAAGATTTCTAGGCGGTATGTCAAAAATGAAGAAAAGAAATGTCACTTTGTATAGAAAGCAATGTGTCTCTCTTCGTAGAGATAGAAGTGTTCATGCTACGCGTGCAGAATAACAAAAAGCAGTAAAAGCTTCTACGCACATTAAAAGAAAAGATTAATCTGTTTTATTGTTTTATTTTTCATCTCAATCAACAAAATATTTAATGAAAAAATGTAAATATTTTATATGACTTTGTGTATTAGTAAAATTAGGGCTGTATTTTCAACCGACAGAAAATTTTTATTCGTGGAATAAAATTGACGAATAACAGATTTTGTTGGAAGAACTGTCAAAAATTCAAATTTATTCCTTAAATAAAATTATCTGGCGTTGGGAAAATCAGCCCTTTGTAAATAAAAAATCTCTAATAAAATCTTTATGCTTTGCCCTAAAAATCTGGAAAAAATATATGTTTAGGTATCAAATAGGTACTAAGTTTTTGTAAAGGCGAATTGAAATTTTGGAGCTCTTACGTGAAGATTCTAAATGTGGGCAGTCATCCTGACGTCAGAATGACTGGGCATTTTTTAAATTCATTTTCTCAGTTATTAATTAGGTACCAATTATTTAAACAAAGGCATCAAATGGTAGCAATTATGAATTAGATTTAAGTAATATTTTAAAGCTGATCGGTCATTTTGGCCAGTCATTGTGATGAAAATCTCTAATAAAATCTTTGTTCTTTGCCCTCAAAATCTAGAAAAAATATATGTTTAGGTATCAAATAGGTACAAAATTTTTGTAAAGGCGAATTTAAATTTTGGAGCCCTTACGTGAAGATTCTAAATGTGGGCAATCATCCAGATGTCAGAACGACTGGGCATTTTTTAAATTCATTTTCTCAGTTATTAATCAGGTACCAATTTATTTAAACAATGGTATCAAATAGCAGCAAATTGGTATTAGATTTAAGTTATATTTTAATGCTGATCGCTCATTTTGGCCAGTCATTCTGATGGTCACGAGACCTGAGGGGCAATTCTCGTAATTTTAAGAACGTTCACAGTCTGAACTCAGTAGAAATCTGACAAAAAAAACCTCTAATTTCCTTACAGTTTTTACAAGATTTTGATATTTGTTTGTCTGCGACTAGATTTTGAACTATTTAAATTGCGATCTGGATTGGCCTTCAGGTGTGGTCTAAGCATGAACGTAAACGAAGCAAACGGAGTATGTAAGGATCCCACCAAAAACATAAATGTAAAAAAGGAGAGCCAAGTTCAATATAAAATTTATGCTTGGCTGTGGGCTTCGCCGCAAAAAGAATGGAGATCTAAATGAGTGCCAAGTTATATGCAAAATCCAAATATGTATTTATAGGAACAAAATAACACTATGAACAAGTATTAAACTCTATTTCTTTGCTTTATTGGATACCTATAACAATTGCTGTTATTTAAAAATGTGAGATCTTAAAGTAGGTTAGATTTGATTTTATAAAGTTATTCAACATGGCCAAGTCAAATCTAACCTACTTTAAGATCTCACATTTTTAAATAACAGCAATTGTTATAGGTATCCAAAAGTGGCACCAAGTCGTTTCAGCTGATAGACGTCCTGGACGACTGCTGGACATAGGCCTCCCCCAATTTTGGGGGGGGTTTGCCATAATCGCCACGCTTGGCAGGCGGGTTGGCGATCGCAGTATGGCATGATGGTGGAATAAATAGAGAACGCTGCTGCCCATTCTCCGGTAAGACCCTTAGTCGCCTTTTACGACACCCACGGGAAGTAAGGGGTAGTGCAATTCTTTAAGTCCGGCACCACACAGACACCAAGCACCAAGTGGTTCGTGTAATATTACACTCGGCGCTGGCTAGCCAGTTCCTTTGCTTGAACTTGGCTTGACACGCTGCCGCGTGTCTAGATCGTAGAAGGTAGCGACCTATGGTTTCGGCCAGCCCAGATTGGAAAAAGGTGTGAGTATATTAATGTACTAGCTTCTGCCCGCGTGAAATTTATTGTTCCCTCGCCCCACCCCGTTGCATCTCATCGCCTGCCCGCGATATTAAATTTCTTAAATATATTAAATTTATTAAATTATATATATATAAAATATATATTAAATTAATTAAATTTCTTGTTCCTCCGCCCCACCCCGTTGCATCTCATCGCCTGCCCGCGATATTGCTTCGTTTTTGCTTAGCGTTCTTTCTGACTTTTTTTTCTTTTTGCACGTCTCCTAAGGGTCATAACGTGATGTTAAATAGCCTATAGCCTTCCTCAAGAATTGGGCTATTAAATACAAAAACATTTTTTCAAATCCGACTGGTCGTCGTTTCAGCCGATAGACGTCCACTGCTGGACATAGGCCTCCCCCAATTTTGGGGGGGAGGGGTTTGCCATAATCGCCACGCTTGGCAGGCGGGTTGGCGATCGCAGTATGATATGATGGTGGAATAAATAGAGAACGCTGCTGCCCATTCTTCGGTAAGACCCTTAGTCGCCTTTTACGACACCCACGGGAAGTAAGGGGTGGTGCAATTCTTTAAGTCCGGCACCACACAGACTATCCGACTGGTAGTTCCAGATATTACCCCCTACATACAAACTTACAAACATTACCTCTGTTTAATATTAGTATAGATGTATGTTACTAAATCCTATTCAAACTTATGTTTCAAGTTAGTTGGTCGGTTGGCTGAGTGACTACCGTAATGATGACTAATAGAGAAGTACGGAATAAAAGGACATGTTACGCCGACCACAAATAAATTATGATAAACGCAGGAGAATGATGAATGATGATGATTTAATTCGTAGACTTTTGTCTTTCCAGCTTTCTTGGTCATAAACAATGATATTATAAAGGAAATATACGCTACGTTCATACTGAGTGACGTTCTGTATCGTTGCGTTGTTATTACAAAGTACTTACTGCGATAGATAATACGGAACGTATGACACAGAAAGAGATAGCTATCTGTAGTGTGTTGCTCGCTGCTATTAGCGGACTAAATGAAACTACAACAATTGTCTGAATTTGTCTGCAACAATTTGCGCGCGCTAGTGCGATATCTACCTGTTTAATATAATATCATATGGTTTTAGTCTGTATTAGTCTGTTATACTTCGATACGAGGGGTCCGTGGCTAAATAATAACAGCCACACAGGTCGATCGATTAGGTTAAGCTACGCTTGCCGCGGTTGGTCTGCGGATGGGTGACCATCTTTTCATATCCGAGACACCTCCGTGCCTCGGAAAGCACGTTAAGTGGTTGGTCCCGGCTGTCATTCGTGGATCTTAGACAGTCGTTAAGGGTAGTCAGAAGCCCGAAATTCTGACAACCAGTCTTACCAAGGGACAAGGGGTATCGTATTACCCAGTATCTGGGTTGTGGAGGTCAGATAGGCAGTCGCTCCAAGTAAAATACTGATATTCAGCTGTATCCGGTTAGACTAGAAGCCGACTACAACATAGTTGGGAAAAGGCTAGGCAGATGATGAGTCTGTTATACTTCATTGTCTACCTCAGATTGGAAAGTATGCACAAGGATTTCAAGAAATCTAACTAACCACCAGTTCACCTAACTGCCAGTAAGTCTATTTTTTTTATTAGTGTACCTACCTGCACAATTTTTTTTTATCAGCCTGTGTATTTCCTCTGCTCGGCAAAGGTCCCTCCCCCATTGCTTTCCAATGTTCCAAAAAAAAAAAAAATACAAATCAATATGTACAGACGCCAGCACAACGAGCTACTACAATCTGTCAAATTTCTTCAATCGATTTTCAACTTTATCGCAAAAGCATAAGGTTCAAAGTTGATTGGAAAAATTTGACAGTTTCGGGTAGCTTCATGTGCTGGCGTCTGTATTTACAACGGGCGGCCTTAGGCCCTTTGTACAGCGTATAAACAGCGCCGTAGAAAAAACGTGTCCGTCAACAAGCTTCCATAGTGATCCATACAACACTGAACATTGTGCCTACACTCGGTAAATAAGCCATAGTTTTTCACGGCAAGAAAAACGTGTGTGTAGAAAGGGCTTTTTAACTTATTATAAAAACCTAGGAAATAGTAAAAACTGGAAAAGTAAAACTCGAGGAGCCAAAATTATATAAAATACTAGCTGCGCCCCGCGGTTTCACCCGCGTAAATGTCGATCCCGTGGGAATATCGGGATAAAAAGTAGCCTATATGTTAATCCAGGGTGTCAGCTACCTCCATACAAAATTAAATTGGTCCAGCCGTTTAAGAGTGAAGAAGTAACAAACATATAAACACTGCCCCACACCCCCTCTCACACACTCACAAACTTTCGCCTTTATAATATTAGTGTGTTATGAATATATAAATTATATAATTATATTATATTGAATCTTTCTTTAATGTAGGTAGGCATATCCAAGACTTCACACAACTCTCAACGCGAATGTAATACTAATATAGTTATAAATTATATAGGCTCCGTTTATGGGCCATACAGTGATAAAGTTTCAGGGTGGCATTAAACCTGGTATCGGAGGGAACAAGTTTTTACGTCTGTTTGAAAGCGTTTGTAGAAGAAAGTTGTTGAGTGTCATGGGAAGATTTTGGATGGTTCTTATGGAAAGACAACTATAAAAAAGTAAATGCAATGTAGCGAATTGTGTCAATATAGTCTTATATCCAACTAGCTTCCGTCCGCGGCTTCGCCCGTGAGGTATGTCGATAAACACTATTCTATGTCCTTCCCTGGGATGCAATCTATCTCTCTGCCAAATTTTATCGAAATCCGTTTAGTGGTTTAGGCGTGAAAAGGTAACATACAGACAGAGGGAGTTACTTTCGAATTTATAATATTAGTATGGATTGTATAAGTAGCTTTATAGCTGACAACTAAGTATAACATAGTTATTATTCTAAACATTATGACAATAACTAATTACACAGAAATATAAGAAATACAGCGAGTGATATAATAAGGTATTAATACAGACAGACAGAGGGAGTTACTTTCGAATTTATAATATTAGAATGGATTAGAGGTATATTAAAGAATGTCAATGAAGATGTTGGTAAAGATTTAATTTCGCATTACATAAGAGGGGCTTGTGGCTAAGTAATAACAGCCACAAGGGTCGATTGATCAGGTTAAGCAACACATACCGCGGTTAGTCCGGGAATGGGTGACCATCTTTACATACCGAGAACCTTCGTGCCTCGGAAAGCACGTTAAGCCTTTGGTTCTGGCTGTCATTTGGTAAACCTTTGACAGTCGTTACTGGTCGTCAGACGCCCGAAAGTCTGACAACTAGTCTTACTAAGGTATCGCGTTACCCAGTAACTGGCTTCTGGAGGTCAGATAGGCAGTCGCTCCATGTAAAATACTGGTATTGAGCTGCATTCGATTAGACTGGAAGCTGACCCCAACATAGTTGGGAAAAGGCTAGACAGATGATGGTTAAGATTTAATTATTTAGAGAGTAACCATTCTTATCTACGCGGAATTGTTTTGAGTCGGTCAGAAAGATCTTTATACACATACAAAAAAGCGAAAAAGTCGTTATTCCACTCGCTTCGGTTTGGACGACGCGACACGACACCGCATCGAACTATTCGCCGTGTATATAGGAACTCTACGCCAGCACATGAAAGCTACCCGAAACTGTCAAATTTACCCAATTAACTTTGAGTCTTATGCTTTCGCGATAAGGTTGAAAATCTGTTAAAGAAATTTGACAGATTGTAGTAGCTTGATGTGCTGGCGTCTGTACTAGGTACTACGTTTATCTGCTAACAAGCAGAAATCCTGAGATCAGATTTCAAAGGTAACTTACCTACATATTTCACATGAGAAGTTCCAACGTTGTCACTGTAATTGGAAACAAACCTATTATTTTTTTGTGGGTTTTACAGGCAGGTGGAGGTAACCACTTTCTAACAGATGAATTTTCGACTTTCAAACATTATTATGTTTAAGGCGAGTGCCATAAACTATTCTGATATTCCCGGTGTTTCGCTCTGTGGCACTCCTTTAGCATGGGTGACTAAATTCAAGTACTTGGGTCATTGGGTCACTGATGATCTTAAGGACAATATGGATATAGAGAGGGAGCGCAGGTCGTTGGCTGTTCGATGTAACATGCTGGTTCGAAGATTTGCACGTTGTACAAATCAAGTTAAAGTCACTCTTTTCAAAGCTTTCTGCCAATCATTCTACACGTGCAGTCTTTGGACCCGCTTTACGCAGCGGACATACAGCGATCTGCGTGTCCAATATAATAACGCGTTTAGGATACTGTTGGGGCTGTCGTGGCGTTGTAGTGCGTCCACTATGTTTGCGGAGGCGCGCACAGACGATTTCTACGCCATTATAAGAAAAAGGACCGCCTCCATAGCCGGCCGGCTACGCACCGCCACCAATAGTCTCCTGAACGTGTTCTCAGATAGGTGGGACTCCCCTCTGCTGCGCCACTGGGTGAGGATCCATACCAATTGATATCTATTCTCCTCCTTATTACTAACACTAGTCATTAAGTTATTTTGTTGCTACTAACACTATGGACTTACGTCTGAAATAAAGAATTTGAATTTGAATTTGAAATAAGCATAATCACACTAATATTATAAAGGCGAAAGTTTGTGAGTGTGTGTGTGTTTATGTTTGTTATTTCTTCACGCTCAAACGGCTGGACCAATTTTGATAAAATTTTGTATGAAGGTACTTAGCTGACACCCTGGATTAACATATAAGCTACTTTTTATCCCTGATATTCCCACGGGATCTACAATTACGCGGGTGAAACCGCAGGGCGCAGCTAGTCAGTCTATAATGTTTCCACTGCTGAAACACAAGCCTCCTCTTTGAGAGAAGGAGTGGGCCGTAATCCACCACGCGGCCCAGTGCGGGTTGGTAGATGTCACATAGGTTAAAATTTTTGGTTCTAGGACATGCCGATTTCTTCACGATGTTTTCCGTCACCGTTTTGAGAGCAGTGGTGATGAAATTATTTAAGGAGCTTTCAGGACCTAAACACAAAAAAAGAAAATTTTAAAAACAATAAAAGAATATATGATTGACTAAAATTAATAAAATCAGAAAAATATATGATATTCTTCCGGATATATGCTAGGTAGACAGTGTGTTAAAAACTAATTTGATACTATAGAAAAAAATCATGAAGATACCTCTAAAAACTTTCTTTTTACAATAAAAACCATACATACAATCATTCTGATTTTTTGTCAGATTATTCTACAAGCAACATACTAAAGCACTAGTGTTTTAATTTTTTAGTCCAAACAATAGATTTTTTGTAAATAAATAATTGCTTCATATTTTTCAATAAATTACCAGCGTTGTGTCATCGCGCATGTCTGTGTGATGCCGGACTTAAAGAATAGCACCACCCCATACTTCCCGTGGGTGTCGTAAAAGGCGACTAAGGGGCGTAGCGGAGAATGGGCAGCAGCGTTCTCTATGAATTCCACCACCATACCATACTGCGATCGCCAACCCGCCTGCCAAGCGTGGCGATTATGGCAAACCCCATCCCTTTTTGTGGGAGGCCTATGTCCAGCAGTGGACGTCTTTCGGCTGAAATGATGAATGATGTGTCATCGCGCTTTTCTTTCTTTTCTATGCAGTCCGATAAAGACCACGCTTCAGGTCATGTAGTCGCCTTAAGCAAAGTAAAGCACCTGAGTTCGAAACCACAACCTCTAACTCTTAAGTCGCGGTCATTACAGCTAGGCTATCACATAAGAGCAAGGGGAAATCATCTCACTCCGCAACCTCGCGCCCCAAAAAACCACAAAGGTTGTCAATAAAACTCAGTAGATCATATTATAGCACATAAAAGGTTCTGTTATTGCCCGTCATAAAATTAATATGTCCCGCGTTATACTAGGTAAATTGCGGGTCCTTCCACATTTTTATTTCCTCTCTTTTTACGACTGTAACACTATAGTGAGATTTTCTTTTTTATTGTTATTTTGCACCTTATTATACCCTACTATAGCGGTTCATTCAAAGAGCCTTTAAAAGCTGACCCATATTTCGGCTGGCCATACCGCAACGCAAACATCTTTTTGAATCACTTTTGTATATTTATTATCAAAAATCGAACAATACAGGTGGGTTGCGCCGCACTTTTTAGGGTTCCGTTGTCAAATGGCAAAAAAACGGAACCCTTATGGATTCGTCATGTCTGTCTGTCTGTCCGTCCGTATGGCACAGACACGTTTTTCCGAAACTATAAGAACTATACTGTTGAAACTTGGTAAGTAGATGTATTCTGTGAACCGCATTATAGAAAAAAAAACAATAAATGTTGGGGGTTCCCCATACTTAGGACTGACACTCAAAAAATTTTTTTTCATCAAACCCATACATACGTGTGGGGTATCTATATAGGTCTTCAAAAATTATATTGAGGTTTCTAATATCATTTTTTTCTAAACTGAAAGTTTGCGCGAGAGACACTTCTAAAGTGGTAAGATTTGTGTCCGATCTATCAAGTAATTTTTTTTTAATACGTCATAAATCGTAAACCGCAATTTATCTTTCATTCAACTCAAATATATAAAAAAAAAAAAAATAATTTCATAAACATAAACCTTATCCATAAACCCGGATGTTACGGAAACCTCGGTGCGCGAGTCCAACTCGCTCTTGCCCGGTTTTTTATATATTTTGTATCAATAATCGAACAATACAGGTGGGTTGCACCGCACTTTTTTTGTATGGATATGCGATCTGCTGCGGCCCGATGCGGCTGTAATGTGTTCTTGTCATTATCATAACGTTCAATTTAGAAGTTAAAAGTTGATTTGGAAAATATTACAGTTTCGTGTAGCTTGATGTGCTGTATGTCTGCACTTTGTTTATCTGATAACACCACTGCAAAAACTGAGAAAAGTTGCCCAGAATGAACTTTTAAACAAATTTTTTTGAAGATTTCGAGTTTTGGGGTTTTATCAGCCCTCGATTCAAAATCAAAATAATAGTTAATTTCTCATGAACCTACATCGACACTTATGAAACGACAGAAGCTATGTGTACGGTTTCAGTTGGTCGTTTCCTATGGAGAAGAGCTGGCAAGAAACTCCAAAGTTACTCTTTTAAAAATAATTGGCTTTTACAATGTTTTCAAATTACAGTAGGTATGGGAGGACAGCGTAGGCTTGTAAACAAGTACCAAGTACTTAGTGAAATAAAAAACGAAGTACCAAGTGGGTACTAAGTAAAATAATAAGTGGTCTACAGATCTTAAGTCTACAAGTCCTCCAAGTCCTCACATTTACAAAATATAAAAGAATCTATCATAAGGATAAATCCATACGAATATTATAAATTTGAAAGTAACTCTGTCTGTCTGCACGTTACCTTTTCACGCCTAAACCACTGAACGGATTTTAATAAAATTTGGCAGAGAGATAGATTGCATTCCGGGGAAGGACATAGGATAGTGCTTATCGACATACCTCACGGGCGAAGCCGAGGGCGGAAGCTAGTAAAAAAAAAATTGTACCCTGATTTGATTTGTACCTTTACCCTGGCTACCCGTTCTAGGAAGACAGGAGTGATGTTAACAACAAATATTTCTACACTACAGTTTTCCATACACTACAACAATATACTACTAAGTATCCTACTCCTCCTGTGGTCTCGTACTTAATGTCCCTCTCGACTTTCAGTAGGCTTGCCACACATTGAACTAATGCCACTTCAACTTCAATTATAATTAGGCCACAACGGTAATATAATGCTAATTTCGTGTGTCACCAGCCTTGCGGGTGGAATTAGAAGTTCAAAGCTTACCTAGACAAAAGCTAGTTGAATGTTAATTAAATAGGTAGGTTTGCTGAAACCTAACTATTTAAACCGCACCATTCTATATAGTTTGTGCTGACGAACTATATAGAATGGTGCGGTTTAACAGAAGATGTAGTGACAATTTAAAAAGAGTGTGCTTAGATGCTTAGAGGGGCTTACGGCTTAGTAATAACAGCCGCATGGGTCGATCTTGCTGCGGTTGGTCTGTGGATGGGTGACCATCTTTACATACCGAGACCTCTTCGTACCTCGGAAAGCACGTTAAGCCGTTGGTCCCAGCTGTCACTCGTAGATATTTGATAGTCGTTAACGGTCGTCAGAAGTCTGACAACCAGTCTTACTAAAGGGTATCTTATTACCCAATAGCTGGGTTGTGGACGTCAGATAGGCAGTCGCTCCATGTAAAATAGTGGTTCTGTATCCGGTTAGACTGGAAGCCGACCCTAACATAGATAGGGAAAAGGCTAGGCAGATGATTAGATGGTTTGGTCGTTTTGCACTTATCTATACATTCATAATCAACCTATAATGTTCCCACTGCTGGGATACAAGCCTCCTCTCAGTGAGAGGGAGTGGGCCGTAATCCACCACGCGGGCCCAGTGCGGGCTGGTGCATATCTATACATATAAAATTCAAAGTCCTGACTGACTGACTGATATATCAACGCACAGCCTAAACCACTGGTCCTAGAGACATGAAATTTGGAGTGTGTGTTCTTTGTGAAGAGTAGGTATCCACTAAGAAATGGTTTTTCGAAATTCCACCCCTAAGAGGGTGAATGGGGGGAAAATTTCACGCGGACGAAGTCGCGGGCAGAAGCTAGTCCGCTGATAAGTGAAAACGACTAACAAGAAATATTTACTCGGCAGATAGGAGTGGAAACGCCGGAAGGGGATATCCTCGAAGGATATAATTGTGACCTTCTTGGCGGTGTTCTTCAGAAAGGTCAGGTGTGTAGTACTCGCAACCGGCGTGCGTGTATGACCAGATCTATGAACGTAAACGAGGCAGGAGTATGTAAGCATCGAAGCAGCTGTCAGCATCAAGGAAGGGCCAGTTAGGACCGAAGCCTGCCGGGTCAGTGGGATTGTCCGAAAGGGTTACCGCTGACCCGGAACATAAAGGGCTAAGGAACGAATACGGTGCCATGGTATAACTAAAATGCCGTTATCCGACATTTGGTCAAATTTTAACTTTTGATGCAATTATTATGAGAAAAAAAAATATCTATCGGATATCTATGGTGTTTCCTATATTTCAATACCTTGAATAGTTTTAGAAATAATAATTTGTGAGTCTATTGGAATATCGGAAACATATCGATAGATATTTTTTTCTCATAATAATAGCATCAAAAATAAAAAAATGTCCAGATGTCGGATAACGGCATTTTAGTTATACCATGGCAGCACGGGTGGGTTTTAGTCAGAGGAGTCTGACACTCTCTTCCGCTCCACCCAAAGCGGGAGGGGTCATTTGATGATTTCCCATCCTGAAAAAAAAAAGCATCGATGCAGCAGCGTTCTGTAGTTTTTGCATACACCCATAAGACGAACGCACTAGTTTATGTATGTGTGTAGTTGTATATAAAATGGCTTATGCCGAGGACTGAAATATTAGACAATTTATTTGACAGGGCAATTCTTCCCTTGCGGTGGTAGAGCTAACGCCCTTCTGGTTTGCGACCCACCGGAGTCCGGCGTCAAGCAGCCTGCTGTGTTTCGTCGATGCGTGGGCGTTCCAGTGCCTTAGGCATCTTCTGGGCACGCTCGTTCAATCTGACCTTATCCATCGCTTTCCACCAGGCGTGAACGAGGTCAACAAAAAATAAAAAACAAGCAGCAGCGGAGATGACTCAACATATTATGAGTGATGCTGACTGATCGTGGCAAAGTCGGCAAATATCGACATCTTTTTCAATACTTTTAGTTGAAAATTTTTCTTTTCAAACTCTATTCCAACACTGCTTCTAATGCAAGCCTAAATTAAACATCCTAACTAATATTTTAAATGCAGGAGTTCGTTTTTTTTTGTTACTCAATCACGCAAAAACGGCGGGAGAAATTTGGATGAAATTTGGCACACAAATAAACCATGACCTAGGTAAGGACATAAGCTATTTTTTATCACGGATCGCAAACGAATTCGGGGGCAACAGGTCGTGTTGAAATAACGCTAAAGCAATTAAGAAACTGCGATTGACCTACAAACAAATTATTAATTTTAAAAAGATCTAAAAATAGAAAAGATTGTTTGAAATCTTAGCTGATGAAAGAGACTCTTGGAATTATGTGACGTATTTAAAAATACTTAATACATAAGTGTATCACTGTGATCTTTCTCGTGTTCTTAAAACAGTTCTTTTCTTTAAAGGCTGTCAAGTAAAAACTTTACGAAATGCTTCTAATCTCATCCCTTTCAGCCTAAAATTAATCCTACCCTAAATAACTGAAATACATAAAAGGGTCTTTATTTATACGCCACATATTCGTCTAAATGAATCACAGGTACATCACGAGGTGGGGTTTGCGAAAAATCCAATCCCTCTCTGGTCCCGGTCGGCATTCCGATCATTCACGAACCTAAGTTACGAGTACCTACTGGTTTCGGATTATAGAAATACGTGATGTGGTTATTTGGTTTATATTAGTCTATATGAGTAAGCCAAATAATATTAAAAAGTCATGATGTTTTTTGAAAGCAGTGGTGGCTCAGTGGTAACAGCTGCGACTTACGATTTCTAGGTCGTGGGTTCCAACCCAAGCAGGCACTTTGTGTAAATTATTTCATCATCACTGCTCTCAAAACGGTGAAGGAAAACATCGTGAGGAAACTGGCATGTCCTAGAACTAAAAAATCGAAGACATGTGATATGCGCCAACGCGCACCGGGCTCGCGTGGTGGATTACGGCCCCCTCCCTCTCATCGAGAGGCGGCCTGTGTCCCAGCAGTAGGAACATTATAGGCTGATAATGCTTATGCTTGTGGCTATCCATCTGGAACTGGTACCCAAGTATGGCAAGAACCGCTAAGTATCGGTACAGAACCTGTAGTCCTGGTACCGGTTCCAAGCCCCGGTCATGTCCCAATACCGAAAAGAATTGCACAGAACGCCTCAAACGTAAGTTAGGCTAAGGCCCGGAGGCCCGGAGGCCCGGAGGCTCGTTCAATACAAAATTTAATATCAATTCTTCGTTCCATGAGCTATTAAAGTTACTTACATAGGAATTTGCAAGTAGGCCAGCAAGCAGGGATCGTATTTGTGCATTCACAAGTTGTTAGGATGTTGTGGCAAATACTTGTGGTTGCAAACTATGTGTTATGATTTAGTGGGTCGACGGAACTGTGGTATTTATGTTGTAAACCTCAAGGTCGTAGAAAGGACTTAACATGCCGCCTTGTGAGCATCGTGGTAGCGGCCTGTAATTAAAAAGGCATGTATTAAATAGAGCCTCTCATAATTCCCATTTTGCGCTCCTAAAAACTATTATTGAACACTCTAATATTCAAATGGTTGCGCCTCTTTTTGTGAACCCCAAATAATTTCTATGTCTCCTCAAAACAATAAATAGCCACGTCCCTGCTTGGATGAACCGCTCGTCGGCCGGTGCCGCAGCACAGCTCGCTTCGCTCGCTCGGCTCGGGCACAGTTGGTCACTGTTCTAATTTGACCTAAGCCATTTGGTTAGGTGCCGTAGCTTAGTTACTACAATCAATAGAATATTATGAACTTTTAAAAATATGTAACAACTCTGTAACAATATTCTGACAAATAAATAAATGATTATGAATCAACTGTGAAAAAAAGCAACAAAGTTAAAAAGAGGCTCAATTATTAAAAAAGGGAACTATTAGAAGAGCAAACAATATTTGGGGTTCAGTTGAAAAATTCTAATTAAAAAACAAAACAACTTCGTTCTCCTTTAGAATTCAGGGTGATAATTAATGCTCGTTCTAAAGATCACCACACTTGCTCTCTACGTATTGGCGTTTTCAGACTTTTACCAATGAGTTTTTAAAACTAATTAAACCTATCTGAATAACCCTCGACTTCGTGGGGGTTAGTAAACTGGGGGTTGATTGAAAGAACCTTTCAAATTTACTTGGGAGTGCGGACCAGTAATACCGACACGACCTCAAGTCTGATTTATTCACAGATTTAGTGATTACACTGTAGAATAGGAGTGGTTAACAAGTATTCTTAAGGAGGATCATACGATCTGCTCTTGGATATTTTCCCGCTAGATGGCGCTGAAGTCAACATTTTTAGTTTATTTTGTTTTATGTGTAATTGGCACATTATTAAGTAGTAGACGCGGTTATCGGACATTACACTTTATTGAATTTGGTCATAACATTGCCTCAAAATCCACCCAATTCGACACATAACTGTTAAATAAAATCTGCCATTGAATACAGGTCGTTTACACACACAGACGTAAGCGAGTATTTCCATAAGTTTACAGGAATAGACCACTAGGTGGCGTGTATTTAAAAAATGCGCCACCTGCTACGATATTTATATAAAAAATAATCCCCACGAAAAATGTATGGACGGCCCATCGGAGCATCCACCTTAATCCCAAGACCTTATACTATCGGCGGAGACTCTAGACACCGCGATGTAGAAATCGATCGAAATGGTACAACGCCATCTAGTGACGAGAAAATAAACAAATTTTAAATGGTTGACATTACGATCGCGGTTTATTCAGATATTATCTCTGTGCGGTTAAAAACTATGAAATAACCGGCCGTATTCACACGCTTTACCGTTGTCGACATAGTTCACTGTACAATCAAGCTGAAGTGGCAACGGGCCAGTCATATTAGCCGTAGAACCGATAGCCGTCGTGGTAGTAGAAGTGTTCTTGAGAGGAGGCCCCGAATCGGCAAACGTAAGGTAGGAAGCCTTCAGGCTTGGTGGAGCGACGAACTTCGTAGGGTGGCTGGTAGCAGCTGGATGAGAGTTGCCGAGTCCAGTAATGGACTGCTGTAGGCTGATGATGACTTATGGCACTGAAACGTGGTCACTCACAATGGGCCTTATAAGAAAGCTAAAAGTCATGCAAAGGGCAATGGATCCGATCACGCAGGGAAATATATGCCTGGAGTTTCCCTGCGTGATCGGATCAGGAACGAGGAGGTCCGCAGGAGAACCATGGTAACCGACATAGCCCGAAGAATTGACAAACTTAAGTGGCAGTGGGCAGGGCACATTGCTCGCAGAACAGATGGCTGATGGGGCCGAAATGTTCTGGAGTGGCGACCGCGTACCGGAAGACGTAGCGTTGGAAGGCCTCCCACAAGGTGGTCCGACGACCTTGTGAAGGCCGCAGGAAGGTTGAAATGGAGGTGCTTGGGGGAGGCGTATGTCCAACAGTAGACGTCTTTCGGCTGAAATGATGAGGCTGATGATGATACACACTCTTTTTATGCACGTAAAGAATTTGCCACAATCAGTTCAAAAATCTGCCCTGTTGCAATAACTAGTAAGTACACCAATCCATTTAGGACAGTCATTTAACCACCCACCATTCCAACTTCAAATCCATAAATAAAACGAACTCAGTTTCAGAAGTTTCGAGTTCAGCATCAGCCAGCGTCCCAGTGCCACTAAATTAAGTTAGGTGTAGTGAAATTTATAGTACAGGAGCTAAGCTGACAAGTTAAGTGATGGTGCGTGCAGCTCTTAAAACTTCCTCCTGGGTTGTGGTAACAAGATTATCTACTGGCTCTCCGGCTATGTTAGTACGGATTCTGTAGTTCTATTACAGATCACGGACGGAATTTTTATGGGATTGCTGAGATTGCACTGTTGATTAATGGAGGTTTTGTGTTGCAATTTATAGATGAAAATATTTTTGCTATATTTGTTGCACGACTCATAATGCGAAGCATTAGAGAGTGATTTAACATCGATATTTTTTTTGCCTGCTTTCTGTTACTGTTTCTATTGTTATACTCCTGCCAGTAGGTATACAAGCAGGAATATAATAATAGAAAGAGTTATAAAAAAAGGTGGTATATAAATTAAGTATTTATATAATTTATAGTGGTATATAAATTATTCTTTATACTTACAGAATACTTAATACTTAATTAAGTAGGTTCTGTATATAGAACCTACTTAATTTATATACCACTAACTGCGCCCCGGGGTTTCACCCGCGTAAATGTCGATCCCGTGGGAATATCGATATAAAATATAAAATTTTATCAAAATTGGTCCAGCCGTTTGAGCGTGAAGAACTAACAAACATACACACACTCACAAACTTTGGCCTTTATAATATTAGTGTGATTATATAGATAAAATGGGGATTAATTCTGTACTTTTAAAAAATTTATTTAATGCAGTAGAAACAAAAAAAAAACATCAACATATTTCTAAAAAAAACACGTGAATCAAGTGTGAAACCACACATTGCTTGCAAACATTGCATAGCTTTCGAAAAAAACGATTAATTGATTTAATTTTTTAATAAATTCGTTTTACCCATAGGAGGAACCCTATTGAAAATGGCTCTTTTATTCAAAGCAGTTACCTAACTAATATAATATCTTTATCTATGGTTTTTTTATACGATTAAATGAGCATTAACAGTCATGCACTTTTGGATTTTCCAATTTTTTTGTGAATGCTATGAAACAGTGAATAGTTAGTATGGAGAGTAGGTATTACTTTTTTAATAGTTCCTGAGAAAAAATATTTTGACTGACAAAAAGTCTTATTTTAATGAGGATTCGCACCGGAAACGGAACAACAGAACTAAACAAAGAGTAATTTCATGGACTTTCAGAGGAAAATTCCCGTAATTAAAACCGTTAAAAATCTAGTCACAATCTCATCTCAGCGACGATCAATGTCAAAAACTTGTCAAAAATGTAATGAAATTAGAGGTATTTTTGACAGATTGAGACTGAGATGGAAGATTTTTGACAGATTGAGACTGAGATGGGGGATTTTTGACAGATTGAAACTGAGATGGGGGATTTTTGACAGATTGAAACTGAGATGGGGGATTTTTGACAGATTGAAACTGAGATGGGGGATTTTTGACAGATTGAAACTGAGATGGGGGATTCTCTTAATGGGGGATTCTTAGAGCAGTGGTGGCCAAGTGGCAACGGCCGCGACTTACGAGTTGTTGTTGGGTTCGAACCCAGACAGGCGCTTTACTTTTTGTAAATTATTTGATCACCATTGCTCTCAAAACGGTGAAGGAAAACATCGTGAGGAAACCGGCATGTCCTACATCCAAAAATTCGAAGACATGTGCCATCAGCCGAATGACGTCCACTGCTGGACATAGGCTTCCCCCAAGGAGGGGGGGGGGGGGGGTTGCCATAATCGCCACGCTTGACAGGCGGGTTGGCGATTGGAGTATAGTATGGTGGTGGAATGCATCGAGAACGCTGCTGCCCATTCTCCGGTATGACCCTTAGTCGCCTTTTACGACACCCACGGGAAGTAAGGGGTGGTGGTATTCTTTAAGTCCGGCACCACACAGACGAAGTTTATTGTATAGTAATTAGTTATTTTTCCATAAACTCATATTTGTTTACACGTTTGGCAAATAAATCGCGTAAGTAGATTAGACACAAATAGATATGCAAACATACGAAATATATATGCAAACATACGAAATATATATGCAAACATACGAAATATATATGCAAACATACGAAATATATATGCAAACATACGAAATATATATGCAAACATACGAAACATGTCTGTTGATTTCGGGATTCTCCCAAATCTTGGCGACAGATTGGCTTTACAAATTCAAATACGTTAAGACTTGTGGATTCAGCAAGCTTCATCTAGGATTCTCTTTGTCGTCGCCACTAACAATCCGTCTTAGATGTTACATGAACAAACACAAAAACGTGTTTCAATTTTGTTGATTTGTGTTCTTTTTTTGTGCGTTGTCCAACTTATACAAGACTATTTTTAGTTTAACCCGAAACACGTGTCTAGTATTTTTATGTAAAGAATCTATGAACAAAATTTCAAAACTGTATCATGAAAAATCACAAAGTTATGCTAAGTTAAGTTAAGCTTGTTAAGTTACCTGGTTGTCCGTACAAAGACATGCTCACCCGCGCCGCTCGCGCCGCGCCGTCTTGCGCTCATTGATAATAGGCCTAGGTACCTGACCGTTCGGCGCAGAGATTGGATAACTTACTTAGTGTCACCCGATGTCCAACTTCTAACATTTTTGAAATATTTTAGGGACAAAATTATAACATGGTGTAAAAATTATTGGAATCGATTCAGTTACAGGTTTCGCATATAATAAAAATAACGTTGTTTATAGCTGTACAGACGCCAGCACATCAAGCTACCCAAAACTGTCAAATTTTCCCAATCAACTTTGAACCTTATGCTTTAGCGATAAAGTTGAAAATCTATTAAAGAAATTTGACAGATTGTAGTAGCTTGATGTGCTGGCGTCTGTAGAACAATTGCTTAGCAATCACGATCAATTCCACGAGATGCATTGAACTTGTGTCTAGAAGACGATAGATTTTTTTATCAGCAAATTTATGGCGATTTATTATTATTATTATGCCTTACGTGCTCGCTGGGAAGACGAGATCGTTCGTATAGCTTAATCTTGCTGGATGTACGTAGCCAAAGACAGAGAAAGCTGGAATTCTCTTGAGGAGGCCTTCACCTCAGGTGTTCTCAAATATTTATTATTATTATTTATTTATTTTATATTAACAATTACAAGTTTCTTATACTTAAACAAAGCACAGAATTAGAGCTCTGGGGTCTGTCTTAGCATGCCATGGACGGAGGTTTGATCAACGCGCTATTAAGAATTAAGTTATAATCGAGTTGTTGTAATGTTCTTTTCAACACACATGCTCGAAAAGTGGCTCTTATTGAACCGCTTTTAGGTCCATAATGCAGTGTATTAAAAACGCGTGCTTTTTAGGGTTCCGTAGCCAAGTGGCAAAAACGGAACCCTTATAGATTCGTCATGTCTGTCTGTCTGTCCGTCTGTCTGTCTGTCCGTCCGTATGTCACAGCCACTTTTCTCCGTAACTATAAGAACTATATTGTTGAAACTTGGTAAGGAGATGTATTTTGTGAACCGCATTAAGATTTTCACACAAAAATAGAAAAAAAAACAATAAATTTTAGGGTTCCCCATACTTAGAACCGAAACTCAAAATTTATTTTTTCATCATACCCATACGTGTGGGGTATCTATGGGTAGGTCATCAAGAATGATATTGAGGTTTATAATATCATTTTTTTCTAAACTGAATAGTTTGCGCGAGAGACACTTCCAAAGTGGTAAAATGTGTGTCTGTCTCCCTGTAACTTCTAAAATAAGAGAATGATAAAACTAAAAAAAATATATAATGTACATTACCATCTAAACTACCACCGAAAATTGGTTTGAACGAGATCTAGTAAGTAGTTTTTTTTTAATACGTCATAAATCGTAAACCGCAATTCATTCAGAATTGCGGTTTACGATTTATGACGTATTAAAAAAAAACTACTTAATAGATAATAAAAAAACTTATCAACTCAAAAATAAAAATAAACATTTAATTTCATAAACATAAACCTTATGCAAACCCGGATGTTATGGAACCCTCGGTGTGCGAGTCCGACTCGCTCTTGCCCGGTTTTCTTTATATTATTCCACTAGTGCGATAATGCCACAGATAACTATTTACTAGTCGGTGATGCGCGCCAAAAGAAATCCGCGAGCCATATTTCACTTTTTTTTTAAATAGTCTGTATTGTCTTTGGTCCCAAAATGAACTAATATTTATTTACCTTAAGGTGAATGAGTAGTGGTAGACCGCAAAATTAAAATTTACATAAGTTTTTTGCCATTTTCAGGTCAGTGTCAGATTGTGTCTTGATCAAAATGTGATTCGCGACAATAAAAGGCATATATTTATGGAATTATAATCATCACAATCATTAATACATCTTTCTGAGTTAGATTTCTATCATAAGCACGTTACTTTTCCATAAGAGGTTCTTGTGGTAGAAATCTAACTCAGAAAGATGTATTAATGATTCTAATGAGTATAATTCTCTGTTATTATCGCGAATCATATTTTGATCAATATACAACCTGAGCCTGACCTGCAAATTGCAAAAAACGTAAGAAAATTTGAATTAGCGGTCTACCATTACCCATTCACCTTAAGGTGAATGCGCAGGGGCTCCACTGTACTAGTTCACCCGCTCGTCCGAAGCTTCAATATTCTAATAGTTATACATGTCGTTATGTTAAACACTTTCACAAAATCCCGCAATTAGGAAACGCGTAATTTTTGAGAAAAAAATTATTAAAGTTATAGAAAATTCGACATATTTACATTATAAAATTGACATTTTACCATAGATAATGTACGAATTTCACTTTTAGGTCGTTCCGTTTTAAGTTTAGACAAAGTGACAGCGGCTTTTAGTGTTTTTTTTTATTATGAATACCTACTGTACGTTTTTTAATTTTAATTCATTTTTAACTGGGTAACGAAACGTAACAGAAAGTAAGTGAGGGACGTTGACGTTTGACAGTTGTCATTCATCGTTTTCAATTATTTTTGTTTTTTTTTGTGTTTCTGATTACACTACACACTAAACCAACATAATATACAAAAATAACACATTTGTAATGACAACTTAGGATGCAAGAGCGAGCGGAGCGAGCTCGGGACTTGGGGCACCCCGACTCGGACAGGTTAGGTTCGAAGGGGATGACGGGGGCTCAAGTTAGCATAGCGAGCGAACGAGCCCCCGTCATCCCCTTCGTGTTAGGTTCCTTTAAATCCTGTAGACAGAAATAGGGGCCCCGCGAAGCGGGGCTCCGTCAACTACTACATTATTTTGTTTTTTTTTTGTTCTATAGGCTGTTTAGCGGTCTGTTGTCAGTGCTTTGTGAGTGCTTTTATTTTATTTTATTTACACTTGCGCGCGCATCGCTAGTGCTGGCTAGCGAGGCGCGCGGAATAACAAAACCAGCGCGCCATTTTCATACAAGTTAATATTTAACAATACAAGTCTGTTTTTTTCCTCACAGGTGTGTTGAAAAACGTCGTTTGAAACGCGTGTGCATTGATCATTATACGCTCGGCTTCCTTATCGCGCTCGCATGCGGCTCGCGCGAATAATACCGCCTCGAGTATAATGATCAACATAGCAGTCATGTATCATAATGTAGTGTTAAGCTTTCGCTTTATGTTTGAAACAATTAAACATTTTAAAATGATTTTACATCATCATCGCCTAGCCTTTTCCCAACTACATATATTGGAGTCTTCTTCCAGTCTAACCGGATTCAGCTGAATACCAGTATTTTACATAGAGTGACTACTTATCTGACCTCCACAACCCAGTTACTGGGATACGAGTCCAATGTTATAGGGGGCGAGCCTATTGCCTATTTTACTGGGCACGAATCCAGACTCCGGGCCGCTACTGAGAAATTCCAGATGAAAAAACTCAATAACACTTTGTCCGACCCTGGAATAGAACCCAGGACCTCATGCTCAGCAGTAGCGCTTGAAATCACTACACCAATGGCGCAATTTCAACAAAGTTTTAGAAATACACGAATTAGTTACTCTAAAAAAGACCTTATTAACGTGAGAATCAAACTCAAACTCCACTGCACCACTGGTCACTCCCCTCAAAAAAGCCGAGAGCATTTCAGTAATCAGTAGCCGACGATGTTTTATTAAAAAAAAAGGTGAAAGCTTTGAGTCCTTCTCACGTATAATTAAAATGGTCGACGTTAAGAGAACCTTCTTTCAGTCTATTTGATAGTGGGGTCGGTTAGGGTTACCCTTTTGCGAATGTATGATAGTGTTTTATTTAGGGCTTTTTTTTTGGTTGTGAAATCAATAAATGACCCCTCCCGCTCTGTGTGGAGCGGAAGGGAGTCTCAGACTCTTGCTGTCTTTTCAATCGACAGATAATTTTTATTCGTGGAATAAAATTGACGTCTGACAGATTTTGTATGGATGAACTATCAAAAATTCAAGATTATTCCTTGGATAAAATTAGGAGGAAAGGAGGAGCAGAATTATGAGTAGGATCCTACGATAAAAGGCACACAATCCTACGATTATGTGCCTTTTAGTCTGTGCTAAATAGAAGAAATGGTAACTTATTCAGGCAAAAGTATCCTTTATGGAACACTAGCAGTGCCCCGCGGTTTCACCCGCACAAGTGTCTATCCCGCGGGAATATCGGGATAAAAACTACCCTATGTCCTTCCCCGGGATGCAATCTATCTCTCTGACAAATTTTATCGAAATCCGTTCAGTGGTTTAGGCGTGAAAAGGCAACATACAGAAGGGGACAGAGTTACTTTCGAATTTATAATATTAGTGTGGATTTGGAGGCCAGCATGATTCTTACTGACTTTTTAGAGTTTTTTATTAGGATTTTTTTTTATCGTTCTTTTCTCCGTGTTTCCGTATTGTATATTTCCGAACGTCGCGCTTCACTTCCATAGAGACAAAGCTTCTAAGTTTCTTACGATTTTTGGAATCTCATAGAGTTGTTAGTCTATTATTTTGTGAACCTGGTAAAACAAAAAAAAAATCAATCGAATTAATAACCTCCTCATTTTTATGAAGTCGGTTAAAAATAGGCAAGTAATTCCATGGTTAAATCTCATCATCGCGCGTTCGGATTTCCGAAGATGGACGCAGATTCCCGAAGCGCATAATTCTATTGGATAACTGTAAACTACACGCTGTGTTTGGCAAACAATATTAATGTTTTAATTTTCTTGTTACAGGTAAACATCTTATCCATCAGTTTTGAAGCTATTTCTGGTTGGTTCTTCAAATAAGGCCGGAATAAAATAGGTAAGAAATAGTCGTATAGGAAAGCTGACTCAATATTTTTCTATGAAGCCTACCTGTCCGCAATTTTTTTTTTTTTTTCAAAATAGCGGACATGCACGAAACCTATATAAATCGTTAGCTGATATCAAAACAAACTGAAAATATAATAGGACCATACCCCGTAAAGGGTAAGTAATATATGATATAATTACAAAACCTCTAATATTTACAAGATATAACAACTGAACCTACAATTTTATTTGATATAATGATCAGTTAACATAATTAACGATCAATCGTTAAATATAATAACTTATATTAATTAATTTTTATATTAATTGTCTGTTATGCTTATAGAAATTATTCTATAAGCATAACAGGCAAAGAATATAAAATCGTTTCGTCAAAAAATAGATGTTTGATTACTATACACTTTCAGAGTGATGATTTCAAACATCAATACAACAAGACAAGCAAATTAAAAAAATTTGGATGTCACGTGATCAACTTTGAACGCCAAGGCTCTCCAGGCTCCGGGCGTCGGCAGCCGCGTGACGACTCCCGGCTACCGTAGGCGCGGGCCTGCGGACGGAGAGTAATGGGTAGCTCACCGTCCGATCAGGACCAGGCCCGTGCCGGACGGCGCGTACGTGTTCCACACGCGCCTCAAAGAGATGTTAGCATCATATGAAGGGGCTCGTTAGGGCCGAAGCCTGCCGGGTCAGCGGGATTGTCCGAAAGAGTTACCGCTGGCCCGGAACATAAAGGGCTAAGGAAAGAATGGGTGCGTTTTAGTCAGTGACACTCCCTTCCGCTCCGCCCAGAGTGGAAGGGGTCATTTGATGCTTATTTCCAACCCAAAAAAAAACAAAGATTTATTGTGTGACGTACAATCTTTTTCAAAGGAATAATATACAGCTAGAAAGAACGCACCCTGCATACAAGTCCATTGAAAACCGCCTCTATCAAATGAACTCCTTTCAACAGTAAGACAGTAACTGAACTGGACTGAACACAATACGCGCGCATTCCGCGTCTCACTAGACGCCAGTCGTTTATCTTAGCGCTCGCTTTTTTCGCTCGTTCCGCTCAAAAAATAACTAACCATTTTACTTAGGTTAGTTCGCTCAGGAAATAAAGTACTAGGTAGTGAATAAAGTCTGGCCAAGATTTTTCTGTTTGGCATGATAATATTAGTCTCAGAGCTTAAATAAATACTTGGAATGCTATGCAAAATTGCAGTTTTTCTCTCGAAACGAAATTTGCAGTCAACAAAAGAGATAACTATGCTGGATCGTCGGATATAGTTGAAGTTTGGGAAGAAAACAATGGATGTTGTCGATTGAAATATAATTTGATAAACGAGCTGTTGGTTTTCTATTAATAAAATTAAATTTTATTCGAGAACATCCATCGGTTTCTTACTAAACTTCAACTATATCCGACGATCCTCCGTAGTTATCTCTTTTGTTGACTGTACAAGAATGGTTCAGGGTATGGCGAAAATAATTATCCAGTCTACAAGGCCTGCTTTGGGTTAGCCTTTTACAGTTAATGAGATTCAATTTGATAGAATTTTTTAAATTAATTTACCAAACTAAAAAAAAAAAACCGGCCAAGTATGTGTCGGATCACGTACAGTGTCGGCGTAGTCGGGATGAAAATAGACGCATGCACAGTATTGATTTTACTAGCCACAAAAATACATTTGTTCTTAAACCATTTTTCGAAAAGCTATGAAGTAGCAAGTTATTTCTGGGGTTGTAACTGAAAGTAAAATTATCTCAAAAACTTGACTTAGTTATAGAAGTCACTTAGAAAGATCATAATCCTTTTAATAATGCGGTTCAACATCAATAATACACACGCACATGTGAAGTGATATTTTTGTTCATACTTCGGTTATGTACATGTATGGGGACACTTTCCATTAAAACTATTTTTTTTTCGTAGTTTCACAACAGCATTGTTAAGCGGTGCACAGAAAACAACCGTTTTCCCATTTTCACATACACATCCTCCTCCTTTTTTGAAGTAAACGACCAATAACACAGATATATACGCTCCAATTCACTTCATGGAATAGTAATCAAATTCTTGTTTGCTCATTAACATCCAATATATCATCTCTCAAAGGATAGGTCTTTCTAAGAACCCTTTGAGGTCCGCCATCGGGTTGCTCACAGACAAGCAAATACAGAAAGCTTCATTACTATCTCTAAGAATCCTCTACACTTCTACACGTAATATAGGTAATGCTCAAATGGCTAACAGCCGGTCGATTCTGTTAGAATCTCACCGTGAGAAGTTAGGTGGAGTGAGCTGTCATTCCATTCTGTAAAAATCTCACCGTGAAAACTTAGGTGAAGTGAGCGTGGAGTGAGCTGTCAATAGTGTCAATCCCTAGCAAAAACAAACTCACTTCACCTCTGTCTTATCCACTCGGTTTAGGTCAGTTCGGATCTTAGACAAAGAAAAGTATAGACGGCGGGTAGCTCCATTTCATTTCCACAAGAAAGGGATGAAGTATTGTGTTATTATAAGTAACAGAAAAGGATAAAGCTATACTATTTCCGTCTCTCAGTGCGTGCCAGTTTTTTCAAGGCAGCTACTTATGTAGCTCATGTTAGTTAGTTTTTGTCTCATGTGTGGCCACGCTACCCGATGCTCTATACTTTCTTACTCTAAGGTTCGGATCTACAACGACTTTCACCGCGATTAAAGGCGGAAACAGACCTATAACACAATGAAGCTTACACAATGGCCAGATTTTTCATCTCGTTGAGCTATCTTCGTCATTTGACCAATAAGTAAGCGTGGGATGGCATCCGGTGTTACAAGTGTGCTGTGGCCTTAAAACTTTCGGTAGCTTATGTTGTAACTTTTTGACTTATCCATCATCGTCAGCGTTGATAGAATGTTACTTTGTCTAAGCCTTCAATGCAGTCGATGTGCAATTTATTTTAACACCATTGATTTTACAACCGTGAAATTAAATATCGTAAAACTAACAATGAAAACATGTTCTAAAACCAAAAAATCGAAGACATCTGACATCCACCAACCTGCACTGAGCCCGCGTAGTTGATTGCGGCCTCTTTGTGCAATTTATTTTTATCACAACTATTCAAAAATAGTTAGTGTATTCTTCGTAAACAGGGACTAAAATAGCTCTTTAATCCCTAGGGACTAAAAGTGATTTTGGAATGTGGATATTGTTAGTAAAAGTTACAAGCTCCAAAGAAATGAATCACGAACATTGTATGAATAAGTAACAGGCTGTATGACAAAGTAAAAAGCGTGAGCTAAATTAAAAAAAAAGTTTATGAAAAAATAAAAAACGCGAGAAAAGCATTCTGCCATCGTTCGTAATTCATCATCATCATCATCTGCCTAGCCTTTCCCAACTATGTTGGGGTCGGCTTCCAGTCTAACCGGATGCAGCTGAATACCAGTATTTTACATGGAGCGACTGCCTATCTGACCTCCACAACCCAGTTACTGGGTAATACGAGACCCCTTGGTAAGACTGGTTGTCAGACTTTCGGGTTGCCATCGTTCGTAATTGTTTACTCAAATTAGGATTTTACTTAGTTTTATAAAAATGAGTATGTCTTCCTCAAGTAATTGTATGTAAATAAATAAACGTAGGTACTGTTCTTATTCATAAGTTGCACTTACTTATTTTTTCATACACTTAACTCATACATTCACGTCAATGTTTCTCGAAATGAGCGATGTTCTAAAACCAAAAACTCGAAGACATGTGACAGCCAACCCGTAGTGGCCCTCTCTCTTTCACAGAGAGTAGACCTGTGTCACAGCAGTTGGAACCTTATAACATGCTGGCTACATTATGTAAATGAATTCACACCATATTGACATGCATATTAACAGATAGACAGCATATTAGCATAATCTAAATCTGTTATTAACTGGTCAAGCCCCACGCGTACCCTATGTACAACGATACAATAGAAAATCAATTGTGTCTCATTAACGGAGCTTTAGAGGTCATTTTAGTTATTATTATTAATGGATGATGGATAGACGTCGTAGGTAAATAATAACAGGTCGATCGATCAGGTTAAGCTACGCTTGCCGCGGTTGGTCTGTCATTCGTGGATCTTTGACAGTCGTTACGGGTAGTCAGAAGCCCGAAAGTCTGACAACCAGTCATAGCAAGGCTCACTCCATGTAAAGTACTGGTATTCAGCTGCATCCGGTTAGACTGGAAGCCGACCCCAACATAGTTGGGAAAAGGCTGGGCAGATGATGATGATGATGGATGGACGTCGTGATGGGCCAGTTGTTACGGCCTCGTCTTTCATATAAAGGAAAACATTGGTAGGAAACCTGGAGTTATAGTTAATTTAAGTCTGAAATCGCTAAACCTTCTTGCGCAAGCATGATGATCAATGAAATAAATAAAAATAAAGAAAATGCATTTATTCAGCACAGACTAAAAGGCACACAATATAATATACATCAGATAAAAAAAAGTGAAAAGTAAGATGCAAGAAATTAGCAGGAAAGTGTACCTCAAGACTGCGGCCGTGCCGGACGGCGCATACGTGTTCCTCGCGCGCCTCAAAGAGATGTCAGCATCGAGGGGGCCGAAGCCTGCCGGGTCAGCGGGATTGTCCGAAAGGGTTGCCGCTGGCCCGGAACTTAAAAGAGCTAAGGAAGGAACACGGGTGGGTTTTAGTCAGTAAGAGTCTGACACCCCCTTCCACTTCGCCCAGAGCGGGAGGGGTCATTTAATGATTTCCCATTCGCAAAAAAAAAAGGTTGCGCCAAAAAGGACACCTAGTGCCTGACGCTGATTTTCAACTGGACCTCATGTGGGTCACGGAGGTAATTCAGTTTTATACTGCAACGTGACGTGTGCACGCATACTTAAATAAAATAAATTTGTGTCAGACAATAGTACATTATGATACATGTGTGCTATGTTGATCATTATGCTAGAGGCGGTATTATTCGCGCGAGCCGCAGGCGAGTGCGATAAGAAAGCCGAGAGTCTAATGATCGATGCACACGCGTTTCATACGACGTTTTTCAACACACTTGCGAGGAAAAAAACAGACTTGTATTGCTAAATATTAACTTGTATGGAAAATGGCGCGCTGGTTTTGTCTTTCCGCATATCCACACTAGCAATGCGTGCGCAAGTGTAAATAAAAGCACTGACCACAGAGCATGTAAAAAAACAATTGTAGTTAAGTTAGCATGGAATTAGAAAGTACTATTGGCATAGAGAAATATACATTAGTTCAGTGAGAATCCGCAATAATAAAACGCCAGTCAGGGTCATATCCGTTTTGTTTCGGAAGGGACCACGGACAATTTTAGGTGGATAATTAAAATTTTCGTACGTTTTTTGTAATTTGCAGGTCAGTATCAGGTTGCATCTTGATCAAATATGATTCGCGACTATAATATACAGAGCGTTAGGTTAAACGAGGGACATACTTTGAGGGGAGTTAGTACTCATGAAAATGAACAACTTTTAATATGGGATTAACCCTGAAATCGCGAAAAAAAATCAGCCGTTTCCTAAATTTATGTTCGCATAGCTCGTCAAAATGTACTGAACAGCTGATTTATTTTTTTGCGATTTCAGGTTCAGCCCCATAGTAAAAGTTGCTCATTTTCATGAGTACTAACTCCCCTCAAAGTATGTCCCTCGTTTAACCTAACGCTCTGTATATGTATTTACAGAATTATAGTCATTAGAATAGAATCTTTCTAGTTAGATTTTTTCCCTAAGAACTTTTCAATAAGAAAGATGTATTAATGATTCGAATGATTATAATTCTGTAAAGATGTAGGTACCTGTTAGAGTCGCAAATCATATTTTGATCAAGATACAAACCTGACACTGACCTGAAAATTGCAAAAAACCTAAGAAAATTTGAATTTCGCGGTAGACCGCGAAATTCAAATTTTCTTAGGTTTTTTCGGACAATTTAAGGTGAATGCGCAGTGGTAGACCACTGCGCATTCACTTTAAATTGTCCGAGGTCCCTGCGCATTCACCTTAAGGTAAATAAATATTAGTTAACTAGCTTCCGCCCGCGACTCCGTCCGCGCGGATGTCGGTCTTCGCGTGGATGGTTTATTTCTCCATTTTGAGTAACTCTGACAATGACATCTTATAAATATCTATTGGACTTAAATACGGCTAAGCCTATAATAATTAAGGAGATCCCTCTATTGAGCTACTGCTGTTGAGCTCGCGTTCTGTAGTAAGTATTTTTTTCATAGTAATTCCGACCTTGATAAGTAGCATGTAGCAGTAAATTACTGACAATGACGAAAAGTTTGCAATAATAAAAAAGTGATCGTGACAATGCGACAGAAAGTTAATTGAGAGCTTCAGCATACACAACATTGTTAGTGAGCTCGTCCGGAATAAGAACATGAAGATTTCTTGGACTGCTCACATGGGAAAGAGCTACGTAAAGTTGCCCGTGTGAAAAACAACTCGCGGTAAGATCTACGCCAGCAACTCCTAGGGTCTGACCTTGAGCCTTATTTATTGTCATGGCGTAACACAAAGCTACAGGAAACTATTCTCTTAAATTGAAATGGAAAATTATCCACTACGGGTAATGCAACGTGTGTTCGCGGTTCTACAGAACAACGTCTATGAATAAAACTGAAAAATAAGATTTTTTTTTTCTACGTATTTTTCCAGGATAAAAAGTATCCTATTTTATGCCCAGGATAATAAGGTATAATTATACCAAGTTTCATCGAAATCGAACAGTTAGTTTTCACGTGATGCCTGCATATACAGACAGACAGACAGACAGACAGACAAAAATTTTTTTAATCACATATTTGGGTTTGGTATCGATCCAGCAACACCCCCCGCTATTTATTTTTTCAATATTTTCAATGTACAGAATTGACCCTTCTACAGATTTATTATATGTATAGATTTTAGGACCAAGGACAATACAGACTATTAAAAAAAAGTGAATTGATGAGATTAAAAAAGCGCGCATCTCCGACTAGTAAATAGTTATCTGTGGAAATAAAGCACATGTGGATTAAAGTAAAGAAAAAGCACGCGTTTTTAATACACTTCATTATGGACCTAAAAGCGGTTCAATAAGAGCCACTTTACGAGCAAGTGTGTTGAAAAAATTATAACGCATATGTACATAAAAAAGATGTATTCTGCTCAATCGGTTACCGATAAATGGTCGAAAATGGTTTGCTTTTGACGGACAACTTACAAATATAAAGTGTAACAGAATAAACGCAAGTCCAGGGGCCTAAAAAAGCCACTTTAGCAGAATCATAAAAGGATAAAATTAGGTATGAATCAAAATATGGCGAAGACAGTCCCCGTCTTATTACAAAACGAGTTCTAACTGTAGACCTAGCCCAAACCTTCGAGACAGTTACTGTATTTTGAACTTTATTCCGACAACATAAAATTTTCAATGCAAAATTTACAACATAGACTCGGGTTTAACGTCAGTTTTCGTGAAAAGAACTTTAGCACTGTCGGAATAAAGTATGAAATTCAAAAATAGGTTGATAGTTTAAACCTCGGTCTAAAGATAAACTTTGTTTTGTAATAAGACCGTCCGTGTTTTTCTTTTTGTCGCTGCACTACGTAGGGTATAATCAAAGAGATTGGGATTGGATTTGGATTGGATTGATTGGTATTTTAGCACAGACAAAAAAAATAACTGAAAAATCCTTCACCAAATGGGTTTTGATACGATTAACTATCCATTAACATTCATAATGTTATCCTTTTATGATTCTACCAAAGTGGCCTTTTTAGGCCTCCTGGAAATAGTTTGTTCATAGTTGACTAGTGAATCGATTTCAGTAACTTTTAATGTTGGTATTTTTTTTTTTAATTATGTGTTTTGCTATAGGTACTGACCGCCGATTGAGCTAAAGAAAATGAAATCTTATTCCAAGGCAACAAGACTCAATTTTAAATGCGTAAAGTAATGCTAGAGTCAATTCGATTTTCTTAATAATAATAGTTACCTTTAAAAAAAAAGTTTTGGTAATTGTATTATGCTTTTAACTCAATACTCTAATTGGGATGTATGAGGTCTTGCGTTAATTATGTTACACGATGTCTACGTACAATGCTAGTAAAATAAAAGCTTTTAATATGTAATAACATCCTAACTAATATTATAAATGCGAAAGTAAGTTTGTTTGTTTGTTACCTTTTCACGCCTAAACCACTGAACCGATCATCCTGAAATTTTGCATATACGTTGTCAGGTGTACAGAAACGGACATAGGGTACCTTTCATCCCGGAAAAAAGTGCTGTTCCCGAGGAAAACAACAATAACTTTATTATGATAATAGATTGCGCCACTTTCCTTCGAATAAAAAACAGGACAACGTCTGTCGGGTCAGCTAGTTGCAAATAAAACAAAATATGGTCATGCCTTCTCTGTGTGAGAAGAAGTCGTTGCCCTGCAGTGGGACGAGACTCCATTTGGTTATGACCCGTGTCCATGCAAGTTGGTTCGACCCAAATTCAATCTCATTTTAATCCAACCCGTTAAGGCGTAAAACGGTTAGATAGGCACAATTACTTTCGCATTTATAATACATTTATAAAAGGATAGCTTCCTTGTCACAGCGTGTGCGAGGCAGTAGCAACGGCATCCTGCAGATGACTGTATCGTATTCGGTTTGCCCTATCCAAAACAACGGGCAAGAAACTCCATGGACACTCTTTTAAATTATATTTTTACAAAAATATTACTTATATCATTGATGTTGAATTTATAATTATATGTGAGAACGATGTAAAAAAAGGCGTACGCGGTAAAAGCGTCCATTAGTACTAGCTTCAGCCAGCGACATTTCTGTTCCCCGCATCGCATATCATCGCTCGCTACTTCATTTTATTTTCGCTTAGTGTTCTTTCTTACTTTTTTGAAGTGAAAACTTCTTTAGCGGCGTTGTACACTTTTTTTGTAATGGGTAAAAAATGTTAAACTCGCGTCAGGTCACGTGACCCTGATCGTAATATTCGTAAGATGACACGTGCTATAGATGGGCAATCCACCGGGTTTAAACCCGGTGCTTTTGATAAACACCCGATAAACACCCGTAAACACCCATAAACACCCACAACATTGGGTTTTTATCAAAGCACCAGGTTTAAACCCGGGTGGATTGCCCATCTATAGACGTGACCCTGATCGTAAGATGACACGTGACCCTGATTGAAAATTCGTAAGAATCCAAAATATCAAAAATTTAAAACAAGTACACAGGATCAAATTACAGACAGACAGACAGAAAGACAGACAGACAGACAGACAGACAGTGACGGTGAGGGTGACGGTGACAGTGACAGTGATAGTTTCAGTTACAGCTACAGCTACAGTTACAGCTACAGGTACAGTTACACTTACACTTACAGTTACAGTAAACAACGTTAATATTCAAGTTTTTACTTCTGCCGGCACTCCCGGAGTGCAACCCGTCGTTTTTTTTTTCTTTTGCTCGGCCCCGACGAGTCCTAGCGTGATGTTACATAGCCTATATATAGCCTTTTTCAAGAATTGAGCTATCAAATGTAAAAAGATGTTTTCAAACCCGACTTGTAGTTTCGGAGATTAGCGTGTTCTAACAAACAGGCTCTTCAGCTTTATTATTATTACCTATAGATTATTATGAATGGCTAAAAAACTTTATATTTTCGGTTCGTTCGCAAAGTTCCCATATATACAGTGACGGCTATTTTTTTAAACGGTTCTGTCTATTTGCACTTCGAATAAAAACAAATAGTTCTGTTTTGTCTGGCTGTTTGTTCAAGCATTGCGACAAACGGAACTTTTTTATACTTTTTCATTCAGTTGAAAGTTTAGAGAGCAATTTAAAAACTGTCAATCGAGGGATTGAGTGATAAAAATGCCAAACATTTTTGTAAAAAAATAAATTGACTATGGAGGGACTGACTAAAAGTGATACCAGGCGGGCGATTCTCGTAATTTTTAGAACGTTCTCAGTCTGAACTCAGTGTCAATCTGTCAAATATACCTCTAATTTAAAAAAAAATAACAAAATATTAAATGCCTATGTCATTAAGTCCGCCTTTGTACATTTATGTGATTGAAGTATTAAATAAATAAATAAATACAAAACAGTCAAGTCAAATTAAAACGCCTACATTTAAATTACGACCGAGCGCTTTTACTTTTATCATCAAAAGCATCTAAAATTAGTTTACAAATATATTTTTTTTATAATGAGGTAAGTATATTATTATATAATATTTATAGTTTTAATAGGTTTTTGCGTCCCTTTTAATTTAAAAATATTTATTCATTAATTTTTCACAATAAGCATCACCCAAAGGTTGACTGGTACAAAATACCTATGCCATTAAGTCCGCCTCTGTACATTTGTGTGTTTAGAGTACTATATAAATAAATTTTGGTCCTTTTTAGTGCGAACTCGGCACGGGCTGGCCCTTAAATAACTATTCAGGTCCTTTACCCCACAACATATAAATTATTACAAGCTTAAGGTGCCAACGTGTGCCGCAAAATGTTTGAAACTTTTTCTAAGCCTGGGATAATATAAATAATGTCGGTTGTATCTTTGCATAGAATTATCGTGGGAAGAGGATGTTAAAACGGCATTAAATGTTGTTAAGGTTATAATGTACAGACGCCAGCACATCAAACTACCCGAAACTGTCAAATTTTCCCAATCAACTTTGTACCAACTTTAGCGATAAAGTTGAAAATCTATCAAAGAAATTTGACAGACTGTAGTAGCTTGATGTGCTGGCGTCTGTACCTACAACCTTAACAAAATTTTATGTTGAATTTTGAGGATTAGAGTGAAAAATATGGGTATATTCTAGTACAATTATATTATCGGTATAGTCGGGGTACTTTACGCAAAAGAAACTCCAACTATTGTGCATGTAAAACTGTATATTATTGTAAAAACGTATGTATGGACACAGTTGGACATTTAAACTTTATAACAGAAGTATCAGTAATGGACGGCTCGCGAGGCGCACGAGTCTGTGGACGCCGAGCGCGTGCGCAGTTACCGGGCGCTTGTGACTCACTGGCGGTGGCGCGCGGCGGGGCGACATTATAGGGTTGTGCCGAACCGTAACTAGTTACGTAACCTGGCCGGCATACAACGAATCCTAGAAGTGCGGGGAGTTGATAGGGGTCGCGCTATATCGGTTAATTTTTTTTTTAACGATTTCCTTTGTACACACGTTTTTCTTGCCGTGAAAAACTACGATTTATTCACCGTGGGTAGGCAGTGGTCATTGTTGTATGGACTATGGATGCTTTTACACGGACACGTTTTTTTCTACGGCGCGTATTTACCGTGTGTAGGCATGGTTCGTCAGTGTTGTATGGATCACTATGGAAGCTTATTGGCAGACACGTTTTGTTACGGCGTCATCATCATCTGCCTAGCCTTTTCCCACCTATGTTGGGGTCAACTTCCAGTCTAATCATGCAGCTGAAAACTAGTATTTTAAATGGAGCGACTGCCTATCTGACCTCCACAACCCAGTTACTGGGTTACGATACCCCTTGGTAAGACTGGTTGTCATTTGATCGCAGTATAGTATGATGGTGTAATGCATAGAGAACGCTGCTGCCCATTCTCCGGTCTTCCTTAGTCGCCTTTTACGACACCCACGGGAAGTATGGGGTGGTGCTATTCTTTAAGTCCGGCACTACACAGACATGAAGTCCGGCACCACACAGGCACAAAATGCTTGTATTAAATTAAAATAAATATTTATTTATTATAAGTTATCGCTTCCTCCTAGAAGTTGAGCTAGCCAAACAATCCAAATTAAATATACACTTTTCTTTTTATAAGTGAAGACGATTTCAGTTTTTTTCTAAAATTTCTGTCTCTATATAGACAATAGTGACAAGTCTGATAGCCGTTCCTGCCCCATCGAAATCCTTGGGTAATTTTTTTATCAATTTTAAGTTTTCCTTTCAATCATTCTTTTCACAAACACAATAATCAGAAGAACAAGATTGTATTGTATTATAATGTAACAACGTTTGAACCGGAATGGAATAAAATGCGTAAATATTGCTTTCCGTGGTTTGTCATTGGGAATCCCGCAATAACCGATGTAGGGTGTTGCCAACTTTTGGGCGCACGCTTAACCCGAGAAAAAGAGATTGCTTTTTTGACTTTTGTCATTTCTGAAGTGAAAACTCTATAGGCACGTATGACAGTTTTTTTTGTATGTTTTTTCCCGGGAAGCACGGGATTAAGTGACATTGTACACACGCTAGGGGCCTTTGTAGCCCGGGAGCCCCGTATCATTGATACGGCTGATATGGCGGTAACTACGCCCCTGCTGATTATGCTATACTCAGTTGAACACTAACAAAAAGTACAAACAAATAACTTCACTGTGTTCCAAGGCCGGGAAAAACCATTTAACTTACCCATAGAAACAGAGAAACGCGAAACAATACAGTCACCCATATACAAAACTGCCGATTTTTGCATTACAACAGTAATATCAGGGCCCAACAAAAACTCATTTAAATGTAAAAACTTGGGCTCCTAATTTGGAAATCATGTCATCAAAAGATTATCTTGGATTTTCCACTCTTTAGGCGCCGCCGGCTGTATTTATAAGAGGATTACTGTTGTGATCCTTGTACTGACGGCGAACGAGATTAGCATACGGGCAGCTAAATACCTACATGTCTTGTTTATCCAACTGCGTTGAAGCGCAATAGTATATCTATTAAACCTACCCTATAGTATTGAATGTCTATTGACAGACAAGCCATGACAAAAACAGACTTCTCAGATGCACAATGTAAGCTTTAAGTAGAGGACCAATCACACAAGCCCATCTGCCCTGGTGACAAGAAAAAAATTATAGAACAGGCCCGCCAGCAACACATATCACTATGTTCGTTTAGATAGGGCTAAATGAATTTAGAGTGGCTTGTGCCTAAGTAAAAACAGCCGTTCGATCAGGTTAAGCTACGCTTGCCGCGGTTTGTGCGTGGATGGGTGACCATCTTTACATACCAAGACCCTTCGTGCCTTGGAAAGCACGTTAAGCCGTTGGTCCCGGCTGTCATTCGCGGATCTTTGACAGTCGTTACGGGTCGCCAGAAGCCCGAAAGTCTGACAACCAGTCTTATTGGTTTCGTATTACCCAGTAACTGGGTTGCGGAGGTCAGAAAGACAGTCGCTCCATGTAAAATACTGGTACTCAGCCGCATCCGGTTAGACTGGAAGCTGACCCTAACATAGTTGGGTAAAGGCTAGGCAGATGATGAGGGCTAAACGAATTTAAAACACCGTTCTGTTTCTGTCAATAGTTTGAAGATGTCAGAGACAGAACTATGTTTTAAAAGTGCCGGTGGGCCTCACCTACTTTTTGTAGTTATTTCTTTAGTTCCAAAAAACTCACCGGCACTCTAGTTGCGTAACACACTATCAATCACAATCATTCTGAAGGATATTGCTAATCCATTGCTTCATATGTTCGAAAAATAATCTGCTCGACAACGATATATCGCTATAAATGTTGCTGAACTGTCAAAATGAAAGCTATTGCTACTGTTAGTGTATTACGAAATTACCCTGAAGGTCAGATAAGTTTATGGCACTATACCTAGATGTAGTCTGCATACATATCTGTTTTGACGACTGTACTTTGAAATTTGCTCTCGAATGGCCAGGATACGAAGTTAGATGACAAAGTTTTGGTGCTTTAGGAGATAATTAGGTGGTTCAGAAAGTTATGTGGTGGTGGGATTATGGGGTTAATGTAGTAAGAGACTTTGGGAAAGTTTTTGGGAAACAGCTCTATACATTCAAGTGTTGTAATACTTGTAATTACGTATATGCCAATAGCCGGGAGGGATTAGTCGCGCTATCAAAGACAGCCCGTTGGGCTATTGATGTGACACTCCTTTTTTTTTGGGCGTAATTATTTTTGGATGGTTTAACAGTAGCACCAGTATAGAGCCGGTCCTTTGTTTGATTGTTTTTTTTTTTTTTTATCCTCAGAAAAACAGACTATTTAGGTACTCGAAACTTTTGCAAAATATTATTTTAACATCTATATAAATAAAACAAAGTCGGGTTAGTTACACCTTTTAAAACTCAAGAACGGCTGGACCGAATTTCATGATCTTTGATTTTTTGGGTTTGTCTCTGCTCCGAAATCAGAATAACTTTTAAAATATGGGAAAATATCACAAAAAAAATATGAAGATTATTAAAAATATGAATTAATTTCAACATTTATTGATTCTGAAGCGGTATGAAATTCGCCGGGTCAGCTAGTTTGTTATGACAACAAGAAAAAAATACGGTTTTCTTTTTGTCATACGAGAATATTTTTATTCGTGGAATAAAATTAACGACTAACAGATTTTGTTGGAAGAACTGTCAACAATTCAAATTTATTCCTTAAATAAAATTTAGGCATTGGAAAAATCAGCCCTTTGTAAACAAAAAATCTCTAATAAAATCTTTATTCTTTACCCTAAAAATCTAGAAAAAATATATGTTTAAGTCTCAAATAGGTACAAAGTTTTTGTAAAGGCGAATTGAAATTTTGGAGCCCTTACGTGAACATTCTAAATGTGGGCAGTCATCCTGACGTCAGAATGACTGGCCATTTTTTAAATTCATTCTCTCAGTTATTAATTAGGTACCAATTATTTAAACAAAGGTATCAAATAGTAGCAATTAGGTATATATAGTAATATTTTAAAGCTGATCGGTAATTTTGGCCAGTCATTCTGATGGTCACGATTTGTCGACCATTTTCTATTTTATTAAGTACAATAGAGGTCCAGACGGGACCTCCACAGTTTAATTAAAAGAGCATTGACTTGGATCTAATATATTTATAAGAAGACTTTCATTATCACGTTATTTCTAGCACTGCTTCTACTAAACAAAAAAAAACATATTAAAATATTTTACACTTGCTTGAACGTTCGAATGGAACACCGGCAAATATCACCAGCCAGTACCTATTGCTAAAGGTAGGGCTTCACAGCCTCTACAGTACCTTGTTGACAGGCCTACACTGTCCTCCCATAACCATTGACACTTTAATTTGAAAACATTGTAAAAGCCAATTATTTTCAAAAAAAATAACGGCTCTTTCTCCATAAGAAACGACCAATTGGAACCGTGCACCTGAAGTAAAAGTGCACAGTGTTGCACACCCCTACCCTATTTCAAGTTAAACAGATATCGACTTTATTTAAATAAAAATTAAGTTGATTTCAGAGTGACTACCACTATTAATAAAGTTATAAAAATATTCAAAGTTGTAGCGTAAACTGAACTTTATTGTATAGGTATTAAAGGTATTTTTCCATTAATTCATATTTGTTTATATTTTTGGCAAATAAATCGCAAATGCACTGTAGCTTTTGACATTCCATAAGTGCCCATGACTGTAGCATTTTGATTTTGATTTGGATCGACACGAAAGAATAAGAAGAATCAACCATTTCCAATTTATCAACCTAATACATTACGAGGTACCTACAATAGTAGGTACGCATCGGATAAGAGAGAATGAGCGTAAAGGAATGAAGCAGAAAACCTTATAAATTGGACCACTTACGCTTTTATCTACTGAGAAGAATGAGAGAGGGACGTAAGAATAAAAATCTTACATTTTTACTCGAATGCGGATGCAACCATCCTATACATTTATGCATGTTTATACACAGGGTGTCTGGTAAAAGAACCGACACAATTTTCTTAGGGTTAAGAAGTGTCATATTATCAAAGTTTTCACCTTTAACACATGTCATTAGTGTCAAACTATCTCTATACCAAATTTCATCTAAATCGGTTCAGCGGTTTAAGCGTGGAGAGGTGGGCCTGCGGACGGAGAGTAATGGGTAGTTCACAGTCCGATCAGGACCAGGCCTTTGCCGGACGGCGAGTACGTGTTCCACGCGCGCCTCAAAGAGATGTTAGCATCATTTGAAGGGGCCCGTTAGGGCCGAAGCCTGCCGGGTTTGCGGGATTGTCCGAAAGGGTTACCGCTGGCTTGGAACATAAAGGGCTAAGGAACGAAAACGGGTGGGTTTTAGGCAGTAAGAGTGATACTCCCTTCTGCTCCACCCAGAGCGGGAGGGGTAATTTGATGATTACAAGAGGTAACAGACAGAAACATTTTCGCATTTATAATATTAGTATGGATTGGTTCTAGAAAATGACTTGTGTGCTTCCAAAGTCGAAAAATTGTGTCAAAGAACAAAAAAATTCAATTTAAGAATTCATAATAAAAATATAAAAAAAATAAAAATGTGGGTTAGCAAATGACATCCCTAATGCTTCAAAAAAAGTTTATAGTGAATAAGACAGAGATTACAACAGAACAAGAACTAGCAGGGGGTCAAAGAGGGGAGGCGGCGGGGAGTTTAGGGGATCAGACCGGAATAACTCAAAAAAATTGTGCTTGTCCTTCTATCAAACATCCTGTATACATGAACATATACTCCGTCTATCTGAATTTAGTAGATGAAATTTTTATTCCGGAATATATTTTATTCAGGATGTTGAAGTTGTTCGGCGGTTTATGAACCAAGTTCTTAGTACTAGGTTGTGGGTTCAAAACGTCGCATGTAAACTGATGTGGAATATTCAATGTTTTCTTTAAAAATTTGTTGTTCTGTGTGAACAACAATTTTACTCACAATTTACAAACAGTTTTAAGTTGGCAAGGAGTCGATCAGTCAGAAGGTAGTTCCCCATTCCAAAGGGTAGTCTAGTATGTTCTTATGGAGAAGAACGGGCAAGAAAAGAAACTCGATGTACACTATTTTAAATCAAAATATTTTGGGTGTGTAAGGCTATTTGTACACGACAAGGTCATCATCATCATCATTTCAGCCGAAAGACGTCCACTGCTGGACATAAGCCTCCCCCAAAAAGGGGGGGTTTGCCATAATCGCCACGCTTGGCAGGCGGGTTGGCGATCGCAGTATGGTATGGTGGTGGAATTCATAGAGAACGCTGCTGCCCATTCTCCGGTACGCTCCTTAGTCGCCTTTCCGACACCCACGGGAAGTATGGGGTGGTGCTATTCTTTAAGTCCGGCACCTCACAGACACGACAAGGTAAGGCGTACTAACCGCGTCGTAGGAAAAACCTGTCTGATCCATAACAACATAATTAATCCATACAACACAACCAATAAATCGTGGTTTTTCACGGCAAGAAAAACGTGTGTACAAAGGACTTTACAATAGGCCACAGCGGCCTATCATTGCTACAGTTCCAAAAACTTAACATGAAACCAAAGGTTTTATTTGAAGTCTCAATATTTATCCACCCAACCTATTACATTCACAAAAAAAAAAACTATTTTTAAGACTGTACCGTCAAACGGGGTGAATAGGGATGCAGGGGTGAATCGGGACGAAAGTTTAAAAGCGATTTTGACATTGAAATAATATAGTTTGTTGCCAAAAAGGAGTCTAATGTGTTTATTGTATTATAAATAATTAACGATTAAATCTGTGTGACTTAAAGAATACACCACCCCATACTCCCCGTGGGTGACGTAAAAGGCGACTAAGGGTCCTAGCGGAGAATGGGCAGTAGCGTTCTCTATACATTCCACCACCATACCATACTGCGATCGCCAACCCGCCTGCCAAGCGTGGCGATTATGGCAACCCGGGGGGGGAGTTGCCATAATCGCCACACTCCCACATTTGGGGGAGGCCTATGTCCAGCAGTGGACGTCTTTCGGCTGAAATGATGATGATGATGAACGATTAAATGTCCTTTTCGGCAACAAACTGTATTATTTCAACGCTAAAATCCATTTTAAAGTTTTGTCCCAATTCACTCCTGGTCGTATACCACCAAACGGGGTGAAGAAGGATCTTCACCCCGTTTGGTGGTATACGACCATGTCTCAAAGAGTTCTTAAATTTTAACTCGCCTCTCATAAATATGAAAAGACACGATACGACTGGCCACTCAGACAGACCATATAAACAAAACGTTGCCATTAAAAAGCTTTAAAAGTTAAATACTTAATCATGCATTTGCGGTATAAGCTATACGATTTCGATGTCGAATGCTCTGTACCGAGAATCGATAATTTATCGAATAATTCATTTTATTTATTCTCTTTTCACTTGGCGGTTTTGCGGTTCTGCCAAAATGCTTTTGCAAAGAGTTGATGTATGAATGGATGGGACAAAAATGACACCGTAATGTAGATCATGGATAGACTAATGTGTTTTTGGAGGGAAATAATTTATCACCTTGAGGCTAGAAGCCGGAAAAAGTAAGGCGTTTAGCAGTTGATGGTTTGAATATTATTGTAATACTAGCGACTGGGTGTTTCACATAGTGATTACGACTTGATAAAACATCGAGATTTATTTATTATAATGTACAAGTTCAATCACACTTAATCACACTAATATTATAAAGGCGAAAGTTTGTGAGTGTGTATGTTTGTTACTTCTTTACGCTCAAATGGCTGGACCAATTTTGATAAAATTTTGTATGGAGGTAGCTGACACCCTGGATTAACATATAGGCTACTTTTTATTATATTCTCACGGGATCGACATTGACGCGGGTGAAACCGCGGGGCGCAGCTAGTAATAATATACCTATAGGCGAAAGTTTGTGAGTGTGTTTGTACGTCTTCACGCACAAACGGCTGAACGGATTTGGATGAAATTTGGCACACAAATAGTTTATAACCAGGATTAACACATAGGATACTTTTTATCTCAATATTCCCACGGGATCGAAACTTATGCGGGTGAAATCGCGGGACGCTGCTAGTATTCATATATTATGCACATAAGCCTTCAAGAATAAATTCTCTAAATAATGGTGAAAACCAAACAAAATCAGTTGCATAGCTTAGAAAAACAAAGTGCTCAGACAGGCATACATGAAAAAAAAATATATAAAAAAAAATTAAAAATTAGCCTGTATTATCCCACGGCAGGGCAAAGGTGGGGGAGACCTTTGCTCTGCCGTGGGACAATCCCTTTCCTTTTTTTACTCAACTCGACCCTGAGCCAATTTGGCCTAATCCCTCATATACTTAAGAGTCAAGTTCATCCCGCCATATACGCCTGGGTCTTCCGCGATGCCGTTAAACGTTTTCAGGAACCCATGGTGTGATGGTTTTAGCCAACCACAGGAATTGCGACGAATAGCGACATTTATTTATAACTAGCTACCGCCCGCGGCTTCGCCCGCGAGGAATGCCGATAAAAATTATCTTATGTTCTTTCCCGGGATGTAATCTATCTCACTGCCAAATTTTATCGAAATCTGTTCAGTGGTTTAGGCGTGAAAAGGTAACATACAGACAGACAGAGTTACTTTCGAATTTATAATATTAGTATGGATGTGTACCTATAGATTTCAAACACTGAAAGGTTCCAAAAAATAAAAGAGTAAAGAGTTTTACTTCTTTGAAACAATTAATGGTCGCATTGTGTAACTCTGGCTTTTCGTGACTTTATTTTAAATTCGAAATAGGAACAAAAGAACTGCATAAATCCGGTAGCCAATATATCATTCGATTACCACTGCTCCAATTTCATAATGTGTTTGTGTATAAAATACGAATCAGGCGACGCAAACATGGTTCTGTCTCTTTCTAGCATATGAAATTCACGTTTGTGGGAAAGAGAGGTTATTTTAGCGTTCAGTGGCTGTATGTAATGTCAAAAAGATGGGGAAAACATATTACTTTTGCGATCAGGATGGCGCGTATATATTGTTATTGTCAATTGAATATTATTTACCTACAGTGGAATGTTTTTTCTGCACCCATTTGCCTCTTGGGATAGATGTACATATTGTACATACTTGTATTATGTATTGTACCGTAAAATTGAATATTGTGTTGGCATTAGTAATAGTTGGTAGTCAATATTCAAAAAGAAATGGTTTCTTTCAGTTTCTGTTAACAAAAATGAATATCGTGGCTGAAGAAATAACTAAATGGGTATTTTGTTTGATACCTTCAAAGATTTTGTGATTTTTTTTGTGAATGACAAATTTAATGGAATTTAATTTTAATGCCTAATCAGTTTTTAATGTTTTTATTTTAATGATGTAATCAATTTTATGTATTTATGATTTGTATATTTGTCTGTGTGGTGCCGGATGTCTGTGTGGTGCCGGACTTAAAGAATAGCACCACCCCATACTTCCCCTGGGTGTCGTAAAAGGCGACTAAGGGAGACCGGAGAATGGGCAGCAGCTTTCTCTATGCATTACACCATCATACCATTGGGGGAGGCCTATGTCCAGCAGTGGGCGTCTTTCGGCTGAAATGATGATGATGATGATATTAGGACTTGGTCATCATTTGCCTAGCCTTTTCTCAACTATGTAGGGGTCGGCTTCCAGTATAACCGGATGTAGCTGAGTACCAGTATTTTACATGGAGCGACTGCCTATTTGACCTCCACAGCCCAGTTACTGGGTAATACGATACCCCTTGGTAAGACTGGTTATCAGACTTTCGGGCTTCTGACTACTGCCAAAGATCCACGAATGACAGCCGGGACCAACGGTTTGAGGTGCCACTAGTCGATATTTTTTCCATATAAATTTCGTGAGAGTATTACTCTACTGTTTAACATTGTACATCCAAATTTAAACATAATATCGTTTTGACTTATTATTAACTTTCTCTGTACGGAAACAAAATAGTAAAATAAAAAGCCATTAAAAAGTTATGAGAAAACAAAGATTCGTTTTTCTCGGTATTTTTAACGTAACTTTGGGTGTAAATAAGTAATAAAAAAACTAAACTAAACTAAAAAAGCTTAATTATCTAAGAATTCAATAAACTTTATTTGTAATTGATTTATGCAGTAGTTTTTTTCATAAAACTCGATTTCCCAAAGCACTTTTCGAATTTTTTTAAGCGCCTATCAGTTCGGAACGCTGTTTCCGCGCGTGAGAACTATAGTCGTGCGTGTAGACTAGCATTTAACTGCTCATCACTGATACTAGCTCTGTCAGACACGAAGCCAAGTAAGACAGCGTGCTTTTTGGGCATGACCACCAGTGTTTACTCTTAACGTGCTTTCTGAGCATGGAGGGGGTCTCGGTATGTAAAGATGGTCACCCATCCACAGACCAACCGCGGAAACGTAGCTTAACCTGATCGATCGACCTGTGCGGCTGTTATTATTTAGCCATGGCCCCGTACTGTTATCACACATGAACCATCATTATGATGAGTTCGTATTCACACAATAGTTCACCATATGCTTAATCCGCCTCGTGTCGTGAACCTCGCTCCCCTAAGTTCACAACAACGCAATTCCTGTTCCTCTCAGTACAAACTTGGGAGCGATTTGTCCGCACTAACTAATTTGTTTGTTCCTGTGTTTGAATCGAGCGAGATATTATTGTGTGTGTTCTGTTTTTAAGGTGAGGATGTAGTAAATGGTGTGTATGTGGTGGAGTGATTAGCATTTTTTTTTTTTAGTTTGTAAAACCTTTTTCCTCTGTCTTCGTATTTGTGGAACACGAGCTTGAAGTTGTGTTATAGTTTATTGCATACAGCTAATGCAATAAACAATATTTATTTGTTCAAGACTTAAACCTATTCGGTTTAAAGAAATTTATTTCTCATAAAGAACATACATAGTTCACTTAAATATGAGAAACTTAACTAAAATAAAATATTATTAGTATACATAGTTGTCGTTCGATCTATCATAAATACAGTGGTAGTCGTTTATTATTATTGTTGGTTGGACAAATACAACTTTAATCTATTTTTACCTATTAAAATTTTTGTATCTTATTAAATTAGGCTTTGTAACTCAGTGGCAAGATACAAGACATGATGCAACTGGGCTTAAACTAGGAGGACTCCTGTGCTATAAGCACCAGGTACTTCCACCACCACTGTGATCGAACTGCCATTACAAGTGTGTTGCGGTGCAAATGCAAGTGTTACAAGTACAAGTATTACTTACAATATTATTATTAATTATCATGTGTGTGTGTGTGTGCGAGGGAGGGGGGGTGTGTGGTGTGTAGTGTATTTGTGTGTGTGCTGTATGTGTTTGCCAGTGTGATTGGGTCTGAGTGGTTTTAATTAATTTATTTCTATTTTATTTTATACTTTTTAATAATAACAAATGTATGAGAGAATTATCTTCATTGTAATTTGTTTCGTGAAGTTTTCTCATGGTTTAATAATTATTCTGCTATTCGGGGCAAAGACAAATCCAACAAATCAAAGCTCATAAAAATCTTCATCAAAGTTCTTGAGTTATAAATGGTGTAACTAACCCGACTATGTTTTAAATAGATTACTAGCTGCGCCCCGCGGTTTCACCTGTATAAGTTTCTATCCCATGGGAATATCGGGATAAAAAGTAATCCAGGGTGTCTACCTCCAATCCAAATTTTATCAAAATTGGTCCAGCCGTTTGTGTGTGAAGAAGTAACAAACATACAAACACACTCACAAACTTTCGTCTTTATAATATTGGTGTGATTGAGAACAATATTTACATAGCTAACACTGCAATTTTAAACAGCAGGACACACCAAGAAAACTGAATGGTCGGAAGAAAATATATCTTTTTGTAAGAAGAATACCTCACTTTGTTCCTATTATTAATAATAATTCATCATCATCATCGTCAGCCGAAAGACGTCCACTGCTGGACATAGGCCTCCCCCAAGCACCTCCACTTTGACCGGTTCTGTGCTTCTCGCATCCCACGGGTTCCTGCGGCCTTCACAAGGTCGTCGGACTACCTTGTACGTAGCGTTAGAAGGTCTCCCTTCTAACGCTACGTCTTCCGGTACGCGGTCGCCACTCCAGAACCTTTCGGCTCCATCGGCCATCTGTTCTGCGAGCAATGTGCCCTGCCCACTGCCACTTAAGTTTGGCAATTCTTCGGGCTATGTCGGTTACCTTGGATCTCTTCATTCCTTTCCTAATAATAATTACCTAATTCTATTTAAGAGAGTGATTTGACAATTAATAACGTTAAACCTAGAAATCACAATACAAAGTAGAAAATTACTACTACTTGGTACTTGGCTACGCACGTAGCAATCGTAGTACTCATAGTGCTACGTCGTAGCCCCACGTAGCAATGGCGTAGCCCTCATTTCATTAGAGCTAACATTTTGAAAGTGATTTTTTACAAACTCAAACTAGTTTGTTCTTCTTTTTTCACGCCTAAGGACCAAGAGTAAAGAAAAGGTCGTTGAGCCCTTTACACAACCTTTTTAGACTAACTTTTTCTTATTTTCACTACACAATCTTTACCTTTTAATTATAAAAATGTTTTAATTAAAAGAAGTTGTCTCTAGATTTGCTGAAACTTTTTCATTTACCTAATTGTTTCTAAGCTGCTGTGAAGTTGGTTATTAAATTAAATAGAAAACAGTGCGTTGTGTAGAATCTTGTTTTAAACTCAAAGGGTGGGATTTGCATTGTTATGGTAGATTTTTTTGTAATTTGTTTTTTGATGATTGTCTTACTTTACGATTCACCATTTCTTTATTCATACTGATTTTGTTTTGTTTACGATGTAGTTGAGATTTTTTTTAAAACTTGAGCAAAAATATACTGTCACTGTAATCAAGTAGAAGAAAAGATTTATATATTTATTTATTTTAAAACACATACAATTATCGTCACAAGCTTACCTAATACAATAGACAACAACAACACATCATCAACACACAACAATAACAACACGACAAACAACATGCAGGCACAACATGAAGACACACAACATTAAACAACGTCACATACACACACACGCACACACGAGACGATGTGTGTACATCGTCTAACATGGGGGTTATCAGAAGGAGTCGACATAAATCTTTAGCAGTATTCATAATTTAAATTCCATCGCCATTTAATCAGTTATCTTCTTTAGTGAAATGTATTCTAAGTTGATTTTTATGTGACCATTTGCAACAAAAAGGTACTAATAAGTTTTTGGTTGCAATGGAATTTGAACTTTGTTAAGTATGACATTCTGTTTGTTGTTCCATAACTCGCATGCTGCACTGGCTGACGTCATCACGTCAACGCCGGCTGTCGCTGAAAACCAGCGCTGGGGCTCTGTCTTGTATAGGGTCTTAGCATTATGCTGAGCGATGGCCGTTTTGCGTAGATGTGACGCATACTTTCTCCCAAATTGTTATTTTGTTTTATTTTTTGTTTGTGTGTTTATTTTTATAATAAAGTACTTTATAAATAAAGTACTTTCTTTCTTTCTTTAACTTAAAAATTATCTCAAATTCTTAATTCAAAAATATGCGTTGTCTCCTAATAGACGGGATAGGACAGACATGGATACTATGGAGACCCTCCATAGGGATTTCCCCTCGAGTAAAAAAGGTTTTCGTAAAATGTTTTCCTCAATGATCAGAATTTGGAAGAATGTAAATTAAAAAGACGGATTTCCAATTGTCTAGCCCCTAAGAGCGGTTTCGCGCTACATTCGATCCGAATTAAAGATCCGACTTCAATCGGAATTGGGAATGTTCTATATTCGGACGGTTAGAGTTCGGATCTAGTGCGCAACCCCTCATACAAATAGGACTACGGTCTTTTCGGACCGGCATTTCTCGGATTCGGATCGGATGAAGTGCGAAACCGCTCATACACACAAAAAAGTAGGCGAACATAAAGCAATGTACAGCAGAAATAGAAAATTGGCAACATCGCATTAGCGAATTGAAAAAGTGACAATGCCAATTTAGGTCAGTTATAGTACGGCGAGCTGCGACGTTGCCACTTTTACTTAGGTAATGTTTACACGGGCAACTGAAGTTACTATATAATGGGCATTTGCTTAAACATGGCGTCGGGTTCATCGTTTCAGCCGATAGACGTCCACTACTGGACATAGGCCTCCCCCAATTTTGGGAGGGTTTGCCATAATCGCCACGCTTGGCAGGCGGGTTGGCGATCGCAGTATGGTATGATGGTGGAATACATAGAGAACGCTGCTGCCCATTCTCCGGTACGATCCTTAGTCGCCTTTTACGACACCCACGGGAAGTAAGGGGTGGTGGTATTGTTTAAGTCCGGCACCACACAGACCAAAGGCGTCGGGTTAACATCAAGCAATTGAATGTGATGCCAACATGCAGCATTTGTTGTTAGAAATCATTATCATTCTCCTGCCCTTATCCCAATTTGTTGAGGTCAGTGCAACATGTCTTTTTCTTCCGTGCTTCTCTATTAGTCGTCGAGGGGCCCGTGGCTAAACAATAACAGCCGCACAGGTCGATCGATCAGGTTAAGCTACGCTTGCCGCGGTTGCTCTGTGGATGAGTGACCATCTTTACATACCGAGACCTCTCCGTGCCTCAGAAAGCACGTTAAGCCTGGTCCCGACGGTCATTCGTGGATCTTTGGCAGTCGTTACGGGTCGTCAGAAGCCCGAAAGTCTGACAACCAGTCTTACTTAGGGGTATCGTATAACCCAGTGACTGGATTGTGGAGGACAGATAGGCAGTCGCTCCACGTAAAATACTGATATTCATCTGCATCCGGTTAGACTGGAAGCCGATCACAAAACATTTGAGAAAAGGCTAGGCAGATGCAGACTTGTCTATTAGTCGACATCTCGGTAATCACCTTCTTTCTAGCCATATCATATTTCACACAGTCCAACCATCGTTTCTTAGGTCTTCCCCAAATTGTTGTTAGGCATATTCCCACAAAATACTATGCATCATGGAGCAGCAAAAACTAGGAATTACATTCGTAAAATTAGAGGGAATATTTCCAAGTGAATTGAAGCAATAATTTTGGTATGCAAGCCTGAAGCCTAAATGATACAGTGCGATTTAATTGCCTGTGGCGGATAAAAGTTGCGTTTTCGAAGCAGTGTTTAAATAGACAATGTACAGTCGACAAAAGAGATAAGTATCCAGAATCTCGGATCTAGTTGAGGTTTAGTAACAAACCGATGGATGCTGTGGACTGAAATTTAATTTGATAAATGAGCAGTTTATTTTCTATTAATAAAATAAAATTGTATTCGAGAACATCCATCGGTTTCTTACTAAACTTCAACTATATCCGACGATCCTGCATACTTATCTCTTTTGTTGACGTCATTTGTTGGTTCAATTGTATTGTATACCACAGGCAACGAACTTACATGTTTGCATCTTGTAAACGGGGCTGAAGTTTATCCATCTACGATTTTTTGTGAATTAAACTAAATTACTCCACTTGGTTTGCAGTGGTGGGCCAGTGGTAACAATCCCGATTTACGCATTGTTGGTCGTAAGATCAAACCTAGACAGCCGCTTTACTTCGTGTAAATTATTTCATCACCACGGCTTTCAAAACTGTGAAGGAAAACATCGTGAGGAAACCGGCATGTCCTAGAACCAAAAATTCGAAGACATGTGACATACAACCCTTACTGGGCCCACGTGGTGGCTTATGGCCCACTCACTCTCACAGAGAAGAGACCAGTGACCCATCAGTGGGAAGAATAAAGGGTGATTATGATAAATATTCATCTGAGCCATTCTATCAGCTACACATTATTTTGTAGCATAAGTAAGTACCTATGTCAAAGTCAAAGTCAAAGCATTTATTTCAAATAGGCACTTAACAAGCACTTTTGAACGTCAAAAATTACTAAAATAGAATTGATTCTAGTCGCCCATTCCAAAAGGTAGTTTTCGTATGGAGAAGAATGGGCAAGAAACTCCACCGTTACTCTTTTAAAATGTTTTACAATATTTTGCATGTACATTAATTATATAATTGTATGTGAAGACGATGCACCTAAAATAAAATTACTGTACCACAATAGGTAAAAGAAATAAAAATGAAACCATAACATATAAATTAATTTATCTGATAGATACTGGTGCTCACATATTTACAAACATGGTAAAAATAAACGATAGTCATAAAAATAAAAAAATTAACAGTAATAAGTCAGGGTGTGAGTGTCGGAGCCTGCGTCCCAAGTGGCTGATTATGCATATGCTACTCCACTCATTGATCGACTACCTCAAGCAACTATAGCGTAGCAATAATTACGAAGCGCCGATCGCGACCGAACAAGAACCGCTGCGACAAAGCTCCTATGGAGCCCGAAGTCAGCTTGCGTGCCGCAAAGCCGAACACACCGGTGTACATCTCCCGCCTACACTACACCACTAAGGTGGAGGACATCGTTGAGTACGTGCGCCAGAAGACGAGGTACGCGCCGAGGGTGCAGTTACTGGAGTCGTACCGCAACGTCAACTTCAAGGCGTTCGTGGTGCGCGTGCCGAATTGTTATCTGCCCGTCGTCAGGGAAGAAGATTTCTGGCCGCAGGACGTGGTGTTCCGTCGCTTCCGCGGACAAGTACCACAGAACAGCACAAGAACAATCTAGTGAAGTGAAGTTCTATTTTATTATAATAAAAATATGTATGTTTAGGTTAAGGTATATATTTATGGGCCAGCGTCGCCTGAAACAAATGAATAAATAAATAAATAAATTACTCCAAAAATTGCCCGTGTGCCCACACCGTAAGGGTTATACGCCACGATCTTTGGTGAGTAGTTCAAGTGGAAGTAACGCGGGTACAGCTGCTGATTGGTACCCAACTACGCTCACACTCCGTTTGAGTGAGTAGTTGGGTTTTGGTTTGGGCTTTAGCACGTGGTAAGCCGATGTTAATTAAGGAAATGTTTCATTTAGTAAAATGTTTTATTGTACGTTGAGTTATTAGTTAAGTTTTTGTGTCGGTACGGTTCATGTAAAATAAAATAACTTGATACTTGACCAAAATTTATGTTTTTATACGATATCTATTTTCGCATCACTTTTTTAACGACCATGTAATAATGAACATTATCGTATGATAGTTTTCTTAATGAAATAATAATTCACAGTCACAACATAAGTCAGTTAAGGGCATATTTATACATAAACTCACACCTTCATCCCATATGGGTAGGCAGGAACTGCAGAACGCCACCAGCAGCTACAATCCTCACATTTTACAAAATCATTTTATTTCAAAGTTTTCCCCCTCTGTGCCTGCCTTTTATCACGAACTACATTATGCTAAAATGATTAAATCATTGTCTTTTATGAAAAAGTTTCCTATTTCATTAGTCGTTTCTTTGTATGAAACTCCTATCGCACGCAAAGTCCAGACATTATGTGCCAAAATACAAAATAAAACTTGTAAACAACAAAAAAGAAAGTGACAAACTTTGTACATGATATCCATAATATGGTACGATACAGATCAAGATTAATGATCGGCGTACACTTTCGGAAAGTAGGAGTGAAAGCGAGGGAATGTATCAAGATTATTATTCAAGATGTTCTCCGTTCTGTATCGAGTTTGGTGACATATTTGTTATGTTACATGGGAAAATGTAGAATTCATTTGAAGTGAACTTATACACCTTCCTATCTTGAGATTAGTTTCACGCTTATGACTTTTGCAATGCACTCAGAAATGTAATACTTAGTAATTTATTTCCAACACTTCAGTATACGTTACGTCATTGAGATCTCGACCCCTGAACCAGAACCTCCTCCATTACAGGTCGAGATTTCTCCAGTTAAATGGATCAGCATGAGAAGGTTTAGACTCAATACAAATTAAAAAGTAAAGTATAAGTACCTACTAAGTTTTCACTGTAAGTTGGATAAGTTCAACTTACAGTAAAAACTGGGTGTGTCATCGAAGTGAAAGGGTAACCTTCTGGGCCCACCTCATTTAATACGCATACTTATTTCATCGACTCGGAAAGAAGAAGTTTAGTGAAAACTGAAATCTATTGTGTAGCAATTAAAGTTATTTTTCTATTAAGTAATTCATATTTGTTTACATTTTTGACAAATAATTTACGAATGCAGATTATAATTCTTCGTTCAGGCGTAAGAGATTGTAAAAGAAAAAAAACTCACAATATTTATCTTAGCCATTTCCATAAACCACACATTACTTTGAGGCACAAGTAGGCACCTATGTACACAATGACCGCCCAGCACAGACCAATCAGCTTGATCCAGCGCATTGATTGACGCCAATCAAGTACTTCCGAACCGAATGCAGCTGCCATAGTGATTGGCAATCTGTAGCTTAACGACCGGAACACGTTTCCAAGAGATGATTGTAAATCTGATTTAGGGACTTCAACAACAAAATTATTGAAGAAAACAATCGTTTACATTAAGGTGCCACTAGTCGATATTTTTTCCGTACAAATTTCGGGAGTGTATTACTCCACTATTTGACAATTTACATCCAAAGTTTTAACTTTGGATGTAAATTAATAACGTTTTGACTTATTATTAATTTTGTCTGTACGGAAACAGAACAGTAAAATAAAAAGCCATTAAAGTTATGAGCCAACAAAGATTCGTTTTCCTTGCTAATTTTAACATAACTTTGGCTGTAAATAAGTAATAAAAGAAGTGTAAAATCTTCAAAACAAAGTCGGTACCGACAAAGTTTAATTATTGAAGTGTTCAATAAACTTTATTTTTAATTAATTTATGCAGTGTTTTTTTTAATAAAACTAGATTTTCCAAAATACTTTTCAAATTTTTTTACGCACGTTTTAGTTCGGACCGGTGTTTGTGTGCGTGCGAACTAGACGTTGTGCGTGTAAAATAGCGTCTAACAGCTCATCACTGATACTATCTCTGTCGGACACGACGCCAGGTGAGACAGCGTGCTTTTTGGCCATGCCCACCAGTGAGTTCGAGCTCGCGACTAGTTTCACCTTAACATGCCTGTACCTATGCCACGAAAGGATAGTAGGCGTACACCTCTATTTTTCAGGTCCAGACTACATGCCCGAAGAAAATAAAAGAGGAAAATCGTTCTTAGAAACACAACATTTAGCATATTGTATTTATAGAAGGGGTTAGCAGGGGTACATCCACATTTATTAAATAATATTCAAGTCCCATGTTTCCTGAAGGTGGCCACTTTTCGACCAATACTTTATCCTACCTTTGTCCTCTACCAAAAATGCAAGGTCCTTACCGTCCGGCAAATGTTTGTACTCAGCACGCTTTTACAACAGCACACTGACACTCCAATTGCACGTCAGCCGACAATATCCAGAAGAAGAAATAGGATATGTACTGTACCTCATCCATACTTTACTTTTACAAAAGATTCTTTTTTTATCAAGGACGATTTCTATATAATAGAATAAATGCAATAATTCCACTGCAAACTTGTTGTAAGTTAACATGCAAACAGCGGATTACTGAATTTCTTTCTACCAAAAATTATGATGATACCGAATCCTTTCTTACAACAATGAAGTAACTCATAATACAGGAACACACACACTCACTCTCACATACACACACATGCAAACAAACACACACACACGCGCGCTCGCACTCAGAAATTCTTGTACTGGACTATTATTTTATTTGTTCAAAATTTGTTAAAAATGTTGTTAATAATAATTAAGTAACAGTCTAAGAAATACTCTTGTCCTATTTTCGGGAAATGAGGGCTGTTTGTCCTTAATACAGGCTACTAAGTAACCTAGCTAGGACATCAGATCGTAAAATTGTATTGTTACCTACTCATCTCAGATTTAAACTATTCCTAAGTTGTCATCTACTTTGTAACAGACTGTACCACTTTTTTTTATGAAATAAATTATTATTATTATTATGTAATAGCTAGCTAGAGAAAGAGCCTATGTCCAGAAAACAGGCTTGAATCAGAACTCCGGGATGCTATGAGATAGATAGATAGATAAACCATTATTTGGCGCACACAAAAAGACAGCACAACACACAAAAGTACAATATTAGATCATAACCAATTTGTAACTTAATTTTATTTTTATTATTTTCTAGCAGCGCCCCGCGGTTTCACCCGCATAAGTCTCGACCCCGTGTGGAATATCGGGATAAAAAGTAGCCTATATGTTAATCCAGGGTGTCAGCTACCTCCATACCAAATTTTATCAAAATAGGTCCAGCCGTTTGAGCGTGAAGAAGTAACAAACATATAAACACACACACACATACTCACAAACTTTCGCCTTTATAATATTATAGTATGATTGTTATAGCGGTCATAATAGTACAATACTCTTTGAAAATTTCAAGTGTTTACCTAATACGGTTCAAAAGATACAACCCTGTGACAGACAGGCGGACAGACGGACAGCGAAGCCTTAGTAATTGGGTCCCGTTGGCACCCTTTGGATACAGATCCCTAAAACCGAGGCAGTCAAAAAAGATTTTTCAAAAATGTAGTTGTGCTTATAAAACCATCTTGCTTATCACTGAGCTAATGAGGGCAAATACTTTCGTTAGCAAACCTCAAGTCCTGCTTACCCCTTACTTTACACTAAAACAACAAACACTCATTGTCCCTTTAAGTAATATGTTTGTACAACAATAACCTTAAAATGTACACGTGACGTAAGTTTTGTCATCAAAGCGTTTATAGTTATCTAGGGGGCGTCAACATCGTCAACGAAATGCCTATCTTCATACGTCTAGAGCAGGGATGGCGAACCTTTACGCACCTATACCTTGTCTATACCAGAGTAAATACAAATGAGTAGGATATTTTCATACATATTAAAATGAAATAGACCCTTTTCTTGCTAATACTTTTTAATCGTACTCTTTCACAATCCAATAACGACTAGCTTTCACTTCACCATTTAAAACGACATTTGCCCCACCCAGAAATAACGAATATCAGAACTGTTATTTCTCAGTGTTGCCAAAGTAGAATAATACATTTAGTTGCCATAGTGGAAATACATTTTAAAAGTTTGTTACAATATTAATAATTTGTACTTTGATAGTGTTGCCACAGTGGATATTATAATGCGGTATTAAAATAATGCATGTTTTTAAAATTAAATCAATGAAATCACGACAATACGCACCGAACACGGTTTGTATGTGAGCGCGCTCGTACGTATGCGTCGTCGCACGCATACACTAACAAAATTTATCGCTGCTAAAGGTATGAATACGATCTCGGCAGCACGCAGCAGTGCTGTACTGTACTGGTCGTGTATGTGACGCAACAATGTCGCGCAGCATTGCTGCCGTGCTCGGAATGTTATCTCGTATAAACCTAGAGAAAATGTATGGGGACCAGTAGTGCTGTGACCGCACTGCCGCGGCAGCACTGCAGCGTGCTGCCGACATCGGATTCATACCTTAAAGGTGCGCCAGTCGTGGCTACGCCGTACGTAATACCGCCCGCGCCCGCGCACGCTCCGCCGCTGCCCTGCTGCTCGTAATAATTTGTACTTGTATCTACCCACCTCCTTTAACAATTTCGTAATCATTTTATTTTATTTTAATAAATACATGCTTCAGTAAAACCACGATTTAATTAATCATATTTCGATCGTAATTTTTCAAATAACTAAACAGATAACATGACGTAGGTAGGTAGGTAGGTAATGAAAAAAATGTAGTCAACTCCTGTTTAGGTAGAAAAAAGAATTAAAAAAACTTTGTATTAAAGATCCCTGGTGCTTACCCTACAGGGGAAAATTGTTTTGTATAGAGATTGACTTGACTATTGAATAAACTATAAGTGACAGCCCTACGTGTTTAGGCTATTATCGCTCGCTCGGGGCTTGAGTTGGCTTACTTATTTGTTTTTTCTATGCCTATACTCCATTTGAAATAAAATTAGACATTTAAATAAACCTTTTTTACAGTCCGTTCAATCGATTTTGACTTCAATACCGTAGGCATAAGGATGGCATTAAAAGCAAAAAAGTGGTTACAATACCAACTGTTTACTGCAGCTGCCATTTGTCATGCCACCAACGCAATAGAATTCAAAATCGGTTAAACGGACTGTAAAAAACGTTTATTTATATGTCTAATCTTATTTCAAATGGAGTATACGTGCCATTTTTTCCAAATAAATATTTCATGGGGCCATGACGTGCCAACAAACAATCTTAGTGTAGTGATCATTGGCAAAAAAACTAAAAACTTTCGTATTATTATTATACTTTTCAATTTCTCTTGACATTTCTCGGGACCCTGGGGTCCCGGACTTTTGGAAGGCATACGAGGGGCCGTAGCCAACTCGCAGAGGAGAGGCCCGTTAGACGTTTTTAATAAAATGAGACACAAATTTCAAATGTAATGGCAATAGTTCTCCAAAGTCCATTATTTTTTTTTAATTTGATATGTGTTTGCTCTTGACTCTAGTCTAGGTCAGAGGTGACAGAGGCAAAGTCGACGATGGAGTGAGCTTACCCAGAAGAAGCCTGTTCACTCTTACTTTGAAGAGATTCGGGTGGTATGCGCTCGGAAACACAGACGCAGGTAAAGAGTTCCACTCTTTTGCTGTGCGCATTATAAAAGACATTTGAAAACGCTTAGTGCGAATTGGTGGAATAGCATAGTTGCTATTCCAGCCTAGTGGCAGGGATGGTAACTTGCTGTGCGTCTGGATGACCGAAGGTAGAAGGGGGCCGGTGGAATGAGGTCGTGGAGTTCTTGGGCACACTCACCGAAGTTCAATCTGTAGAAGACCGACAAGCAGGCAACCTTGCGGCGATGAGCCAAGCTGTGAAGCTTGGCATCCACTAGTTCTACGTCGCCAATGAGCCTCGGCAGGTTGGTATTTCGCTGAGCCATCCCAAAGGCGGCTGCAATACTCCATGCAGGATCGGACTTGCGCTTTGTATAGGGTTAAAAGCTGTCCAGGCGTGAAGTATCGCTTCACCTTATTTAAGATGCCCAGCTTCTTGGCCGCAGTTTGGGCTTTGTACTCGATGGTAGCGCCGAAGTTGAGACTAGACGTCAACTCCATGCCTAGGAGCTCGAGCCGATCTGTTACAGGAACAGATGTACCCCGAAAAGTAGGAGTTATTACTTTTTCGAAACTCGAGAGATACAAAAAAGCGCCAGTCAATGATCAAATTCCAGAGTAATTCATGTTAGTCTATTGACTTTTACTGCCTATTAGATCACTGATAATTCCATTGGAAACTCGTCCCATACATGAAACACTCGTTTTTCTATCCTCAAATTACCAGAAAAGCCGTAAAACTTGTATTAAATAGACAGACAGACGCACAATAACCAAGTGAACAGTTGACAAAAGGTCGTATAAACACGTAACAGAAGTGCTACCTACTACCCATATATTACCTCAAGAGCCCGTGACGTCATTTACCCTCTCAAACGAACTGATACCCTGGGACGCAGATATTAAAGTGCTTTTTTGTTTGTGGGCACATTTTGAAAAGAAAGAGCCGCTTTGACAAGTGGAATCGTTTCGGAATCTAAAAGTGTAGTTTATGCCTAGGTACGAAGATTAATATAGTGCTCTGGCTCTAGGTTTCTGAGATCGAGAACTGAAGGGGCTTACAGGAGATTACCTAAACACAAAAAAACGCAAGTTTTAAAAACAATAAAAGTATATGATCGACTACAGTAAACAAAATCAGAAAAATATATGATATTCTCCAGGATATATGCTACGCAGATAATAATATAATAATAATATATTCGACAACTATCACACAACGCCGTCTAGTCCCAAGCTAAGCAGAGCTTGTGTTATGGGTACTAGACAACTGATAAACATACTTATATATTTCTAAATACATACATATTATAGATAAATTACACCCAGACACAGAACAAATGATCATGCTCATCACACAAACATTTGTCCTGGGTGGGAATCGAACCCACGACCTCCGGCATAGCAGTCAGGGCCACTAACCACTAGACCAACGGGCCAGTCAAAGGCCAGATAGTGTGTTGAAAACATAATAATACAACTAATTTGATACTATAGAAAAAAAATAATGAAAATACCTCTAAAAACTTTCTTTTAATACTAAAAACCATACTAACATACATAAAATCATTCTGATTTTTTGTCAGATTATTCTACAAGCAACATACTAAAATACTAGTGTTTCAATTTTTTTTCCAAAAAATAGATTTTTTGTAATTAAATAATTGCTTCAAATTTTGCAATAAATAAATAAATTGTCTGTGTGGTGCCGGATTTAAAGAATACCACCACCCTATACTTCCCGTGGATGTCGTAAAAGGCGACTAAGGGGCGTACCGGAGAATGGGCAGCAGCGTTCTCTAAGCATTCCACCACCATACCATACTGCGATCGCCAACCCGCCTGCCAAGCGTGGCGATTATGGCAACCCCCCCCCCCCCCCTTTTGGGGGAGGCCTGTGTCCAGCAGTGGACGTCTTTCGGCTGAAATGATGATGATGATGATTGCAACAAATTACCAGCGTTGTATCATCGCGCTTCTCTTTATTTTCTATGCAGTCCGACAGTGACCGCGCTTTAGGTCATGTCAGACCCTTAACGAATTCGCTGCCGAATGTCACTCGCTTGTCACGTCTCGCCCTAAGGGTTGGAACTACTTTCTTATTTACACTTTTAGTTTCACACTTCGTAAATAATTATAGGTCTCAAGTGATATGTTGAAAGAGGTCACACGAGAACAACTTTACTAGCGAATAATACAGGGCGTCCCACGGCTATGCCACATGGAGGGAAAGTACCTTGAATATTGTAGATGGAACATTTTACTGAAAGAAGACATTATTTTAATTTAAAAAAAACATTTTTACAAAAAAAAAAACAACCGACTTCCAAAAAAAACACTACAAATTGAAAAATAACTTTAATTTTGGAAGTCGGTGTCTTTGGTTCCGCGTTATCGTTTATTGACACCGACTTCCGAAATTAAAGTTATTTTTCAATTTGTAGTGTTTTTTTTGGAAGTCGGTTGTTTTTTTTTTTTGTAAAAATGTTTTTATTTTTCGCTTTTTAGTGGGTCAGTTTGTAATTTATCTAAGTTACAATAGCCTAACCAACTGTTCATCACCTTTTACAAAATATTGCTTTTCCCGATTCTGGGACGTTAATTGTTGAGGAGTTCTCCCGGTAAGAACCAGGAGATCCTCAACAATCACTCGCAATACGCATTGTGACGAGCATAAATTGCTTAGCAACCATATTAAAGTAATCGAATCGCAACCCGTGAAATATTTGTCAGTGAGTAGTTCCGATGGCCATCTGTGATCTTCATCATCAGCTCCACTTTGCCAAGTGATGATTTCCGAGAGCAAATGCTCAAGTTACTTTAAAAAATATCCAAATCTCTGTAGCTTAGCCTATAGAATTTGAGGGTTTCCCTCGATTTCCATAGAATCCTCTCATCAGATTCCAACTTGATGATAATGGTGGTCCCACTATCCTCGAGAGTATACCCTTCCAAATAAAAAAATAACTTTTGGAATCGGTCCAGCCGTCTTCGAGTAATCAGTGAACATACACAAGGTAGCTACTGTAAACTGTTGAGGAGTTCCCTTAACTGTCCTTCATCTTCATCATCAGACCCCTAATGACAGTCGCAACCCATCTAGGTGTAAAGTTCACATCAATACAAATTAATCAAGCCCAAACACAAGGTAACTGCTGTAAATCGTTGAGGAGTCCCCTCGACTGTCTTTCGGCTCCATCATCAGATCGACTCCAGGCTTTCATCAAACTGTAGTGCTTTAAAATACTTAATGAAAAAATTAACAAACGCACTAGTCGCTCCTACGATTTTCGAAAGTTCCCCTCGATTTCACTGGGATGCCATCATCAGATCCTGGTTTCCTTATCATGAGACCACCCTTGGCATATCCCCTTTCCAACAAAAAAAGAATAATCAAAATCGGTGCATAAACGACGAAGTTATCCGCGAACACACATAAAAAAATAAAAAATAAAAATATATATATACGGTCGAATTGAGAAACCTCCTCCTTTTTTGAAGTCGGTTAAAAACCAATTTGAACTGCATTCATAGATTTTTAAATAATTACATGGTTGAACCGGGATTCGAACCCGATACACGAGAAAAAAAAATACCCTGTAGCTTTATCATACCGATCGAAAGGCTTCATCATAAGGATTATTTTTTGCTAAATAATATAGTGTCAGAAATAAAAGGAAGACTATGAATTTTCAATTAAAATGTTCCATCTACAATATTCAAGGTACTTTCCCTCCATGTGGCATAGCCGTGGCACGCCCTGTATACAGGATCCCATTAAAATAGATGGACAAATTTGAACACGGCGCTCAGTACGTCTAACTAAACATATCCAAGCAAAAAAAAAACACCGATTAAAGTGATTTTATTTTGACCTTAAATAATAAATTGCCGGCACATTAGTGTATTTTCGTTAGCTGATTTTATTTTTCTTGTGAGTATCTATGCGTTTTTTTTTGTTTTTTTTTTTACCATCGTCCGTATTTTAGTGGTCTGAATGATTCCTAAAAGTTTGTCCACCTATTTTAATGGGACCTTATTCACCTTATATTGTGTACAGCATTAATAGAGACATTTAGACAGATGGTAATGATTAAAGATTGTCTAGGATTGACCCGAAATTTGTAAAAAAACTAGCGACCCCTATACTTTACACGGTTTCAACGACTTGTTAAGACTTCAAGATTTCCTAATTAAATGTAAGTTTATATAAATGTCTAAGGGAGAGGCTCGTGGCTAAGTAATAACAGCCGCACGGGTCGACCGATCAGGTTAAGCTACGATTGCCGTGGTTGGTCCGTGGATGGGTGACCATCTTTACATACCAAGACCCCTCCGTGCCTCGGAAAGCACGTTGAACCGTTGGTCCCGACTGTCATTCGTAGATTTTTGACAGTCGTTACGGGTCGCCAGAAGCCCGAAAGTCTGACAACCAGTCTTACCAAGAGGTTTCGTATTACCCAGTAACTGAGTTTTGGAGGTCAGATAGGCAGTCGCTTCATGTTAAATACTAGTACTTACCTGCATGCGGCTACACTGGTAGCCGACTCCAATATAGTTGGGAAAAGGCTAGGCAGATGATGATTGATTAATATATAATTATGTTACTCAAACAATATTTATTAAAGTACTAGCTGTGCCCGCGACTTCGTCCGCGTGGAATAGTGACTTTTCGGGCAGCATATTTTGAATTACATCGTCTACAGACCGGGCATTTGCTCCGAACCCTCTGAGAACTCAGGCGAATTTCCCTATCAGTGAAAGTCTCAGACTCACGCGATAGTGCTTGAGTTTCACAATCGACAGTGAGACGTATTTCTCGTTCTTCCTGTGTTTCCTGAGACCGAGCATTTGCTGTCCGAACCCTCTGAGAACTCAGACGAATTTCCCTATCAGTGAAAGTCTCAGACTCACGCGATAGTGCAAGAGCTTCACGATCGGCAGTAAGACGTATTTTCCGTTCGTCCTGTGTCTCCTGGGATCGAGCATTTGTTGTCCGTACTCTCTGGGAGCTCAGGCGGGTTTCCCTGTCAGCAAAAGTCTCAGACTCACGCGATAGCGTGTGAGCTTCGCGATCTACAGATAAACGTGCCTTTCGTTGTTCCCCGTTTTCCCTATTTCGAGTTGTCATCATTCGAGAACGATTTGAACTCAGTCGAGATTCTCGCTGAGTCGAAGTTTCTGCAGCACGAAACCTGGCCTGATGTTCCATAGTTGCAGAGAGCCTTGCCTCACGACCTTCCTCAGATTCCTGTGATCGAACTAATCTCATCCTTTTAGCATTTCTGCTACATTGGGAGAGGTTGGATCTTCTTCGAGGCATTCTTACAATAAAATAGTACTTACTACTTAACACACAGTTATTTAGTAAACACGTACTATAGTAAACAATTAAATTATAAATACTTACAGATTATACTATACAGTCTAAAATTATCACAGTTTAAGTAATAAGTGTTAAGACGTGTAAACCAAACATACTAACTTTATAAAACAAAAAAATTGGTAGAAAAATTAATTACTAACCTGAGCTAATGAACTTATATTTAAAAAAGAAAACCAAGAAAAGAAATGCCTAACCTATACCAAATACTTATAATATTTATATACAAATCCAAATACGAATTAAGATAAGTATACCGAAAATCAGGGAAAGAAATGCCTAACCTGTAATAAATGCTTACAATATGTATTTATTTACAAACCCTAAATAAAAATTAAGATAAGTAAATACCCAAAAATCAAGGAAAAAACCGCTTAACCTATATAAATATTGTAAGTATTTGGTTACTTACAATATTTATTTACAAAATTTTAAAGAAAATTAAGAAAAAGAACCTAACCTACAAACCCTAAAATATAAATAAATGAAATATGCAAACAGTCAGTATTCAAGTGAATCGCAATAATCGAATGCAACTATTCATCTATACTCTCCAGGATACGTGCGTTCGCTACGAATAACTGAATCCTTATGGCAGCAGCGCGTTTTTTTTTTTTGGGGAATGGCATCTCGCAGTTCAACCTTTGAGGTTGTCTACTGCTTAACCGGGCTTTCCTGTGGATGCCACAATAAGTTGACGCCTCCAGCCAGGGCGGCAGCGGCGCGGCTCTCAGCGCGTTGTATATAGCCACGGACGCGCAGGCGCGAGGCGTGTACGTACTCTGATAGAATACCTTAACAAATGTTCGCCGTGATTCTTTAAATTGACATAACTTTTTTATTTATGAACCGATTGACATGAAATAAAAACTAAATGTTAAGTGAAGCTTACTACAATATATTAGTGAAAACCGCATCTAAATCGAATAAGCCGTTTCTGATATTAGCGTGCACAAACACACAGACAAACAGACAAACAGACAAAAAAAAAATTAATTACAATTTCGGGTTCGGCATCGATATAATAACAACACCTGCTACTTTTTTTTATATATTTCCATTGTACAGACACCACTTTTCTACAATTTTATTATATGTATAGATTAGACTAGGTGACTTTTGAAATATTCAGAGGTGAGTTGCGTTCACAGACGAGAATCCATTTTTTTTAAGTCGTTTACATTTATTTGACACAACATGTGGAACGGTTTAAGATGTTCACCATCTACTTATGGAGTTTACTAAGACAAAAAAGGAAAGAGAGACACTGTTGAGTAGAATAAAAGTAAACGAATATGACATTGTCCTTATGTTAAAGTTTTAGCACAGCCTTCACCTGAGATAGCAAACCTACTTGCGGATTTGTTTCGAAATTAACAATGTATACCTAATTATACTTGTAGAGGTAGTTTAGAATAGTTTCAGTTATGATGAGGCTGACATGCCACGGTGGATAAAAGCCTCTAATAAAAACTAGAATAAAAAAAAATAAAAAAAGGTATTGGACACAGGTGTACAAGAAAAAAGAAAGATGGCCGTTCAGTTTCCAGCTCATTCACTAGAGACTGTTTTACCAGATTCCTGTTAGAATGTCTTCGATATTTTTTAGTGCCGTTAAAAAGATTTCCTCTTTTATGTATGTTTTATTAGGCACTTTTACTTAATGGTCAATGGAATTGTTACGATTTCGGAACGTGACGCAAGTATTACTTTATAGGAATTAGGTCTTTATTTAGCTCAGTGTTTTTAAGTTCATTTTCGTTTGTTGGATAGTCCTGCTCTTTCCGTGCCTCGGAAAGCACGTTAAGCCGTTGGTCCCGGCTGTCATTCGTGGATCTTTGACAGTCGTTACGGGTAGTCAGAAGCCCCAAAGCCTGACAACCAGTCTTACCAAAGGATATCGTATTACCCAGTAACTGGGTTGTGGAGGTCAGATAGGCAGTCGCTCCATGTAAAATACTGGTATTCAGCTGCATCCGGTTAGACTGAAAGCCGACCCCAACATAGTTGGGAAAAGGCTAGGCAGGTGATGATGATGGATAGTCCTGCTCAATAAGTGGTGGCCCACTAGTAAAGGCCTCGACCTTGGAGATATAGGTCATGGTTCGAACGCAGTCAGGCACTTTGTGTAAATAATTTCATCACTATTGCTCTCAAAACAGTAAAGGAAATCATCGTGAGGAAACCGGCGTGTTCTAAAAATTCGAAATTATCTGACATGACCCGCAGCACGGGTCGATCGATCAGGTTAAGCTACGCTTGCCGCGGTTGGTCCGTGCATGGGTGACCATCTTCACATGCCAAGGCCCCTCCGTGGCTCTGAAACCAAGGGATATCGTATTACCCAGTAACTGGGTTGTGGAGGTCAGATAGGCAGTCGCTCCATATAAAATACTGGTATTCAGCTGCATCCGGTTAGACTGGAAGCCGACCCCAACATAGTTGGGAAAAAGCTAGGCAGATGATGATGACATTCTAAAATCACACGGCACTGTAGTACATTTTTTTTACCCGTTTCGGATGTGTTCGGCTGTCCTCGGGATGTACTCGGTTTTAATGATATGTCAGTGAGTGATGGCAAAGTATTCTGTTTGCGTTTTGTTTTCACTTCTTTCGGCACTCCCGGAGTGGTTTAAAGGATGAAAGTATACCATCAGTGCACTACATCTAATTACATGCTTAAAAATACCTAAGAACTCTATTGAATTTCCAATCAATTGACCATTGAATCTACGACAGATCGCATCGATAAATGCCAGAACTTCGTCTTCGGCGCTATCTAATAAACCGTTCCGAGTCGGGACGGGAATTCTTTAAGCTACTGAAACCGGTACGGCTTCGGAACGATTCAATTAAGTGTCGGAACTGCCGCTCAGGGGGCATGTGTGTCGTGGTGTTTATAGGTAGGTCATGAGACAAGTTACATATCTATGGGACATCCATTCAACAATGGATGTCAGCTGCCTTGAAAAGAAAGGTGTGTTTAAATGGACGGAATAACGCTCCGTTACTTTTTGTTTTTATTAGCCTACTAGCTGCACCCCGCGGTTTCACCCGCATAAGTGTCGAACCCGTGGGAATATCAGGATTAAAAGTAACCTATATGTCAATCCAGGGTGTCAGCTACCTCGATACAAAATGTTATCAAAATTGGTCCAGCCGTTTGAGTGTGAAGAAGTAAAAAACATATAAAGACACACAAACTCACAAACTTTCGCCTTTATAATATTAGTGTGATGTGATATTGTGTCCCACTGCTGGGCACAGGCCTTGCCTTTTTCCTTCCAAACGAGTGAGAGAGTGAATGAGCCATAATCCACCATGGCTGCCTAGTGCGGGTTTGTAGATGTCTTCGAATTTTTGGTTCTAGGAAATACCGGTTTCTTTACGATGTTTTTCTTTACCGTTTTGGGATCAGTGGTGATAAAATAATTTACCTACACAAAGCAAAGTGCCTGTCTGGGTTCGAACCCAGGATTTACTCGTAAGTTGCGGCCGTTACCACTAGGCAAGTATTGCTAACATGTCTTTGAAGTTTCGACCAAAGAAATTGTGTCATTGACCGTGCATGAGCTACACTGCCTTTGGGGGCAATTCTCTGGGTGTTTTTAGAATGTTCCAATCTAATATGCCTCAATGTGTCAAAAATGAGAAATTTATCCATATTTTTGACCGACAATGACGTTAAGATAAGATTTTGAACGTTTTTAAGCCGTCAGCGGGTTAATTATGTGACAAATTTTAACTGTAGGAGTGGCTTTTGTTTGACAGTACATCGACATTCATTGCGTTATTTACGTTGTTGAGCAGTCACATTCTTCGAACATATGAAGCAATGGATTATCAATATTCTTTAAAATGATGCAGATTGATACTGTGTTAAGCAATGAGGGTGCCCGTCTTACCGGACCGAAACAATAGGCATCAAGAGAGCGTGAGTTTCCGATCTATTAATTTTAATTCTATTCATACTGTTTAATTTCCCATGAGTAAATGTTTGAAGTCGTATTACCATTTATTTGTACCGTTTCAATAAGAAAATTACGTGCTTTTAAATCCGCTAATATACGTTGAAAAGCTTTTACAGAGAATTTAATGTCGATTTCACTTGTATGAAGATTGTATGGATACAAACATTGAAAGGTGGAACGAATTTGATGAGTCACAGTAATTGTTCATTCGTAAAATGAAGTGTTTCTTTTTACGACTGTTTCTAAGTATAATAGGCTCTTAACCTTCAGGTTACAAATAGCACGTGTAAAGGAAAATCCTAGTTTAAGGGATTGTTTTTGCGTGACCAAATCGGGTCTTAATTGGCACGAGCGAATCTTTAATTAAAGACAGACTTTTTCCGAAAGACTTTTTGATACAATGCCAATGTGAAGACACAACAATTCGACAAAAAATGAAAACATTGAATCCTTCATAGAAAAGGGAGGATCCTCCGACCAGATGGGGGTTGTGTCTGGCGGGCACAGAACATAATACTCCGAGAGAAGAACGACAACTTCATACAAATAAAAAGCTTAAACGAGAGCACACTAGCGCTCCAGTTTATGCCATAAGAAACTCGTGAGGCGCGGGAATTATGAACAGAGGGACATACCTACTACTCGTATTTATTTTTAGTGTAATAGGTTTAACCTATAACGAATTTTCATTTTGCAGACGATTATGCCCTACATATTAAAATAATGCATATAATAAAATTGTGTCGCGCGCGATCGTATCGCGTGTCGCGCCTGTTTGTAGGAGCCTTGATTATGCAATACTAGCTACTGTAGTACACAAGTTTTTGACATTTGTTTGTCGCCGATATGAGACTGAGACTAGATTTAGAACGTCTAAAAAACGGCCAATTCTACTAATTTAAAAATTAGTAGAATTGGCCTTCAGACTTTGAACGTTCTTAAAATTACGAGAATTGCCCTGCTCATGACAATACACTTAGAGCTATTTACCTAAATAAAAAGACACACAAAAAAAACGGTCAAAAACCTACAGTATTTAAAATAAAATTTCACAATACTCCGACAGGATAAACCAGAAGAGAAAAAAACTTTAATATTTACAATTAATTTAAAATATAAAATGCAAAAATAAATGAATGAGCAGCTACAAAATTAAATAATAAGGGTTACAGAATTGAAATTGAAACCAAAATTAAAATACTTACAAAATAAATACATTCCTTTTTAAATGACCAAAGAAACAAACTCGCGCCCGCTTTGAATAAATAATTTCCTAGCATTTCGTTCCACAAGAATATCACTACCCCAAACAAATGACATCAAACGGGAAAGGTAATTAATATTTACTTGTATACCTACCCTTTAGTTATTAAGACGTCGTGATGTTGTTGTTATTATTCTCTTGTAATGTAAATAACGAAATTGGTTTCGAGAACGTGTACACGCTCGAATATGAGGATTATTTGAAACTAGCTAGTTCCCGCGTTTTCCTCTGCTTGTATTTCGTACTTCATCATGTTTTAAGAGCGTTTACGCCGTACGACATTTCATACGAACTTTCAAGCCCTTGTTTTTCGAAATGAATGAACCGATTTTAATGAAACTTCATACGCATAAGAAAGATACAAAGTTCTAGAAAGTTACTTATGTAATTTTGTTGTAACTATCACATTGTAAGCGCACATCGCATTAGTTTTATAACTTTTCTTTTAATATATGGAAAATGTCGTGGGCTACATTTATTCACTCTGCAGCTCATATTTTATGTAATACTAGCTTCTGCCCGCGACTTCGTTCGCGTGAAATTTCACCCTCCCCCGATTCACCCTCTTAGGGGTGGAATTTCGAAAAACCCTTTCTTAGTGGATGCCTACTCTTCACAAAGAACACACACTCCAAATTTCATGTCTCTAGGACTAGTGGTTTAGGCTGTGCGTTGATATATCAGTCAGTCAGTCAGGACTTTAAATTTTATATGTATACTAGCTTCTGCCCGCGACTTCGTCCGCGTGAAATTCGTACTTTCCTCTTATAATTTCGAAAATGTATGTTTATGATTTTTATCATTTATTATTTTAAATATATTTTTAAATAAGTATTCGGGCCAATTTTTTAGTTTATAGCTCAAAGGGATCAGATTTTTCAAATAAACTGTATCCCAACTTTTGACCCCCCCAGGAGAGTAATTTTGAAAAATCGTTTGGGATGTGTTCATAACTTGACTTGACCCATACCCATTTTTGAGTTAATGGAAGCAAGCAGTAGAATTTTCCACCTTCGTAGGAGTCAATTTTTGAAAAACCCTAAATCACTTTTTTAAGTATTTTTTGTGTTAGTAGTACCGAGTTTCGAGTTAATTCGACAGCGGGTTAAATATTTTTCTAATCCATCAACTTTGTCACCCCCCAAATCCTCTGTGAGGGATTTTTTAAACTAAAAGTGACAATCTTTATCATTTACTGACCCAAATATTGCCAAGTTTCTAATTTATTAACCAAATGAATAAGATTTTTCATATAAACTGTATCCCCTCTTTCTATACCCATTGGGGTGGAATTTAGAAACATAATCTAGATTATTTGTAGGTACCAATTTTCCAGTTAATGAAGCCTCGTAATAAAATTCTGCCCTGTGAAATTGACTACCCCTCTTCACCCCAAAGCGGTAGATTTTCGAAAAACCCTGAACCACTTTATTATTTATTTTGGTCTTAGATAGGTACTGAGTTTCGAGTTAATTGCACCGCGCATAAAAAAATTTCCGTACTAAATTTGACACCCCCAATCTCCCCTTTGGGTTAGTTTAGAATTCCAAAAAAATTCGAACTTTATAATTATATGTGCCAAGTTTCAAGTCCAAATTTATTTTTACTATTTTTTTTTGAGTTTATCAAGGCACTCATTAAAATCCCCTTATAAATCGAATTACCACTTTTCCCAACTATGTTGGGGTCGGCTTCCAGTCCAACGGGATGCAGCTGAGTACCAGTATTTTACATAGAGCGACTGCCTATCTGACCTCCACAATCCAAATACGATACCCCTTGATAAGACTGGTTGTCAAACTTTCGGGCTTCTGACCACCCCTAGCGACTGTCAAAGATCCAAGAATTCAAGCCGGGACCAACGGCTTAGCGTGCTTTCCGAGGCACGGAGAGGTCACGGTATGTAAAGATGGATACCTATCCACAGACCAACCGCGGCAAGCGTAGCCTGCGTAACCTGATCGATCGATCTGTGCGGCTGTTATTATTGATTATTTTCTGTCAAAAGTATTAATACTGAGTTTCGAGTAAATCGGACCGCGCGTTAAAATTCTTCCACACAAACTTTAACACCCCAACACAAGGAGTTTTGGAGTGTTTTGATAATAATGATAAACTTTATTACTTGCTTAGGCAAGTATTCTTGCCAAGTTTATTAACCAAATAAATAAGATTTTTCTTATAAACTGTATCCCCGTTTTTCACCCCCACAGGGGTGGAATTTCGTAAAATTGTATGGGATATGTTCATTACTCGACTCAAAGATTGTTTATACCAATTTTCGAGTTAATCAAGCCACGCAGTAAAGTCTTCCCCTATAAAATTAACTTTTCACCCCGTTAGGGGTAAATTTTCGAAAAACGATGATACACGTTATTATTATTTTCGGTCTTAAGTATAAATACTGAGTTTCGAGTTAATCGGACCACGCCGTAAAATTCTTCCATACAAACTTTGACACCTCCCAATCCGGATCCCCCTTCAGGGGGTAGTTTAGAAAAAAATGCCAAACTTCATAATTTATTTAGATAAGTATTCCTGACAAATTTCATGGTTATTAACTCAAGGAATAAGATTTTTCATACAAACAAAATCCCCTCTTTTCACCCCTTAAAGGTTAAATTTCCAAAAACCCCTTCTTAGTGGATATCTACTCTTCACAAAGAACACACCCCCCAAAATTAATTTCTCTACCCAGCGGTACCGACCAGCGTTTTAGGCTGTGCGTTGATATATCAGTCAGTCAGGACAAAATTTCATCCCCCTTTTCACCCCCTTAATGGATGAAATTCTAACAACACCGTAGTGTTAGCTTCAAATCATAAGCCTAGATAATAAATTTAGTGATTTTTACGTCGAAAATTAATGACTTTCTATACACAACTTCATCCCCCTTTTTAACCCTTCGGGGGTAGAATTATCAAAAACGCTGAGACACGTATAAATTAATTTTCAATTGCCAGCCTAAATACAAAATTAGAAGATCCTAACTTCAAAACTGTCGGACTTTCATATAAACTTCCATCCCCTATTTTAACCCTTTAGGGGTTGAATTCCCAAAAATCCTTTCTTAGTGGATACTTACTCTTCACAAAGAACACACCTTCTAAGTTTCAAGTCTCTAGGTCCAGCGGTTTGGGCTGTGCGTTGATATATCAGTCAGTCAATCAGTCAGTCAGGACTTTGAATTTTATATATATAGATATTGTAATGTGTAACCGTTTATTTTCCCAAATAAATAACATAAAATAAAATATTAATCATATGGGTAATTTGGTTATCATCTAATATTGTACTTTTGTGTGGTGTGCTGTCTTTTTGTGTGCGCCAAATAAAAGGTTTATCTATCTACCTATCTATGTATACTAATAGAGTTAACGCGCACGCGCTAATCTCTGTAATTACGAGTCGGATTTGATAAAATCTTTTTACATTTGATAGCCTAATTCTCAAAGAAGGCGTGGCGGAGTCATGAGGATAGCGCATTGCGTATAGTTTTTGCTAAATCATCATTTACCTAGTCTTTTCCCAAGTATGTTGGGGTCGGCTTCCAGTCTAAACGGATGCAGCTGAATACCAGTATTTTATATGGAGCGACTACCTATCTGACCTCCACAACCCAGTTACTGGGTAATACGATACCCCTTGATAAGACTGGTTGTCAGACTTTCGGGTTTCTGACTACCCGTAACGACTGTCAAAGATCCACGAATGACAGCCGGGACCAACAGCTTAACGTGCTTTCCGAGGCACGGAGGGGTCTCGGTATGTAAAGATGGTCACCCATCCACAGATCAACCACGGCAAGCGTAGCTTAACCTGATCGGTCGATCTGTGCGGCTGTTATTATTTAGCCACGGACCCCTCTATAGTTTTCATCATCTGCCTAGCCTTTTCCCAACTATGTTGGGGTCGGCTTCCAGTCAAACCGGATGCAGCTGAATACCAGTATTTTACATGGAGCGACTGCCTATCTGACCTCCACAACCCAGTTAGGTACTGGGTAATACGATACCCCTTGGTAAGACTGGTTGTCAGACTTTCGGGCTTCTGACTACCAGTAACGACTGTCAAAGATCCACGAATGACAGCCGGGACCAACGGCTTAACGTGCTTTCCGAGGCACGGAGGGGTCTCGGTATGTAAAGATGGTCACCCACTTACAGACCAACCGCGGCAAACGTAGCATAACCTGATCGGTCGACCTGTGCGGCTGTTATTATTTAGCCACGGACCCCTCTATAGTTTTGTTATTGCAAAATGAAAGTAAACATAATAACCTTTCTCAAAGAATTGGGCTGCTAAAATAATTTTTCATATCTAGATTAGCGCATTCAAACAAACAATCAAACTCTTCAGCTTAATAATTATTAGTATAGATTGTCATTATTTACACTTTTAGATGCTTAAGTAATTTAAAACTAGATAAATCATGATTTAATGTACAAATTCTTTATGCATGCGATGTTTGTCTAAGTGATTGTTGCACTGCTGCAAGTTACCGTTAGTATAGAACCAGTGTACAAAATTGTTGATGAACCAATAATATAAATAAATTAATAACACAAAACAACAAATAATTTGTTAAAAAAAACACAGTCACCCGGCTGAAACTGTGTACTGAAATTACATATTTATAAGATTAATATCCACTCTGAGAACGTTATATTTCTCATAAACAACTATAAGGGAATGAGCACACAATTGTAATAAAACACGAAGGTAAGCATAGCATTTACTTAAGTGGCGTGATAAATTATTACACATCATTAGGATAACAAATGACGACCGTGACGCTGTCACGTCTCCAACATTTCTGTGTGTACTCTGGATTACTTTAACTGATTATAACTTTCTTACATTTTAGTATTATTCTGTTAATTTATTTAATTCCCTATATTATACATTTTTAGGGTTCCGTAGTTCCTACAAGGAACCCTTACAGTTTCGTCAAGTCCGTCTGTCTGTCTGTCTGTCTGTCTGTCCGTCCGAGGTTTTGCTAAGAGACCTTTAGTACTAGAAAGCTGTAATTTTGTAGGAGTGCGTATATTAATTACGCCGACAAAGTGGTAAAATAAAATTTTTGATAATTTTTTTTTTAGGTTAGCTCCCCTACACTTGAAGTGGGGATGAATATGTTTTCGTCGTCTACCCCATCGTGTGGGGTATCGTTGAATAGGTCTTCTAAAATGACTTGGGGGTAGCTAAAATACTTTTTCGATTGAATGCACCATATACGAAATATTAAACTTTAAAGTGCATTTTTTTGTTAAACTGCTGGCTTGAAAAATCTGGAAAAATTCACGATGATAGTGAATTTTATGAACTTTAAAGGAAAAGTATAGCGGTTAAGCTAACTTTATTAGTTTAGTAGTAATAGTCGTTGAACTTGGTTGTTGGATAATTTTGTACCAAATACAGAATCCTTAGCATTAATCTTTTAAAGTGACTAAGATGAAGTAGTTGCTTGTTTATAACGGATAAAGACTTGCATTGAAAAAGAAAATATGTTTTTTTATATATCAGAATAAATAACAACAGAATCGTACGACATTGTGATAACGGGCTACTACGGAACCCTACACTGTGCGTGGCCCGACACGCACTTGGCCGGTTTTTAATTTTTTTTAATAATAGACCATATAAGATTTTTCTTTTTTTATATAAAACATACTGGTCCACTTGTGTTGGGAGCAGGGTCCAAGCTACCTGTGAGTGCTTCCTCACAATGCGAGCTGTACCGAAGAGTACTGCCTTCTTAATCAGGCCTTTAATCCAACCACCTAACGAGAGCCTCGAGAAATGTCTATCGAGGCTTTCGGCCATCAGGCCATTCGCCGATACGACAATCGGCACCATGCAGCAATGACAGCCGAGCTCACATTCCAAATGTCAACACCCTCGTGTGCTATGTCGCGATATTTGATTAGATTCTGTTTCTCAGCTTTCACGAAGCTTTCACGAGGTTCCCGTCATGTAGATTGGAAACTTGTTGCGGTTTTATTCTTATTGTTTAAAACAATAGTCTGGCTTTTCCATAAATTGTATAAATAATAGAAGATAAAAACAAGAGACACACTCTTCCAAATATATAGTCATCAAAACCCACACATATCCATATCCATGCACGTCACAAGAAGAGTTATTATCCAATGATTTATTTCCGTCATGACCTTCAGCGGGACACGTGTCACGTTGTGTCACGTCTGTCTGTATTGTGTGTACGCGGCTTTACTTTAACCACTTCATGGAGGCTCGAATTAAGTGTGGTAATAAAAAGTGTCCGAGTTCTATTGTGTTGGGGATGGGAAGAGTGCACTGTGCAGTGCGGTGACGGATTAAGTGTGGTTGATTCTTGTGCGTGATGAAAAATGGTGCTGTTGTATTATTAGGTGGGAATCTCGTATCTAAAGACCATAAAGTCCTAAACTCACGGCTTCTTCCCAAGAGGGTAAACAGAACGTCACCTGGTACGATTCTTATATACCCCTTTTGTTTCGTTCACGTACGTACAGACGCCAGCACATCAAGCTATCCGAAACTGTCAAATTTTCTCAATCAACTTTGAACCTTATGCTTCGGCGTTAAAGTTGAAAATCTATTAAAAAAAATTGACAGGTTGTAGTAGCTTAATGTGCTGGCGTCTGTACATCTGCACATCTATTCACAACCATTCAACAGGTTATCGTATCGAAAAAAAACACATTCCGATAAAGTGATTTGCCTTGTCAAACAGCTGTCGGAAGAATATGTGTCGTCTATTTGACTTAGGGCTGATTTTTCCAACGCCAGATAACTTTATCGGAGGAATAATTTTGAATTTTTGACAGTTCTTCCATACAAAAACTGTCAGACGTCAATTTTATTACACGAATAAAAATTATCTGTAGATTGAAAAATTAGAATAGCAACATTTTTGGGTTTTGGACTTGTGAACAGTGTTTGGTGGACTCCTACGATAATATTGATTGATGTTCGATTCGATACGGAAGCGTATCGGATGGTTGTGAATACTTATGGTGGTCATAGTCGCATGCTGGTTGCGAGTATTATGTACCTGATCTTTCTAAAGAGCATCAGTAATAAGATATATTATGTACTTCTAGGGCGTCCTTCGCAATAATAGCTGCGAAAAAAAAATGTAACACTGTTTAAATGGAATGGGATGGAATGAAAAACAAGAACACCCTTTTTAGGGTTCTGTAGCCAAATGGCAAAAACAGGAACGGAACGCTTATGGGTTCGTCATGTCAGTCTGTCTGTCCGTCCGTATGTCACAGCCACTTTTTTCCGAAACAATAAGAACTATACTGTTGAAACTTGATAAGTAGATGTATTCTGTTAACAGAACTGAAACTCAATTTTTTTTTTTCATAAACCCATACGCGTGGGTATCTCTGGATAGGTCTTCAAAAATGATATTAAGGTTTCTAATATCATATTTTTCTAAACTGAATAGTTTGTGCAAGAGACACTTCCAAAGTGGTAAAATGTGTGTCCCCCCCCCCTGCGACTTCTAAAATAAGAAAATGATAGAACTAAAAAAAATATATGATGTACATTACCATGTAAACTTCCACCGAAAATTGGTTTGAACGACATCTAGTAAGTAATTATTTTTTAATACGTCATAAATCGTAAACCGTATCTAAATCTAATCGTAATAAAAATAAAAAAAGCATTTAATTTCATAAACATAAACCTTATATATAAGCCCGGATGTTACGGAACCCTCGGTGCGCGAGTCCGACTCGCTCTTCGGCTCGCCCGGTTTTTTATCTTTACATTCTCTAAATAATGTGTTTTTTGTGCAGAATAAAGTATGTGAGCGAAATGTGGGCGCACTATAGGTACGGTCAGCAACAAAAGTCGATTAACACTTCGGTTTTTATAAATCTCAGTTATTGAGCAAAATATTTACAGTTCAGTTTTTTTAATCTCAGTTATTGAACAAAATATTAGTTAAAAATTGCATTGTACTTCTGCTGCAATTTTGAACAAATATTTTGCTACAACTCTACCAACCTCTCGAGGAATAAAGACGTGAGGTTATGGTGTTTTAATGTTTTCGATCAGGCTTTAACACACTTGTTGCTTGTTAAAACCTAAGAAATTAAACTTCTCCAATAGGCGACGCTTAGAAAACTAACAAGAAGATAGAAAGATCGATCACACCCATATCTTTAAGCCACAGTGTAAGAAACTTCACAACAAAACTTGTACTACTTTCAAAGTATGACATCGATCTCATACACTAAGTTTTTACCCTATATCCAGATCAATGGGAAAACTACCTACTCCTAACTTTCTAGGAGAAAGGTTCAACTTTGAAATGTAAAGGAGAAACCCGTTTCTGGGCCTAACCGTTACACGAATAGGATATGTACCAAAAAAATCGTCTATTTTGCTAAATTAACCCATTTAAATCTCAGCCTCATTTACAATGGCCAAGTGTAGAAAATAATTAGATTTCTATTTTTTTGTTTTAAACCACCTTTGTAAACCGTTACAACACTTATTTTGTTATACGTCACTAACTTCACAAATGCTGGTATTCTATCAATAGAGCGTACCCTAAGAATATGTTCGATTTAGTGGAAATCGATGCTGATGCAAATAATTAAATAACACTCCATTGTTTTAGTATAAATGACTTTTTAGGTATTAAAATCAATGTAAAACAATTAAATCTGGAAACTAATTGATATTTAACGTAATAGCCATTAAAAAACATTAAAAGAAATAAATAATCGATAAAATCGACTGCACCATGGATTGCACTAGTAAACGGCAAATGTCAATGTCAACGTCTGTCAATTGTCATGGTTGTAATGTCATGTCATTAATGTCATTCGCTTTTCGGATTTTTGAGCAAGTCAATGTGTTGTTTTTCTGTTTTTCTGGAGATTTATTTTTTCATAAGACCTCTAATCGAATACTGGACTCCGAAATTGATTGCATTCTGACTGACCCTCGCTTGAACAATGGACACCGTTACATAACCTGCCACCTGTGCTGACTTTTGCTGAAAAACCGGATCTGATTATTGCTCTTTTTGACGACTGGCACGACATCATGAACCTGTGCATTAATTGCGGAATAGCAACGGCCCACTGCCATATAATAGGAAGGCGAAGATTGGAAGATGAAAATGATTCTTTCAATTGTACAGGAATGGGTCGCGCGCGCCTCAAACGGTTAGTACCCGATATTTCTATATTGTAACATTTTTGTACAATGTATGTAATAGTTTAATGTAGTCGAACTAAATAGTGTTATCGCATTTGTTCAGTTGTTTGTTGATACTTGTACTTTATATAATGATACCAGAATGTGCAGATGTGATGCTTCATATTCGAAGACATGACTGTGACATCACCAATCCGGACTGAACCTGCATGGTTATTGGTTAATTATATTCCCTCTCAGAGAGGAGACCTGTGTCCATGCAGTGGGAATGTAATAAGGCCGCTTATGTTTACCCAAATGTGCCACTCGGATGTTTATTGCTAAATGCTAATGCTAGACCTAATAGTCAAATGATAAATGTTTGCTTCAGGTAAATGAAAATTACTTTAATCTGCCAAGCTTGCTGGAATCATGCCAATGCTGTATCTCTTGATGGAAATATACCAGAAGGGAGTGAACAGACACCTACAGGACACCAACGAATGTGTATTCACTGTGGACGTTCTCTTCTGTGAAGAGTTGGTTGCCATCAACTTACGACTACTGGTAGAGTGCAAGAACACAGAACACACGAAGTTATAAGAGGATGGATCCTACCACGCACGGTTAATATAATAGTTTTTTTCATGCTTTTTTAATAACATTTTTTTTTTAGTTTAGTTTTGATAACAAGGGCATTCAAAAGTTTTATTTGGTATGTTAAAACATTTAAGTGAATTAGAACAGTGTGATAATGGTTAAGCTAACGCAGGCTTACTAACATACATCAGGATTTCTTTAGATCATTCTTTTTCAAAGTGGGCAATAACACACCACACATCTCTGGTGTAAAGGCACCCTTTAATGTAGATATATTATTTTCAGGTGGGTGCTTCAAGTGTTGTCTGTCACTCTTGTTGGGTGCGAGCAAATAGAGCATCCCGGCATTTCCATGATCTACAGCAAGAGCTGTCAACATGGGACTTAAACTTAAGAGGAAGAATAAAGTCGAGGCATATTAGTAATAGGATGTATTTCGTTTATACACTAGTCGACAGCTCTCTAAGTGGAAGGGATGCTATAACCGAACCTGTATCGTTTGCAAAAGAACGGTTGGATGCTGTACCCACACCATGAGCATAATATGGTATCTTGGTTAGGCACGGCACCAGGGTAGTCAATTGCCTTCTGCACAATTTCTGGATACCTACTGTGTTATTATATTATGATAATCCTAATGAAGAAAGTAATTAATAAAACCATCACAATTACCTGTGTTTTTTTTATTTTAATATAGGTATTATTGCAATCTCAGATTACTTACTTACTGTAATCTGAGATTGCATCAAATCCCTAGGTACAGTATTAACAAATGCAAGCCAGTAGTGATGTAAGTGGGCCTTTTATAATAAACATAGATTTCTGCTGAGGTTTTCAGTACCGCTACAAGAACAATCAGATAAATCGGAAGTCATCCCCTAAGCGCTTTTTATATAAGTACCTAAAACCTCATCGTGATAGGCGGCAGGTGCTGAGCACAGCACATGTGCGTTCCAGATTTACGTAGGAAACGAAAGTCTCAAAAATATCATTGTTTAACTAGGTACTAAAAATAACCTAAAAAGTGAACATTGTTGTCTGATTTTACCAATTTGGCCATTGCTGGGGGACGGGAAAATTGGGCTCGTGAAACCTTCCTAAATGCTCTAATTTATGGCCAAATTCCAGCCCTGTAACGCCAGGCCCAAGTTTCTATGAAGTTTGGGTTTCTCCTTTACTTTAAAAGTGTAATATCACTTTACATGAAATTTATCATAGAACTTAGTTGAAAAATGACTAGAAGCTTCGGCGTGAGTCTTTTAATATTAGATTGAAAATAAAACTTGGTGCAGCGTGATTGATGGTTTAACTGGTGGTTAGTTATGTAGTATTTTACCTAATATTTTCTCACATTTGCGTGAATATAGTACAACATTTGTTTGTCAAGCGAGATGATTTTGGCAACTCATTGTGACTTAAAGAATGCGTGCCAAAAATTCAAATTCAAAATTCATCATTTCAGCCGAAAGACGTCCACTGCTGGACATAGGCCTCCCCCAAGCACCTCCACTTCGACCGGTTTTGTGCTTCTCACAGCCAACGGGTTCCTGCGGCCTTCACAAGATCGTTTTACCCAGGATACAACTTTATTAATTTTTATGGGTAATAGGGGAAATGTAAACAAAGGAGAACTGCTCCAGTATCATAGAACATTATGCAACCTTAGTTTAAGAAAAGTTGTGTTATTTACATTTCCTTATAGTAACAGTTTGCCACAGGAAGAAAATAGCCTAAGATTTGAATTGAATATGACATTGCATAACTTGACATTTAATAATAACATGTTCCATTTAGTTGATATTAACAATTATGTTAGTAATAATTTCTATTTGACAAAAGATAGATATAACATTGTTATGTACTATCTTTCTGACTATTATAAAAGACAAATAGCTGTGTCGCTATCTTATTTTTTTTCTATTACAGCCAAAAATTTGGCTAAACAACTTGCTTCTTTTGAGCAATGCAACAACTTTATAAATAATTCTGCCAATAATTTGGTCACTATTAATGACATTGCTGATAATTTAAATTAGAAATTAAGACAATAGAGGCAACCTCTAGCTATAATGTACAGAATTTCAAAAACAGCTCAAAAAAAAGTTTAAAATCAGTAAATAGTATCAACCTGGTGCATCAAAATATTCAAGGATTTATGAACAAAGATTTAGAAGTAGAATTATTTATGAATTTTAATAGTATTGACATTCTTTGTATAACCGAACATTGGCTAAAAAGCCACCAGTTCTTGTTCAATTTTAATAATCACCAGGTTGGTAGTTCGTTTAGCAGAATATATGCTATACATGGTGGCTCATTAATTTTAGTAAGTAACCAGCTCAAATTTAAAGAACGTAAAGATATTGTGAGCCTTTCTGTTGAGCGTTTGGTTGAAATTGCCTGTATAGAATTGGAGCACTCTATTGTATTAAGTGTGTATAGATCCCCTTCAGGATTGTATGACTGCTTTGAAAAGGTAATAGATGAAGTGTTACACAGGATTTGTAACTCAAACAAGTCCGTTATCGTTTGCGGTGATTTTAATGTTAATTTATTAGAAAACTCAGGTTCTTGTAGTAAAATTTTAAGTCTGTTTCAGTCCTACAATCTTCTAAACCTATTTTTGGAGCCCACAAGAATAACCCCTACTAGTGCCACATGCCTAGATAATATTTATACAGATATTATACCAAGCCACAAAGAAATTATAACTTTACTAGATTCTGATCATTGCGGGCAAAGGATTACTATTCAAAACCAAAACAAAAAGGTGGCTAAAAAGGATATCACTGTTAACCCCAAAACTGCAAGTCGCTTGGAGGCTTTTAAAGTTAAACTCATTAATAAATTACCAGTTTTGTCTATTCATGCTGATCCCAATCATCTTTATGATAATTTTTTTTAAATATACTGTAAACAATTTGATTCCACTTTTATTCCCAAGACTATCTCGGTTAATAGTAATGCATCGTTTAGTGATTGGGCTACCATTGGTATTCATAAAAGTAGAACACGGCTTTATGAACTTTACAATGAAAGGACTTATATTAACACTGATGAATTTAATTTGTATGTTAGAAATTATTCAAAATTATTTAAAAAAGTTTGTTATATGGCCAAGTCACGTTATTTGGGTTCAAAGATTAAAAACAGCAGTAATGTAATTAAAACGACTTGGAATATTATTAATAGTGAAACGGGAAGATCTAGTAACCGAAATACTGACTACAGCCTGTCTATTAATGACAACATAATAAAATCGGACTCACAAGTCGCCGAGGCATTTGAAAATTTCTTTTCAGATATTCCCGTTTCAACTACTAAATCACTAAACTCATCACCTTCTGTTGCTGAGTCTTTGCTTAAGGAGAATGTTAATCGTTGCGAATCGGAATTTCATTTTGAATACATTACCTGTAGAGATATAATTAAAACCTTTCACACTTTAAATGTAAAAAAGACTGCAGATCTGTGGGGTAATTCTGTAGAGGTAGCTAAGTCTATTATTGACATTGCAGCACCTACTCTAGCTCTTATCTTTAATAGTTGTATTGACAATGGGGAGTTTCCTGACCTTATGAAACATAGTAAAATAATACCTTTGTTTAAATCAGGTAGTACATCAGACCCTACAAATTATAGACCTATTTCTGTACTACCTACCTTTAGTAAAATTTTTGAGAAATTAATTTTAGACCAACTACAAAGATTTTTTAATAAACATAAATTATTACATAGCAAACAGTTCGGTTTCACAAGGGGTCGTTCAACTACTGATGCTGGTGTTGAACTTTTAAGACATATTTATAATGCATGGGAAGACAAATGCGATGCCTTGGGCATCTTTTGTGATTTGTCCAAGGCATTCGATTGCGTTCTTCACGAAACCTTAATCAGGAAACTCCGCCACTACGGGATCCGGAACACCGCTCTGGATCTTCTTACTTCATACTTGAGTAAAAGGATTCAGAGCGTTGACGTTAATGGAAAAAGATCATCCGGATCTACAGTAACAATGGGAGTCCCACAGGGCTCAATTCTTGGTCCTTTCTTGTTTCTAATTTATATTAATGACTTGCCGTACCTCATAAAGGATAATCATGATATAGTGTTGTTTGCAGATGACACTTCTCTTTTGTTTAAACTTAAACGTCAGCAGTTGGTTACTGACGATGTAAATAGCGCGATTTCGAAAGTAGTCCACTGGTTCAATGTTAATAATTTGCTTCTAAACGAGAAAAAAACCAAATGCATTAAGTTTACGCTACCCCACGTTAGGCAGGTGAAAACTAATGTGTTGATAAAGGGCGAGGAATTGAATCCTGAAGACAATACAGTATTCTTGGGCATAACTTTGGATGCTAAGCTTCAGTGGGGTCCACATATAGATAAATTATCCAAAAAGCTTAGTTCCGCAGCATACGCTGTTAGAAAAATTCGTAATTTAACTGATATAGAGACTGCCCGTTTAGTGTACTTTAGCTATTTTCATAGTGTAATGTCGTACGGTATTCTATTGTGGGGAAATGCCGCCGATATCCAGACTATCTTTGTTTTGCAGAAGCGAGCTGTTCGATCAATTTATAAATTAAGTCCGAGACACTCTCTCAGAGACAAATTTAAAGAGATTAATGTAATGACTGTGCCTTCGCAGTATATTTATGAAAATCTTTTATATGCCCATAAAAACATAAAATTGTTTAAAAAATACAGTGATATCCATAATATAAATACTAGAAATAAACACAAATTTGTTGTACCTACAACAAGGCTCAAGAATATAGGTGGGTCATTCAGATGCCAATGTATACGTTTTTATAATAAACTACCAAGCCAAGTTCAAGATCTAAGCCTTAATAAATTCAAATCATTCATTAAACGTAAGTTGTGCCAGAAAGCCTTCTATAACGTTAAAGATTATATTGAGGACAAAAAGGCTTGGGATTGAGCTGCTTCCAATTTCTGCATTTTGAATGTTTTTTTATTTTATTTTTTATATACACAGTGACATTATTATTATTATTATTATTTTAAATTTTTATTTATAAACATTGACATTTGCTTACTTTGTAAAGTATTATTTATTTTATTTATTGTGAATGTGAAGACGATGTGGGTCATTTTATTAATTTTATCTCTGTTCTGTTAGTTTTATTTCTTGATCTTTGTCTGGCAGTTTGAGTAACTTATGTGGCCTACTCAAATGTCCTTTCTTTGGTATTGTTCGTCGAATCGTTGAGCTCCTTAAGTTTTGAGTTGAGCTGCACGATTTCTGACAAATGCGTGCACTGACTGGACAGGTCCTCTCAATCTGTGTGGTTCTTTCCTCAAAAGACCATCTCAGACATCGATTTACATGGTCTTCATATAACCTGACCAAGATTATGTCTGGACTTTAAAAGAGACTGTGACCTCTGAGTTTGTTTCGGCCTTTCTTCTCAGAGTAGTCAGATAGGAAACGCCGACTTCATCTAGTTTTTAAAAAAAAACATGTTTGACGTGTAAAAGTGTTTGTACAAACCTACTTACAAAATAAAATCATTTATCATTTATCATTGTCGGTCCACCTTGTGGGAGGCCTTCCAACGCTACGTCTTCCGGTACGCAGTCGCCACTCCAGAACCTTTCGGTCCCATCGGCCATGTGTTCTGCGAGCAATGTGCCCTGCCCACTGCCACTGAAGTTTGGCAATTCTTCGGGCTATGTCGATTAACTTGGTTCTCCTGCAGATCTCTTCATTTCTGATTCGATCACGCAGGGAAACTCCAAGCATAGCTCTTTCCATTGCCTTTTGGGTGACTTTTAGCCTTGTATTTATTCAAAATTCAAATTCCTCTATTTCCCAGTATGTAGGTTCACAACGTAGGATGCAAGTACCGACGCCAGCACATCAAGCTTACCCAAAACTGTTAAATTTTCCCAATCAACTTTGAACCTTATGCTTTAGCGATAAAGTTAAAAATCTATAAAAAAAAATTGACAGATTGTAGTAGCTTTATGTGCTGGCCCAGCCTGTACTTTGATAAAGGGGTCATTAAAATTTTACATTCTACACACGTTATATACGATGTGCAAATATTTAATTTCATCTTGCACAATGCTATTGAAAGACGTGCACTGCTGGACATAGGCCTCCCCCGAAGGGGGGGTTGCCATAATCGCCACGCTTGGCAGGCGGGTTGGCGATCGCAGTATGGTATGGTGGTGGAATGAATAGAGAACGCTGCTGCCCATTCTCCGGTACGACCCTTAGTCGCCTTTTACGACACCCACGGGAAGTATGGGGTGGTGCTATTCTTTTAGTCCGGCACCACACAGACAGCTATTATATTAAGTAAATTTAAAAAGAAAAATACCGCAACAACAAATAAAAGATTAAAGAGTAAAGGATTTTTAAGGAATAAATTAATTAATTGATATCAAAGTTGTCAATTCAAGAAATAAAGCTTAACATAAGAATAGCGTAACTTTAAGAATATAGAATAATTGTGAATTGCAATTGATAATGTCATAACTATTTTATAATGTCCATAATGTTGATTCAGTAAAATTTTAACATTAATTAATTAATATGGTGTACTAATATTAAACAAACACAAATACAAATATTTTTCCGAGTATAACTCATGGCACATGTCGCGAATCATCGTTCACCGTTCGTTGCAACCATTCCTTTAATTAAATGAGATAAAACCGTATTGTTATCAAATTGCGATGGAATTTCAAACGGCCTTTAGAATTCAGATGGCTTACAAAAACATCAAGATCAAAGGACCAACTAGATTGTTGCGACATTTAATCTTGGCTGAAATCCTGGTACGCCTAACGATCGCAAAGATCAAAGATCAATCGGATGAATTAATATTGTAAAATGGATGAAGAAGGGATGAGAATTCGTCAGCCTTTTTCTTTTTCTAAAAGGCAACTTAATTGTAATCGGGTCAGAATAAGGGCGGCTGCATTATCTGGTCCACTCGGTGGTTCGTGGCTAAGTAATAACAGCCGTATCGATCAGGTTATATAAGTTATGCTTTTTTTTTTCTTTTTTTTTTTCGGATGGGAAATCATCAAATGACCCCTCCCGCTGTGGGTGGAGCGGAAGAGAGTGTCAGACTTTTACTGACTAAAACCCACTCGTGTTCCTTCCTTAGCCCTTTATGTTCCGGGCCAGCGGTAACCGTTTTCCGTTATTTATTTATTTATTTATATATACTTTATTGTAAACCAGAAAATACATAACAAAAAAAATACAATTATTAATACAAAACATACAATGGGCGGCCTTATCGCTTTCTGCGATCTCTTCCAGGTTTAACCCTTTATGTTCCGAATTAGTTTAATAAAGAATAATTAGACGTTAGAGAGTTGTATTGATATACAACCCTCTAAGTTCATGTAGGTACCTCTATTGATTGATATTTCATGAAATAGTAATTTTGAATTCCACGGGCTACCCTGGCGCCGGACTTAAAAAAATAGCATCACCCCATACTTCCCGTGGGTGTCGTAAAAGGCGACTAAGGGTCGTACCGGAGAATGGGCAGCAGCGTTCTCTATGCATTCCACCACCATACTATACTGCGATCGCCAACCCGCCTGCCAAGCGTGGTGATTATGGCAAACCCCCCCTATTGGGGGAGGCCTATGGTCCAGCAGTGGACGTCTTTCGGCTGGGGTGATGGTGTGACCCTGGCGCCTCCTAAGACCCTGCGCCCGGGTACCACGCACCCCTTGCGCCCTCGGGTAAAGACGGCCCTGGTCACTATAATGACCTACATCCACTCACATCTGCCTTGTAAATGCCTTTTGTTAGCCGCCTTTTATTTTTCCTCTCAACATGGCCAAACAATCTAAGCATACTCGTTTCAATAAGATCAAAAATAATATTATCTTTAGGTAAGTAAATAAACTTATCCTCCTTTTCCGGAAGCTCATTCAATGAATTGGGATTTATGTTGTTTAGGTCAACTATTCAACCACAGACTGGTTACAGATTTACTGGTCCGAGACTATGAGACTTTCAAAGATATAAATAATGTGGCGATACGAATCAAAGGACAAGATTTCTTCAGAGTGAAATGAAACCAAATCTAAGAACAACAACAAACCATGTCCAACTTGCTTAAGAGTAAACTAGTCGAGAGCTCGAACTCACTGGTGGTCGTGGCTAAAAAGCACACTGTCTCACCTGGCTTCGTGTCAGACAGAGGTAGCATCAGTGATGAGCAGTTAGACGCTGGTCTACACGAACAACGTCTAGTTTTCACGCACAGAAACACCGTTCCGAACTGATAGGCGCGTAAAAAATTCGAAAAGTGCTTCGGAAAATCGAGTTTTATGAGAAATCCACTGCACAAATCAATTACAAATAAAGTTTATTGAACTGTTCGAAAACTGAGCTTTGTCGGTACGGACTTGGTTTTGAACATTTTACAGTTCTTTTATTACTTATTTACACCCAAAGTCACGTTAAAAATAGCAAGAAAAACTAATCTTTGTTGGCTCATAACTTTTTAATGGCTCTTTATTTTACTATTCTGTTTCCGTACAGACAAAATTAATAATAAGTCAAAACGATATCATGTTTAACTTTGGATGCACATGATTTGTATGGAAAAAATATCGACTAGTGGCACCTTAAGGGTTATTACATCCCGAAGATGCTCACGATCTCGGTCGACATCTCGATACCTTGATGTCGATATTCGCTATTTAGCTAGAATAAACACATTGCCTCGAACGTGATTCAATTTTGTGCAATATTGACTTTAACCCACTTACCAATTTCTGCTGACGCAAAATCATATCATGTGTTTAACTACTTTATAAAGTGCAAGCAACTATTTCACGCAAACTGCATAAGAAACTATAAATATGTCGGAGAAGGTATAGTGTGTCTCGTTATCATTAGGCATATTTTAATTAACTGCATGTGGGCGTACTATGGGTAGTGCTGGTTATTGCGCAATAGAAAATCACACACTTTAGGTACACACTCAACGATACGGAACGCGCAACAGTTTCTGAGCACATGTGGTCCGTCCGATGTCCAATGGTCAAGTCCGCCGCTCCACCTCGAAGCTCGCTCTCCTCGACCCCTCCACGGACTCAGGCTAGACTCTGTCCAGCGCCGTCAGATGGCGCTGTCGTTCCGTATAGTCAAACGGATGACGTATTTCCGACAAATATGTATAAGAATTTTTGTTATTTTTATCTTTAACGTAAATAGTATTTAAGTAAACTAGGTACAAAATAATGAATTAAACAAAGGACATCATTTATTTCGTACCCAAAAATTAAAGTGCCGGCCAGAAGTGATGGCCGGTGGTACTGACGACTCCTGGAGAAGAGACCGCGTATCGGTGTGGTACGCCCCACAGCTAGATGGACGGACGACCTAAAGAAGGTGGCTGGGGTAGACTGGATGCGGAAGGCGGAAGACAGGGTGCTGTGGCGCAGTCTGGAAGAAGAGGTCCAGCAGTGGACTGCGACAGGCTGAGTTTGATTGGAAATATAACTGACGAAATATGGGTACCTACCTCTACCCACCCGTTTGGTAAATACAGGCGTGAGGCTATGTTAAAATGCAGTCACTATATTCTTGCTCCGGGATATTATAAAAATACCAAAACTAAAAATAAGGCAAACAAAATCTACCACGCGTAACTTTATTATATTCATGCAAGCTGCCACTTACGTTACGTTGTTGTAACTCAAGTTTCGGTACTGTAAACTTACGAATAAGAAAACGTACCGCGTTTTGGCAACAAGGAAAAAACCTGCCATATGGAAGGATATTCAATAAGAGTTAACTTAAGAAATACATTATGCTGTTCAATACATACGCGGATTCAAGCATAATTGCTTTTAACCTCTTTTCAAAGGTTTCCAAAGGCTGTTTGACTGCCAATACATGTTGTGGGGTTCACAAAACGCTGCGTAATCAAGATAAGTGGGACCCTAAGGGTTACGGAACCCCCGCTTTCGAGGGGGCCTTTAATTTGTTTCATGCAATAAAGTTTATCGAAGTTTCATTTTCTCGTTTTACTGTTGATTGGGGAAGTGTTTCTTTTTAGTGATGTGAATTACGATAAGGGTTGATTTAGATTGAATTTAGATTTGACAGACTCTATTGCATTCCTTCACTTTGATTGTGACTCTCTTGAGTAACTTATCTAATCTAACTAGCCTGTATTGTCCTGCTGCAGGCCAAAGGCCTCCTTCTTCCCTTTTCACACAGTTCTGTCTATCTGTGTTACTTAGAGCTGATTTCTTAATACTCAGATAACTTGTATCTGAAGAATAAATATTGGCGTTTGACAGCTTTTGTATAGAAAATATATCAAACTGTCATATTTATTCTTCAGATAAAAGTTATCTGACTATTGAAAAATCAGCCCATGATAGAAAAAAAATAGGATAGTAATAAAAACTATTATTTCTCTATGCATTCCACCACCATACCATACTGCGATCGCCAACTCGCCTGCCAAGCGTGGCGATTATGGCAAACCCCCCCTTTTAGGGAAGGCCTATGTCCAGCAAAATGATGATGATGATGATGAAAAACTATTAGAATAACATGAAGTATAAAAAAAAAAAAAATTAAAATTAAATTTAACTGACTGGTCGAGTTTTTTAAACGCTAGTTATATCCAACCATCTGAACATGAACAGAGTTATAACAATGAAAATTATCATAAAACGTCAGATAGAAACCAATGATTTTCGAGAAATTCCTAATTATCTATACAAATTAGGGCTGATTTTTCAATTATCTGATGACTTTATTCTAGAAATAATTATGAAATTTTAACAGTTACCTATTTCATACAAACACTGTCAAACGTCAATTTTATTACTCGAATAAAAGTTATCTGTCGATGCAAAATAAGCCCTAAATAAACTGAAGTATCTGTTTGTAACGTCACGCTTTTTACTATATAAATGAAAGTTTATACAAATAAACAAAAAGTAATAACAAAAGTCTGGTCTGTGTGGTGCCGGACTTAAAGAATACCACCACCCCTTACTTCCCGTGGGTGTCGTAAAAGGCGACTAAGGGTCGTACCGGAGAATGGGCAGCAGCGTTCTCTATGTAGGTATTCCACCATCATACCATACTGCGATCGCCAACCCGCCTGCCAAGCGTGGCGATTATGGCAAACCCTCCCAAAATTGGGGGAGGCCTATGTCCAGCAGTGGACGTCTATCGGCTGAAACGACGACGACGACGAATAACAAAAGAACTCTGTTTGTTCCGGCTAATCTCCGAAACGGTTGGACCGATTTTGACGGGACTTTTACTTAGGATACTTTTATTTTAGAAAAAGGGTTGGGTCCACGCAAAACAATTAAGACCCATGAAATCCAATTTGCTTTTCAACATGGACGCGAATGAAGTCGCGGACACAGCTGGTATTATTATAAGTATGTAGAAGCGGATTGTTAAATGCTGTAAACAAGTTTGGTATGAATATATGAGAGAAACTAGCTGCACCCGGCAGCTTTACCCGCATAAGTGTCGATCCCGTGGGAATATCGGGATAAAAAGTAGCCTATATGTTAATCCAGGGTGTTGGCTACCACCATACAAAATTTTATCAAAATTGGTCCAGCCGTTTGAGCGTAAAGAGGTAACAAACATATAAACATAAACACACACACACTCACAATCTTTCGCCTTTATAATATTAGTGTGATTAAATATACTAACTGCCACACAGTCACGCAGATTTGGAATCTGCAATTCCTCTAAGCAAACTAGACACGTAAGTTTGCATTACAAACAGTTCTGTGACAAACTTTGAACATGTTTTACAAATACGCAATTCATTAATATTGGTAGTAATATTCACGGAATTATACCCACGAGGGATGTAGTAACACCAATGTATGACATTTGTTGTTATGTTAGCACGTTTGTAGCTCCCAGGGGGTGAGTAGAGATGTGTTGATGTTCACGGGTATAACATTGTCCGATTATATAGGGTTACTTTTCAAAGACCATTAAAATTTTTACATGGTGTTCTACATATGAATATAAACAACTTTCACTATGGAAACTCTGAAACCACGAAAAAAAATCAGCTGTTTCATTTTTTTTCGTGGTTTCTGAGTTTCCATAGTGAAAGTTGTTTATATTCATATGTAGAACACCATGTAAAAATTTGGATGGTCTTTGAAAAGTAACCCTGTATAGGGTACCTACTTACATACAAATAAAGAAGAAAACAGTGTCATATAACCTGAGAAATAGATATAAAAACAAATATGAAGTCATCAGTGCACGCACCAATTACGGTAGAAAGACCATACTATTTGAAGGAGCGCGGCTGTTCAACGAATTGCCAGACGATGTAAAAGAGTGCGATAACGTGAATACATTTAAAAATAAGCTTAAGAAACATGTGTGTACATTATAACTTCTAATACTCTGGAGGAAATTGTATTGTACTGTATTATCATACCACTTTGTATCTCATTATAAGCGGACTGTAAGTTGTGTAACCGAATTAGCAGCGCCCCGCGGTTTCAATATCGGGATAAAAACTATCCTATGCATCATCTAAACATCTTCGGGATGCAATCTATCACTCTGCCAAATTTTATCGAAATCCGTTCAGTGGTTTAGGCGTGAAAAGGTAACATACAGACAGATAGAGTTACTTTCGAATTTGTAATATTAGTATGAATTATATAAAATAGGAAGCCACACGTCTAATATAGTATAGGTACCTACTGGAACTTGAGCAGTTGTAGCCCAGTGGTAACGGCTGCGACTTACGAGTTGTAGATTGTAGGTTCGAACCCATTCAGGCATTCTACTTTGTGTAAATTATTTCATCACCACTGCTCTTAAAACGGTGAACCAAAGCTCTTAAAAATTAAAGACATGTGACCTAGCAACTCGCACCCCCGATGACGCTACTACCCTCCTCCAGGAAAGTAGAAATATCACCAACACACTTAGAAAACACAAGACCCACCAACCGTCCTTCCGTCCTCGAGGCCCGTCGCGACACCCCGTACCATGTCCGCCCCGACCCTTGCTCGAGCCAGCCCGCACTGCTGAGCCTGTAGTCTTAAATTCGTCCCCAAAAAAAAAATATAATTCCGATCCAGCCTGTCCCTTGCTGCCCTCTCCCAGCGACGCCCTAAGCCGAGGTCCGTGCCCCACAGGGGGTGCCCTTAGCGTGTAGTCGCTTAGTTTTTAAGTTTATTTATGCCCTGGCTGGAGGCCTTAATTTATTGAAACATCCACAGGAAAGCCTGGTTAAGCAGTCGACAACCCCTCAGGTTGAACTGCGAGATGCCATTTTCAAGAAAAAAAAAAAAAAACCTAGCAACTCACACTGAGCCCTCGTGGTGGATAACGGCCTACTCCCTATAACTGAGAGGCTCAACTTTGAACCTTATGCTTTAACGACAAAGTTGAAAATCTATTAAAGAAATTTGACAGATTGTAGTAGCTTGATGAGCTGGCTTCTGTAAACCTAGTCCCATGTAATAACGAGTGACCCTGTTACCCTCAAACGGGCACAAATCCAGACCATCTATCCAAATTCAATGACAAGAGTATCTTAATCACACCGGACCCATTACTGTATCTATCCTGGGCTGCCATTGAAACTTCTAAAACGAGAACCCTAGATATAAGCGGAGATTGATAAACGTGACTTAGCGCGATTTTGGCTAAACGTCGCATGTACTTTGGCTAACCTTATGTGTGTCACTCTCAAACTACAAGTGAGAGATAGAGACAGGAATATAACAAGCTAAAGCAAGTAACGAAATATACATTTATTTAGCACAGACTAAAAGACACACAATACACCAGATAGTCAGATAATAGTCGTACATCAGATAAAAAAAAACTGGCCAAGTGCGAGTCGGACTCGCACACGAAGGGTTCCGTACCACAAGGCAAAAACGCCGAAAAAAACATGTTTGTTGTATGGGAGCCCCCCTTAAATATTTATTTTATTTTAATTTTATTATTTATTATTAAAGTTAAAATACAACTGAGTATTTTGTGAATATTTCAAGTGCCTACCTGTTGCCATTTTTGATATCGAGCAAAAAAGGGCAAAAAAATCGCGTTTGTTGTATGGGAGCCCCCCTTAAATATTTATTTTATTTTGTTTTTAGTATTTGTTGTTATAGCGGCAACAGAAATACATACTTTGTGAAAATTTCAACAGTCTAGCTATCGCGGTTCTTGAGATACAGCCTGGTGACAGACAGACAGACAGACGGACAGACGGACAGACGGACAGACGGACAGACAGCGAAGTCTTAGTAATAGGGTTCCGTTTTTACCCTTTAGGTACGGAACCCTAAAAAGATAAAAATAAAAAGTGCAAAATTCGATGTAAGAAATTAGCATGAATGTGTGCCTCACGGCTGCGCCAAAAAGGACCAGTTCAGCAAAAATGCCAAACAACTAGTGCCTGACGCTGGTTTTCAACTGGACCTGATATGTGAGGTGACGGATGTAAATCAGTTTTATACTGCATCGTAATGTGTGTATGCTTAATTAAATAAACAAATAAAAATAAATTTGTGTCACATAAAAACAGTAACGAATAGGTATGTATAAACATTTTATCAATCTCGGCCTTAAGTCAGGCCAGAAAATTAATTCAATAATCAACAGCGTACGATGCGACCACTCACACACAGTGTCCAATAAGGCCATGTAATTTAATTTTCTCAATAAAGGAAGGGCGTGGATGTAGGTAACTCAATTTTCATAATTATAATTTGTTCAAGTAAAGTGTGTATTGTACGTGAAGTTACTTCAATTATAGGAATGGTTGTTCGAATTTTTTATTATAATTAAATATTTGCTTTATAAGAGATCATGCGAGCGAGTGCTCGTTGTATTCATTCAATAATTTTTATTTCAATGTTCTTTTAGCTGTATTCACTGATTTTATCCAGCTGTGTGGATGTTTTTCTTATAAAAAGTGATGATGTGCAATGAATAAAGCTAATTTTATGACTTTCATCATATATTTATGTACGACATAAATAAATTGATAATAATTTTCTTCTCAAAATTTATTTGTCAATAGAAAATAATGAAAGTTGGGAATATAATGAATTGATTAACATTACTTGGCACATATTTTGGCTTAGTTATATTCCCGTCTCTATCTTACACTTGTAGTTAGACAGTTGTGCGAAAGTAACAGGAATAATACTAGGTTAACGCTGGTGCTAAGTAATGATTATACATATACGAGTATATCTTGGCCTAAAACTTCATCTTCATATCACGTGTTGACTGCTTGTGTTGAAATTATTAAAACTGATTTTATTAAGATAAATGCTCTTTGTTAAGTACAGACGCCTGCACATCAAGCTACCCGAAACTGTCAAATATTCCCAATCAATTTTGAACCTTATGCTTTAGCGATAAAGTTGAAAATCTATTAAAGAAATTTGACAGATTGATGTGATTGATAAAAATTACAGAAATAAATGTAGAAATTTTACATAGAGTGACACAATGGGTGGTTTTATCGCTAATGGTATGGTCTTTGGATGGATTAAGGAAAAAAGGAGATACAATACTGTAGGTGGTGGTGGTGGTGGTGGTGGTGGTGGTGTCTGTGGTGTACCATTAACATTTATATACAATAGTAATCATAAAACAAGTGCAAAGATCATAAAAATGACGTCAAGAAAAAGATAAAGTGTGTTTGTATCATATTTAAAAAAATGGACCAAGTTTGCGCGGTTAACTTATGTAAAATTTATAAAATGTGAAGTCTTTTTAACTTCGGGTACCTACTACACTTATTATCCAAACTCATTTGACATTTCACATCAGAAGCGTTGCCCATATCTATCCCATCAAAACGTACGATTTAAGACAATTCAGTGAGTGTGTAAGGAATCTTATTAACGTCTTCAATATTGAAATTGATTTCAGTCAGATGTGTACGAATTAATTCATTAATATTCATGGGGAAGCTAGAGGGTTAGAACCGCATTGTTTGCGATAATAAATCTGCTAATAGGTATTAGGGAAGCTGTGGTTATTCCTATATGAATTATTAAAGCTCTTATTAAATTTCTTAAGATAGGGTTCAGCATAGAAGATTAAAATCTACAGTATTTGTTTAAGTAGTACTGACCTGACACACATAAACACTAGAAATAATAATATAAGGCCAACAAACCATAATAAAATCCTGTACAACAGTAAAACGGTATTCCTATTTGCTGACATTAATAAATTGTTAGATATAGGATAGGAAATATTGACTACTGAAAGTGATAATTTCATAGACGACATACCATGGTTGTCATCACTGTGATATCGAAATTCATAACAACACCCATGAGAGTAAACCGTGGCCTATTATTGATAATGGCAAATATTAAAAGAATATTTTCAATAACCGAACACGTTTCGTTACCAAATTCCACAAAACTGTCATAAAAACGTAATCCCAGCCAATATATGAACATAATGCCTCAAATTCCTTTCTGAATTGTCCCGATAAAGCCCGAAATTAACCGAAAGATATAGCAGAAATAAAATTTTATTCAAATCGGGCTCCATTTGCTATCTTTGCAATAATGAGCATTACATAATGCTATATCGACAGTATAAATCCATTCGACGTATGAATAGATTCAAAGATAATTAAGGATGCTTTCGTACGAAATATTGCCTCAGTTAACGCGGCTAAATTAAAATATTCAAAAGGCTTTAAAACGGTGCCAGGAAAACTGGGCGAGGGTGTGATTCCATTGGAGAACGAAGCGAGGAGGGTATTTCTGATTTTGTTTAGATTTTTGTATAAAAGGAAAATTCTATAAGCAGGGTTAACTGTTTTGATTATCTTCGGCTTAATGGTGTGCACTGAGTCAAATGAAACGGGAAAATTTGATGTTCAGAATAATATTTTATTTATTGTCGGCGTTATTTTATAGACGAGCATATACGATAATAGTGTTTTATCATACTGCAGTATTTGTTTGGGTGCAACAGTCATTGCAAAATAAATCATCCAGATAAACGAGTTTTACAAATACGTTTTATTTTCGGGTAAATGTTGAAATACATGAACTATTTCTAGGTTTGTGTGTTTCAAAATATTTTAATATTTACGTCACGTTCTTCAATATACATATTTTAGAGGAGAAAGTAAATAGCCTACATAACAGACAATTCGTATAATCACATTACCACCTGATAGAAAGCGGTTGCGTAATCCAAACAGTCTCGCATGCAAGCCTTGCTTATTCTCCACAGAATTTCACGTACGTCTGAGAAATTCTAATAGACGATATCAAATATTCTATCCAACACGTATCTCAAGTGGGTCTAAAGTAAAATTGATGATCTCATATGAGTGGCTCTGACATTTTGCAGGGATTTTAAGGTTTTTTCTCAGGTCGTCTGTCTGGTGAGTCGTAGCTGGGTGAAGTGGTACTTGGTCATATTTAACAATCACCATTGTTCTTTACAACGTATAACGTTAAATGCGAAAAACTTCTTAAGAGGTCATTGTACTCATCATTATGAACAACTTGTACTATGGGACCAAACTTGAAATCGCAAAAAAAAGTCACCTGTTTCAAGTCCAAAAAAAAGTCATTTTGACGAGTTATGCGAGCATAAATGTAGGGAACAATTGATTCCCATAGTAAAAGTTGTTCTAATGATAAGTACAATGACCTCTTAAGAGGTTTTGCGCATTTAGTGTTACACGTTGTATAACTCAGTTTTCAGTATAGCTTTGGCATTTGGTTTCATAATTTTTATCACACTACTCTGTATGCTGAACTTAATGGGATAATAATGCCATTCACTTTAAGAGAAGAATATGGTGCGATCGTCTTAGTATAGCACCAGAACAGTATATTACTACAATTATTTAGCAGCCAATGACCTAGAAAACATTCCCACATATCTAAGTGAAAACGGAAACATCGAATTGTTATTTGTAACAGAACAGTAATCAAGATTATTAAACCAGCATGTCAAACTGAATAATACATATAAATACATGAGGACCGTACACAACGCAACAAATTAAACTCCAAATCCTGAAATACACATCTGCTCTCTCTGTCATTACTACCATTTTCGAGCGTGCTAGAGAAGGATGGAGAATCGCTCTCCAAAACAACGGAATCGAGGCCTAAAACCGTTTCCACTTCCCATCTCGCCCCAGATTAAAATACAAAGGAGAATGGCAGAAGTTCATAGAACGCTGGCATTAAACTTTTTTAGTTACTACAAAAATAAAAGTGGCATGGTTTGAAAGGGAATATTAAGAGCTTTTGTTAAAAATATAAATAAAAAATAATAACAATGGGGTTCAAGAGAAATCTTAATTTTTGTAAAAGTGAGGTTAAGTGCGTTATTTTACCTCTATTACTATTTTAACGCATAAATGTTTATTGTATGCATAACATATTGCTAATTATGCTTTGTAATGACTTGAAAAATGATAACTAGTTGTTGAAGTTTGTTTAATTCAAAGATTTACTCACTGATCATTTATAGACCTAATTGGCAGTCTAAGGCTGCGTTTCCACCAGAAATGTGCGAGGATGCGTAGCGAGGGATGTGTGTGAAACAAACCAATAACATAGCTTCAATTTCATAGCTTGAACTAAGTTAGCGTTGTTATTGGTTAGTTTTAACCTACGCATCCTCGCTCATCTCTGGTGGAAACGCAGCCTAAGTGTACTCTGTCAGTTTTAATTAAACATAGTAGGTAGTCACAGAAAACTCAGGAGACTTTAAAGACTCACTTATCGGAATCTAAGCATATAATATTGTTAGGCTGGTTTTAGAGTCGCGCTGACCTCACGCTGACCGTCGGCGCTGACAGCCGAAACGTATGAAACGCACGTAATGATAGCTACGCGTTATTCTAAAACGCATCCTAGAAGTTCATACGTTTCAAGCTGTCAGCGCCGACGGTCAGCGTGCGGTCAGCGCGACTCTAAAATCAGCCTTAATGGTAATTACTTATGGATGACAGGATTATTGTAGGTACAATAAAAAACCAGTAGGTATTTAATCATAATATTTTATTCATCATATATTAGCAATATATTATCTAAGAAAGGTGCAGGGGGAGACAAGCTATATTGATGCCGTGCCCATGCCAAGTACCATTCCATTCTCGAATCACTTTATATATGCCTCGTTCTCTGTCCGAATCAGTCCGTAATTGGTGATTTCTAGAACGTGCTGTAGAAGATCCACAATTGACACACACCTGTCGGTGCCCAACGGTACAAGAAGGTAGATAGTATAGTTATAGTTTAGGCAGCGGTCCGTGGTTCACATCACGTTGACTCGTAATGTTATACACACAAACACATAGAGGTCCAAGTCTCGCAACGGTTGTTCAGAAAGGTAGGAGTCTTCGAAATCCAAAAGCAAGCCAGGTCGTTGAAAAGATCCACGTTAAACTTTGGGAGCACAAAACATTTACACCAGCACAAAACAGTAGCGAGCGAGCGAATGTGACTTGTACATTTAGTATTTTTATCTATGAATGTGACTTGTGAAGTTGTCGAAATAAAATAAATAACATGACGTGAAATGTCATCTTCTAAAGAGTCATGTTTATGGGTTTTAGTGGGTGTTCATGTTTAGGGTAAGGAGGTTGAAACAAAGACTACAATATAATGCGGTGTAAAACCTCCTTTTATTGAAGTCAGTAAAAAAATAAAAAAATACCTTGTATCCGGCCGCTCTGTGTTCGATCAAATCAAGTTACCTACTCATATTTATTGCGATTTTATCCCCATTGTCAATAATAAAGTTAATCTGGCTATCAGTACATAAAAATAAGCGCGTTTTTTTTAAATAGCTTTGAATTCTGTAGCTTTCCAAAATTAGTAATGCCAAAAAATGCCATCTCCTTTACTCATTGAAAACGTTTTACAGGCAGATTACCTCCGTATTTATATCCAACTTGTGTGTCGGTAACGTATGGTTTTCTAAGCCTTACGTTTTGTTAACTAAATAATGGGTTCTGGTTATTTAGAATTTATTGTAAATCAGTTTTTTTTATAGTTCTTTTTTTTTTTGTGATAGATTAAAATAGTTTTAATTTTCAAGTGACTCAAAAACACAAATTTACTATCGAAGTATTGACAGGCAAAACGTTTGTTATTTTTTACCTCCTTGGTTTATAATGGGTATTTAAATGACCATGGCACAAAATTAGTATTCTGAGAAAATAGCACATTAAATAATTTTGAATGGAAAATCGAATTGAAAAGCTGCAAAGAATATGTATTTGCTATTAATAAATTGCAAATGACTTTCAATACTCAATTCGCAGAAAACTAATTTTTTTTAAACCTTTTACAATACAAAATCTTTGTACTTATTTGAAATCTTAATACAAGTCTTGAATTGGAAAGAATTTTACTTGTAACAAAATCAAGTCACAAGAAATTCTGAACGCTTATAAAATATTTAGATCGAAATAGATTGAACATTCACGAGGAATTTCTGATAGCAGAATATTATAACGAAGTTTCTACCTTATAACATGTACATCACCAACGAGACTAATCAAATTATTATTAAGCGTGTCTTTCGCCTCCCCAGAGTAAAAACCTTTGGGAAAAACAGTGTCAGTATTCCACAGTTCTTTTCTCCACTGTTTTTATGAAATATTCTCGCCTATCCCCATGGGTGTCTTAAGAGATGACTGAGGGATAATACCAGGAGAATTCTACGGTAAAGTTGTGTTTAATCAAAATGTAATCTCCAAAATAATTTGTTGGCTAAAGGTGTTGGTAATAACTTTGTGGGCCTAATGTGTTCTAATGTTTTCGTTTACGGCTACATAATTATATGCTAAGGCTTAGTTAATTCTTTCATTGTATTTATTTCTTTCATAATATTTTGTAGACTGTCAAATGATCTTAACCTATTTAGCTCATTTAGTTATTTTTAAAGTCTAGGCTATTTATTTTTTAGGATGAACCTATTTATTAACAAAGTTCTGAACTTAAAAAATAGACTATTATGTACAGACGCCAGCACATCAAGGCACTACAATCTGTCAAATTTCTTTAATACATTTTCAACTTTATTACTAAAGCATAAGGTTCAAAGTTGATTGGGAAAATGTTAAATTTTCGGGTAGGTTGATGTGCTGGCGTCTGTACTACTGTAACAGTGGATTTGGATGGAGTCGTTGTCATTCGCACTGTACAGACGTGCTCGTCGGCAATATTTAATAATTACCTACTTTAATAATATCGCACTGCTAACACAAGACTGTATCAACTCAAAATGAAGCATTTTCAGAAATGATGGAAAACTGATTACTCGTTTCCTGTTAACGATTGTAAAAAAGTGAACACTGTTTTAAAATTAGGGATAAAATTAAGGGGTTTCTATAATTATGAGTAATTTCTGAAATTTATTGACGCGTAGAGAATTAAATTTAACATAAGAAGAATGAGTTATCTCGAATTTGTCTTTTTTGAGTTGATACAGTCTTGTGTTAGCAGTGCGATTATAGTGACCTCCTTTATTGCATTACCAACGCAATGCAACTGTAATTTAGCTTAGTGTGTAGTTTCAGTGTATAATGGACACGAATCATTGAACTCGTAAAAATACAAAATGAATAACAGCTCCTTAATCCAAGAGGGCCAGTGCATAATCATAATCATAATCATTTATTTGCATTAGGTATTGGTACAGCGTTGGTCTTAAATTTTAAGTAAGTTTCCTAATACATAGTCAGACATTTGACATGCAAAATTTTACAATATTTATCAGTTTATGTCCAATGGCATGCCTTAAATACTAATTTCTAACAATTATTTCTTTTTACAATACAGTCAATATTCATTAAGATTGAAAACACATTATTTATCATTATTAATTATAAATTCATTTATAGAATAAAATCGTTTTTCCAGTAGCCATAATTTTAACTTTACAAAAAATATATTATTTGGTAAATCTTTAAAGTTTTTCGGTATTTTATTGTAGATAAGTCCACTCATATTGTAGCAGTTCTTTTTATACAGAGAAGTCTTTGGTGCCCTAGGCAGAACTATTCTATCTGGATCTCTTACTTTTCGAGGGCAACGGTCTTGAGCCTTTTTAAATAAGTCAAAATGCTGTCGGACAAATTTAGCACATTCTAAAATATACATACTGGGTAATGTGAGGAGTTTTAACTTAAGAAACAGAGGTTTACAGGATTCCCATGGTGGAATGCCACAAAAGGCTCGAATGCATTTTTTTTGTACAATAAAAGCCTTCACCCCTCCGCCTCCCCGTCGAAGACGACGACGCAGAACCCAGCCCTTGAGTCGGTCACGGCTGATGTTATTTCAACGCCCGAGATTCAAAAATGGTTGTCAGCCATCGAACAGCACTTAAATGAAGTTTGCTCTATTGCCGCGGATGGCAAACTCAACTCGGAGCAGAAACTGAAAATCGGAGTAGAATCTGGAACCTCACAAATGAATGAAGCTGCATGTACGTGGTGTCCGAAAGACCAAAAATGAAGGCACTATTATTAGTACAGAGACGAAACATGATGCTGACAAACTCAAGCACGCAGTCGAGCTCTCTACATCCGGACTTACCGCCGACGAACCAGACAAGCGCAAACCTCGGATCGTAATTATAGGTGTGCCGACTACTTTGGCTGAAACTGAAGTCTTCAAGTGCATTTATGAACAGAACGTAGCTGGTAAGTTTCCAGCAATGCCTATGGAGTCCTTTTTGAGCGTGTGCACAAATCTGAGAAGAAAGATGCGTCGACCTGTAACTACGTCATTGAAGTTACAGCCAATATACGTAAAGCCCTATTATCCCAATCAAAGCTTTTTATAAATTGGACGTCATGCCCTGTCAGGGATTTCACCCTGGTCACCAGATGCTATAAATGCCAACAATATGGTCATGCAGCAAAAATATGCAGAGAGCTAAAATCTACGTGTAGTCACTGCGGTGAAGAAGAACATGTCGATGTCAGAGTGCGCAAAGAAAGCTGACACATCGAAATGTGCAACTTGCTCACGCTTTAAAAAGCCCAATAACCACAAAACGGGAGATGCTGAGTGCCCTGCTAGGAAAATAGCGGAATACAGGTACAACAACTCCATCGACTACGAGAGCGCCTAGAGCGTAGTACTTAAGGCCAGACTTCCGGGTTTACTGCCTGCTGCTGACTCAACAAAACAATGCATTGGCCTACAAACCCTCAATTTTGTAGATGTTTAAGCACATTAGTCGCCCGTAGCAAAAATCGAATAAACACATTGCCTCGAACGTGATTTAATTTTGTGCAACATTGACTTTAACCCACTTACCAATTTTTGCTGACGCAAAATCATATCTTAAGTGTTTAGCTAAGTTTTAAAATGCTAGAAACTATTTTATGCTGACACAATGATTACGTATGCAATAAGAATTTTTGTTATTCTAATCTTTAAGGGAAATAGTATTTAAGTAAACTAGGTAGAAAATAATGAATTATTAAAATTTTGTCATTATTTCAAGACTTCTAATGTTAAATATTGTTAAGAATTTTATAGTCCTACAATTACCATAAAGTACACTCATGCCGCCTGGTTATCACAGGTTTATCTTAGTTAGTAGGTACAGGCATCTAACATTAATACCTTTGTAAATAATTTCTAAGAAATTGTGTAATAATTTTACCAATTTTAATACTGAATAAAACATTTATTTAATTTATTTATTATTACTGGTAACACTTGCACTACGAATACCGCCCTAACTGCTACGACATAAAGTCGCTGTCAATGCTATCTCACATTAATTAATAAATTGAAATGAATTTTAAGGGGTAGCCCTTAAAATTCATTTATAGCAAATAGCAAAAAATAATTTTCTCAACCCTAGTTCCACAAAAATTTTTCTTCAACGAGATTCACCCGTATAAACGGCTGAGCCATCCGAACTTGATTAAATTTAAGATTTTGATGGGTCCATAAAAAGGGGAACTGCTCCTCATGATAATAACCTGGTATATGGTAGACACACAGGTGGAATTACTGCTGCCATTTGCATACGTTAATACTGTCCTGGATATTGTCCAATAGGGGAGGTGGGGGATCAAGGTGTTTGATATAATTTGGATTTATAGATATACCTTATTATGGCATGTTGATCGGAGGGATTATAGAGTAATGAGTTATTAAATTATTGGGTGACGTATCTCATTTAACCGAACAACCGTTTAATAACCTTGAGAGATTTAATATTATCTTATTCACTTAAAGATGATAGATTAGAATTAACTAAACATGACAGTTTTTTAGTAAAATTTATATCTAATGCATTTTCAGTCCTACTCGTATTTAATGAAATCTCGAGCCATTTCCTGAAGTATAATAATTTGCTTGATATCAAGTTAATATTAGGCAGTTTTGGGGTCTCCGCTAAAATACATTATATAAGAGTGACGCTATTGACTTAAATGTTTCAAAATAAATGGCTTTTGTAATTGTGGTGCATTTGAATCATTCTTCATTTATCAATTTATCTTTATCTGGCATGTCATTGTTTCATTGGAAAATCTTTTTGACCCTGATAATGAATGTTATAGTCGACCGTATACGCTTTGTATACGCTTTGGAATCGGCAACTAGCTTCATCTTTCTGACTGACCGACCCCTTGACAATTCAAAAGTGCCTGTAATTGGTTTAATTGAAATAAATGCTTTGAGTTTGAGTTTGACCTAATTGCATAATCACCGTAAGGTTGAATGTCTCTTGCACATCACAAAACGACAAGGTCTATTTTTTTGTCTATGTGACGAACAGATAATTTCAAACTTAGTGTAGTTGCAATTCAGTGGGAATGCTTGTCAAAATAAAGTAATTCTAAGGGCTATAGTCAACAAGTCGTAATTACTTGTTAAAACTCGTAAGCCCAGACGCACCGTCCGCACGGACGCGTTTTTCCCTTTCCCACAGCGATTTATTTTTGCGCACTGGATTTTCAACGGACCGTTTAGCGGCGAAAGATGAAAATCCAACAATGTGTTTTTTTGATGCGCTGAGATGCGCTCTGTTGGATTCTCAGCGTTCGGCTCAAGACCGAAAGTTGAAAATCTAGTGCGCGATAAAACCCCGCCGCGATATTTTTCTGTCTGTGCGAACGTGGGCGAGCAAAAAAAAATCGGGGAAGAGCGAGGCGGACTCGCGCACCGAGGGTTCCGTACATCATATGTTTTTAAATTTTCATCGGCGAGGCTTGTAATCGTCAGAGAATTATTTTAACACATTTCACTGCGGTGTAGAATATTGCAGTTTTATGTCAGAGCCATCTCTTGACTGATAGTGGAACTAATGTAACTTTTGTTGATGATTTCTGAGAAAGTGTGCTATTTAGAGACTTCGTTTTATTTTTCCTGTAATCTTTACATAAACTTCTATCACATATAATTATTTTAGATTTTTGTCTTTGCGAACTTCGGAGACAAGGGGGGGACGGTATTTTTTTTAATTTTTCATCAAAAGTCGAAAACTATGCGTCCTAAAAAAAGAAAAAAAATTAAGAATGTGCAAACTGCGCTCTTTCGTATGATACCCCACATGCCCTAGTAGCCCCACTTCGAATTTTTCAGACCCCCTTTCAGTCCCTGTTGCAAAAAATATACAAATATATTTTTATTTCTTTCTTATTAGCAAAATAGTTGGGCAACGACATCTAAAACTAATCCATATTTCAAGTTGATAGCATTAGTGGTTCTTGAGATATCCAACTGTGACAGACAGACAGACAGACTGAGTCTCACCATAAGGATTCCGTTTTACCAGTTTGGTACGGAACCCTAAAAAAAGGTTGATTTTTTTTTTGTTTAAGTCGTCTCCATATTTTAACACCTGAGATAAGAAAAAGCCTCCAAATCATGACAAACTTTGACTTCAGACAACTTACTTATGAGCTCAACTGTCACTAATGAGATACAATTACTTTTTCTTTTGTTACCGATATTTTGGAGATTTCGCGACATCGGAGCGGATATACACCAAGTTGCAAAAAGAATTCCAGAATCTATTCTCGCTCAGTTTGTTTTGCATGTTTTTGTCAGATTTGTCCAATATTTTTCATGAATTTATTTCACCTGGAGACGAAAATATTTTTTGGTGAAGTAACTTATGTACATAGGGTAGGTATATTGGGATCTACTTATTGGATTATCTCAGCTCGTCCCTATTCTCATGTTGGTTTTGTAAAATAGGTTGAAAGGTATAAAAGTTTTCGTTAATCCGAGGTAGATACTCCTAATTAGGTCTCTATTGGTGATATGTAAACAGGCAGGGGATATGATTAATAATACGAGCTGTTTATTTTGTGAAAGTTCAACGTTATCCGCTCAAAGTTTTTTTAAACTAGGTAGGTATTGGTAGGTACTGGCCTATCGAGATATAGATGAACAGTAATAATTTACAGGTGTAAGACAAATAGTTGGTGGTAAAAGGATAACTTGTCGTTATTTTTCTACAGTTTAATAGCTGTATTCTAACAGGTGACTTCTGCTCTTGCAGATGATGTTAACCTCCCACACGTTTGCCCGCCTACCTGTCGAAACACCCCACGCGTCGGAGTGGTGGAATGGGCGCAGTGAAGTCATTGTTTTAACAATGACAATAGAACAATGACACTGTTGTGTACACTTGGTGTACCGTTGACGTGTCGAGCACTTTTTCTTGTGTACACTTAGTGTACACGTGACGCTTAAGGGGTTAAGGAGTGCTCATAAATCGTATGGTATCCTGTTCAATGCGCGTTGATATAAAAGCATCACACGAGTCTTTGAGCGAGTAGAAAACTCCTTCAGTTCGAATTTCGGCCATGGCGATCAACCTCAACGGAGAAACGCCTCGGCGCGGGAGATATTATAGTGCATATGTGTGTGCGCAGATACAAGTGCATTCTCTCTTCCCTCACTCTCATAGTCCGATGGGACGGCAATCCGACATGACCGCAGAGAGACCAGGCGCAGGGCCAACGACTTAACGTGCTTTCCGAGGCACGGGGGTATCACACCGCCAACTTCTAATCTCTGGGCTGTTACTAAGAAATTTCCAATGAAAAAACCCAACCTTGCCTGACCCGGGAATCGATTCCAGAACTCCACGCTCAGCAGTTGCGCCTTCAACCACGAGACCAACGAGGCAGTTACAAAAGCAGAAAGGCAATATTCTTATCTTTCACAAATGTGATCTGTACGTTGAAATAGATGAGAATCCAAATCTCAAGCTCTAAATCTAAAGCTTCAATTTCTTTAAAATCATGTAAAAGTCATTTTCCTCTAGTTTATTTTGGATCCATTTCAGCATTAAAATATCTACAACACGCAATCAAAATACTCATAACCAAGCAACTGAAAACAGAAACACATCATAACCAAAACTTAAACATATGCGTATATGACTTTAACCGGTTCCATTACCGCCACCATTTTGTAATTAAAATCAGGGATTTCACCACCTACAAGACGTGTTAATGTGCCGTTTTATGCCACACAATGTTGTTTTCATTCAAATCTTTGGTTTAACTGCCCATTAAGATCTCCCTCAGACGTACGTTTATATATAGAACATTCTTATACTTAGATGTTACCGCTTTAAGAGATAAGGAACGGTTAGAAGGTTTAAAACAGATTTAACTAGATCGAAATCTGTGGCATTGGGGGCTTTCTATTGGGAACTTCTCAGTCTCGGAATTTAGAATCAGTGGTTTGGTAATTTCGATGGTTCTGAGTTTAGGGGGGAAACGCTACTTGGGCTTGCGGACGGCGAGCAATGGGCAGCTCGCCGTCCGGTAAGGACCAGGCCCGGGTCGACGGCGCGTTGTGTTCCACGCGCGCCTCAAGGAGATGTCAGCACTAACTGACGGGGTCCGCTAGGGCCGATGCCCGCCAGGGCCGCAGGTTGTTCGAAAGAGATACCGTGGCTCCCGTCATAGGCAACTGAAGGAACACGGGTGAGTTTTAGTCAGTAAGAGTCTGACACTCCCTTCCGCTCCGCATAGAGCGGGAGGGGTCATTTGATGACTCATAATGTTATCCTTTTATGATTCTGCCAAAGTGGTATTTATGGGCCCCCAGATCTACTAATACCCTTGGTGACCGGCTAACTTATTCACCATTCTGCCAATGACAAAGAAGATGTCAATTACAGTCTTTTCACAGTCATATTATCTCGGATTCTACATCGCTGTGAAAATCACAGTGATATTTATCCTCAACTAGCTTCTGCCCGCGGATTCGCATGCGTGGACGTTGGAAATTATCCCATGGGAAGGTGCCACGGGGACAAAAACCCTATGTCCTTCCCCAGGATGCCATTTATTTCCTTGCCAAATTTTATGAAAATCCGTTCAGTGGTTTAGGAGTGAAAAGGTAAGTTACAGACAGTTACTTTCGAATTGAGAACTAAGGTAACCGACATAACCCGAAGAATTGCCAAACTTATGTGGCAGAGGGCAGGGCACATGGCTCGCAGAACAGATGGCCAATGGGGCCGAAAGGTTCTGGAGTGGCGACCGCGTACCGGAAGACGTAGCGTTGGAAGGCCTCCCACAAGGTGAACCGACGACCTTGTTATGACCGCAAAAACCCGTTGGATGCGAGAAGCACAGAACCGGTCGAAGTGGAGGTGCTTGCGGGTGACCTATGTCCAGCAGTGGACGTCTATCGGCTAAAATGATGATGAATTTCTTGTCCATACAGCATCCATAAGCAACAAGGTTGCTGCTAACAAGTCTGTCGAAATCACAGTGATCTTTATTATAATAACTAGCTGTGCCCGCGACTTCGTCCGCGTGGAATAGTGACTTTTCGGGCAGCATATTTTGAATTACATATACCGTCTACAGACCGGGCATTTGCTGTCCGAACCCTCTGAGAACTCAGGCGAATTTCAGTGAAAGTCTCAGACTCTAGTGCTTGAGCTTCACGATCGGCAGTAAGACGTATTTCTCGTTCTTCCTGTGTTTCCTGAGACCGAACATTTGCTGTCCGAACCCTCTGAGAACTCAGACGAATTTCCCTATCAGTGAAAGTCTCAGACTCACGCGATAGTGTATGAGCTTCAAGATCGGCAGTGAGACGTATTTCCCGTTCGTCCTGTGTCTCCTGGAATCGAGCATTTGTTGTCCGTACTCTCTGGGAGCTCAGGCGGATTTCCCTGACAGCAAAAGTCTCAGACTCACGCGATAGCTCGTGAGCTTCGCGATCGACAGATAAACGTGCCTTTCGTTGTTCCCCGTTTTCCCTATTTCGAGTTGTCATCATTCGAGAACGATTTGAACTCAGTCGAGATTCTCGCTGAGTCGAAGTTTCTGCAGCACGAAACCTAGCCTGGTGCAGAGAGCCTTTTGCCTCACGACCTTCCTCAGATTCCTGTGATCGAACTAATCTCATCCTTTTAGCATTTCTGCTACATTGGGAGGGGTTGGATCTTCTTCGAGGCATTTTTACAATAAAATAGTACTTACTACTTAACACACAGTTATTTAGTAAACACGTACTATCGTAAACAATTAAATTATAAATACTTACAGATTATTATACAGTCTAAAATTATCACAGTTTAAGTAATAAGTGTTAAGACGTGTAAACCAAACGGCATTATCATCATCATTTCAGCCGATAGACGTCCACTGCTGGACATAGGCCTCCCCCAATTTTGGGGGGGTTTGCCATAATCGCCACGCTTGGCAGGCGGGTTGGCGATCGCAGTATGGTATGGTGGTGGAATGCATAGAGAACGCTGCTGCCCATTCTCCGGTGAGACCCTTAGTCGCCTTTTACGACACCCACGGGAAGTAAGGGGTGGTGCTATTCTTCTACACAGACAAACGTACTAACTTTATAAAACAAAAGAATTGCTAGAAAAAATAATTACTAACCTAAGCTAATGAACTTATACTTAATAAAGAAAATCAAGAAAAGAAATGCCTAACCTATACCAAATACGTATAATATTTATATACAAACCCTAAATACAAATTAAGATAAGTATACCGAAAATCAGGGAAAGAAATGCCTCACCAATAATAAATGCTTACAATATTTATTTACAAAACCCTAAATAAAAATTAAGATAAGTAAATACCCAATAATCAAGGAAAGAACCGCCTAACCTATACCAAATACTTACAAAATTTTAAAGAAAATTAAGAAAAAGAACCTAACCTACAAACCCTAAAATATAAATAAATGAAATATGCAAACAGTCAGTATTCAAGTGAATCGCAATAATCGAATCCAACTATTCGCCTATACTCTCCAGGATACGTGCGTTCGCTACGAATAACTGAATCCTTATGGCAGCGGCGCGTTTTCTTTTGAAATGGTCATCTCGCAGTTCAACCTGAGGGGTTGTCGACTGCTTAACCTGGCTTTCCTGTGGATGCCTCAATAAATTAAGGCCTCCAGCCAGGGCATAATATACAACTTAACTACACAATATAAACTTAAAAACTAAGCGACTACACGCTAAGGGCACCCCCTGTGGGGTACAGACCTCGGCTTAGGGCGTCGCTGGGAGAGGGCAGCAAGGGACAGGCTGGATCGGAATTATGGCAGCGGCGCGGCTCTCAGCGCGCTTTATACAAGGTGTAACGGAAAGGGGGTATCAACCCTGAAGGAGGTGAATGTGCTCATGAAACTGAACAAATTTCCCCAAAGAACATAGGTCGAAATATGAAAAAAAATTTGGACCTCCCATAGTAATAGTAAATCATTGATGTGCTATTACTATGGGAGGTCCAAATTTTTTTTTTCATCTTCATTCACCTCCTTCAGGGTTGATACCCCCTTTCCGTTACACCTTGTATATATAGCCACGGACGCGCAGGCGCGAGGCGTTTACGTACTCTGATAGAATACCTTAACAAATGTTCGCCGTGATTCTTTAAATTGACATAACTTTTTTATTTATGAACCGATTGACATAAAATAAACACTAAATGTTAAGTGAAGCTTACTACAATATATTAGTGAAAACCGCATCTAAATCGAATAAGCCGTTTCTGATATTAGCGTGCACAAACACAGCAGACAAACAGACAAACAGATAAACAGACAAAAAAAAATTTAATTACATTTTCGGGTTCGGCATCGATATAATAACAACCCCTGCTACTTTTTTTTAATATATTTCCATTGTACAGACACCACTTTTCTACAATTTTATTATATGTATAGATAATGAGGTTGCTGTGGGGTTGCTACTGTGAGAGGTGGAATAATTGTGACCAGCCGACTCGTCCCAGGTTTACGTGACAAAAAAACAAACATAAACCTCAAAATGACCACTCCCACATACCTCTCAATGTTGCCAACAATCGAGCATCAGTGTTGCCAGACAACATTTAATTTTAATGAGCTTTAAAAGGGACCGCTCTTAACTTAATTAGTTAAGGCTTATCTCAGACAAGTTTCGCCGTGTGCATGTTAATGTAACATAGTCGTTAGACATACGGAACCTTTTACTTGGGGACGTGACTTTTTAAGTAAGCGGTTTTAAAGTTTTAAGTTGCCATATTTTAGTCTGTTGGAGAATATGTTCTGTACTTGTTAGTGGGGTTTTTAGAGTAGTTTAGCAAGGTTATGTTCAGTAGCACAGATGTTTGGTTTAATTCTACTAATATCATAAACACGAACGTTTGTGAGGATGGTTGGATGTTTGTTACTCTTTCACGCAAAAACTACTGAACGGATTTTGATGAAACTTTACAGTAATATAGCTTATATATCAAAGTAGCACATACGATACCTTTTATCTCGATATTCCCACGGGATCGACACTTATGGAAGTGAAACCGTGGGACACTGCTAGTGATTTCATTAATTGTTACTTTTTAGGGTTCCGTACCCAAAAGGTGATAACGGGACCCTATTACTAAACCTCCGCTGATGTCCGTCCGTCCGCCAGTCAGTCTGTCACAGGGTTGTATTTTTTGAACCATAACACTTGAAAATTTCACAGAATGTGTACTAGATGGTCGCTATAAAAACAAATTATAAATATACAAATTATAAAAATGAAATAAAGTAAGAATGAAAATAAAAAAACCGTTTATTATATGTAAAATAAAATTAAAAGTTAACTTTATTTTGTTAACCGACTTCAAAAAAGGAGGAGGTTTCTCAATTCGGCCGTATATATATATATATATATTTTTTTTTTTATGTGTGTTCGCGGATAACTTCGTCGTTTATGAACCGATTTTGATTATTATTTTTTTGTTGGAAAGGGGATATGCCAAGGGTGGTCCCATGATAAGGAAACCAGGAACTGATGAAATCGAGGGGAACTTTCGAAAATCGTAGGAGCGACTAGTGCGTTTGTTAATTTTTTCATTAAGTATTTTAAAGCACTACAATTTGATGAAGGTCTGGAGTAGATCTGATGGTGGAGCCGAAAGACAGCCGAGGGGACTCCTCAACGATTTACAGCAGTTACCTTGTGTTTGGGCTTGATTAATTTGTATTGATGTGAACTTTACACCTAGATGGGTTGCGACTGTCATTAGGGGTCTGATGATGAAGACGAAGGACAGTTAAGGGAACTCCTCAACAGTTTACAGTAGCTACCTTGTGTATGTTCACCGATCACTCGAAGACGGCTGGACCGATTCCAAAAGTTCTTTTTTTATTTGAAAGGGTATACTCTCGAGGTAGTCCCATTATCATCAAGTTGGAATCTGATGAGAGGATTCCATGGAAATCGAGGGAAACCCTCAAATTTTATAGGCAAAGCTAAAGCGATTTGGATATTTTTTAAAGTAACTTGAGCATTTGCTCTCGGAAATCATCACTTGGTAAAGTGGAGCTGATGATGAAGATCACAGATGGCCATCGGAACTACTCACTGACAAATATTTCACGGGTTGCGATTCGATTACTTTAATATGGTTGCTAAGCAATTTATGCTCGTCACAATTACGTATTGCGAGTGATTGTTGAGGATCTCCTGGTTCTTACCGGGAGAACTCCTCAACAATTAACGTCCCAGCATCGGGAAAAGCAATATTTTGTAAAAGGTGATGAACAGTTGGCATTAGGCTTTAGTAACTTAGATTAATTACAAACTGACCCACTAAAAAGTGAAAAATAAAAACATTTTTACAAAAAAAAAAACAACCGACTTCCAAAAAAAACACTACAAATTGAAAAATAACTTTAATTTAGGAAGTCGGTGTCAATAAACGAAAACGCGGAACCAAAGACACCGACTTCCGAAATTAAAGTTATTTTTCAATTTGTAGTGTTTTTTTTGGAAGTCGGTTGTTTTTTTTTTTGTAAAAATGTTTTTTTTGACTAAGGGCTGCTTTTTCAATCGACAGATAATTCTTATTCGTGGAATAAAATTGACGTGTGACAGATTCAGTATGGAAGAACTGTCAAATATTCAAAATTATTCCTCGGATAAAATTATATGGCGTTGGAAAACTCAGCCCATAGACGAAAAATGTTTCTTTTTATGTTAGGTCTCCCGATTCATCAACTGCCTACCCTTTTCTCAACTATGTTGGGGTCGGATTCCAGTCTAACCGGATGCAGCTGAATACCAATATTTTACATGGAGCGACTTAGGTCTAACGATTGCCGGAATAAAATTACAATAATCATAATTCTACGGATCTCTTTCAACAATGGATTAAATTTGCTAAGCTTTCACAAATCAGATTTTAGGCTTCAGCATTTCAATCCCGCAATTGGATTATATTAATTATATATTTTTATACTCAGATCTTAAATCTACCAGCTTAGTCAGCCTATAATGTTAACACCACCCACCGGGGGGGGGGGGGGGCAGAGAGGAGGCCTCCTCCCCCCCGGTGGGTTCCCGCATTGTCGAGGCGGGGGGGCTCAGTAGCCGTGGCTTGGACACCCACGGTGAAGCGAAGAGGAACCCGAGGAGGGGCCGCTCGTCAGGGCTTTTGCCTGTAAGCCGACGACGTAGCGGCCAACAAGTAGGTTGCGGTACTGCTTCGGCGACATCGCAACTGAGGCGGGCCGCGATGTCGTATGAGAGGCATCGCCGCTGAGGAGTGCCGGTATTGCGGTGCGCCGCTCTCCCTACCTTCCGCGGCCTTGACGGGGTCGCCACCGTTCGATGGCGGACGCGGTGGGGCCGCAGGGGAGGAGGAGTGTCGGTATGAGTTGGCCACTCTCCCTATCCTCTGCGGCCGAAAATTGGCAGGCGGCGGGGCCAATGACCTGACCCGTCACAGGGGGACCAAGGGTGCCCAGACACGGAGTCGTCTGGTGCCCATGTGCTGGTTTGGTCCCTGGGGTGGTCACGGCGTGCTATGTGTTCAGGTGCGCCGGTGATGGGGAGTACTCCCCAGGGGAGGGTCCGGTGACGGACAGCCGCGGCGGGTTCACGGATGAGTGCTAACGCGTGCCCGTGTTCCCGCCGTAAGCGGCAGAGGAGGACACCGTGGAGTTTTAGTGGGTTAGAGTCCCACAAACTGCACTATCTCCCCGTGGTAGTGCAGAATGCATGAGCATTTCTCCACGTTAAAAAAAAAAAGGCCTCCTCTCTGTGAGACGGATTATGCCGCAATCCACCATGCAAGCCTAGTGGATGTCACATGTCTTTGATTTTCGAAGTGAAAACTTCTTTAGGAGCGTTGGGAATTTTTTGAGATGGGAAAAAACCATTGAACTCGCGCCACTGTTACCGTAAGGGACATCGCGCGTGTTTTGTTTATAAGACGATTAAAAAATACCCGCTTCAGATGTGTTCGGTTGTCCTCGGGATGTACTCGGTTTTAATGTATATCCGATATGTCAGTGAGTGATGGCAAAGTGTTCTGTTTGTGTTTTGTTTTCACTTCTATCGGCACTCCCGGAGTGCCACTGTTTTGTTTGCTCTAGAAAATGCCGGTCTCTTTACGTTTTTTTCCATCGCCGTTTTGAGAGTAGTGTTGAAGAAATAATTTACGGAAAGTAACGCGCCTGACTTGGTCTGAACCCACGACTTAGTCGTAAGGCCGGGCCGTTACCACTGGGCCACCATGACTCTTCCACGCTCACATTACCATCCCTGCCTAGCTGCTATTCCACCAATTCGCACTAAGCGTTTTCAAATGTCTTTTATAATGCGCACAGCAAAAGAGTGGAACTCTTTACCTGCGTCTGTGTTTCCGAGAGCATACAACCCGAATCTCTTCAAAGTAAGAGTGAACAGGCTTCTTCTGGGTAAGCTCACTTCATCGTCGACTTTGTCTCTGTCACCTCTGACCTAGACTAGAGTCAAAAGCAAACCCAAAAAAAAAAAAATCTTTGTAGCGAAGATAATGTAGAAATGGTATAGAATATAAAGTAGGGGCTTGTGGTTAAGTAATAATAGCCACATGGGTCGATCGATAAGGTTAAGCTTCGTTTGCCGCGGTTGGTCTATGGATGGGTGACCATCTTCAAATACGTAGAACCCTCCGCCGTTAAACCCGTTAAGCCGCTGGTCCCGGCTATCATTCGTGGATCTTTGACGGTCGTTACGGGTCGTCAGTAGCCCGGAAGTCTGAAAACCAGTCTTACCAAGGGGTATTGTATTACTCAGTCACTGGGTTGTAGACGTCAGATAGTCGCTCTATGTAAAATACTGGTAGTCAATTGCATCTGGTAAGACTGGAAACCGACGCCAACATAGTTGGGAAAAGGCTAGGCAGATGATGATGATAGGATATAGTGTGTATAGAGTGGCTACGCGTGCAGAAGTCACCGATACAACAATCACACCCACACCAGAAAACACAAAACACTCATACAGTGCTAAGATAAGACATGAAAATCTTATAGAGGTACAGGGTGTAAAGTTCACTCATACTCTATAGAAAAGGGAGAATCCTCCGACCAGACGGGTGTTGTGTCTGGCGGGCAACTGCCCGATGATTCATATCGGTCCGTTGCATCAATGCTAGTTGTGCGGTAAACTCTGCTTGCGAGATGCAGAATTTTGCGTGACGTCAATATGACGCGTTGTTCGCATGTGGCGTTGTAGATACCGCTACAATCTAACACGCGACATCAAATTAAATCATAAGCGTGTACTAACCACACTGCCTTAACTAATCAAACAACATACGTAGTTACCTAAGATTAATTAAATAGAGTAAATTCAAAGGCTCTTAGAAATCGGGAGTTAATTTTCAAGTGGGTTTGTACCTACCTATTCTTATGTAAACACAATGAAATTCGATTCAAGTCGTCAGCCATACTACTACTTTAAATTCAGATCTAATTACTAGAAGAAACAAGATCAACAATAAGATTCACCCACACCATGATTTGTATTGTCTGGTGTGGATGTGAGACTTCTACAACAAAATACAGAGAGTACAGAGGGCTATCTTCATTCAAAGTGTGCTCGAGCTACGCACACATATACACCGTTCACGGACACGTTATCTCGGACTGGTAGGGACTTGTGCGAGCGCGAGTGCCATCCGCTTGAGACACGCGTCTGTCAAGTGCAAAAATGGAGCAACAAAAATGGCTATCTAAGCTTGGTTTATACTATAATAGTTTCCTATTTTGAATCAATATAAACGAAGAAATTTTTTTGTAAGGTAAATTGAAAACAGTTTTTTTTGTGTAGGTTTAGGTCTTAAACGAATAGGGCAAAATAAATTGTGCAAATAGGGTAATCCGTTTTGAAGTTATTGATTTTCGATAATGAAAATTGCCAAATGTTAAATTTTATATGTTTTTGTTCTGTAAACTTTTTGTATGGTAATACTATGTTTATTGTTTTGTTTTGATAGTGTAGAATAAGCTCAGAAATAAATCAAACAACTAGATACGAGTGCCACTACCACGATAGTTTTTTGTGCATAAACTAAAGTTGACAACCATAGCGCGACCGCCGAGCGTAGGTATGAAAAGTGAAGTACATACATGTGGTTGATTGCCTTCTGTACTCTCTGTAGTTTGTGTTTCTACTGTCCTTAGACACGACATATATGACAATCTAACATTCGCGACATCAAATGAAACCATAAGCGTGCACTAACCACACTGCCTTACAGTTAGTGAGCCGGGAATTTATCTACCCCGATTTAATTAAAGGTGGGTATAATTAGAAGGAATGGCTCGAGGGTCGGAATTAAAGCGCATAGGTGAGCGACGTCAACGTTCGGGGTGGAATTTTGTAATTTATGTTGAGAGGAATCGTGTTTTGGTGTTCTGGGGGCCTAAAAAGGCCACTTTGGAGAATCATGACAGGATAACATTATGAATCGTAATATGGCGAAGACAGTCAGTGTTTTTCTTTTTTTCGCTGCACTACGTAAGTATAATCAAAGAGATTGGGATTGGATTTGGATCGAATTGATTGATATTTTAGCACAGACAAAAAAAAATAACTGAAAAATGCTTCACCAATGGGATTTGATACGATTAACTTAACGGTTAACTGTCCATAATGTTATCCTTTTATGATTCTGCCAAAGTGGCCTTTTTAGGCTTCCTGGTCTTTGGTCCTTGTGATTTAAAGGGGGTCGTCTTAGTACGGTTGAGATGTAGTACAGACGCCAGCACATCAAGCTACTACATCAGCTATCACGGTTCATGAGATACAGCCTGGTGACAGACAGACAGACAGACCGACAGTGGGGTCTTAATAATAGAGTCCCATTTTTACCCCTTGGGTACGAAACCCTAAAAAACAATGTCAGCCTAATTAATTAAATTATTGAAATCAGTGGCATCAGATTCAAACTCTGATCGACTTTGATAATATGTAAAACATTTCAGAAAAACAAGAACAATCGTTGCTTAGGACTGTTTCACCAAAGTCTGAAATATTTTATCCGTGGAATTAAAGTAATGATAATAGCCTCCCCGACCGTTTTCGGTCACGGTGGCCAATCTCAATGGAGATTAGCCAGGTACGCAGGAGATATTATAGTGCACAAGTGTGTGCGCAAACACAGATGCACTCTCTGTTCCTTTACTCTCATAGTCAGATGGGCAATCCAACACGACCGGGGACAGTTCAGGCGCAGGACCAACGGCTTTACGTGCTTTCCGAGGCACGGGGGTATTAAACCGCCAACTTCCAAACTCCGGACTGTTACTAAGAAATTCCTAATGGAAAACCCAATAACACTTTGTCCGACCCGGGAATCGAACCCAGGACCCCCCACGCTCAGCAGGCGCGCTTGCAACCACGAGACCAACGGGGCAGTCAAGTAACTATCAGTCAAGGAATTAAAGTAATCGTCTGACAGTGTTTGGAGGGAATAATTGCCAAAGATTCAAAATTTATTCGCAGAAAAACTTTTTACCTACTTGGTATTAGTTTCGTCTGCCTAGCCTTTTCCCCAACTATGTTGGGGTCGGCTTCCAGTCTAACCGGATGCAGCTGAATACCAGTATTTTACATGGAGCGACTGACCTCCACAACCCAGTTACTGGGTTATGCGATATCCCTTGGTAGGACTGGTTGTCAGACTTTCAGGCTTCTGACTACCCGTAACGACTGTCAAAGATCCACGAATGACAGCCGGGACCAACGGCTTAACGTGCTTTCCGAGGCACGGAGGGGTCTCGGTATGTAAAGGTGGTCACTCATCCATAGACCAACCGCACCAAGCGTTGCTTAACTTGATCGATCCACGTGTGCGGCTTTCGCCCATAGTATGATTTAAAAATAAAATTACCACCGATGTATTTTTTCTCATTATACTATAGTCCGCTCGGAAATAGTTGGTCGCGCCTTAGGCATGTGAGCGGTGGGACGGAGGGGCGGGGGCGCTTTGTTATTACTCAGTACGTGCGTTGCGAACACTAGGTTTAAAGTTCTAACACAAATTTGACAAACACCGTTTTGCTAAAACCATAGGTTGGTAGGTTGTATGATGTACTCTGTGTCCAACACATTTAATTGTATCAAAATATTAATTATATTATAAATTGCACCATGTTTTTTTGCTAAATGTAAATAGTACGTTCAGCAGTATGTCAGATCTATAAGATAGCCTTGTGACAGTTGCGCTCGCGCACAGATTACTAATAAATAGGTAACCGGCGGCGGCGCGTGAGTCGTTGCCCGGAATGTTGCCATTGATATCGTAATATTTTCATGTTATCTTTTTGTTTTGTATAGATACTTTATTTTGATTGTTGTTTTTGTTTATATCTAATCGCTTGCTACACTGGCTGACGTCATTACGTCAACGCCGGCTGTCGCTAAAAACCAGCGCTGGGGCTCTGTCCTGTGAGCTTCTGAGAGATGTGACGCATACTTTCTCCCAAATTGTTATTTTGTTTTATTTTTTGTTTGTGTTTTTATTTTTATGCGTCAAATAAACGTATTTTCTTTCTTTCTAGGCAACCCCACCGCCCTCACCCCCGTCCCCACCTAAGGCGCGGCCAACTAGTTCCGCGCGGACTATAGCTATTGGTGATAAATAGTGTAGGCAAAATTGGGTGTCATTTCCCACTGTACCCTAAAAAGAATATACCCTGAAAAGATAACTAAAACATATAAACAAATTACACTTATGTGGTCTGTGTAACTACGGAAAAGACTCGGGTGTATTGTAGATAAAAATAAATTAAATAAGGCTTACGGTAATCCTTGGTTGAACACACATTAGGGTGTGGACACATGTCTGTGGTACGGCACCGGCCACCGTGTAACGGCACGACGCCGCTACCGGGAGAAGGCATGGCGTCGTGCCGCGGCACGGTATCGTATACGGTCCATCGCTCAGTTTTTGTAGTATATAGTATTAGTATATAGTATTATTCTGCTCTTGTTATTAAGGCGACGAATGAAGAAAAAACGGAATCAAAGAAAATATTGGGTGAATCCACAGATATAGATATACCTAGATAACACAAGAGTAACTACTTCGCGTGCCAAAAATTGCACCAACTTATGATTACAAATCATAAGCCGCCCCTTTCGCGCTCAGTCCTTTGTACTGCTGGCTGGGTAAGTGTGAGCGAGAGCGCGAGCTTGTGACGTCATAGTAGGTAGTCAAAAATATGGCACGCTTGGTTTTCATACAGTTCGTGATACTTGCGTTATCTAGGTATATCTAAATATGTGGGTGAATCCGTATCTTTCTATAGTGAACTATGGTGGAAGTCATTTTGAGAGGAAATATGAAGCGCTGAAAATATGTGGTCATGAAAAATTTTACCAATACTTTAGAATGTCCATGTATATAATAAGTGTTGAAAATACCTGCCTTGTGCCCACGGTGCACCGTACACGGCACCGTGCCGTGGCACGACGCCATGCCGTCTCCCGGTAGCGGCATCGTGCCGTTACACGGTGGCTGGTGCCGTACGGTAGACATGTGTTCACGCCCTTACTACACTACTACTTCAAATGTGTGTGTTTTGTGTGCACACATAGTATGTTGTGTGTGGGTGAAACATGTGGTCATATTGTGTTCACGGCTTATCTCTGAAGTTTTTTATTGTATTGAATTGTTTATGTTTTTTTCTTTTATCTGCTTTTGTGTTTACTGTATGAGGAGTACTTAAGGGTTTAAGGGTGGAACCGGATTCAGCTGAGTATCGGTATTATACATGGAGCGACTGCCTGTCTGACCTCCATAACACAGTTACTGGGTAATAGGAAAGTATAAATCAGTCATAATCAGTGATCGAAGTAGGTAGATTGAATTGGGGTCTGAAACGTTTATATTAATATGGACATTCCTCCGGAATTTCGGAATTGGAATTATATTAAAATGAGCAATATTAGATTCTTCATATTTTTTTTAACGGCATACCGTCACGATTTGACACAACCTAACGACCAATGAGAACAAAGGATCATGGGTGGTGCACTAACCGGTTATCAAAACAATGCGTACGCCTGCCGACAACATGCCAGGTAGCTCACCCGTTTACTTCGGTTCGTAGAGTGCGCTCCTTTGTTACTGTGTTGTGAAAACGTTACCTGAAAACAGATAAATAATAAATATAAATACAGATAAATTTAAATTTTGGATTAGTAATAATATCACTACCAACATTAACAATATTTAATTGGATCCGGAAATACCGGTATTACTTTCCTGGAAAATGGCTTATCCATGTTCTTCTTTCTGTGGGCATTTATGATACAAGTACCAAAAATCAATCTACCTACTCCGATCACTGGTCATAATAGATGCAAAGGTAGCAACACCCTATTTTTAATCATAACGATTTTGAATACAGTCTGTCATTGTCAAACCGGCAACATTGTTTGCCTTAATAAGCTTGTAGCAAAAACAGTAACATCCATACTAATATTTTTAATTAGAAAATAACTCTGTCTGTCTCTAAGCTACCTTTTCACGCCTATACCACTGAACGGATTTCGATAAAATTTGGCAGAGAGATAGATTGCATCCCGGGGAAGGACATAGGATAGTTTTTATCGACATACCTCGCGGGAGAAGCCGCGGTCGGAAGCTAGTCTTATATAACATAACCGTTGAAATGATAGTGTTACAGCAAAACCAGCATTAACCAATAATACCTGCACTACTTTGAAACATAAAACATTGTTGGCCGCCATTTTGGAAAACTCGATGTTGCTACCTTTGATCTCTCAACTCCTAAAATATCAATCTGAATGTAATTTCCTTCTAACAGCTTCTAAATATGTAGATGTCTAATTTTGGTCCTTAGGTACAATTTGTGGGGAAAGTCTTTAACCAAGTTTGGTGAAACTTTGATAATCTGTGGAATATTTGAAATATTACTTCCATGTTCTCTTTGAAGACCATTAAGCGAGTAATTTATATTTCAGAACCATTAGCGACGTTATATATTTAATCGCTAAGTAAATAGAGATTTAATAATCGGGTTGTTTTTTAATTACATTGGCCCCGGGGTCTGTGAAAAAGTATACAATTCAATTTGTTGCTCAATCTAATGTCAACTTTTGTTATTTGTCATTTTTATTTTAGTACTCTCTAAGGGGTATCGTATTACCCAGTAACTGGGTTATGGAGGTCAGATAGGCAGTCGCTCCATGTAAAAATACTGGTACTAAACTTCCGGTTAGACTGGAAGCTGACCCCAACATAGTTGGGAAAAGGCTAGGCAGATGATGATGATGATCTTGGTACTCTCTAATATTCTCATTGGCAAAATGAAAAAAATTACTTCCATACAAACATTCATCCCCTATTTAACCCCAATAGTGGATGAATTTGGCTCGTGGCTAAGTAATAACCGCCGCACGGGTCGATCGATCAGGTTAAGCTACGTTTGCCGCGGTTGGTCTGTGGATGGGTGACCATCTTTACATACAAGATCCCTCCGTGCCTCGGAAAGCACGTTAAGCCGTCGGTCCCGGCTGTCATTCGTGGATCTTTGACAGTCGTTACGGGTAGTCAGAAGCCCGAAGGTACGTCTGACAACCAGTCTTACCAAAGTTTTTCGTATTACCCAGCAACTGGGTTGTGGAGGTCAGATTGGCAATCGCTCCATGTAAAAATACTGGTACTCAGCTGCATCCGGTTAGACTTGAAGCCGACCCTAACACAGTTGGGAAAAGGCTAGGCAGATTGATAACAGTGACATCGTAGGAAGGCCCAAAAGGGAAACGCTACAGAAGAAGGCCATACGAAAGATGGGAAGGCGATATTGTCGAGATGGCTGGCTCATCCTGGATGCAAGCCGCCCAAGATAGAGGAAATTGTTTTTTTTTTTGAGGATGCCTTCACCTGCGGAGGGGTTCTTGTAGACAGTTAGTTAAAATATTCAATTGGTGTTAATACAAAAATAGTAAAAAGTTTATCAATACATCCCAACCCTAAATATAATGTAGTTAAGTCATAAGTATACCTAAAAAGTATAATAATAAAAAGCAATAAGCAGCAGCAGCAGTAGCAGTTAGTAATATAATTTTGAAATTTTGATAGGTATTTCATACAAAAACTATCAAACGTCAATTTTATTTCTGGAATAAAAGTTATCTGGCGATGGAAAAATCTGCTCTAAAGGTTTCTGCACACAGCCGGCGTGGCGTGGCGGGGCGCGGCGTGGTGGGGCGGCGACGCGGCGCTGGCGCGACGGCATCGTTCATACTGCGGGCGCGATCACGTCCCGTCCCGCCGCGCCCATGAACAGTGTTTTTATACTGCCTAGGGTCCAAATCGTACAAACATACGTGAGCACGAACACATTCGATTAGTTTTTCGACATTCATTTTTGTAAAACTATACAAAATCTCATTCACGCTCCGTCCCGTCCGACGCGACGTGTTCACGCCCCGCCCCGCCGCTTCTGACTTGTATTCCCGCTCGGCGCAGCGGGACGGCTCTGTGTGGCGTCGTCAGTAATATCTAGTACATTACAACTGCTCAGCGTCGCGTCGCCGTCCCGCCCCGCCGCGCCGCGCCCGCTGTGTGCAGAGACCTTAAATAGACTAACTAATCAGAATAGCTAACATTCTCATGACCACAGAATTACTGACCAGACTACCACTGAACACAGTCATTTCAGGAAAAAGTGACTAAATTGGCACATCGCCAACGTAATTGATTTTAGTTTTTACGACCTTAAAAGATGAAGATCAGAATGATTGTCTCAAGTATTTCTCACGGGACCTGAGTCGCAAGTCAAGCAGGCTATAAACATCTTTTCAGGTGAAAAACATAAACGTTTAAGTGGTAGTAGAACTCCTTGTGAAAGAGTTAATCTTGGATGGTATTAACTACTTTCACTATTTTCTGCTATCAAGCAGAATTGCTGTAACAAGAAAAGTTTTAAGTACGAATGGGAACCCCTCACACGTTTGCCCGCCTATCTGTCGAAACAACCCACGCGTCGGAGCAGTTGAATGGGCGCAGTAATGTCATTGTTTTAACATATGATACTGTTGTGTACATTTGGTGTACCATTGACGTTTCGAGCACTTTTTCTTATGTACCCTTGGTGTACACTTGACGCTTGAGGGGTTAGTGACGAAATGGCTAGGAAGGAAGTGCATACTGAAATGATGGCTAAAAGAGATGTCCCTACTAGGTCCCTTTCATCCCTCTAAAACCTGCTTTTCAACGTCTTGTTTTCAAGTCTCCTTTGCAAAGCCCACGATAAGACTTTTTTTAAATGGCCATCCAACAATTGTACACCGTTACAGTTTTAAAATAATGCATCATCATTTCAGCCGAAAGACGTCCACTGCTGGACATAGGCCACCCCCAAAAGGGGGGGGGGTTTGCCATAATCGCCATGCTTGGCAGGCGGGTTGGCGATCGCAGTATGATATGGTGATGGAATGCATAGAGAACGCTGCTGTCCATTCTCCGGTACGCCCCTTAGTTGCCTTTTACGACACCCACAGAAAGTATGGGGTGGTGCTATTCTTTAAGTCCGGCACCACACAGACAGCAATCATAGATCAACAAAAATAATGCATAATCAGCCTAAATGTTCCTACTGCTGAGACACAGGCCTCCTCTCAGTGAGAGGAATTTTAAAATAATATTTTACTTAAATCTAAGGTTAGTGTAACAATTTCTTATAGGCCGCATTCCCCATACACGTATTAATTGTGCCACAAGCTAGATACTACAAAATTAAAAACTAAATAGGTAAACAATTGATCAACAATTTTGTGAACGAACAATTTAGAAAAGAGACCTTAATTTTATTGGTAAAACCAAATAAACAAGTTCAATAAAAAAAAAAAAATAGCCTCCCGACCACTGACCTCTATAATACAAGAGAGGTCAGTGCTCCCGACCGATTTCGGTCAATTTCAACGGAGATTAGTCAGGTACGCAGGAGATATTATAGTGCAAAAGTGTGTGCGCAAACACAGGTGCACTGTCTGTTCCTTTGCTCTCATAGTTCGATGGGACGGCAATCCGAAACGACCGGGGAGAGATCAGACGCAGGACCAACGGCTTTACGTGCTTTCCGAGGCACGGGGGTATCACATCGCCAACTTCTAAAGTCCGGGTTCTTACCGAGAAATTCCTGATGGAAAAACCCAATAACACTTTGTCGACGACATGGGAATCGAACCCAGGATCCCACGCTCAGCAGTCGCGCTTGCAACCACGAGACCAACGAGGCAGTTAAAGACTAGTTCAATATTTATAATATTAACGACGGAATCGAATTCTGATTTATTCCAATCTGATCCCCTGAACCCTCCTCCACCCCCCCTCCTCGATCCCCTGCTAGTTCGTCTTCTGTTTTAATCTCAGTCTTATCCACATTATCTACGTTTACTCTTTTTGACAGGTAAGTACAGTCAAGAGAAAATAATCTTAATGGTCTTGATGTAAAACAGTATCGTTTTATATATTTAAGTAAATAAATAAAAAAATAAAATAAATTTTATTGAAATAATAATAAGTTTACAAAAAGTGTACATATGGTTCAGTAGTATATATTAATCTAGGCTATAGGATTATAATAATCTGGATATATGTCTATGGTATGAGAAATATGAGATTACAGTCAAAAATAGAAATCTGAAGGTAATGTAGTACGTTGCCTGAATCTAGGTTTATTTAAACCTGTGTTTCAGGCCATCTATAGTCCTATGTAATGAAGGCGAGCCCATTACCAATAACTGGGTACAAATCCAGACTCCGCGCAGCTACTGAGAAATAAGAATTGAGTTTAATGACATCAGAATGATTTAAAAAATTGCTAGAAGGCCCCTTTTGTCACATTTACGGCTTTTCTTTTTAAACCAATTTCATTGAAATTAAAAAGCAATTTTATTGCCGGAAAAAATATAGGGTATCGCTAAAGGTGAAAGACTTAAGTCGCAGATGAAGCCGCGGGAATACTTAATAGCTTTATGAAATTATAGCTTTTCCGAGCGATGGAATTAATTTATCTTCTTTTCTTTTGTCATCTCTTACCTTTGATGGCAAGGCTTTATTCGTGTACTTTTATTATGGAATAAAGTAAAAAAGGCAGTGCCTTTTTGTCTCGTTTAATATCAAACTCGAAGAGTGCTGGCCCAGTGGTAACTTTCCCGACTTACGAGTGGTCGTGGGTTCGAACCCAAACTGGCACTTTAGCATAGAATAATCCTATAATGTTCCCACTGCTAGTAGTAATAGTAGTCAGAAGCCCGAAAGTCTGACAACCAGTCTTACCAAGGGGTATCGTATTACCCAGTAACTGGGTTGTGGAGGTCAGATGGGCATCTGACCTCTTGTAAAATACTGGTATTCAGCTGCATCCGGTTAGACTGGAAGCCGACCACAATATAGTTGGGAAATGGCTGGGCAGATGATGAATGTTCCCACTGCTGGGTCACAGGCCTCCTCTCGGTGAGAGGGAGTGCGGGTTGGTGGATGTCACATGTCTTAGAATTTTTTGGTTCGAGGACATGCCGGTTTCCTAAAGATATTTTCTTTTACCGTTTTGAGAGCAGTGGTGATGAAATAATTTACACAAAGTAAACGGGTGTCTAAGGTCTGTGTGGTGCCGGACTTAAAGAATAGCACCACCCCATACCTACTTCCCGTGGGTGTCGTAAAAGGCGACTAAGGGGCATACCGGAGAATGGGCAGCAGCGTTCTCTATGCATTCCACCACCATATCATACTGCGATCGCCAACCCGCCTGCCAAGCGTGGCGATTATGGCAAACACTCAGTCTATTGTAGTAGATTGCGATAGGCTGAGTTCATTGATTCGAAACGGACAATGGACGATGGGTCTCCTGGACATAGGCTTCTCCCGGGCTGCGTCATAAACCCTCCGCCTTCCGTATTTAGTCTGTCCCAACCACATTTTAAGGTCGTCGGTCCAGGGGTCATCCATGGGGGGATCCCACACTACGCTTCCCAATACGCGGTCTCCATTCCAGGACTAGCCTGCTCCTCCGGCCATCGGTCTTTCGAAAAACAAGGCCGTTCGAATAACGATTTAGAAAAATATAATAACCAAAAACTGGGCAAGAGCGAGTCGGACTCGCGCACCGAGGGTTCCGTAACATCCGGGTTTATGCATAAGGTTTATGTTTATGAAATTAAATGTTTTTTTTTTTTTGAGTTGATTGAATGAATGGTAAATTACGGTTTACGATTTATGACGTATTAAAAAAAAACTACTTACTAGATCTCGTTCAAACTAATTTTCGTTGGTAGTTTACATGGTAATGTATATCATATATTTTTTTTAGTTTTATCATTCTCTTATTTTAGAAGTTACAGGGGGGGACACACACATTTTACCACTTTGGAAGTGTCTCTCGCGCAAACTATTCAGTTTAGAAGAAAATGATATTAGAAACCTCAATATCATTTTTGAAGACCTACCCATAGATACCCCACAGATGTGGGTTTGATGAAAAAAAAAAATTGAGTTTCGGTTCTAAGTATGGGGAACCCTAAAATTTATTGATTTTTTTCTATTTTTGTGTGAAAATCTTAATGCGGTTCACAGAATACATCTACTTACCAAGTTTCAACAGTATAGTTCTTATAGTTTCGGAGAAAAGTGGCTGTGACATGACGAATCTATAAGGGTTCCGTTTTTGCCATTTGGCTACGGAACCCTAAAAAATAACACTTTCTATTTACCAATCTCTTAATTCTAAATCAAAATAACCCACCAACCAACCATGACATCTAAACCCTCGCTAAGATTATTCCACATTTCAAACCAACAAGATTACTCACCCTCCAAGCGAAGATATATCACCCAACTTGTTACATAAGCAAGAAACAGGAATTTAATTTACCCGGTATAACGGTAAACGTAGTTACGGTTACCGGTAAGTTATCCCGGTAATGACTTTCGAGAGCCTTTACGGGGTAAAGGGTATATAGGTGGAATTGCAGGGGATATGTTGAAATGTGTTTGGTAGTGCAGATAGGGGATGACTTGCGGTGTTTATGTTGAAATAGACTAGTCGTCTTGATCTTAAGATATGAGTGTTTTAGTGTATGTGTGTGTGGGGGTGTGTTTGTGTGTTTTAAGCACATAAGTTAATAAGCCATCAAGAGGGTCTTGTGGCTAAATAATAACAGCCCCACGGTTCGTTCGATCAGGTTAAGCTGCGCTTGCCGCGGTTGGTCCGTGGATGGGTGACCATTTTAACGTACCAAGACCCCTCCGTGCCTCGGAAAGCATGTTAAGCCAATGGTCCCGGTTGTCATTCGTGAATCTTTGACAGCCGTTACAGGTCGTCAGTAGCACTAAAGTCTGACAACCAGTCTTACCAAGGGGTATCGTATTACCCAGTAACTGGGTTGCGGAGGCAAGATAGGCAGTCGCTCTATGTAAAATACTGGTATTCAGCTGCACCCAAAAGTAGCCTGTATGTTAATCCAGGGTGTCAGCTACCTCCATACAAAATGTTATCAAAATTGGTCCAGCCGTTTGAGCGTAAAGAAGTAACAAATATATAAACGCACACACTTCCAAACTTTAGCCTTTATAGTATTAATGTGATTAGAGTTTCCGAAGTTACCTACATTATAGGTTCTGTAATTTCATCCTTTAGACTTTATTAGATTTAATTTTAAGCTAGGTACATTTTGCCCTACTTTAAATAATGATATTTGAACAGATTACGTTAGGGTGAGCACACACATAGGGGCTGCAACAAAAACCGCACTAGCGCCAGTGACTTGGGCTAATAGGTTTGAAATGCAGGCAAGTGGAAACGAATCTCTGCATGCTATTAGTTGAAATGTATGCTTTACCGCTGTTCCATTAGAGAGCTGCTTGCAGTGTTGAGAGTAGGTATTGCTAAATACGGAAATTGCTCTAAGCGCTTTTATAGTCGTCGTTTCAGCCGATAGACGTCCACTGCTGGACATAGGCCTCCCCCAATTTTGGGGGGGGGTTTGCCATAATCGCCACGCTTGGCAGGCGGGTTGGCGATCGCAGTATGGTATGATGGTGGAATAAATAGAGAACGCTGCTGCCCATTCTCCGGTAAGACCCTTAGTCGCCTTTTACGACACCCACGGGAAGTAAGGGGTGGTGCAATTCTTTAAGTCCGGCACCACACAGACAGCTTTTATAGTACTGAGTGCCAATTATCCTAATATTATAAATGCGAAAGTAAGTTTGTTACATTTTCACGCCTTAGCCACTGAACTGGTCATCCTGAAATTTTGCATATACGTTGTCAGGTGTACAGAAACGGACATAGGGTACCTTTCACCCCGGAAAAAAGTGCTGTTCCCGAGGAAAACAACAATAACGTTATTATGATAATAGATGGCGCCACGTGTGTTTCGAATCATGATTGAATTATATCAGAAATCGATATTTAAACCGCGGGGCGCTGCTAGTAGAATATAAAAGTATTATCTTCAAGATTTGAATTTCGAAAATTTTGGCACATCTTTTTTTTCGTTATCCGATATTGTGTCGAACTACTGGGCAAAGGCTTCCCCTCTTTCCTTCCAAACCTCCCCCCTCCCGTCTTGAGCGATCCCTGGCCCTACAAACCACTTCAGATCGTCACACCACCTTCGCCGTGGTCTACCTCGACGATTACATAGTATTTGTCACATTATAAGCAAATAGTTGATAGGGTTCCGTACCAAAATGGTAAAAAACCGGCCAAGTGCGTGTCGGGCCACGCACAGTGTAGGGTTCCGTAGTAGCCCGTTATCACAATGTAGTACGATTCTGTTGTTCTTTATTCTGAATAGGTAAAAAAAAAAACATATTTTGGTTTTTAATTCAAGTCTTTACCCATTATAAACAAGCAACTACTTCATCTTAGTCACTTTAAAGGATTAATGCTAAGGATTTTGTATTTGGTACAAAATTATCCAACACCCAAGTTCAACGACTATTACTGCTAAACTAATAAAGTTATCTTAACCGCTATACTTTTCCTTTTTCAAGCTAGTAGTTTAGCTTTTAGAGGGGGGGGGGACGCCCTATTGGAACAAAAATTTGCACTTTAAACTTTAATATTTCGTAAATTCAAATTCAAATTCAAATTCTTTATTTCAGACGTATGTCCATAGTGTTAGTAGCAACAAAATAACTTAATGACTAGTGTTAGTAGTAAGGAGGAGAATAGCTATCAATTGGTATGGATCCTCACCCAGTGGCGCAGCAGAGGGGAGTCCCACCTATCTGAGAACACGCTCAGGAGACTATTGGTGGCGGTGCGTAGCCGGCCGGCTATGGAGGCGGTCCTTTTTCTTATAATGGCGTAGAAATCGTCTGTGCGCGCCTCCGCAAACATAGTGGACGCACTATAACGCCACGACAGCCCCAACAGTATCCTAAACGCGTTATTATATTGGACACGCAGATCGCTGTATGTCCGCTGCGTAAAGCGGGTCCAAAGACTGCACGTGTAGAATGATTGGCAGAAAGCTTTGAAAAGAGTGACTTTAACTTGATTTGTACAACGTGCAAATCTTCGAACCAGCATGTTACATCGAACAGCCAACGACCTGCGCTCCCTCTCTATATCCATATTGTCCTTAAGATCATCAGTGACCCAATGACCCAAGTACTTGAATTTAGTCACCCATGCTAAAGGAGTGCCACAGAGCGAAACACCGGGAATATCAGAATAGTTTATGGCACTCGCCTTAAACATAATAAGTTCGGTTTTTTTTTACATTGTACTTGAGCCCATAGGACTCACAAATAGCCACCAGTTTCCTCAAAGCGCCGATCGATGGGCTTAGCAGCACCATGTCATCCGCATAACTAATATTGTTCAAACAAACGTCATCAATGTGACATCCAACTTTGGTGCTGCTAAGCTCACCGACTAGCCGGTTTATGTACAAGTTGAAGAGGCGTGGTGAACTTAACCCCCCCTGCCTCACCCCGCACTCCAGCTCGTACAGATCCGATTGAGCCTCCGCCCATCTGACACTATTCCTCTGGTGGTAGTACCAATAACGAAACAAGGATGTAACTTCATTTGGTAGTGTTGTATCACTCCGCAACTTATCCCATAGTACCTCGTACGACACCAGGTCGAACGCCTTTGACAGGTCCAAAAAACAAGCAAAAACAGGTGTTTTTCGGGAAGTATAATATTGAACAGTTTGCTTGAGGCACAGAATGGCGCTTTCCGTGGATAAACCAGATTTAAAGCCAAATTGCGCGTCATGGAGTTCGACGTGTTTAGCCAACTGTTGATCAAGCAAACTGTCCAAGACCTTGGCGACTATCGTGGCCAACGAAATAGGCCTATAATTGGACACGTCAGAGGCGTCCCCCGTCCTGTCTTTAATAATCGGAACCACCACTGTACGCATAAGGTCCTGTGGCAAGTAACGGTGACTGAGACATAAATTAAAAAGAAGAGCAAGAACCCTACACAGATGTAGTCCCGCATGCCTCAGGTGCTCGACGCTAAGGCCGTCGTGGCCAGGCGATTTACCTCTTGTCATTTTCTTAATAACAGTAGCCACCTGTTTAGCTGTAAATATTATGGCAAGCTCACCAGACCCCGACAATTTCCCCTCATCATCGAACACCCGCTGGTCTATTTGCAAGAGTACAGTCTGTACCTTAAAATGTCTTAGAAAAAGGTTGGCAATATCTTTCGGTTCACTCAGACCCGCTACACTTGCAGGGAGACTCGGCTTGGTATTTAATTTGTTAGTGGACTTCCAGAATTTAGAAAACTCTTTTTTCGAATGACTTTTAGCCAAAATATCTAATTTAATTTGTTGTTGATTAGTTTGAATAAATTTTAATTTAGTTTTAAAATTTCTACGTGTTTCGCGCATTTTCTCATACATAGACCCCTGTGTGGGTGCACCATGCAATAGCCACGTTTGGTAATACATACGAGCCTCCCTATGAGCGTCGCTGACATATTTGTTCCAGCCTGTGACATATTTATGTCTCTTAATGCGATTACTGCCAACATATGTATACTGTGCACCCTCTTGGAGAGTAGATACAATTTCCAAATACAAATTATTTATTAATAAGTTATGATCCTTATTATTACACATTTTATGAGAACACGCGATACATTGATCGGGAAAATCTATCAATTTTAGTTTATCGTTGCAATACTCATAATAATTATTAATTTGATCACTGTTTCTTTCACCCCAGCGCACTTTATTACTAAGAGAATTCTGAGCTGGTAATTTCTGATTAATTTTAGTTAAGTTACACTCAAACAAAACAGGATAATGATCAGACTGGTAAACACCATATGAAACTGCTGCCTTAGTAATTAAGTTTTTGGCTGCACTTGTTGTCAAACAATGATCTAACCAAATGGAGCATTAAATCGAAAAATAATTTTAGCAACCCCTAAGCCATTTTAGAAGACCTATTCAACGATACCCCACACGATGGGGTAGATGATGAAAAAAATATTCATCCCCACTTCACATGTAGGGGAGCTACCCTAAAAAAAAATATTTTCCAAAATTTTATTTTACCACTTTGTCGGCGTAACTGATATACGTACTCCTACAAAATTTCAGCTTTTTAGTGCTAACGGTCACAGAGATTAAGCGAGGACGGACAGACAGACAGACGGACGGACAGACAGACATGGCGAAACTATAAGGGTTCCTAGTTGACTACGGAACCCTAAAAAGGAAACCTTATGGTGCGACTCAGTCTGTCACAGCTGGATAACTCAAGAACTACTAATGCTATTAACTTGAAATTTGGATCAGTTTTAGATGACGTTTGCCCAACTATTTTGCAATTATGGACGAAATATTTATTTATTTATTTTTTTGCAACATGTACTGAAAAACCGTCTTAATTTTTTTTTTGTTTTAGGCCGCGTAGTTTTCGACTTTTAAGGAAAAATGTAAAAAAAAAAAATACCGTTCTCCCCCCCCCCCCATTATATATTATTATAACCATTTTTTTTTTTATTATTAGTTTGCATAGTGAAAAATCTGAAATTAATATTATGTAAAGATTACAGGAATTCTATAGCGATGTCTCTAAATAGTACACCTTTTTCCAAATCACAAAAATTCTCTGACGAGTACTATGCCTTTAGGCCTCGCCGATGAAAATTTAAAAACATTTCACGTTTCACAATAACTCTGACTCGCTCTTGACTTTTTTATTTTAAACATTATAGCAGACGTTCTATAATTATTTGACTTCGTCACTTATATAGAATTTTGCATATCACGACAAATTAAGGCCCAATAATAAAACTTTTTTCGTATATGCACTATGGGACCAAACGGTACTTTCCATCTCAAAAATCGATAACTCTGTTGTTTTGTGATTTTTCTTCTTGAATTTTTTTTCATGTATTTATGAATACCTAGGCAATAAAAGAAATCAAACATCATAATTTTAAAAATTATATATTTTTCGTAAAAAAATGACAAAGATAAAGTTTCATAAAATTTCATACAAAAAATTATATTGTTGTATTAAAATAGCAATAAAAGTTACACTTTTGGTTAAAATAAGTTTAAATCTAAATTATTATTATTAAACAAACATTTACGAGATAAAAAAAATTAGCACTTATCCTATTCATCACTTTCTATTTCCAACAATTCTTTAGCTTCGTCAAACAATTCTTTAGATATTAGAAAACTTGGTTTATTTAAGCTAGATATATAAGGATCAGATGTATATAAGAAAATATGCAGAACGTCTTCGTTTGTTGCTGATCTGGAACACTTCCTAGCGTGATGTAACCTATATTTCTTGTAATCTTTATTTCGGGCTTCCTGGGCATCTTCGGATAATTGTCCTATTGGCAAAACTGCATAATGCTCTATTATTTTAGCACCATGTATATAAGTACTTTATGGACCGAAGATGGCATGTAGTACCAGTTATATTTGCTTACATATAATTGCGCGGTTACCAATGTATACTGGCCGAATTTTTCTGCGTTTACAGGGAATCCAGATGACATAGTTTGAAGAATTATATATAATCTCTTGATTAATTCTTCATCAATTCCAGTAATCTCTGCAGAACATTGATAATTTTGGAAAAATCTCCTTGCCGTATTTCCGTCATTACTATTACCGGAACTTTGACGTGGTTTATCAATGTGCAAACCAAGCACTTCTCGGAAACGTTTTTGGACATATTTTTTCTTGTCTTCTTTAAGTTGCTTGTTTTCTGGACTTGTTGCAGACCACTTCTCAAAACCTAAATTGTAAGAAATATGGAGGATCGTTTCCATAAACCTTATCCATGCGTGTAGTGTCGACAATCCGTATTTAAATGCATTTTCATCTCTCGTTGTAACTTTTAAAAGATCATTCATTTGTCTGGGAGTTGCTCCACAAACAGTACAGGTAGCACTGGATGATGTGTTCGTTAACACTTGAGCAACTTTCCCATCAATCATCGTCATAAACAATTCATGTTTAATTTCGATGACTTTGTCGTCTATTGACATAAGAGTTGGAATCAACTGATTAATTTTGGCTTCAATTTCACTGACAACCGCTGTAGTTTTTTCGGGTGTTTCTTTTGCGAATTCTAATGAAATTGGTCTGCAATATCTAACAGACGAGCAAGTCGGGTTCTGCCATATAACTGCAGAAAGTTCTTCGTCTACTAGTCGCAGTGGTACAAGGGACACAATTAACAAATTGGCATCTGATATTTGTTCGTTTTCTTCCGGTAGAGTTTGTTTATACTCACTCTGCCCGGAAGATCCATCACATCCCCATTTAGTAAATAGCTTGAGACGATTGTTATTCATCGATTCTGACTTTATCTTTATAATACGGCAAACTGTATGGTCTAAGAGATCTTGCAGATTTATTTTTGCGCTTATATTTGTCACCGTTATGCTGGATGCAGGCGGATAGCAAGCCTTTTTTGCTTCACTTAGTATTTGATAAGAAGGTAATACAGAACTTAAATTCTTATCAATGAGCCTTTTTCTTAGGTACGCATATTGGGCTTTAGTTAGATCCGTCTCAATATACATACTCAATGCCTCTTCTTTTGTAAAGGAAAATGCACTATCTGGATTGAGTATTTTTTGTAAATTAGCTTTTTCTCTTCTTTTTCCTTATTTCTGATAATAGTCACAATCGACGCTTCGTCATTTTCACCCATGGATCGTAAACCTTGTACATAAGCGTTACGGACATGTCCTATTCCGTACTCCTGGACCAGTTCCATAGTTCCAGTTTTTTTGTGTTTTCTGAACACTCATCATATGGTTTTGTTGGTCTACCACGATCACCAGAAGTATTCAAGCCAGAATTTTCAGATGTTGAGGTACTGCAAGAATTCAATGGTACTTTAAACTCACCATTTAACCAATTTGAGTATAGGCTCTCAAACCTGTCTGGCTTTCTTTGAGCTTTGGTCCATTTCTGGTTGCAACTTGATGTTAGATTTTTTTGAATACTGTCTAATACAGTATTAACGTCAGTTTCCGATAGTTGAAAGTTGTCCAACAAATATTGTTTGAGGTCTGAAGTACTTTTCCCTTTTATTATTTGATCACAAAGATCGCGTCGAACACAAACGAATTCACTCATTTTTAGTAAAAATATGTTTTTGTCTATTACTCGTAATTGTTACTGAAAAGAAGTATCTGAATACTTTGATGAATAGTATGCTGAAAACACGGGTATTTAAAGGACCAATATTTTAGTGCCTCGTGCAAAAACCATTAGACAATTGAGTATGACAGTTCTCATCGAAATAGTGTAATCAGTAGGTGCTGATTGTAATTAATTACCACAATAGATAAATAGAACTTCCGTAGCAATATAGTTTATCATATTTGTGGTTAAGGTGATCACCGCAAATAAAAGTGTCATGGGAAGATTCTTTCAAATTTAGTAGTAGTCATGTATGCTTCTATCATAGAAATGAAAAAAAAAACAATGCAGACATCAAAATGTAATGATTAAATATAATATTTCGTAATAAAAAAAGAACCGTAATTTTCGGGTATTTTTTTATTTTCCCCCGATTGACATATTGCCTCGAAATCACCTTTGGCGCAAAAAACGCGCAAGTTTTTTTATATTTTTCATATTACTGAATAGGTAAGGTATCTAATAGAGTGATTAACTTGAGACCGGCAGCTTTCGGCAACAATGAAAACTCCAATTGAAATAAATAAAAACTAAATTTTCTTTACATCACTAAAAAAATTAATAAAAAAAAAAATAAAAATATTTTTTCACAAAAATCGACGTAGTTGCAAAGTATACACTCTAAGCTATCTAATGATATATAACACTAATATACTTCCTTGGAAAACTTCCGAATAATTTTGTGTTGAACTTCCTTAACGGTAATTTAATTGGCATGAAAATATTTATGCTCAATGTTTGAGGTCCATTTTATATACTTAAACCTAAGTTATTTAATTATTTTTGTAAATCATTTGTAAGTTCCATCCTTTGAGAGTATAAACCATAAATAAATCTATAGATTTAGGACTTTTATCAAAACCATTTTCGAGATGAAAAATACTGTTTGGTCCCATAGTGCGTTGTATAGAGAACAAACCCCTTTTACGTGACAACCAGTCACGCCAAAGGCCGAAACAGATGATTTTTGGGTTGTTTCTACATCAGCGTGTTTGCGTTCAACCGCTGATGTGCCCTGCCCTTCAATTAATCAACCAATCAGCGCAGTCCAGTGCTGGACCCGGACCCCAGACTGCGCCACAACACCCTGTCTTCCGCCTTCCGAATCCAGTCTACCCCAGCCACCTTCTTTAGGTCGTCCGTCCATCTAGCTGGGCGGCGTCTACTATACTTGCCGATACCCGGTCTTCACTCCAGGACTCGTCTGCTCCACCGGCCATCGGTCCTTCAACATACATGGCCAGCCCACTGCCACTTCAGTTTGCTTACTCTGCAACCTATGTCGGTAACTCCAGCTCTTTTCCGAATAATTACATCAGCCCTGCCCGGTAAGTCAGAGAATTGATGGAATTTCTCGAAGTTAATATTCAAAGAGAGTTTTGCTAGGTATCTATGTGTATTTGCTTACTGCTGGAGGTAAGATAGTGGGTAGTTACTTAAGTTCTTGAGAGAAATTAATGCTTTTAAAAGAAATGGCCAATTTTTCTGCTTAGTGCGGGAAAATGCTGTGCTTATAATGGAATGATAGAAAATATTTTTGATGTATTAAGATTATTTTTTTTTATTATTATTATGCAATACTTACTAGTGCAATTATGTAAATCAGAAAAAGGTTCTGCTATAGCAATTATATACAGGGTTATTGTTAAAACATTAACAACCTCGCAGGACTATATCGATGGTTAATAGGAAATAGGATATAAGTGACAAAAATTAAATGTTCAGGAGAGCCGTTCAAAGTTTTAAATTTTAGAAAAACTAACGTAAAAATGATTTTTGCTAGGGCATAAACGCCAAAAAGTCATCGCAGAGTCATGAAGTAAGCTCATTCGAAAGAGCGGACAATTTTACGTAGGATGGCAATATATAACTCATTTTTGATCAAAATTATTTCCTTCCTTTTTACCGTCGATATTACTAACAACATAAACAACAACTTTTGTTCCATGACTTTTATTAATTCATCAGACTTTCTTATAAAACATTTCAATTCAATGAATTGAAATATTTTCGATTTTCTGTTACGAACTCTACGCTAAGCAAAAGGGTAAGATATGTATTATGTTTTGTAAAAAGTCATAGAAAAAAAGTTGTTGTTTATGATGTTAGTCATACAGTCCTGCAAGGTTGTTAGTGTTTTACCAATAACCCTGTATATTGTGAATCTGAAAAATGTTTGTATTGATTCTGAAGCTTGATATATCCTATTGGTAGATACCACAGCGCGACAGTCTTTTGTTTTTATTTAATTGATATTTTTCTTTTCTTTTAGTTTTGTCTGACATCTGCCCAGGTCTTAATCCAGTGAGCAAGGATACGCTAAATGCAATGTATCATCACTTCAGACCAGCCAAAAACAACAATCCAATAACAAAGTTACCCGAAAGAAATACGTAAAATACATTACCAAATACGGAAAACGTTGAAATGTGTCCAATATTAAGATTCGTGGGACTGAATTGAGTGGCGTTTGTCACGTATGCCCCGATGAAGTGTAAAAGCCTGTTAGCAGTGTGGTTGCGTCGGAAGCCTACCCGCTTTCATGGTGAAATGAAAGCCTGTGGCAAGTTTAAATTTATAATAAAAGGATTCGTGGGGAGCGAATACAAATTAAATTTAACGTAAATTTTGCTATGTGGTTATTTCTTAAGTGGTGTTTTTGTGTGTGACTTCGTATGCGTAGGTATAAGTATCTTTAGCTGGCTGACTGTATGATGTTTAAGAGCATTTACGCCGTACGGCATTTCATACAAACTTTCAAGCTGTTATTTTTCGAAATGAATGAACCGATTTTAATGAAACTTCATAGGCATAAGCAGGATACAAAGGTGTAAAAAGTTAGTAGAGAACATTTTCGAAAAATATTGTTACAGCCAAATTAGACCGATTTTAAATTTTCCATATAAACAGAGATTTCCAATTATCTTTTTTTAAATAAGACATTTCGAAAATGTTCTCTACTAACTTTTTAGACCTTTGTATCCTGCTTATGTGTGTGAAGTTTCATTAAAATTGGTTCATTCATTTCGAAAAATAAGGACTTGAAAGTTTGTATGAAATGCCGTACGGCGTAAATGCTCTTAAGTCTTTAAGGTATGGTCTGCTTGAGCTGTATGAGAATCAGTTCAGCTGTTTAGGTGAAGCTGGGAGCATTGGTGGCAAAGTGGTATCAGCCCCCCCACTTTCGAGTTGTAGGTCGTGAGTTTGAATTCGGGCAGGCACTTTGTGTAATAAATTTCATCACCACTGCTCTCAAAAAGGTGACGGCAAAAATCGTGAGAAAATCGGCATAAAAAAAAAAGATTTATTTTGGGCCAAACACTTGTACAGTCTCGAGCAAAAGTATGTATACACTTGGCTTTATTCAAAGGCGATTTTCTCCTTTAATTTTTGAATGAAATTTCATATCATCATCATCATCATTTCAGCCGAAAGACGTCCACTGTTGGACATAGGCCTCCCCTAAAAGCGGGGGTTTGCCATAATCGCCACGCTTGGCAGGCGGGTTGGCGATCGCAGTATAGTATGGTGGTGGAATGCATAGAGAACGCTGCTGCCCATTCTCCGGTACGACCCTTAGTCGCCTTTTACGACACCCACGGGAAGTATGGGGTGGTGCTATTCTTTAAGTCCGGCACCACACAGACATATTATTAATAACACTAGCTTCCGCCCGCGACTCCGTCCGCGCGGATGTCGGTCTTCGCGTGGATGGTTTATTTCTCCATTTTGAGTAACTCTGGCAATGACATCTTTTAAATATCTATTGGACCCAAATACGGCTAAGCCTATAATAATTAAGGAGATCCCTCTATTGAGCTACTGCTGTTGAGCTCGCGTTCTGTAGTAAGTATTTTTTTCATAGTAATTCCGACCTTGATAAGTAGCATGTAGCAGTAAATTACTGACAGTGACGAAAAGTTTGCAATAATAAAAAAGTGGTCGTGACATGCGACAGAAAGTTAATTGAGAGCTTCAGCATACACAACATTGTTAGTGAGCTCGTCCGGAATATGAACATGAAGATTTCTTGGACTGCTCACACGGGAAAGAGCTACGTAAAGTTGCCCGTGTGAAAAACAACTCGCGGTAAGATCTACGCCAGCAACTCCTAGGGTCTGACCTTGAGCCTTGTTTATTGTCATGGCGTAACACAAAGCTACAGGAAACTATATTCTCTTAAATTCAAATGGAAAATTATCCACTACGGGTAATGCAACGTGTGTTCGCGGTTCTACAGAACAACGTCTATGAATAAAACCGAAAAATAAGATTTTTTTTTCTACGTATTTTTCCAGGATAAAAGTATCCTATTTTATGCCCAGGATAATAAGGTATAATTATACCAAGTTTCATCGAAATCGAACCGTTAGTTTTCACGTGATGCCTGCATATACAGACAGACAGACAGACAGACAAAAAATTTTTTAATTACATATTTGGGTTTGGTATCGATCCAGCAACACCCCCCGCTATTTATTTTTTCAATATTTTCAATGTACAGAATTGACCCTTCTACAGATTTATTATATGTATAGATAATATTTTCGAACCAATAGGTTTATGTAAAGTGTCGTATTTCAACGTTGCATTCATTATTTCGTGAAAAAATCGCAATTGAAAATTGCCAAGTGTATAGTGTGCAAATATTAGTGCTCGTGACTGTGCACATATCATAAACCTGCCAAACTGCGTGACGGTTTGTCGGCAGGATTAGCGCTCGTCTTAAACACGATCTTAAATATTTGGTACAGATACTATAAATGGACGGTAAGACGATTATTATAACAGCGGCGCAGAACCAACACATTCTAAGACATGTGAGACCCACTTTTCCGCACTGGGCCCGCGTGGTGGATTATGGCCCACTCTATCACACAGATAAGAGGCCTATGTCCCAGCAGTGGGAATATTGTAGGCTGACTGTGTGTTTAGGTGCAGTTGAATAACAAACATGAAAGCTGGTTATTAGTCAAATAGATTTCATAATAGTTAAATAGTTTGAAAACCAAAAGATACTGGATGCGACTAAGGGCTGATTTTCCATCGCCAGATAACTTTTATTAGAGTTTATTTATTTTTGTATAACATAAGTGTCCAAATTTCAAAACTATTCCTCGATTAAAGTTATCAGATGAATGAAAAATCAGGTCTAAATCAATTTTGGCAGCAATTACTTTGCAAAATTTTTTAAGTCAAGAAAATTCGAGCGGGTAAAACCATATAGGTAGTACATACTAGTTCACCTTAGTTTTCGATACTCTCAATCTATTTAAGACTTTTCACCTTCGAAAACCGTTAATACCGTTAAAGATTATATTGAGGACAAAAAGGCTTGGGATTGAGCTGCTTCCAATTTCTGCATTTTGAATGACTTTTTTTTTATACACATTGACATTAATGATTTTTTTATAAACAATGACATTTGCTTACTTTGTAAAGTATTATATTTTTTTTTATTGTGATTTGTGAATGTGAAGACGATGTGGGTCATTTTATTGATTTTATATTTTTCTCTGTTCTATTACTTGTTTTTTTTTCTCTCATGGTCTGGCAGTTTGAGTAATTTATGTGGCCTACCCAAATGTCCTTTCTTTGGTATTGTTCGTCGAATCGTTGAGCTCCTTAAGTCTTGAGTTGAGCTGCACGATTTCTGACAAATGCGTGCACTGACTGGACAGGTCCTCTCAATCTGTGCGGTTCTTTCCTCAAAAGACTGTCTCAGACATCGATCTACATGGTCTTCATACAACCTGACCAAGATTATGTCTGGACTTTAAAAGAGACTGTGACCTCTGAGTTTGTTTCAGCCTTTCTTCTCAGAGTAGTCAGATAGGAAACGCCGACCTCATCTAGTTTTAAAAAAAACATGATTGACGTGTAAAAGTATTTGTACAAACCTACTTACAAAAATAAAATCATTTATCATTTAAAAATATATAGCCCTGCAATTTTAAGAACGTTCACATTATGATCAAAAAACAAACTAATATTAAATAATTATAATATTATTATTATTATTTATTATTATTATTATATTATATTAATTATTATTTATTATTATATTATATATTTTTTTTATTATATTAATTATTTCAAACTTTTAAAAATTCCTCTAATCCCCCCCCCTCCAAGTGTCAAGGGGTGTTCCTCAGGGATCGATTCTGGGGCCTTTGTTGTACATTCTATACAGTGCGGATATCATAAAATCCTTCGTTAACTGCAAATATCACATGTACGCTGATGATATTCAGTTGTACATATCCTTCAAGGGTGAGGATACATCTTTGGCGGTGCAGAAAATGAACGAAGACTTGCATAGGGTGGTTGCATGGTCAGAGGAAAATTCTCTGGTTCTGAATCCTCTCAAGTCTAAATTTATGGTGCTGGGTTCGAAAAAACAAGTTAACTCGATACTGTCTGCGAACCCTGAGATAACTATCATGGGGGAGAAAATTGAGAGAGTGGAGCAGGCATGTAACCTAGGGCTAATTATGGATCCAGAGCTGCGCTTTGAGGCCCATGTGACAAATGTTCTTCGGAACTGTTTTTATAGGTTGAAGGTCTTATATGGAATACGGAAATATGTAAGCGTGCCAGTACGGAAACAACTTGTTGACAGCCTCATTCTATCAAAGTTAAATTACTGTGACACAGTTTATGGTCCATGCCTGCTTTCAAGAACGGAGCGTGTAATCCAACGTATCCAGAATGCCTGTGTTCGTTTTTGTGTTAATGTCCCGCGTAGAAGTCACATTACTCCGTTCACAAACGAACTAAAATTATTAAAGATGGCTGCCAGGAGAAAGCTGCATTTGGCCAACTTGTTGTTTGGTATCATTACAACACAAAAACCACACTACCTTTATGAAAAGTTAAATTGGAAAAAAAACTATTTAAAGTTTGGTCTTCGCTCCATAGTTAGCCCACTCTCGGTGCCAATGCACAGAACTACAGCATTCCGAGGGTGTTTCAAGTTTGCAGCCACACGCTGTTGGAATGATCTCCCACCACCAATGCGCTGCCTGAAAACAATACAATCTTTTAAATACCAACAAAAAGTTACTCCTAAATCAACAAATTTCACTTCAACCTTAACAATTGTACTTTTGTATTGGTTCACTGTACCTCAGGGGTCATGGCTTGCAGGCTTTGGTTTGGGATCTTCTAAGGTGGGCTGCTTGGAACTTTTAGCTCTGTCAGTGGGCCTGTTTTTTGATGTCTGTTTCGCTACAGCATTCTTCCCTTGCACTTGGGAGCGCCACTTTGCTACTGCTTCTGTAATTTACGGTTATTCTTAGTAATGCAACTGTCTCCATCAACCGTCTTGTCAATAGTGGCTTGATGAATCTAAACAAATGCTAATTTATTTATTTAACCTATTTAATTTATACTTATATTCAATATAATCACGATGCACTTACCATTTTCTTCCTGGACTGCAGACTTTGGTTCATCCTTGAGTCGCCAAGTTTGTCATTCCATCATTTGCACCATAAATAGTTTTAACACTATTTGACAAACACAGTTTTACAAAAGCCATAGGTTCCTACACAATCACCAAATTCTATCCGTATTGTATAATGTACTCTGTTGTCCTACACATCCAATTATATATCACATTAATGATATTATGCACCATGTTTTTTGATAAAAAATGTAAATAGTACGTTCAGCAGTACAATGCGTTTCAAATAAGAATAGGATCGACTTAGCGCCATGTTGTGACGTCATAGCTGTCAAATCGAATAAATTGCGTAGGGTGAGCAAAACAAGATATTTTTTTAATAACATGAATTATTTACGAAAACATTTTTTTTTTTTCAATTCCGCTCATGTTTGCATCACTGTTTGAGTGGTCATCGTCAACAAATAACAACAATAACAAATTTAACAGCAAACTACCACGTAACATACAGAATTAACGAAAGAAACAGTAACACTCCACAAGGGGGGGGTCTGTATTTATGCTTTTGCGGTTGCACAACGACACGCTTTGCTTTGCTTGCTTGGTAGTATAGATGCAGGCCTACCTTGCCGCCTCCTTCAGAGGCGGTAGGGTGGCGGGGTCTTGAGGGAGAGCGCCACGGTCGTGTAGATCCTCAAGGCAAGTCTGGCGGATGCACCTTCCCGAGGTTGCCACCCCGTTCTTGGTCTGATTCCTTATGAAACAGACGTAACAAAAACCACCAGGCGCCAGCACATCCTTAGCCAATTCCCTTTACCCCATTATTTCCCGTCTTTCATCTTCCTGCCCCAACTTTCACAATCCTTCCACACTCCATCCCACCCATATCCTCATTCCTTCCACCTCCAATGTACCCAACTCCACTCCTAACCGCGACCCCCTGTGACTGGGTGGTGGCGGGCTCGCCCATCACTAAAATCAGCTGGTGGAGAGTAGGAGTAAACAGTCACCTGCGCTAGGACCTGCGCAGTTGAGCGCCGTAAGCGGGGATGAAGGAGTCCTGGGGGGTTGAGCTGAAAGGCAACACGCCCCCTTTGGTCTGGATTTCAAGCGAAACGGTGGCCCTACCCAATAGCCAGGGGTAGGGAAATGGTCATTGTGTCCCGTCAGAGGGCCACAGGCGAGGTGCGTGAGGTCCGCTGAGGTCGTTCTTGGACGGCCAAAGCGGTAGGTAAAGGTCATGCTGACGGTGTAAGTGAGGGTTGATCAGTTCGTGAGGGGTTTGGCCCTTTGAACCTTCCACGCCAACCCGATCGAGCACCCGATGTCGCACTGTAAACCAGCCTTGCGCACCTATATCTCTCTGGTAGTCCTAACGTTCGAGCTTTTTTTGTAGTGAGACGTTCCCAGGTGCGGGCTCCATGGAGGGTGGGAAGCCAGAGAGACGAAATTCAAAACTTACATAACATGGAAAATTTAAGGCCAGTTATTTTAACCAACACCGGAGTGGAGGCGAAAGCCAATGAGACTCCCAAGGGGGGTGCTTGCACTTCCCTCGCCCCTGGTGGCCTTGCAGCTAACGCTGCGGGTACCAGCGCGGGTGCTGGTCCGGCTGTGGCGAGAACCGCAGCTAAGACCAAACACAAAAAGTCCCAAAATAAACAAAGGACGTCGGCGCTGACTGGGACCAGTACCGACCCTTCTAAAACTCAGGCGAAGGCCAAGGCGACGACTAATACCACTGCCGGTCTGACCCTCACCACACAGATCCCGGAGTTGGGTAACACCAGCGCCGGGCATCCTGTCAAACACCCTCCTCCTCCATCCTCCTCTCATCAGGCGGCCGTCACCGGTCAAACGGAGGCGGATACGTTCGCACATGCCTGGCAAGTGCAGAAACGCAAGGGCAAGGGTAAAGGCATTCAACAAGCCCGAGGCCCCCGCACTGACCCTTCAGGTCCACCAGCTTCCTCAACACAGAGCAAGCAGAGGGGGAGATTGACGAGGAAGGAGCGACGTCAAGAACGCAGGCTGCTAGGTAAAGGCAGCCAACACAAACAGGCCACTGCCGCTAGGTCGGCCAAACCGACTAGCGGCCAGCTGAACTTCGCCGCCGGAAAGCAGTCACTGGCGGAGGCCGGTACAAGCCGACCTTCGCCCAGCCAGCCGCCAACCGGCGCCCCGGAGAAACAGGCTGAAGGTAACTCCAGGCGACCCGATTGGAAGGATCAGGCCGCGGCCAAGCGAGCTCTCAACGAGACTTTAACACCTCGGGGAGAGCATAAGCGGCCGCGTCTTGATCAATCCAAACGGGTCCCTCAAAAAAGCTACGCCCAAGCTGCAAGCGCAACCCTAGACGTCGCGATCACCTGCGAACGCACGGGGATCCTCAGCAGGGAAGTATCAGACCAGGTACTCGCCGCCATCCAGAGGCAGATCATCCTCGAGGCCTGCTCCCCCAAACAAGACACTCCGGGGCCGACATTCAATGCCAAGCCGCTGTTCGCCGGTGGAGTTTTGAAACTGTGGTGCGGAAGCGACCACACCTTAGCCTGGCTACGGAAGACAGTCTCCGATCTTTCTCTTCCTACTAGCATTTCTCTCGTAGTGAAGAGTCAGTCGGAAATACAGAAACGAGCACGATGCGGCATCGTGATCCCAGACGAGCAGGGGGTATATGGAGAGTCGACCAACATTGGGCGCGCTCTCACCTACCAGAACCCCTGGGTCGACATCAAGAGGTGGGTGCTTCTTTTTGCCGACAAACAAGCAGACCAATGGTTCGTGGTGGTTGGCGTCCCTGTGGATCAAATCCCGACCCTGATGCAGGCCGGACGCCGTCTCTCAATTGGATTGGGGGCGGTGTACGTTAAGTTCCAGGGTCGGAACGGCAGGTTTACCGACGTTCCACAGGGATGGGACCCTGCCACGGGCACCGTCGTCGAGGAGCCAAACCAGCCACCAGCACTGGCGGGGGAGTCATCTCCCATATTAGACAACCCGGAGGCATCCGCGACTGAACCTGCTCCGGCAGGGTCAGCCGCCCCTGCTGCCGCCACCGTCGCTTCATCGGGCGAGGAGCTGGACGACATGATCCTGTCCCCGGCTTCGAGCCGGGTGGGGGACGGCTTCGACGAGGGCGACCTGTTTGCCGGGCTCAAACTGGAGGGGGACGAGGAGGGGCTGGCCAGCGATGGCGTCCCTTTCGTCGGTCTGTAAAATCCTCCAGGCAAACCTCCACCACAGTCAGACCGCGACGGCTCAACTTCGCAAGTGGCTGGAGGTTCAACACACGGCCATAGCCTTGATCCAGGAGCCGTGGATAAGGGCGGGCCGCATACAAGGACTCTCCAATCTTGGCGGTAAGCTCCTGGTCACCACAGATCACGACCATCCCAGATCGTGCATCTATATCACAGGTAACCTCAAAACACAGCTCTTAACTGACTTCTGTTGCAGAGATGTCTCTGCAGCTAAGCTGACTATACAGCGTGACGACGCCATGGAGATGGTGATCGTCCTCGCCTCAGTCTACATGCCCGAGGTGGAGGCGCCGCCCCCGCACGACCTCGCCCGCCTGGTCAGCCACTGCGAGAGGTGCGGGCTTGAGGTCGTCGTCGGGGCTGATGCCAACGCTCACCATCAACTGTGGGGTATGGACACGCAGAACGATAGGGGTAAGGCCTTGGTTGATTACTTATTCTCGACTAACCTATCCCTACTAAACACGGGTTCCGAACCAACGTTCGTAACCAGGCGAAGCCGCACTATCATAGATCTCACTCTGGCAACAGAGGGAGCGGCGGAAGCTATCACTGGGTGGCATGTCTCCAAGGAGGCCTCCTGCTCTGATCATAGGTGGATCCGCTTCGATATCCAGGTCTGTGTTCAACCCACACAACCTCGGCGTAATCCGCGCAACACGGATCGGGCCACCTACACACGCAGCCTTGAATCAAAGCTAGCGACATCAAACGATCCGACAACATTTGAGGATATAACACAGATTGAAGAACAAGTAAGGTACCTTACTAAATCAATGATAGACAGCTACCAAACTGCCTGCCCAGTGACCACCCCGCGCAGCACACCGGGCAAACAACCCTGGTGGGGCGCTGAGCTGGAACGCAAGCGCGGTAAGGTAAGAAAAGCTCTGAATAGAGCCATGAATACTTGTGCGGATGAGGACTGGGACAACTATTATGCAGCCAAATCCAGCTACAAAAATGCATCAGGTTCAGGAGCACCACGGGTTGGCGCAAGTTCTGTGGTAACATTGAATCTTGTCAGCAGGCTAACAGGGTAAGGAAAGTTCTAGCGCAACAGCACACACCTGGGCCTGCCACCCTCCGCAAACCTGACAACACACTAACATCCTCGCCAGAAGAAACGAGACGCGTCCTTATTGAAACTCACTTCCCGGGATGCACTTTCGCACAGGTAATTGACTGGCAGGATACAATACAGACACCATCAGACAGCGAATGGGCCTACGCTAGCAGGATGATCACGCTGGAGAAACTCCAATGGGCCATCCGAAGCTTCCATCCTTTTAAGGCAGCTGGACCTGACGGAGTGTTCCCCGCCTTACTGCAGTGGGGTGGCACCTCTGTCGCCTTAAAACTGCTGCCTTTACTGAGAGCGTGCCTGGCCTTTAGATACGTTCCCAAAGGATGGAGAGAAGTGAAGGTAATATTCATCCCTAAGCCAGGTAAGGGGGACTACACAAACGCCAAATCCCACCGACCAATCAGCCTGACCTCCTTTCTACAAAAGACCCTGGAAAGGCTGTGCGATAGGGAACTTAGGGATGGTGCTCTGAAGACCATACCGTTACACGGTAACCAACACGCATACAGCTCAGGTAAGTCGACTGAATCCGCCCTACATCTGGTAGTCAGCCAGATAGAGGAAGCGATTCATCAGAAAGGCACTTGTCTGGGCACTTTCATAGACATCGAAGGAGCCTTCGACAAGACCAACTTCTCCAGTATCAACAGCGCCCTCTCCAGACATGGAGTAGAACAGGTACTAACGGACTGGATCACAAACATGTTAAGTAAACGAGTGGTTCGCCTTGAAGGTGAGCAGCAGCTGGCCATGATAGCCAGAGGATGCCCCCAGGGTGGGGTCGTGTCCCCCCTTCTATGGAATCTGGTGATTAATGACCTCATCACCAAACTCAACGCCAACCGCTTCTACACAGTAGGTTATGCCGACGACCTTGCAATCCTGGTTTCGGGGAAGGTAACGGGCACGATATGCAACCTCACTCAGCAAGCGCTACGTATCGTGGAGAGATGGTGCAGGGACTTTGACCTTTCAGTGAACCCCGCTAAAACTGAACTGGTTATGTTTACCCATAAACGAGCGTTAGGGCCTTTTCGCCTACCTAAACTGTTCGATACTGAACTCCAGCTGGCCAACGAAGTCAAGTACCTTGGTGTAACACTAGACAGTAAGTTAAACTGGAGCAGTCATCTGGACAACAAACTGAACAGGGCTTGCATAACCTTTTGGCAGTGCCGGAGAATGATAGGTAAGAAGTGGGGCCTATCCCCAAAAATTACACTCTGGCTGTACACTGCAGTGATCCGCCCCATGATAAGCTACGGAGCTGTGGTTTGGTGGCCTCGCACCAAGCTAGTGACAGCCTCCAACAAACTGCAACGCATGCAAAGACTAGCCTGCATGGCGACTACGGGCTGTATGAGGACTACTCCGACTGCAGCGGTAGAAGCCATCCTGGGAATCCCGCCGCTCCACCTGTTCATACAGCAGGAAGCGACGATGGCGGCAGTACGTCTTAACACACTAAATCTCTGGGGTAAGAGTAATACACCACACACCACGCTGCTCGAGGGACTCCATAAGGATTTCCCCATCACAAAAGCCATAAACGACCGGGTTCCTAAACAATTCATGTTTGATAAAAAATACAAGATCCAGCTTCACGAGGATCGCCTATGCGAGGGGTTGTGCCCCACAGAGCTGCGAATCTTTACGGATGGATCCAAAACAGGTAGTGGCACAGGAGCTGGAATCTTCTCGGAGGAATTCAACATACATATAGCCACACCATTGGGGGTCCACAACACAGTGTTCCAGGCAGAATGCATGGGCATCTCACTAGCCGCTTCAGCCATTATGGCCAGGAAAGTTAAGGAACACTCAATCCGCATACTCTCAGACAGCATGGCTGTTCTGCAAGCGCTGAACAGTTACACAGCTGACTCTGGGCTAATATACGAGTGTCACCAGCGCCTCAACCAGGTGGGTAACCTCAATAATATAACCATTCAATGGATCAAAGGACACAGCGGTTCGCTAGGCAACGATGCAGCCGACGAACTTGCCAGAAGAGGGTCGAGTATGGCACCCGTGGGACCCGAGCCCATCGTGCCACTCCCCTTCGGGTATATACGCACTCTGGTAAGGAAACGCACAAGAGAGCAACACAATAAACTATGGACGGACCAAGGTGAATGCAGGCAGGCGAGGGAGGCACTTCCCACATTGGATGGCCGCCTCACGAAACAGGTTCTCCGTCTAACAAAACAAAAGCTGCGTATAGTTACCGCAGCTTTAACTGGCCACGGGTCATTTAATAAACACCTCTTTGTCATAGGAGTAACGGACAGTCCGTTGTGCAGGGCCTGCATGGAGGACGACGAGACAGCGGCACATGTGCTTCTAAACTGCCCGGTGATCGCCACGTACAGGGCAAAGTACTTCGGTAACCCAGGTACCCTACGTGAGACGGTCAGTAACATCAAGGCGTTGCTGGCCTTCTTTGAGGAGCTGGGGTGGATCGAATAGTCGATTTTCCCACCCATACGCAAAATACGCGCATTGACGTGGAGTTGCGGACACCAGCCCGTAGTACCTATTACCTATTACCTATTATTAACACTCCACAAGCACTCAGTCTCACGAAGAAGCACAGCAACAACCACAGAGCATTTAACACCCAACAGCGACAAGATGGCGGCTGGCATCTTCTTTACTTTCTGGTGAATTGTTGTCAACAATGAAAATAAGAAAGAAAGTAGCATAATTTCAAAAAAAACTAATTATGACTAATTTTTTGATGTTTTTTTCACTTTGCTTTATCTAAGTCTCGGTTACAAAAAAAAAAAGTTATTGATACGCAAATAAGTTTTCTTTGCAAACCGTACTTTTCAATCAACATTTGACAGATAGAGGTCATTGACGTTCCTATTCTTATTTGAATCGCATTGTATGTAAAAACGTCAAATGTATAGCTTTGTGACAGTTGCGCTCGCGCACAGATTATAAATAACCGGCGGCGGCGCGTCAGCGCGTGAGTCGCTGTCCAGAATCTTACCACTACCATTAATATATCATTTCATACATCTTTTCGTATTGTATATGTCGGCTCAGGATCAGACATATTGTAAAATAAAACCAGGTTCTTCAACAGTAATAAATTATAATTTGTTTAATTAATTAATTTTACAGGAAACTACACTAGTTTACTAAATCAACACCTTACAATCAACACCTTACAATAATAATCATAACACCCAGTAATACAGTAACACCTTAGTTCACATAAAAGAGCAATAATGTACAGAGAGGCAGAGTAACAATATTAAGGAGTAATACAACCTGTGCACCGGGCAACGCCTGAAGTCAGAATGCCATTTTGCCGCTGTGCGGCCCCTTTTATACGCTAGTCTTGCAGGGTGGGGTAACGACGCAGCGCGCCCCAACTCCGCTCCGCAGTGGGGAGGAGAGGCAATGACGCAGCGCGCTCCCGCGTGGCCCGATGCACGTGTTGTTTACAAGTTTTACAACATGACGCCGACACGGCCATGCTGACGTGCGGACGTCCTCGTACGCTCAGCCTACAATGTTACATCTAAAACAAAAGAAATAATCAATTACCGTTTGGTCATCCTGTTAAGTTTCTGGTCCGGTCTACTTAGACCCTTCAGATATTTAAGCACTTGGTCCAGTCAGCAATGACTCTACAAGGCTTGTCTCTTGGTCCGGTCTACTTCTGACCCTACAAGATCAGTCCCCTGGTCCGGCTTTTTTTTTTTTTATTTTTTTTTCCCTTTTTTTTTATTATATTTTTTTTCTTTTCTCTTTTTTTTCTTTCTTTCTTTTTCATTGTTTTTTTTTTTTTTTCATTTTTTTTTTTTTTTTTTGCCCTTCAGGTGTGTCCCTACAGTTGAACTGGACCGGACCTAGCTAGACCGAACAAGTATCCTTTAGCTTAATTAAACAATAGCTCTCAATTACTTCGGTTGGTGTACAAGTGCTTCTGTTACAATATTAATTGATTCAGGGCCAACAGATTCCACTGAAACAGCACGTAAACCATGGTTTCTACAATTTGCATTATTATGAGAATCGGTAGATAAAGTGTCATTTTCAGCAGACATGGTATTACTAATAACAGACATAGTATCACTATTGGCAGACATAGTATCACTATTGGCAGACATAGTATCACTGTTAGCAGACATAATATCAATATTAGCAGACATAATATCGTTATCGTTAATCTGTTGCCTAGTTTCATGAACAAGAACCTCTGTGTCGTTATTATTCGCCGACGCGTCATCCTCATCATCATTATAATTATCTGCGATTTCCGAAAAGAATGACTGACCACGGGGTACCTCTCGCAGGTTTTCGTGAGCATATTTGTAGACTATTGTTTCCATTAATGTGTTTTAACTCGTACCTATCATTATCTAAAATAGCAGTTACTTTAAAAGGGCCTTTATATTTACGGTCTAGTTTCGTTTGGTGTCTTTCGTCGCATTTAACAAAGACAAAGTCACCTACTGAGAAAGGTTTTACTATAGCTTTACCCTTGTTAAATCGACCTGTGTCATATTGAGCCAACCTTTTTATACTAGCAGAAGCATCGGATCGAATGGTTTCAAGGTTTAACCTATCTTCATCAGGATGATTATTAGATATTCTTGATATCCCTAATGAACTACCCTTAATACCAAACATTAATTCTAAGGGTGTGAATCCTGTTATTCTACAACGAGTACTATTGAGAGCTAATTGAATATCGCCTAAATGATCTTGCCATAAGCTATCTGAATCTGTTTCAGCTATAGTAAGCATACCTTTTAAAGTCCTCATGACACGCTCGACCTGGCCATTGGCCCTACTGGAACCGGTGGCTATTAAATGTAAATCAATATGATTATCTTTACAAAACTTCTTAAATTCAGTATTGTCGTATGATCTACCACGATCTGCAACTATTTTTTTAGGAGCGCCAAACAAGTTGACTGTATTTTTAAGCGATTTAATAGCATCGGATGCATTTAGGGTTAAGGTATGCTCTAACAAGACGAATTTTGTAAAACCATCAATAATCACGGAGCAATATTCCTTACGCTCGCTTTTACCGCTGAGTTTGCCAGTTAAATCTAAATGTATCGTATGCCATGGAACGGCCAATTTAGGGATTGGATGTAGACGGACTTGCTGGGCGCCCGACGGACCTTTGGAGGCCTTACAAACGACGCAAGAATCTACAAATTTTTTAACAAGTTTGGACATACTTTGGAACCAGTAAAGATCGTATAATTTATCGAGCGTTTTTTCATAACCAAGGTGTTTTATTTCGCTGTGTACATGATTAATCATTGACCAAGTTAAAGAGTGTGGCAATATTGGTAACCATTTAGTGGTTTTATTACGTTCGATTTTCCGGTATAGTATGTCCTGCCTAATGTCGTATGTGTGTGATATTTCAGACGGCAAGTCATTTGAACGGAATTTTGAAATAATGTCTGATATTTCAGAATCCCGTTGTTGTTCCACAGACAACCAACTCCTCTCCAGTTCAGACAAATTTACAATTTTAGCTGGTGCAGTAGTAGTAAAAGATGTGTCAGCATGATTACGTGAAAGAAAGTCTGCATGTGCCATATTTTTTCCCTCTTTATAGATGATGTCAAAGTCATACGATTGCAAAATTGCCCACCACCTATGTACTCTAGGTGTAAGGTCTTTTTTGGAGTGAGAGGCCTTTAAGGCGTTGCAGTCAGTGAAAACCGTAAATTTACGTCCATATAGGTAATGTCGAAAATGTTCCACAGATTTTACTACGGCTAACGTTTCCAACTCATACGAATGATAACGACTTTCTGCACTTGTGGTTTTGTGACTAAAATAAGCGACAACATGAGGTAGTTTATTATTTTTTTGTATAAGTACAGCCCCATATCCTTCACTGCTTGCATCAGTATGCAGTTCGATGGGTAAAGAAGGGTCAAAGATTTTTAAAACTGGCTCATTAATGAGATAATTTACTATTGTATTGTGTATGTTATTATGTTCAGGGGTCCAATTAATATTACCCTTTTTGACCGCGGTTAAAGGATACAAAGGTTTCATCAATTTTGAGAAATTTGGAATGAACTGTCGAAAATATGTGGCCAGGCCTATAAATTGTCGGACTTGAGTAGCAGTGCTTGGAGGAGGGATATTTTTCAGGGCTTCAATCTTATGAGGATTTGGTCTAATTTCTCCTGAGGATATTACGAAACCCAGATACTCAATTTTTGTCTTCATAAATGAACATTTTTTAAAGTTGAAAGAAAATCCAGCTTTAGATAACAAATCCAGCAATTTATCTAAACGAACCAACCCTTCTTGAACGGTTTCTGATGCAGACAGTACGTCATCCATGTAGACCAGAATTTTATCGTCATTTAGAGGTTTAAGTGCAGTATTTATAGCCCTTTGAAAAACCTGTGGAGCATTTCGTAACCCAAATGGCATGGTTAAGTACTCAAACTGACCCGAAGGTGTAACAAAGGCAGTTTTCTCTATAGACTCCTTATGAACGCAAATTTGGTGAAACCCAGAGGCCATGTCTAAGCTAGAGAAAAAATAGGCCCCATGCAACTTATCGATTTGATCACTAATTAGTGGTAAAGGATAGCTGTCTGGTCGAGTATTGTTATTGAGTTCTCTGTAATCAACACACATACGATCGCTACCGTCCTTCTTTTTAACTAATAATATAGGACTCGCGAAAGGCGAAGAACTTTCTCGAATTATGTTAGCATCTAGCAATTCTTGAACTTTGTCATTAACGATTCCTAACTCGATGGGAGATAACCTGTAAGGTCGCCTATGTACGGTTTTATTTGGATCTATGAGATCAATTTTTAACTCACCGGTCTTAATACGCCTAGTGGGTAGATTTTGTATAAAATATGGAGAATACTTAATTAGTATTTCAATCAAAAGTTCCTTTTCTTTACCAGTAAGATCTGTGTCAATCGAGTTAATGTCAAGAGGCATTTCTAATTTAGAGCTAAGATTTGAAATTTTATTTTTGGAAAAAGTTAAGGCATCGTTACTAATCATAACGGATATTCCTTGCCCTAAAATATCGCGACCCAATAATACGTTTTCATTGAGATATTCATCAGGCAATACATGATAGGTAACATCGAGAAAACAGTTTTGTACCATGGTTGGACATTTTATTTGGAGTGAGCAATTAACGTTATTAGAACCGACCCCTTTTAAAAGTATTTGTTCATGAAACTTTTCACCAGTAAGAAGATCACAGTTACTTTGTTTTATAAGGCTACACTCAGACCCAGAATCAAATATGAAAGGAAATTGCATACCACTTATTTCTAGAAGACCACGTGCTGCTCTGGAGCACAGGTTTACTTGTTTGCTGGTGTTGCTCGGTGTGGAGTCTTCTTTCTTGAACCAGCGTTTAGGGCATGCGGTGACCACGTGTCCGGCCTCGCCACATACGAAGCAGGTCACCCCAGGTTTCGGCTGCGGAGTTTTTGCTGAAACAGGTGTACCTTTTGAAACGAAGTGGTGTTTGAGACGACACTCTTGCCCTCGATGACCAAGCTTCCCACAAAAATGGCAGTTTCCTCGAAATGGTGTTGAAATACGAGCTTTTTTCGTGTCCGATTCGGATGTGCCCGCCTCTTCATTTTTTCTCTTTAATGAGAAGCTGCGTAGCGTGCGGAAGAGTTGATTTTTATAGTTTATAACGACAGAATTGAGTTCACGGCGAATTTTGTCATCGTACTGTGACAAGATAGATATGGCAAAACCTGTCATTACATTTTCCGGTAAATTCGCATCAGGAACCTTTTCAATAAGTTGCCACAATCGCATACCTGCCTCAGCTGGGCTTTCTTTATTATCAATTTGAAATTTGATAATTAAATCAAAATGATCCTGTATTGTCATGGGTTTGGAAAATTTAGAAATCAGCATTTCCTTAATAGCAACCCAAGAAATATCATCTGGCTTGATTTTTGTAAGACATATGGCGGCGTGGCCCTTTAGGGCGTGAGTGAGGGCTAAAATAAGGTCTACACCTTCTAGCTTCTTATTCTTAATTATGATCTCACTTAACGCACACCAGTTGACAATGTCGGATTCAGGTGCGTTAGGATCGAAAGGAACTAGCATTGTCTGCATACTGGGTGTTATTTGGCGAGGTGTTACACTATCTGCTATTTTTTGAAAAATTGATTCCATACTAGCCGAAAAAAATGACATTTGTTCCTGTATTAAAATGCCGGCAGTCCCAGATGAAGGTGGGAGTGGGTCTGATCCCACTTCTGATGTCGGCTCAGGATCAGACATATTGTAAAATAAAACCAGGTTCTTCAACAGTAATAAATTATAATTTGTTTAATTAATTAATTTTACAGGAAACTACACTAGTTTACTAAATCAACACCTTACAATCAACACCTTACAATAATAATCATAACACCCAGTAATACAGTAACACCTTAGTTCACATAAAAGAGCAATAATGTACAGAGAGGCAGAGTAACAATATTAAGGAGTAATACAACCTGTGCACCGGGCAACGCCTGAAGTCAGAATGCCATTTTGCTCGGAGATATCGCGACGCCCCCGTCAGGGGGCGTGGCGAGCGGTTCCGGGGCTTCGCCCCCCGGCCGCGGAGGCCATGCGGTGGCCTGCAAAAACAGGCCCCTCCCTCGGTCGGCTACATTGGCCTGCGGCAAATGTTAGGCACGCGTATTGTTACGCGCGCCTATGTGAGTGATTGCATGATGTTTTTCTGTAGGCGCGCCACGACGCTGTCTCACAGCGCCGCTTTCTTCACGACACCTCGGCGGTCTGTCCCCGCCAGGTGAGACCCCCAGTTACCTGGGGGAGGCCCGGCGAGGGACGACCAGCGACAGAGGTGCCGACTCGACGCTCCTACAGAATTAGGTGTATTGCTCCCGCCCGTCCCGCTTCCAGAGCTAGCCGGGCACGGTCCGGGCTAAGGAGCAGTCATGTGTGTGTGGGCGGTATTGTTTTGTGTAACACCGCCCAGTGTCTGCGCGTACCGCGGCCCGCGCTGCGCATACGCGCGTGAGTTTAGGCGTCTGATGAGTAGTGGGTGTCTGCGTTCGCCGCGTGACGTGCCTATATTAACCTAGCACACGCCACGCGACGAGTGTATGTAGTGTGTGTGGAGTACTATTGAGTCGAGTGAGCCGCGTGTAACCTGGATGCGGCTCACTCGAGGCGTCAATCCGGTGAGATGGGGTCGTCGTCCGCTACCAGGTCGCGGGGCAGGGGTCTCGCGTCGGGGGGGCGCGCGTGCCAGGGCGCAATGTCCTGGACATGCGGCCAGGCGGATGCGTCGGCACGCGCGAACATTCCCGTCGCGAGGCGCCGCACAAACTCGTCCAGGCTCTCAATCCCGAGGTCCCGTTCAAGGACATCGTTCCTCACGTAGCGAGGAGCAGCAACAATGGTCCGCAGCGCCAGACTCTGCTGCGCGCGGAGCAGCTTTCGGCTCGACTCGCACGTGAGGGCGAACCATGCCGGGGCGGCGTACGTCAATATTGGGCGCACGTACAGCTTGTACACGCCCAATTTGACGCGCGCCGGTATTCGGGACGAGAGCACCGGTTTAAGGAGGTTGCGGGCAACCCTACCTTTTGCGGCGACCGAGCGGACGTGTGGCCCCATCGTGAGCCGACGATCAATGGTTACCCCCAGGTACTTGACCCGGGGCGACCACTTGATGTCGGCTCCCTGCAGCTTCAAGGGTGGTGGGAGGGGCGCAAAGCCGGTGACCATGGCCTGCGTCTTACCCACGTTAACCGACAGCCGCCACCTGGACAGCCATTCAGGCAGCAGGTCGAGCGCGCGCTGCATCTTGACGGCCGCGTACTTCGCATTAAGCGATGTAGTAATGTACGCGGCGTCGTCGGCGTACAGCGCGAGCATAGCGTCCGAGGTGGTGGGGATGTCGTCGGTGTAACGTGAGTAACACGCCGGCGACACGCAGCTGCCCTGCGGCACACCCGCCAGCACCGGGCGGGCGCTAGAGAGCGCCCCGTCGACCACCACCCTAAATGTCCTGTTGGAGAGAAAAGTAGAGACCACCATAACGACGCGACGGGGCGCGCCTGAAGTGGCCAGCTTATATATCAGGCCGTCGTGCCACACGCGGTCGAAGGCCTTCTCCATGTCAAGGAATACTGCCACCGAGTACTCCTTCCTGTTGAGCGCAGCTGTGAAGTGGTGCAGTACCCTTGACAGCTGGAGCGTCGTGCTGTGCTCCGCCCGAAACCCAAACTGCTCCGAGCGTGGCGCGATGTGGGGCTGGAGATGTCGCAGCAGGAGTGCTTCGAACACCTTGGAGACTGTCGGCAACAGGGTGATCGGCCGATAGCTCTCCGGCTTCAGGATGTCTTTTCCCGCCTTGGGCAGCATAATGACGCGCCCCTCCTTCCACGAGGCGGGAAAGGCCCCCGTGCGCAGTATCCCCGTGAACAGGCGCGCCAGCGCCGCTACCATACGGTACGGCAGGTGGCGCAGCACTGCGTTGGTGATACCGTCAGCACCGGGGGCCTTTCTAGGCTTCGTCTTTAGGATGGCGCGTCGGACCGCGCCCGGCGAGAAAAAGACTGGGTCTTCATCCATTGCTGGGTCTTCATGAATGCCATTTTCGCTCGGAGATATCGCGACGCCCCCGTCAGGGGGCGTGGCGAGCGGTTCCGGGGCTTCGCCCCCCGGCCGCGGAGGCCATGCGGTGGCCTGCAAAAACAGGCCCCTCCCTGTGTTGGCATACAGTGGCCTTGGCAGTTTTTGAACGCGCGTTTTTAAAAACGCGCGTTCATGTGAATGGTTGCATGATGTTTTTCTGTAGGCGCGCCGCGACGCTGTCTCACAGCGCCGCTTTCTTCACGACACCTCGGCGGTCTGTCCCCGCCAGGTGAGACCCCCAGTTACCTGGGGGAGGCCCGGCGGAGGACGACCAGCGACAGAGGTGCCGACTCGACGCTCCTACAGAATTAGGTGTATTGCTCCCGCCCGTCCCGCTTCCAGAGCTAGCCGGGCACGGTCCGGGCTAAGGAGCAGTCGTGTGTGTGTGGGCGGTATTGTTTTGTGTAACACCGCCCAGTGTCTGCGCGTACCGCGGCCCGCGCTGCGCATACGCGCGTGAGTTTAGGCGTCTGATGAGTAGTGGGTGTCTGCGTTCGCCGCGTGACGTGCCTATATTAACCTAGCACACGCCACGCGACGAGTGTATGTAGTGTGTGTGGAGTACTATTGAGTCGAGTGAGCCGCGTGTAACCTGGGTGCGGCTCACTCGAGGCGTCAATCCGGTGAGATGGGGTCATCGTCCGCTACCAGGTCGCGGGGCAGGGGTCTCGCGTCGGGGGGGCGCGCGTGCCAGGGCGCAATGTCCTGGACATGCGGCCAGGCGGATGCGTCGGCACGCGCGAACATTCCCGTCGCGAGGCGCCGCACAAACTCGTCCAGGCTCTCAATCCCGAGGTCCCGTTCAAGGACATCGTTCCTCACGTAGCGAGGAGCGGCAACAATGGTCCGCAGCGCCAGACTCTGCTGCGCGCGGAGCAGCTTTCGGCTCGACTCGCACGTGAGGGCGAACCATGCCGGGGCGGCGTACGTCAGTATTGGGCGCACGTACAGCTTGTACACGCCCAATTTGACGCGCGCCGGTATTCGGGACGAGAGCACCGGTTTAAGGAGGTTGCGGGCGACCCTACCTTTTGCGGCGACCGAGCGGACGTGTGGCCCCATCGTGAGCCGACGATCAATGGTTACCCCCAGGTACTTGACCCGGGGCGACCACTTGATGTCGGCTCCCTGCAGCTTCAAGGGTGGTGGGAGGGGCGCAAAGCCGGTGACCATGGCCTGCGTCTTACCCACGTTAACCGACAGCCGCCACCTGGACAGCCATTCAGGCAGCAGGTCGAGCGCGCGCTGCATCTTGACGGCCGCGTACTTCGCATTAAGCGATGTAGTAATGTACGCGGCGTCGTCGGCGTACAGCGCGAGCATAGCGTCCGAGGTGGTGGGGATGTCGTCGGTGTAACGTGAGTAACACGCCGGCGACACGCAGCTGCCCTGCGGCACACCCGCGAGCACCGGGCGGGCGCTAGAGAGCGCCCCGTCGACCACCACCCTAAATGTCCTGTTGGAGAGAAAAGTAGAGACCACCATAACGACGCGACGGGGCGCGCCTGAAGTGGCCAGCTTATATATCAGGCCGTCGTGCCACACGCGGTCGAAGGCCTTCTCCATGTCAAGGAATACTGCCACCGAGTACTCCTTCCTGTTGAGCGCAGCTGTGAGGTGGTGCAGTACCCTTGACAGCTGGAGCGTCGTGCTGTGCTCCGCCCGAAACCCAAACTGCTCCGAGCGTGGCGCGATGTGAGGCTGGAGATGTCGCAGCAGGAGTGCTTCGAACACCTTGGAGACTGTCGGCAACAGGGTGATCGGCCGATAGCTCTCCGGCTTCAGGATGTCTTTTCCCGCCTTGGGCAGCATAATGACGCGCCCCTCCTTCCACGAGGCGGGAAAGGCCCCCGTGCGCAGTATCCCCGTGAACAGGCGCGCCAGCGCCGCTACCATACGGTACGGCAGGTGGCGCAGCACTGCGTTGGTGATACCGTCAGCACCGGGGGCCTTCCTAGGCTTCGTCTTTAGGATGGCGCGTCGGACCGCGCCCGGCGAGAAAAAGACTGGGTCTTCATCGGGAGCTATCGGCGTTGCGAAGTAGTCTCCCAGGTGTTGCTCGACTGCTGCGACATGGTCGGTGTCGCTGGTCGGGTTCGGGCGGAATTGACGCTCCAGGTGGTCGGCGAAGACCTCCGCCCGGTCCTCTGCTACATACCTTAGCGCCCCGTCGCTGTTGAGCAGGGGCCGCACCGGAGCTGGGGTGTTCGTCAGCTGGCCGCAGAGCTTGTATACTGACGGCCAGCTGTCCGCCGTGGCGTCTAACCTGTCCTCCCAGCCCGCGGTGGTAAGCGCCTGTAACTCGGCCTTAACCTTCTCCGCGAGACGGTTGAGCACCCTCTTTTGTGCCGGGCATCTTGATTGTTGCCACTGCTTGCGAATGCGCCTCTTTTCGGCGATCATTGCGCTTATGTGCGCCGGCAGGGGCGGCAGTAGCCCTCTCCCCTGCGGCTGCGTGCTTGTCGCCGATTCTAAGGCGCTCTTTATGCAAGCAGTGACGTCATCCGCGGTCTTGTCAACGTCCGCGGAGGTAGCGATAGGCCGAGTCGGCGTGGTGGCCTCTACTTTTTCCTCGAACTTTGTCCAGTCCGTGACTCGACGTGGCGCTATGGGCTTCAGTCGGGTCGGCGTTCCCGATAAGACGACGAGTACAGGTTGGTGGTCCGACTGTAACTCGTCGTCTATCACTTGTTGTGTGATCTGGCTGCTTAGCCCCCGGTGGACTACGATGTCCAGCACGTCCGGCATATACCGCGCAGTGTCTGGATAATGCGTCGGCGTCTCTGGGCCGGACACCGTATAGCCGAGGGCTTCCGAGTCCGCGAAGAGCCGTCTCCCCTCGGTGTTCGTAGAGTAGGAGTTCCACGCCGGGTGCTTGCAGTTCAAGTCGCCGGCGAGGATGGTGGCGCGTGTGGTGTCTACAAGCAGGGCCCGCAGCTCGGTAAGGTCCAAGTGAGCCGCGGGCGGCTTGTAGCAGGCGTAGATGTTAATGTCCTCGCCGGCTACGTGTAGCTGCACACCCAGGGCGTAGAAGCTCCTGAGCGACGGCAAGGGGAGTTCCTGGTGGACGACTCTTCGCCTCACTAGCACCGCCAGACCACGATACCTGGTGTTAGTATCAGCCGACCTTTCGTCCTTCCTATATAAGTGATACCCTGGGACCCTGACCCTATCTTCGGGCCCTAGTAGGGTCTCACTTATAAGCGCCACGTCGATGTCCTGTTCCCTCAGGAGATGGCGGAGGGGGGCGACCTTTCCCTTAAGGCCGCGGGCGTTCCAATGAATCACCCTTAATGGCCTAGCCATGGTACAAAGTAAGCAACGTGGCCAGGCCATCAAGGATGACCGTCTCGATATCTTGACCCTGCCTGATGGCCTTGATCAGGTCCATCAACAACTTGATGGCGCAGGTCGTAAACTCCTTCTTGGTCTCGGTCTTGGACTCAACATTTTTGTTAGCGCTGGTGGCGCCGCGGCTCGCCTTCTGAGCGAACTGTTGTGGTTCCGCGATTTGCCGCGGCGCTGCGCCGGCGCTAGTTGTAGCGTCGGCCTTCAATACGACCTGCGCCCCGCTTGAGGCAGGGTCGGCCTTAGGGATATCTCCCTGGGTCGCCGGAGGGGGGGGTTGGGACTCCTTCTTCTTCCCCTTCCCTTTACCCCCGCGCCTCTTCCTCCTCCGCTTCGAGGAGGCGGCTTGGCCTTTTTCAGTGGGCCCGTTAGCTGCCGCCATAAGCGTGGCGCTGCGGGCCTCCTGCTCCACCATTTGCGGCCTCTCGCTAGCCGCTGGTGGCCGGCGCGCGGTGGTGGTTATGGCGGCAGTCCCCGCTCGCTTGTTCCGCGTCTCCGCCTGGAAGACGGGGCACTTGTTGTTGCACGCGGGGTGCGGGCCACCGCAGTTGACGCAGGTGGCCGGCTCCTCCCGCGGGCGCGGGCAGTCTCGTGCCACGTGCTCCCCGCCGCATCGGACACAAGCGAGCGGCCGGTGGCACTGGTGCGAGCTGTGCCGGAACTTTTGGCACCGGTGGCATTGAGCGGGCCCACGCTTCCCTCGCCAAGCCTCGATCTTGACACCCCGCATGTACATAAATACGGTGGTGTCATAGATGGCCCGGACGTCTGGGGTCTTCTTCAGTATTGCGTGGAACACGCAGCCGGGTCTTCCTTGTGCGCCCTTAATGTGGCGCACGTACTCCGGCTGGTATCCCAACGTCCGGAGCTCCTCCTCGATCTCCTGGGGGTCTGTGTCGGCAGGTAACCCCCTGATCGCAATCTTCAAGTTTCGCTCCGCTGGCAGCGAATAAGCGAACCATGACACGCCGCTGTCTTTTTCCAGGCCAGTCAGGTAGCGCTGGACCAGCCGGTACTCGTCTTCGGTGTCCGGGGTAAAGCGAACCCCGGTCCCGTACGGACGAGCGTTGGGCGGCCGGCCCAGCTTGGCGGCGATGGCCCGGAAGTGAGCGGCCCAGTTTGGCAGCTTCTCCACCACCAGCGGAGGGTACTTCAGCTTTTTCTCCTTTTTCTTCCCCGACGGCTGCTTCGACGTCGTCGTCGACGCCGTGGCGTCGGGGGCGGCGTCAGGGGGTGCATTGTTAGCAGAGGGGGCAGGGGGTAGATTGTGCAAACTTACCCCTGCCTGTGTTGGTGCCGGTGATAGCGGCGGCGGCGGCGGAGTGCGCCGCGCCGCATCTGCGAAGGTGGGCGAGGCGGGTGCGCCCCGACCCCGCGGCGCGCGTTCGCGCTGTGGCCGCGGCGGGTCGAGACAGTACCGCTTCGCCTCTTCCTCGGCGGCGGTCTCGTCCGGGCTCCTGGGGCGCCGCTGGGGTCTGGGCTCGAGTGAGAACTCAAAACCGAAACCCAGCGGCGGCGGTAACGGCGTCTGCGGCAGGGAAGCTGCTCCGCCCTCGGTGGGCCAACGCCCGGATCGCGGGGACGTGTCTCGCGACACGCTATCGCGACCGGACGCGGCCGAGCCCACCGACACTAGCGACATGCTCGACCCCGCGTGAGAGGAGCATGCCGACAGCATCGCCGGGGAGTCGAAGGCGGAGGCAAGTAATACAACCTGTGCACCGGGCAACGCCTGAAGTCAGAATGCCATTTTGCCGCTGTGCGGCCCCTTTTATACGCTAGTCTTGCAGGGTGGGGTAACGACGCAGCGCGCCCCAACTCCGCTCCGCAGTGGGGAGGAGAGGCAATGACGCAGCGCGCTCCCGCGTGGCCCGATGCACGTGTTGTTTACAAGTTTTACAACATGACGCCGACATATACCTATTTTATTTCTTATTTTGATTGTTGTTTTTGTTTTTGATTGTTGTTTTTGTCAATATTTAATCGCATGCTGCACCGGCTGACGTCATCACGTCGACGCCGGCTGTCGCTGAAAACCAGCGCTGGGGCTCTGTCTCGTATAGGGTCTTAGCATTATGCTGAGCGATGGCCGTTTTGCGTAGATGTGACGCATACTTTCTCCCAAATTGTTATTTTGTTTTATTTTTTGTTTGTGTCCTTATTTTTATGCGTCATGTTTGCCGCAAATAAACGTATTTTCTTTCTTTCTTTCTTTCTTTCTCTATATTGTCTACATTTTTGACAAGTTTTTGACTTTGATTGTCAATGAGATGTCACTGTGACTAGATTTTGAAAGTTTTTAATTACGGTATTATTGGCTTTCTAATATTTGCTACACTATTCTTATCCTCCCAATAAACTACTCACATCTTTCGAAAAATAAGTGTAGTTAATAACAGGATTAGTCGCAGCTGCGGACCCCTTGCATTTGTTTGCTCCCTTTGACAGATCTGGTCATCCGTAACCATCTTGTGTAATCAATTTGGCAACTCTGTCCTCGACAGGCGGCCAATTAACATAGACCTCCGAGGTCCTTACTAAAGTCCCCTTTTTGTAGTAAAGTAAAGGCTATGAGAGGGGGCTGGGAGGTCAAGATAACTGGACTATTTGCAGATTGACCGGGCGGTACGTGTTTTCGGCTTCCTTCATTTTTGTAACGATGTTTGTCCAAGCTCTACTCGATATTGGGGGTAAAACAAACAGATACGGGAGGCTAACTATCGGTTTCACCAATCGAGTTAGACGTATCGTGGTATATTTTGGTGGAAGAGATTATTTTTTTTGTTATTTTTTTTTGTGGTATTTTTTTGTCGCTGGGAGTGTATTGCTTGAAGATTTAATGACCTGGCGTTGACTAAAGTTAGAGTGGCCCGTGGCTAAATAATAACAGCCGCATTGATCGATCGGTCAGCTTACGCTTGCCGCGGTTGGTCTGTGGATGGGTGACCATCTTTACATACCGAGACCCCTCTGGGCCTCGGAAAGCACGTTAAGTCGTTGGTCCCGGTTGTCATTTCGTGGATCGTCGACAGTCGTTACGGGCCGTCAGAAGCCAGAAAATCTGATAGTATTACCAAGGGGTATCGTATTACCCAGTAACTGGGTTGTGTTACTGAACGCCTCCTACTACGATCCTAACATACTCTTTTTGCTTCGTTTACGTTCATACAAGCACGTCAGTTATACATTAATAATTAAATTATAAAAAAAAATTATCCAACTAATTGCATATAAAAAAAAAACGAAAGTTTTTTTTAAAACAACCGACTGCCAAAGAAGACAACAAATTGAAAATAAAATTTAATTTCGGAAGTCGGTGTCGCTAGGTATGCATTTTCGTTGTTTGCCACCGACTTCAGAAATCAGTTATTTTTCGAGTCGGTTATTTTTTTTTTGTAAAATAGTTTTTATTTTTCATTTTTAACCTTTTGAATGTCTTAATTTACACAGTTCGACATAAGCAATTGTCTTTCTATTGTGTCTCTAATTACGGCTTTCGATGAGTTAAGTTGTACTTACCCCACACAAATTCGTATCACACTACTTGCTATGTAAATATCAGTGACAGGAAGTCATTATAACATCATCCTAAAAATTCCTAAAAATTCCTATTATGAAAGCTAACCTAAAAACTATCCAAACAAAGATATTAAAATTTATACGGGACCATCTCTAAGGCATCCATTAAAAAAAAGTATTTTTGTAATCAATTTACAATTGCCGGAGATATCGCGTAACAAACATACAAAAAAAAACAGTTGAATTGAGAACCTCCTTCTTTTTTGAAGTCGGTTAAAAACAGCGATCCCTGATCCCCAATTCATTGGCTTAAGGGCTAATGTACCCAAGACGTCATCCATTGTAGTGCTCATTAAGACTAGGCTCTCAGTAATACTTGGCAATCATGATCATCTTCATTTTAGCATGACGTCCACTGCTAGACATAGGAATCCCCCAAGCACCGCCACTTGGAACTGTGCTTCCCACATCTAGCGAATTCCTATGAAGACGTTGGAAGACCTCCCACAAGGAGGGTCAGTGATCTTGTTAAAGCCGCAGGAATTTGGCAATAAGTAGCAAAAATGTCCAGGATAAGTTCATTGGAATGTGAATGACACAGTGCATTGGTAGTCGAGTGGTTTCGGCCCCGACTTACGATTTGTAGTTCATGGGCTAGAACCCAGACCGGCGCTGTACTTTGTTTAATTTCCAGTCTCAAAATGGTGAAGGAAAATATCGTGAGGAAACCGACATGTTCTAGAACCAAAAATTCGAAGACGTGTGATATCTACCAACCCACACGGCCCGCGTGGTGGATTATGGCCCACTCCCTCTCACAGAGAGAAGGCCTGTGTCCCAAAAGTGAGAACGTTATAGGCTGATTTTGATTATACTGCATGACACAATGGTTTTTTTAAGACTACATAAACTACTAAAGGGCTAAGGAAGGAACACGGGTGGGTTTTAGTCAGTAAGAGTGTCCCTTCCGCTTCACCCAGAACGGGAGGGGTCATTTGATGATTCCCCATCCGCAAAAAAAAGACTACGACATTCGTTAGTAGAGGAATTTTATTTCATAATTACATCTTCTGCCAAATCAAAAAGAGTTTTACGGAAATAAGTGTAAATAGGAAAATGCAGTCATCAATGTTGGTATCCCACTGACTGCCCAGGGCAATGTAATTAACGTCGACCTTTCACACATTTATATTCCCTTCATACTGAGTAACGAGAATTAATTCGACCCAACCGTTTTTTGTACCCAGCGATGCCTAAAAATGTACATGTTTGTTATGAGTACAGACGATGTCCTATGTTAGGGTTCGCTCACATCTGTGTTCGAACGCCTCACGTGCTTGTTTTTCTGGAGTTTTTCTGCGTCTCTGCTTTTTATCATCATCATCTGCCTAGCCTTTTCCCAACTATGTTGGCGTCGGCTTCCAGTCTAACCGGATGCAGCTGAATACCAGTATTTTACATGGAGCGACTGCCTATGTGACCTCAACAACCCAGTGACTGGGTAATACGATACTCCTTGGTTGGATACACTGGTTGTCAGACTTTCGGGCTTCTGACTACCCGTAACGACTGTTAAAGATATTGTTTATCGTGCTTTCCGAAGTAGGTACGGAGGGGTTTCGGTATATAAAGATGGTCACCCATCCACGGACCAACCATGGCAATCGTAGCTTAGCCTAATTGACATGATTGTACATTCATATACATATATCTAGATTTAATAATAATAGCTGCTTTTTTTGTACTCACCGCGAGGGTCACGACCAATGGATATGGCTTTCCAACGGTGTGAGTGGCCTGTATGATTCCTCCCTGTTTAGGTCAATGTCATTGTCACAGGAGGAATGGTAATCCTCAGTTATCTGGGGCGTGTTTGCTGTGTGTCTTTCTGAAGCTGCATTATCTAAGATACAAAGAGTAGAATATTTAGTGAAGTGTCACAAGGATTACCTACCAATTTTATTCGAGTGTCGAATGCAATGATAATACTTACCATTAAGGTCACGGAGAATTTGGAGGCGATATGGTTTTGAATTCCTTGGGTAGGTATGTCGGAAAAAGCATGGGTGGGCGTCGTTTGCCGGCGACACGCATGCATCTATGCATGACCTATGATGGTGCATCTATCATGGTGCATTCAAACTAAAAAATGTGTTGTATCATTGCTTAGTTCTTTACTTAATTGTGGAGTATCGAAGCTATAATTACTAACATAGCATACATTTCTATAGGAAATAGGAAAACACACCACACTGTACAATGAGTTATTAATTACTTAGCATTTTTGTTTTAATGAAATTGTATTATGGTTATTTAGTGTCAGTTTATGTATTTTTAATTATAAGTGTAATGCTTACGTACAGATATATATTTTTCTTTATTTTAGTTATAAGTACACACTTTTTTTTTTTGCGGATGGGAAATCATCAAATGACTCCTCCCGCTCTGGGTGGAGCGGAAGGGAGTATCAGACTCTTACCGACTAAAACCCACTTTATGTTCCGGGCCAGCGGTAACCCTTTCGGACAATCCCGCTGACCCGGCAGGCTTCGGCCCTAAGGGGGCCCCTCCTCGATGCTGACATCTCTTTGAGGCGCGCGTGGAACACGTACGCGCCGTCCGGCACGGGCCTGGTCCTGATCGGACGGTGAGCTACCCATTACTCTCCGCCCGCAGGCCCGCGCCTACGGTGGCCAGGAGTCGTCACGCGGCTCCTGGCACCCGGAGCGTCTCCCGCGGCGGCTAAAACGGGAGGCTCTCTCCCTGAGCCGTCCCGCCACCTCCTTCGCTAGCATGACTGCTTCGCAGAAGGAGGTGACTGCCTCCCACTCCCTCTCGCCCCGGACCAAGGCTTGCACCAGGGCCGGACGCGAGAGGTCGCCGCCGCTGCCATAAGTACACACTATGTTCAAGAATCACACTTATTTCGGAAAACTAGACTTCCCCGATTTACGGTGGGACGTCATTACGTCATTCGAGAGGTAGTTGCTGAAAATCAGCGCTGTTTACGATAGGTTCGTCTGAAGTCACAGCATTTTGCTGAGCAACGACCTGTTCTTGCACAGATGCGACGCACGGCTTAATTTGTCCTTATTATTGTTGGTTGTTACAAAAGTAGTTATTTTTCCATTCTGCAATTGGCATTTTGTTTTTGTTTTGTTTTTTTTCACTTTGTTTTGTTGTCATTTAAAAGCCAGCGACGCGGGCGCATCAATAAATAATGTGACATCAAGCAATGGAAAAAATTGTCAACATTTTTTTAGCTTGAGTACAAGGCTTTTGACTACGCTGTGTGTGTATATTTTATGTCTTCTTTTATTTGCAATGTGCAGAATAAACAGTTTTTCTTTCATTCTTTCTTTTCTTTCTAAATTAATCGACCTCGAGGCGACATCGGGCGCCTCGTGTCTCTGCTTTTTGTATCGAACTCAAAAAATTCTGTTTATTGCCGCAACGTTTGTGGTTTCGTTAACGTAGAAATTAGGTCACTAGGATATTAGTGTTGAAAAAGTTTGTGCCTAGAGTCTGCCATTTTGTTTTAACACTTCGCAGGACACTTAACGCCCCTCGACGTAATAACAATAAAACTTCTATTGTGTCTGGTTCAGTGTCCTTCAATGTGGTAAATAATGTGTATGGTCAGATACGCAGTCGCTTCATGTTAAATATTGGTATTCGGCTCCATACGGACCGACTGGAAACCGACCGCAAAATAGTTGGGAAAAGGCTAGGATAATGAACTAATCTAATTGACCGAAGGCCGTTTTATTTTAAAGTAAAACAAATAAATAACTATATAATTGGTTAATGGAAACCTAGGAGACGGGCAGCAGCTTTGTGTTAATCTATCATAATTACGCTCCGCCATCACAAATTCAATTAGCAAGCGTGACAAATGATATTTCTACATTATCTGACAAACACGTTTTGCAACAGAGATCGATCGCCGTACTTGCATTTGTTGACTGTCGCGTTTGTGCGCTAGATGTGAACGCACCCTAATCAGCCAGGGGTCAACAATATAAAGCTGAATGTACAATAGCACATGTATATCACGGTCTGACACATTTCTGCGTCATTGGCGCGTCCCTTCCGTATTTTTCTAGCCGCACGACAGCCCTGGTACATTACCTCTACATCTGTTTTATACGCTTGTTTGGAGGGCAGGGTTGTCAACTTCGGATGGACACGTATTAAATTGCGGTTAATAAAAATTTGACGTTATTATTTTTGTGGGACCCTGGGAGTTTACCTGGTAGATGACATTTGCAAACAAAATATGACATCACGTATATGTACCCCGAATGGGTAGGCAGAGGTGTACCCACATTAAGTTTGAGTACAATGAGCGTATTTTATGTTTATTGCTGAATGGTCCCGCTCTTTCAGAAAGCGATGGATGAGGTCTACGATGGAACGAGCGTGCCCAGAAGATGCTTAAGGCACTGGAACTCCCACGCATCGACGAAACACAGCAGGCTGCTTGACGTCAGACTCCGGTGGGAGGGTGATCGCAAACCAGGCGGGCGTTAGCCCTACCATCGCAAGGAAGAATTGGCTCGTCATTGCGATAGGCTGAGTTGATGAAATTTTGCCTAGGATAGTCAAATAAATTTTTCCTCAAATCCCTCCCTGGTCGTACAACCTCAAATCGAGGTTGTACGACCAGGGAAAATTAATTGTGTTGTGTTGTAAATTGTTGTTGTTTGTACGTCAATTTAAACCTGAACTAAATAAACCAAAAATCAAACCAAAACCTATAAACCAATAATAAACCTAAAAACCCAAAACCAAACAAACACCGAAGTATTTATTTTTTTCCTATTTTTTTAATTTTTAAAAAACCTATTTTTCTTTTTTTTTTTCTTTCTTTAATTTACGGTGTTATAGGCATTTCATATATTGTCAAAGGATGATAGTTACCAACTCACTTTGTCCATATCATTACGTAAATCATAACTGTCAATTTGCTCAACAATTAATTTCCCTGACTAAACGCCGATTGTTAAAAAAAAATATGTTTCTATATAAAAAAAGCATTGTATTCCAGTATACTTCAGGTTTAAAAGGCAAACTAATCTACCAGCCCCTATCCAAAAGTAGTTGAGTTATTTTCGCAATAGTCCACAGTATACCGATGGGATCAACCACTGAATGTACAGACGCCAGCACATCAAGCTACTACAATCTGTCAAATTGATTTTCAACTTTATCGTTAAAGCATAAGGTTCAAAGTTGATTGGGGAAATTTGACAGTTTCGGGTAGCTTGATGTGTACCGTTTCAACTTCAAACGACTGGAAAATTACCGATTAATAAAGTTAATTTAAACTTATGTTTGGTTATTTTGATTATTCTCGAGTTTCCGAGTTCCAGGACCCGGGTTTATCATTATATATCAGTTTGTGAAAGGAGTTAGGGATTACTTTGAATGTTTTTGGAAGGGTTATCTAAAAAGTTTTATTTGAAAGTAGATTAGGTAGATTAATGTTGAAGTAGGATGAAGCAATTTAAAATTTAAACATAGACTAATTAAAGTTGTCTTTTGTTCTAAGACCACGCGTACAGTCAGCAACAAAAGTCGATTAACACTTCACCTTTTTTTAATCTCAGATAATGAGCAAAATATTAACACTTCAGTTTTTTTAATCTCAGATAATGAGCAAAATATTTGTTCAAAATTGCATTGTACTTCTGTTGCAATTTTGAACAAATATTTTGCTCAATAACTGAAATTAAAAAAACGGAAGTGTTAATCGACTTTTGTTGCTGACCGTTCGCACGGGTGATTTTTTACCGTGACGATTTTTTACGGCGCACTCGATTTTCAACGGTATTGGTATAGAACTGAGCATTGAGAATCCAACACAACGTAACGTACCGCGCAAAAAAAAACATACTGTTGAATTTTCAACTCTCGGCGCTAAGCAGTACGTTGTAAATCGAGTGCGCGAAAAGAACTCACCCAGGCTTAGACTACCTCAATAACCACCAATTCCCAGTAGAAATAGATGTACTTAAACACTCGGGAGCAGAGATTCCATTGGTGCTACGGCGTAGCACGGAGAGGTCTACGCCGCTACGCTCTCGTAGCACATTTGCTACGCATCAAATTGAGCTTCCATTTTCAACATTACTTTTGCATCCAAAACGCTTTTCTTGTAACAATAATTATTGTCATTAGACTAATTTGTAAACAAGCCTTTAAATTTAATATTAGAAAGTTATGTAATAACACTCAGGACTGCCCATAACCACTAGCGTTTCCCTACAATATAATATTGTGTTGCCAAGTAAATGTATAGACGGTGGACGTAATTCGATTTTCATATTAATGTCCGCCTTTGAAGTGGTTCCCCATCGGAGGACGTACTAACGAACCAACGTGCTGGGACTTCAGAGGGTAATATTGTTATAAAATGTGGGGAAAATTGTAAATGATTGACTTTAATGTAACCAATTTTCTGGCCCTTGGTGGCTGCTTTCCCTTTTGTTGCGTCATGCTCTCCTGGTACCAACTGTTGATAGCATTTCATTATTTCGTCTTTTGTTTTTTATGTACAGTCAACAAAAGAGATAAGTATACAGGATCGTCGGATATAGTTGAAGTTTAGTAAGAAACCGATGGATGTTGTCGACTGAAATTTAATTTGATAAATGAACTGTTTGACAATTTAATTTGATAAATGAACTGTTTGTGAGGGGCCCGTGATAAATAATAACAGCTGCACAGGTCGATCGATCAGGTTAAGCTACGCTTGCCGCGGTTGGTGGATGGGTGACCATCTTTACATACCGTGACCCCTTCGTGCCTCGGAAAGCACGTTAAGCCGCTGGTCCCGGCTGTCATTCGTGCATCTTTGACAGTCGTTACGGGTGGTCAGAATCCCGAAAGTCTGACAACCAGTCTTACCAAGGGGTATCGTATTACCCAGTAACTGGGTTGTGGAGGTCAGATAGGCAGTCGCTCCATGTAAAATACTGGTCAGCTGCATCCGGTTAGACTGGAAGCCGACCCCAACATAGTTGGAAAAAGGCTTGGCAGATGATGACGATGAAATGAAATGTTTGTTTTCTATTAATAAAATTAAATTTCATTCGAGAACATCCATCGGTTTCTTACTGAACTTCAACTATATCCGACGATCCTGCATACTTATCTCTTTTGTTGACTGTACTCTTGAAGACTTGGCAAGTGCGGAAGTGTCTAGATAAGAACAAATGACTGCGTCATATGTCTAATGGTGACAAGCATGACTGCGGAATTTGGGGTCCTGAGTTCTATTCTTGGGTCGGGAATTGTAATTGCGTTTTTTCGTTAGGAAATTCTCCGACAGCCAAAAGACCGGAATTTCCTTTGCTGATTAATGGCCACAGATACATCCCTTACAACATAAGACTTGTAATATTAATGGAGAAATATGGATGTGCTGTTCACTTCTGCCTAACCGGTTGCATTGATTTACATTCTGTAATTACTTTGACTCACACCCTGACTTATTACTTGTAATTTTTTTAATTTAAATGAAAATCTTTTATTTTTATTTGTTTGTATATATGTAAGCACCATGTATCTTTGTATTACTTGTAATTTTTTTAATTTAAATGAAAATCTTTTATTTTTATTTGTTTGTATATATGTAAGCACCATGTATCTATCAGATAATTAATTTATATGTCATGGTTCCATTTTTAATTCTTTTACCTATTGTGGTACAGTAATTTTATTTTAGGTGCATCGTCTTCACAAATTATTATTATATAATTAATGTATGAAAAATATTGTGAAACATTTTAAAAGAGTAACGGTGGAGTTTCTTGCCCATTCTTCTCCATACGAAAACTACCGTTTGGAATGGGCGACTAGAATCAATTCTCTTTTGTTGTAATTTTTGACGTTCAAAAGTGCCTTTTATGTGCTTATTTGAAGCAAATGCTTTGACTTTGACTTTACAGATTACAGGCGTCATGTTATATAATTAGTCCTCCAGACCGTATTTCGGCCATGACAGTAAATCTCTACCGAGAATAGACTTCGGCGCGGGAGATATTATAGTGCACAAGTGTGTGCGCAGACACAGGTGCACTCCCTTTTCCCCCACTCTCATAGTCCAATGGAGCGTCACACGAGTGGAGAGAGATCAGATCAGGCGCAGGGTCAACGGCATAACGTCCTTTCCGAGGCACGGGGGTATACACCGCCAACTTCCAAACTCCGGGGGAAATTCCTAATGGAAAAACCCAATAACAATTTGCCCGAACTAGGAATCGAACCCAGGTCAGCAGCAGTGCTTGCGACCACGAGGCCAACGGGGTAGTCAATGTTATAATTAAGTCTACTAAATAGTTGTATGTGTGGTGCTGGACTTAAAGAATTGCACCACCCCTTACTTCCCGTGGGTGTCGTAAAAGGCGACTAAGGCGACTAAGACGACTTACCGGAGAATGGGCAGCAGCGTTCTCTATTTATTCCACCATCATACCATACTGCGATCGCCAACCCGCCTGCCAAGCGTGGCGATTATGGCAAACCCCCCCAAAATTGGGGGAGGCCTATGTCCAGCAGTGGACGTCTATCGGCTGAAACGACGAAATAGTTGGAGCAGATCCTTATACAAAAATTGCCATACTCTTTTGTCAACCCTGACTATGGACCTAATTCAAACAACTATGTCAACTTACCCTATAAATCAGACATCCCAACATTCCTACAAGAACTTCTGCCTATTGTCCATACACTCAAACAATTCCACCAATGATTACTATTTACCGATTAAACACGGTTAACACAATATCGTTAGTTTATGAAACAATAGAGAAAATACTGAACTTCAAAAGTCGTTTCAAACTTGGTCCGTAATGCAATTGTTAGTTTTGAAAGTCGGCGTTGAATGGAAGTCGGAATTTATCAATTTTGTTATAGAAATAATATTGTTAAAGATGGCGTGGTAACGAGTTCTGATGAAGTAAATTGTTTATGAACAATTTATTGAAGAGTTCTATCTATCTATCCATACTAATATTATAAATTCGAAAGTAACTGTGTCTGTCTGTATTCTACACTACACACACTGAACGGATTTCGATAAAATTTCGTAAAGACAGTTGATGTCCCGGGGAAGGACATAGGATAGTTTTTATCCCGATATTCCCACGGGATTGACACTTATGCGGGTGACATCGCGGGGCGCTGCTAGTCTATCTATGTTTTGAGGATGGGTAGAATAATGAACAGTTTCAATCTTTCATAATTCAATGGGTATTTCAACGGTATACGTACACAGTATATACAATAATGAACCCTAAGTAGTAGATCGTACAGGACAATTTAGTTTGACAAAGAAAACTTTTATGGTGAAAAATGTTGTTGCTGCATGAAGTTCTGTTTAAATGATTTTATGAGAAAAAAGCCCATATTATCTCACAAAGACACTTACGCGGGTGAAACCGTGAGGCGCAGCTAGTGAGTAAATAAACTGTTATTGCTACTTCTTCCTCATTTTCTCTCAACTCGATCTTTAGTAAAATAGTTTATTCCTTGCTGAAAAGATATTCCGGATGTTATAAATAACCTCTTTTCTATAAAGTTCTATGAATGTGTATAATCTTTCTGCTAACTATCGCATTTTCTAGATTTTCCTTTTATTATAATGTCGCAGCATCATGCTGGGAGAGCCTTCTGGCGTCGCGTCGTGGAGATCTTTCTGTTGTTACCTATTTAAATTTTTGTTTCTATTAGCGTGTCTAGTTTATGTAGTTTGTGATATTCTTATACGAGTCACAATAAACATTTTTTTCTTTCCTTCTATTCTCAAAAACAGAAAAATACATCTTTCCCAATCAGCACACCCTCAAAAAGTACCAAGAATGGAACGGAATTAAAAAGATACGAGCGTCCTGAATAATTTTTTGGACATGTTCAAAAATCCGACATTCATGATACATTTCCGACAGACGGGTTCCGGCGCAGGTATCAATCAACGGGTTTTTTTTTTTCGTTTGCAAAGGAAATTCATACGCATCCATCACTCGTCATGTCGCGAATGTTTATGACCGATAAGGTTGCTTTTTTCTTTTGCCTTTTTTGAAGGTGCATTGTACCTACTCGTATATTCAGTTGCGTGACGCTGGAAAGATTAGAGAACACAAACCTATTTATTTATAGGTGTATGCTGTACACCGAATTTATTGAGATTTTAACGCATTTGCGGTCCGTCATCCATACATATCATCATCTGCCTAGCCTTTTCCCAACTACGTTGGGGTCAGCTTCCAGTCTAACCGTATCCAGCTGAATATCCGTATATTACATGGAGCGACTGCCTATCTGACCTCCACAACCCAGTGACTGGGTATTAAACCTACTTACAGGAAATAAATCATTTATCATTTATTTATCATTTATCATTTACAATACCTCTTGGTAAGGTTGGTTGTCAGGGTTTCGGGCTTCTGACGACCCGTAACGACTGTCAAAGATCTACGAGACTAACGGCTTAACGTGCTTTCCGAGGTACGTCGAGGTCTTGGTATGTAAAGAAAGATGGTCACCCATCCACGGACCAAGCGTAGCTTAACCTGATCAATCGACCGTTGCGGCTGTTTTAACTTAGTGCCACAAGCCCCTCATTTACTTCACTTTAATCACCGTTTATAAATAAACCCCTATATGTAAGCTTTCGACGCCATAAATAGGAACTCAAAATACCAATATCCAGAACACTCTTTCTCAAAGCGATACCAAGGGACACAGTACCGTCGATCCATCCATATTATATCCAGGGCATGCCTGACGGCTGTTAGGGATGATACCCGCCAGTTGTTTTACCCTCGAGACGGCCAATGTCCCGGTTAATTATGAAACAATTAGAATTTCGTTGGCACATCCCTGAGGTGTAGTGCAAATTGTTTCTCGGAAACATTTTTTCCTGGAATTTTGATGTTGTTTTTTTTTTGTTTTTTGTTGTGTGTGATTGAATTTGTGAGTGCATGTTTTTAAACTGAGCCATTTTATGTAATTTATTTACTGCTTCAATTATTATTTTGCTTTATTTTTTTTTTCATATAACCATTTATGTGCACACAATAATAACAGACAAGAAGAAAGGTGAGCCATTTTTGAAATCAATTACAATTACCAAATACGAATTTAACATAGAACCACGAAATAAGTAAAAGAAAGTAGGTACCTAAACAACTTATGATTAATGATTTGTATAACTGACAGAACGCTACTGAATAAAGAAATAAAATTCGTGTTTTGATATATTATATTTTTCCCGGGGCTGGTGTGTGGACCTAGCTATTTGTAAATTTTTCCACGGAAACCGGCCCGGAGCAGGCCTGTGTCCCAACAGTGGGAACATTATAGGCTGATTATCTATATATGTTACCGGAAATGTATTAAACCTAGGAATTTTACACAATTCCTAGGAAATATATGCAATTCCGAGCCTACTTAGGAAACGTGTAAAATAATCTTTTAAAGATTCTTTAATACACACATTTCCTGTGAAGTGTATGTATTTCCTAGGAATTGTATGCAATTCCAAGATGATACTAGGAAATATATAAAAAGTAATGCTTTCTGTGACTAAAAGAAATAAAACACTTTTGTAAATTTCTCTAATCATAATAATGATTAAGCTTAACATTCTAAAGCATAAATTTAGCATGCTGCATGTTTTATTTCTAACGTCGTCGTTGTCGATGTCGACGTCAGGTCGACGGAGCCCCGCTGCGCGGGGCTCCTATTTCTGTCTGCAGGGTTTAAAGGAACCTAACCAAACCGAACCTCGGGGTGCCTTGCGCTCGCTCGTGCATCCACGTCGCCGCGTCGTCTAGTTGCACAACATATTGATATTTTTAAGATTTCCTAGGAAAAGTGCATATTCAAAAATATATCATAGATTTCCTATCTAATTTTTGGGAATTGTACACATTTCCTGGGAATTGATTAGAATGACGGATTGCACACTTTTCCGTTACATATATAAGGTTAGTAATATAATGTATTATACACATAATGGAGTATGTAAGGTCTGTGGCAGGCGGCGGTATTTTTGCCTACCCCCGTGGGAATAAGGCATGAGTTTATATATGTGTATGTATGTATGCACATATACTTTCCGGGATAATGATGGTGACAACCGCATCAAAATCCGATGCGTAGTTTAGGAGAACAATGTGGTCACACAGACAGACACGAAAAGCGACTTTAATTTATATCATGTTTGTACAGATATAGATAATCTGCGTTCGCGATTTTTATTTGTCAAAAATGTAAAGAAATATGAATTAATGGAAAAATTTACTTTAATTCCTACACAATAAAGTTCAGTTTTCGGTACAACTTCAAACATTTTTATAACTTTTTCGATAGTGCTAGTCACTCGGAAATCAATTTAACCGTCATTGAAATAAAGTTGATATTTGACGCAAATTTAACACGAAAATATGTACCTATGTCATCATCTGTCTAGCCTTTTCCCATTTATGTTATACCAGAATTTTACAAGGAGCGACTGCCTATCTGACCTCCACAACCCAGATACTGGGTAATACGATACCCCTTGCTAAGACTGGTTGTCAGACTTTCGGGCTTCTGACGACCCGTAACGGCTGTCAAAGATCCACGAATGACAACCGGGACCAACGACTTAACGTGCTTTCCGAGGCACGGAGGTACGTAAAGACGGTCACCCATCCACAGACCAACCGCGGCAAGCGTAGCTTAAGCTGATTGGTCGACCCGTGCGGCTGTTATTACTAAGCTACAAGCCACTCTAACGAAAAAAAGAATCAGCAACGCGAAAACCGTTTGCTGACGCAGCCATGAGGTCCTCACGTGATAGACTATTAAAAATATTACCGCATCTGTAAAAATCTATATATAAAAGAAAGTCGTGTTAGTTACACTATTTATAACTCAAGAACGGCTGAACCGATTTGGCTGAAAATTGGCTAAAAACTTTTTATCTTTTTTTTACTTATAGGAGTAGGGTAGGAGTAGAGTAGGAGTAAGTTAGGAGTAGGGTAGGAGTAGGGTAGAAGTAGGGTAGAAGTAGGGTAGGAGTAGAGTAGGAGTAGGGTAGGAGTAGGGTAGGAGTAGTGTAGGAGTAGCGTAGGAGTGGGGTAGGGGTAGGTTAGGGTAAGGGGTAGGACACTACGCGAACGAAGTAGCGCCGGGCAGCTAGAAATAATTTATATGGCAAAACAACGTTTGCCGGGTCAGCTAGTCCTTTATAAAAACACGGCTGAACCCTCCCAATCAATACCACGCATTTGACTCCCATACATTTTCAGTAACGATGTATTCTGGAATTACATTTTTCACACACCTTAGCACCATTTCCGGGTCCCCAAGCACCTTATCACTTTACTCCGACTAAATTCAATTTGACATATCCGAACGCGAGAAAGGAAGTGACGTCAGCCGTCACCAGCGGCCATCAATCATAACATGACAAAGTAGACGCTTCTATCTGATGCTACTTAATGACCGTTATGCTGTGATTTTTGCAAAAATACTCTTCCCATCTCTTCTTCTCTTTGGCAATTTTCTATGAGAGTGAAGGAGACAGATAGTGTTTTGGCAGTTCAGCGAAGTGTAGTTAACAGAGTCGCCCGAAGCGATGTTCTTTTTTAAATTTATCGTAATCTTTTTGTTGGGTTTTCTCTAATCGTAGATGTCAGTTGTCATAATCGCTTTCGTTGTCTTTTGTTTTTTTTTTTTGGAGTAAATGGCGTTTAGGCTTTATTTGCTAGGGAAGCGATAAGAAGTCGTCGTGCGTGTGTCTTCCTTTTTAAGGAGCGTTTAAGTTGTCACAGAAAGAAGTAGAGATTAGCTGACTATTAACGTGATTTGAGCCAGACAGGCGCGACGAGACGGTGAGACGTGATCTGGTACAACAATTTCCAAGAAGTTTTCATAGAAATTGTTCGGTTAGAGTCGCGTCGCCAATCTACGGACGTTTAAATTACTCAGTTAACAATGATTGTACTTGTAATATTCCCAGTCTCTTAGTGGAACATGAAACATGAAAGAAAGAAAGAAAGAAAATACGTTTATTTGCGGTAAAAAAAAAAAATAAGAAAGGGTTGGGGGAAACATGCGTAACATCCACGCAAAACGGCTATCGCTCAGCATCATGCTGCGACCCTATGTAAGACAGAGCCCCAGCGCTGGTTTTCAGCGACAGCCGGTGCCGACGTATTGACGTCGTCCGGTGCAGCATATGACTAACTATTGCTACCATAAACATGGTTATTGGTAAAACATGAACAACCTCTTAAGAGGTCATTGCACTCATTATTATGAACAACTTTTACTATGGGGCCAAACCTGAAATCGCGACAAAAATATCAGCTTTTCCCTACATTTACGTTCGTATAACTCGTCAAAATGTAGGGAACAGCTGATTTTTTAGTAAAAGTTGTTCATAATGATGAGTACAATGACCTCTTAAGAGGTTGTTAATGTTTTACCAATAACCCATTAACAACCTCTTAAGAGACATTGACAAACTTTGTCTTTTGAATACACTCAAAACTTAATCAAATCAATAGTTTTCATTTTACTCGCAAAAGCTGCTAAAATACATGAAGGGTCAGCTATGGTATCCATTCTTCATTATTAAAATAATCCATGAGGTATAAATTTAATCCATTAAGGTCGGGTAATTACAGAAATGGGGTCATCAGAAAACAATGTACGATATCTAAATAGACTATTGAACCTTTTGGCAACGACTTGAATATTATCTGCCTAGCCTTTTCCCGACTAAGTTTTGTTCGGCTTCCAGTCTAACCGGATGCAGCTGGATACCAGTATTTTACATAAAGCGAGTACCTATCTGACCTCCATAACCCAGTTACTGGGTGATACGATACCCTTGGCAAGTCTACGACCGCGAGTTCAGTGCTCTCTAGCAATGTACACCACGTAACTAAAGTTTCTGAAACTTATATGAAAAAGCAACGCTGCCAAAGCTTTTCTGTCTGTTTACAATTCGTATTGAAAAAGTTCAATGTACTTTCTTACAACTTCGTATCCACTAGTTGTTGATAGAAGCTTACGAAGGGTTTTGTTCCCTTGGTAGAATAATATTTAACCATTCGATTGTACAAATGTGCTGTAACGCATGCGTGTGTTGAAACGCTAGTTTTATTAAGTACCTGGTACTTATTGACAGGCCTACGCTGTCCTCCCATACCTACTGTAATTTGAAAACATTGTAAAAGTCTATTATTTTTAAAAGAGTTGCACGTTGAGTTTCTTGCCGATTCTTCTCTGCCGAGCTTCTGACGTTTCCCGTAACCTAAATACTTATAAATGGCGCTATTTTATTTACAGAATTTAATCAATTAAATCAAACTACCGTACCTCAAACAATATTTCAGCAAACTCGCGAGCCAAAACAACCAACATACACAAATACTCATACAGCCACACAAAATGGGCCACACTATTCGAGATCTTGGCTGGAACTTGGGAATTGGGCGCGTGACAATGGCTCGATGTCCCAACTTGAATATATCTCTCATATTTTACTTTGTAAACGTTTCGCTTTTGTTTTTAGTGCAGTGCTGCTATTTTTTTTTGGGCGAATCCGAATGTGTGCGACGTGGAATTTATTGTTATGGTTCTCGTATGGTGTTTTAAAGCTAGGGGTTTCAACGTTTTTTAGATCATATTCCGTAGCATTGTTACGTTTTTTAATAGTGGCTAACTTTGTTGTTTTGCGACACACACATAAAAGGATAACAACAAAGTTAGTTACTATAGGGAGGGAGGCTACGTCATGGATGGGAGGACAGTATTAATAAAATAGCTGGTGTTACTCGAAAGAGGATGACAAGCTTTATGAGAGGCCTTTGCGGAAAGCCAAGACAATCGCGATGCCGGTGTCAAAATTTAATAATGATTATTTTAAGTTTAATTAGTTAATTTATACTGTAGTAATTTATCTTCCACGACTTCGAGTGTAGCGTCTCTAATCTTTATGAGAGTGGGTGTTACATGGGCATTTGACATGACCTTCGTTTTGTCCATGTACATTTCGAGTATGTTTGCCTAGGACAAACTGTCCAGTTAGGTAGGTCTAACTTCGAGAAAGAAGTTGAATCCGACTCGGCTGGGCATTCCTCTTTCTTTCTTTCTTTCTTCTAGTTACTGGGTAACACGATACCCCTTGGTAAGACTGGTAGTTAGACTTTCGAGCTTCTGTCTGCCCGTAACGACTGTCAAAGATCCACGAAAGACAGCCGGGACCAATGGCGTTTTTTTTTTGGATGGGAAATCATCGAATGACTCCTCCCGCTCTGGGTGGAGCGGAAGGGAGTGTCAGACTCTTACTGACTAAAACCCACCCGTGTTCCTTCCTAAGCCCTTTATGTTCCGGGCCAGCGGTAACCCTTTCGGACAATCCCGCTGACCCGACAGGCTTCGGCCCTAAGGGGCCCCTCCTCGATGCTGACATCGAGAAACACATACGCGCCGTCCGGCATGGGCCTGGTCCTGATCGGATGGTGAGCTACCCATTACTCTCCGCCCGCAGGCCCGCGCCTACGGTGGCCGGGAGTCGTCACGCGGCTCCCGACGCCCGGAGCGTCTCACGCGGCGGCTGGGACGGGAGGCTCTCTCCCTGCTGAGCCTTCCCGCCACCTCCTTCGCTAGCATGACTGCTTCGCAGAAGGAGGTGACTGCCTCCCACTCCCTCTCGCCCCGGACCATGACTTGCACCAGGGCTGGACGTGAGAGGTCGCCGCCGCTGCCGATCGCCTCTACGAGGACACGGCGGTGCTCCGCCCATGCGGGGCAGACCTCCACCGTGTGCTCCACCGTGTCCTCTGGGCGATCCTGGAAATGGTGACACCCGGGCGTTTCCTCCCGCCTGATGATGTGCAGGAACCTCCCGAAACTTCCGTGTCCGGTGAGGACCTGCGTCAGGCGGTAGGTGAGGGCGCCGTGGCGCCTCTCTAGCCACTCCTCAAAGAGGGGTCTTATCGCCGCTATCGCGGCGTGCCCTGCGCTGGGTTGCGACAGTCGCTCTTTCCATGCCGCCATGAGATCGCGCCAGAGATCCGTCCGCTCCGCTGCGATTTGCCGCGGAAGCGGATCCTCCCCCGGGCGTAGTGCCTCTGCGCGCCACTCATACAGGCGCGCGAGGACTATCGCCTCCAGATCCCATGGCGGCAGTCCGGCAAGGAGGCTTGCCGCCTCGCCCGAGATCGTGCGGCGTGCTTTCCGAGGCATGGAGGAATCTCGGTATGTAAAGATGGTCACCCATCCACAGACCAACCGCGGCAAGCATAGCTTAACCTGATCGATCGACATGTGCGGCTGGTGTTATTTAGCCACGGGCCTCTCGAACGTGTTGCTCAAACGGATAGTTATTATTATTATATTAACTTTGTTGTTTTAATTGTTTTAGTAATTCTACTTTTGCTCGGGTCGATGTCGGGGTCTGAATAGTCTGTAGACAACTTTTGTTCCTGTCGGAGTGTTGTGTTCGGTAGAGCAGCGTCGTGTTGCGGCCTGTTGAGACTCTGCCTAATGACAGGTGATTCGTCCGAGGAAGATGATCGATCAGTCTACACACACACATACTAGGACACTGTTGTTACGAGTATGTCACTATAAAGCTCTATTGTAACGTACTATGTGTGTACTCTTTGTACGTCTGTGGCTATGTTAATAATCACCACTGCTCTCAAAACGGCGAGGAAAACATCGTGAGGAAACCGGCATGTCCAAGAACAAAAAAATCGAAGACATGTGACATCTACCAACTCGCACTGGGCTCGCGTGGTAGATTAGGTATAGCCGACTCCCTCTCGAAGAGGATTAAAAACTTCTCAGTCTGAGTAGAAATAACCTTAGAATAATAATAACCCCCTTAACAAACATCTTTTTAACATAGGCACCGCAGACAGCCCCCTCTGCAGGGGCTGCCTTGACGCCGAGGAATCAGTCACCCACGTCATCCTGGAATGCGAGGCCGTGGCTTCTCAACGTGCCGAAATCCTCGGAACAATGAGGTCGCTCCGTGGAGCCTGTGAAGCTCCCAGGAAGCTTCTGTGCTTTTCGGCGGAGCTAGGCTGGCTTTGTTAGCCAGAATCCCCACGCACAACGGACCGAATGGGAGTCTAAGTGCGGAAAAGGGAGCCCCATCATCATCATCATCATCCCTCTCGAAGTGAGGAGGCCTGTGTTCAGTGTTGCCAACCTAACCGAAGCATAAAGCAGCAGATCAGACTTAAAAAAACAGCAGAAAACAGTAAAACTTTAAAACATTAGTCTACTACTTTTTAAGAATTGAAAGGAGATGGCATTTTTTGGCATTACTAATTTTGGAAAGCTACAGAATTCAAAGCTATTTTTAAAAAAAGCGCTTATTTTTATGTACTGATAGCCAGATTAACTTTATTATTGACAATGGGGATAAAATCTCGATAAATATGAGTAGGTAACTTGATTTGATCGAACACAGAGCGGCCGGATACAAGGTCTTTTTTTATTTTTTTACTGACTTCAAATAAAGGAGGTTTTACACCGCATTATATTGTAGTCTTTGTTTCAACCTCCTTACCCCAAACATGAACACCCACTAAAACCCATAAACATGACTCTTTAGAAGATGACATTTCACGTCATGTTATTTATTTTATTTCGACAACTTCACAAGTCACATTCATAGATAAAAATACTAAACGTACAAGTCACATTCGCTCGCTCGCTACTGTTTTGTGCTGGTGTAAATGTTTTGTGCTCCCAAAGTTTTACGTGGATCTTTTCAACGACCTGGCTTGCTTTTGGATTTCGAAGACCCCTACGACATTTTTTAATCTAAGCCCCTACCTTTCTGAACAACCGTTGCGAGACTTGGACCTCTATGTGTTTGTGTGTATAACATTACAAGTCAACGTGATGACAACCACGGACCGCTGCCTAAACTATAACTATACTATCTACCTTCTTGTACCGTTGGGCACCGACAGGTGTGTGTCAATTGTGGATCTTCTACAGCACATTCCAGAAATCACCAATTACGGACTGATTCGGACAGAGAACGAGGCATATATAAAGTGATTCGAGAATGGAATGGTACTTGGCATGGGCACGGCATCAAGCTAGCCTGTCTCCCCCTGCACCTTTCTTAGATAATATATTGCTAATATATGATGAATAAAATATTATGATTAAATACCTACTGGTTTTTTATTGTACCTACAATAATCCTGTCATCCTTAGGTAATTACCATTAACAATATTATATGCTTAGATTCCGATAAGTGAGTCTTTAAAGTCTCCTGAGTTTTCTGTGATTACCTACTAACGTTTAATTAAAACTGACAGAGTACACTTAGGCTGCGTTTCCACCAGAGATGAGCGAGGGTGCGTAGGTTAAAACTAACCAATAACAACGCTAACTTAGTTCAAGCTATGAAAATGAAGCGATGTTATTGGTTTGTTTCACACACATCCCTCGCTACGCATCCTCGCACATTTCTGGTGAAAACGTAGCCTTAGACTGCCATTAGGTCTATATTATGATCAGTGAGTAAATCTTTGAATTAAACAAACTTCAACAACTAGTTATCATTTTTCAAGTTGCATACAATAAACATTTCTGCGTTAAAATAGTAATAGAAGTAAAATAACCTAAAATGAATGCACTTAACCTCACTTTCACAAAAATTAAGATTTCTCTTGAACCCCATTGTTATTATTTTTTATTTATTTTTTTAACAAAAGCTCTTAATATTCCCTTTCAAACTATGCTACTTTTATTTTTGTAGTAACTAAAAAAGTTTAATGCCAGCGTTCTATGAACTTCTGCCATTCTCCTTTAGTATGTTAAAAATTAATTTGAATAATTGACAAATTCTAAGAAATATTCTTATAAATAATTATTTATCAATTTCTCTGTCTTCGATATTTTCTCCTCGTTTTTTTTTTAATTAAAATTAAGTATACATACTTTTATTGAATTTATTCGTAGGCTTTTCAATGCATTAAATGTATAGCATTCCTTTATTTCTGTTTTATGTAATGTGCCTTTGAGTCTCGTCGTGGACATTTTATGTCTTTAGTTTTCAAAATGTTTACTGCTGTTTTATTAGACATAGATAAAAATTAATTCGGATACATACATGCATATCATCAAGCTGTATTTTAACCGGAGGTTATATATATCGTTTTAGACGAAATCTCTAGTAATTATTATGATAAATAAAAACAGTAGAAATTGGTACTTAAACAGAAAACAGGGATGTCATGGTGAAAACAGTAAATCTACTGTTAAAACAGTAGGGTTGCCAACACTGCCTGTGTTCTAGCAGTGGAACATTTTAGGCTGATCTTTGCTTACGCTAATCACATGAATACGTGTTGTGTCAGTGAGCAAGTGTGTCATCGTGTGTATTTTTGCAAGGGTTTTATTAGATTTCAGCAATACAGCAACATGTTGCTTTGATATTTACCCTGTTAAATATATTCGTTTTACTTTGTATTAGAAACTGATCCTAATGTAATTGGAAAACATTCTAGCTGATTAAGGCTACAAAGGCTTTTATAAATTAAATAACCCAATATTCAATCACATTTGGAAGGGGCTCGTGACTTATAACAGCCACATGGATTGATCGATCTGGTTAAGCTACGCTTTCCGCGGTCGGTCCGTGGATGGGTGACCATCTTTACTGAATACCGAGACCACTCCGTGCCTCGGAAAGCACGTTAAGCCGTTAGTCCCGGCTGTCATTCTTGGATCTTTGACAGTCGTTACGGGTCGTCAGAAGCCCAACATTCTGACAACCAGCCTTACCCAAGGGGTATCGCGTTACCCAGTATTTGGGTTGTGGGGGTCAGATAGGCAGTCGCTCCATGTAAAATACTGGTATTCAGCTGCATCTAGTTAGACTGCAAGCTGACCCCAACATAGTTGGGAAAAGGTTAGGATAGAAATTCAAACTTCTTCAACATTCGTAAATTAAAATTCAATAAAACAAAAACTCTTCCTATTACTGAATAATATTGAAAAACAAACTACAGAAAATTGGCGCAAGAAAATACATTCCCGTATTCAATGGCGCTTACAGTTTAAATATGAAACTTAGCAAAGGAACTCTTTATTGAGCCAATATTTACTTGTTACAGGTACACTGGCGAGGGGCCAAAGCTGTACGTTTAATAAGTGACCGTCTTTATCACTGTGCTACGGAATTTATGAGTACATTTCGCTGTGAGGTGAGTACATGGTTTTAAGGGTTTTAGTATATTAGTTAGAGGACATAAATTACAGGTTTCTGTCCAGTGGCAACGGCCGCGACTAAAGGCTCCTTTAAACAGGCGCGACGCGCGATAAACGCGATTATGTCGCGTGTCGCGCCTGTTTGTAGGAGTCTTTACGAGTTGTAGGTCGAGGGTACGATACCAGGCAGGCACTTCACTTGATGTAAAATTATTTCACCACCACTGCTCTCAAATGGTGAAGGCAATAAAAAGCATTATATATATATCGGAGCAGGTAGGTTTAGTGTATGTCGTTATTAGGCATATTTTAACTACTGTGGGCGTAATGTGGGTAGTGTTGGTTATTGCGCAATAGAAAAACGGTTTGCAGTTCAAATCAGATTATAATTTTATGAACAATAATTAATCACATTAGCAAATCACATACGTAGGTACATGACACAACTACGATACACAGTAAAATAATTATGCACAGTAACAAAGTAATTGCGAACAAGTCGTAGGATCGATTACTGTTCGTATAGTAATAATTGAAGCCAACTCCGACATATATATTTTTTTAAATGTATTTTATTTGCCCATAATTATTGTAATTAGTCATAATTGGGTAATTTGGTGCCACTGGTAACAATGGTGACAACATTTGGAGGTAGGTTTACTTAATCCAGTAATGTTGTTTTACCTCATTGCAGACAGTGAGTAAGTAACAATCACACTAATATTATAAAGGCGAAAGTTTGTGAGTCTGTGTGTGTGTGTGTGTGTTTATATGTTTGTTACTTCTTCACGCTCAAACGGCTGGACTAATTTTGATAAAATTTGGTATGGAAATAGCTGACACCCTGGACTAACATATAGGCTACTTTTTATCTCGATATTCCCACAAGATCGAAACTTATGCGGGTGAAACCGCGGGGCGCAGCTAGTAAGTAAATAAAAAGTAAGTGTAAATATCTGCGGGCCTGCGGGCGGAGAGTAATGGGTAGCTCACCGTCCGATCAGGACCAGGCCCGTGCCGGACGGCGCGTACATGTTCCACGCGCGCCTCAAAGAGATGTCAGCATCGAGGAGGGGGGCCCCCCCTTAGGGCCGAAGCCTACCGGGTCAGCGGGATTGTCCAAAAGGGTTACCGCTGGCCCGGAACATAAAGGGCTAAGGAAAGAACAAATAGTCTGACACTCCCTTCCGCTCCACCCAGAGCGGGAGGAGTCATTTGATGATTACCCATCCAAAAAAAAAAATGTAAATATCTAATTGAATAATATTAGTATATTTTAAGTCATAGAAATAAAACTAAAAGATTCTATAATCTGTGACTGTACTAATAATGAAATTGGGCAGTGGGTCCAGTCGACCTATTCAAAATGTGATTGTGTTGAGTGTTCCCGCAGGTCCTGTTGTCCAAAGACTCCTAGAACCAAAAATTCGAAGACATGTGACATCCGCCAACCCGCACTAGGCCCGTGGTGGATAATGGCCCACTCCCTCTCACAGAGAATCGGTCTGTGTCCCAGCTATGTGGGAACATTATAGGCTGATTATTATACCCTACCAACCCAAAGCCGAAGTTGGATGCCACCAACTCCCATTCCAACAATTTGCACCAGAACAATAAGGTGCCGACACTATATTGCCCGATACGATATTAAACCTCCAAGCAATACGTTCCACCATTAATAATTCACAGTTTCCAGGATGTTGTTCAGTTCCAACGTTAAATTGGATTAAGTGCATGTTTGCAGTTTGCACGAAGCTTACACTATACATCTTACTGGAGTAATAGAACCATCAAGTGCTTTAGTAAGGCCGGTGTGCCTTGGACAGACTGCAGTCTTGTAGAATGGGTAATCTTTTCACCGAAACTTGAATGAATGGCACGGTTGGTTCAGTGAATGAACGATCGTTATGAGATTCATGGCGTGTAAATACAGGGTGGCTAGAGACAAACAAAAAAAACAGTGGCACTCCGGGAGTGCCGACAGAAGTGAAAACAAAACAAACAGAATACTTTGCCATCACTCACTGACATATCGGATATACATTACAACCGAGTATATCCCGAGGACAGCCGAACACAACCGAAGCGGGTATTTTTTATACCCGACGAAAAATTTCTACGCTACGGTCTAGTGCTGACTTTATGGTTACAATTTGCGCGTTGATGCATCTGACAATAGGTTTCACTCAGTTTCACATGTTAACATTTTTTTTTCTTTACTTTTTTATATTGGTTTGCTCTTGACTCTAGTCTAGGTCAGAGGTGACAGAGACAAAGTCATCATTGTCAACATTAATAATAATTAAGAGAAATGAAAAACTGATTATTTCAGTCTAGTTACATTTATGTATGTACATACGCCAGCACATCAAGCTACTACAATCTGTAAAATTTCTTTAATAGATTTTCAACTTTATCGCTAAAGCATAAGGTTCGAAGTTGATAGGGAGAATTCGGCAGTTTCGGGTAGCTTGATGTGCTTGCGTCTGTACTATAGCTAGAGTGCAAAAGTAGTAAGTACCAAAGTGTTACTTGAGACATGAAATACGAAAAATCTGTAGATACTATGAAACACTATTTTCATTTTGACTGCCTCATTGGTCGAGTGGTCGCAAGGAGTTCTGCTGAGCAAGAGGTACTGGTTTCGATTCCCGGGCCGGGCCAAGTTTTATTAGGTTTTTCAATCAGGACTTACGGTGCCTTATCGGCACAAAGGCACCGTAAGTCCTGATTGAAAAACCTAATATTGCGCGATTTTATCGTGTGTCGCGCCTGTTTGGTGGAGCCTAAACACGGACTATCTTCGCCATATTTATAATTCATAATGTTATCCTTCTATGATTCTGCCAAAGTGACCTTTTGAGGGCCCTCTGATGTTAAGTTATAAAACAATCTGTACATATTACAAAACACTACTTTCATTTTCCCAAACAATTCCACTAACCAATACCCACTTACCGTGATTACCTAAACGCTGTAACTACAACGGTGCGCCAACAATGAGCGTTACAACACATGTGCGCCAAAATAAAAGGCCCAACTAATACGATTAACTATATTATACGAATACCTTTTAAGGGGCTTTCTGGACCTAAACACAAAAAACGCAAATTTTAGAAACAATAAAAGTATATGATCGACTACAGTAAACAAAATCAGAAAAAATATATGATATTTTTCAGTATATATGCTAGGTAGTTAGTGTGTTGAAAACTTAATACACAACTAATTTGATACTATAGAAAAAAAAACATGAAGATACCTCTAAAATATTATTTCTGCACTAATATAGATACAATCATTCTGATTTTTTGTCAGATTATTCTACAAGCAACATACTAAAATACCAGTATTTCATTTTTTTGTCCAAACAATAGATTTTTTGTAATTAAATAATTGATTCATATTTTGCGATAAATTACCATCAGTCAGTGTCATCGCGCTTCTCTTTCTTTTCTATGCAGTCCGACAGTGACCGCGCTCTAGGTCATGTAAGCCCCTTAACCACATTATATTATTGTACCTACTAAGTGATCTGAGCCAATTTTGTTTTCGTTCATTCTCCTGGGGCTGTGTATGTTAAATTAAGTAGTACCTACTTACATTCGTTCTTGAAGTATCTTAGAGATAATTGTTTTCGGTCTTGATTTGGGTAAGTGTTGGTAACAAGAAGTGGTCCAGTGCGGGTTGGTAGATGTCACAGGTCTTCGTTTTTTTGGTTCTAGGCCATACCGGTTACCCCACGATGATTTCCTTCACTGTTTTGAGAGCATTGGTGATGAAATAATTTACACAAGGTAAAGCGCCTGTCTGCACGCGTAGCATGAGCACCGGTTTGTCGACGGAAGAGTAGACAAAGATGACGTTCCGTGTAGACAGTACGACGGCAGCAAAGTAGAAAGAGTCAACTGCACTTTTTACGAAATTCACTCTTACTTAATTCGACTCGGAATTCTTTGTTTTGTCATACGATTTTTTTTTTCTTTTTGACTCTTAATTTTTACTGATATTAAGTTACATTATAAGGAGGGGTACCCGGTCAAATACGCTTGCCGCGGTTGGTCCGTGGATGGGTGACCATCTTTACATACCGAGACCCCTCCGTGCCTCGGAAAGCACGTTAAGCCATTGGAATTTTGGGAATTTTGTTTTTTTTTCGTGGGATTTTGTAGATGACCGTATATACTTTGTGGCCGTCGAGTAGAAAGTTTTCTACTGTCTTTAGCGATTACAAAATCTCTTCACTAGCTTAGACAACTGACAGTTGTCAGTGTGATTTTGACATTTGGGATAGAAAACTTTCTTCTGAAATAGTCTACATAAAAAAGGACCTAGACAAAGATCGTTGGAAACGAATGACAAAATGACAGATTGTAGAAAGATTTCTAGGCGGTATGTCAAAAATAAAGAAAAGAAATGTCACTTTGTATAGAAAGCAATGTGTCTACTCTTCGTAGAGATAGAAGTGTTCATGCTACGCGGTCCATGTAAAATACTGGTATTCAGCTGCATCCGATTAGACTGAAAGCGGAAGCCGACCATAACTTAGTTGGGAAAAGGCTAAGTATGTTGATTTTTTTTTTTTTGCCTGCCTCTGCTGTCCCACTGCTGGGCAAAGGCCTCCCCCAAATCCTTCCAGGAACTCTTTTCCCGCGCCACCTCAAACCAGCCCTCGCGGTACGCGTCCAGGTCATCTCGCCATCTCTTTCTGGGCCGGCCTCGGCGGCGCCGTCCATCTTCAGGCACCCATTGTGTGGAGATTTAAGCCCAGCGGTCATCGTGCATACGGCTGATATGACCCGCCCAATCCCATTTGAATCTTGCAGCCCTTCTTTCCTACATCCAGTATACCCGTTTTGGAACGCAGCGTGGTGTTCCGAATTCTGTCCTAATCAATTAATTATTCTTCTCCAGACAAACTGTTTTAACTTACATATTATTATTAGCCTGTGATGTCCCACTTCAGGGCAAAGGCTTCCCTACTCGCTTTCCACTTCTCTCTGTTCAAAGCTGCTAAGGACCAGTTTTGTTGAAGTAGTCCAGCTCATCCCGCCATCTCCGTCTGGGCCTGCCACGATGTCGTTTGCCATTAAGAGGGACCGACATTGGGTCGTTAGTTTGGCCCATTGTTCGTGTGACATGCGGCAGATGTGTCTTTCATAATTACTTTCAAATGATAGCCGTAATCATATGTGTGTTGTGTTAAAAAGGAAGTAATTGCGTTATAATGCACCACCAAGTCTCTGCGTTGCATTGCACTGCACTGTGGTTGAGTAAAGCAAGCATTCACAAGAATTTGGTATAAAGACACAATATTTATTTATTTTTACTTAAGGTACTGAAACAGATAGATACCTACTCAAACTAAGCCAGGGCTTGTATTTAGTCATTCCTCAAACGTGGAGCAATTTAGGGAGATCTTATCAACGTTAATGTCGTGGCGTAAATTGTATCTCTAGTAGTACAATGCAATTTGATGAAATGTGGAAGAGACCAAAAATGCTATAATTCATCATCATCATCATCATCATTTCAGCCGAAAGACATCCACTGCTGGACATAGGCCTCCCCCAAAAGGGAGAGGGGGGTTTGCCGTAATCACCACGCTTGGCAGGTGGGTTGGCGATCGCAGTATGGTATGGTGGTGGAATGCATAGAACGCTGCTGCCCATTCTCCGGTATGCCCCTTAGTCGCCTTTTACGACACCCACGGGAAGTATGGGGTGGTGCTATTCTTTAAGTCCGGCACCACACAGACAGTCACAAAAATGCTATAATTATTTTTCTAAAAAAAAGCCCAAATATAAAATCTTTTGTCCCAGCTATGCAAAGAATCCGAAAAAAAGAACTTAAATGCAATTCTCAGACTCCCAGCGCGCCTTACCGACTTAATCCAACAGCGATACTGAAAAAATAAAATAACTAAAAAACTGAATGAAGGAAGAAAGATTAAATTACAAGATTTTGTAGCCTCTACCAGCTTCTACAAGGCATTTAAAAATGGCAGCTGTTGCCAAGTGTTCTGGCAAAAACAGGGACGCAACGGGAATATTTTATTAGGAGGCAAATATGGCTTACATTATAATGCACGAACATTTTTAGGAGGTGTAATTATGCGGAACAAATGTAATAATACTTAGCTCTTTAATTACAGCGTGCAATTCTCTGGTCTTTACCGCTTCTTTTTAGGGTTCCGTACCCAAAGGTTAAAAACGGGACCCTATTATTAAGACTCCGCTTTCTGTCTGTCTGTCTGTCTGTCTGTCACCAGACTCTATCTCAAGAACCGTGGTAGCTAGACAGTTGAAATTTTCACAGCTGTCACCAGGCTGTGTCTCAAGAACCGTGATAAATGATAAATGATTTTATTTTTGTAAGTAGGTTTGTACAAACACTTTTACACGTCAATCATGTTTTTTTTTAAACTATATGAGGTCGGCGTTTCCTATCTGACTACTCTGAGAAGAAAGGCCGAAACAAACTCAGTGGTTACAGTCTCTTTTAAAGTCCAGACATAATCTTGGTCAGGTTATATGAAGACTATGTAGATCGCTGTCTGAGATGGTCTTTTGAGGAAAGAACCACACAGATTGAGAGTACCTGTCCAGTCAGTGCACGCATTTGTCAGAAATCGTGCAGCTCAACTCAAGACTTAAGGAGCTCAACGATTGCTATGATTGCTATTGAATGATAGCTAGACAGTTAAAATTTTCACCGATGATGAATCATCATCATTTCAGCCGAAAGACGTCCACTGCTGGACATAGGCCTCCCCCAAGCACCTCCACTTCGACCAGTCCTGAATAGAATAGAATAAAATAAATATTTCCATACAGCAAAGGTGTTTTTTTCCGGCGTTTTGCCTTGTGGTACGGAACCCTTCGTGTGCGAGTCCGACGCGCACTTGGCCAGTTTTTTTCAGCTACTGGGTTCTCTTTTGGTTTCTCCTTTAAATTACCGAATTCTTTTACATTACCTAGTTAGGTTGGGGGATATAGTGGGGGTTTGTGGCTAAGTAATAACAGTTAACAGTCGCAGTGAATCAAGCTACCCGACACTGTAAAATTTTCCCAATCTACTTTGAACCTTAGGTTTTAGCGATAAAGTTGAAAATCTATTAACGACATTTGACAGATTGTAGTAGCTTGATGTGCTGGCGTCCTTACATACCTACTATAAAGATTCCATTTACTAGGTACGCCTTTCATTGACTTGAATGTACCCTGGCGGCTGAGAGTATGTCATGCTCACTCAAATGTATCGCTGATGGTGGCGCGTGTGTTGGATCATTTAGCTCCCTTCAAAATGGTTGAGCTGAATGGGGGTGCTAATACATGCGTCATGAAGTGGCACTGTCAGTAGGGACTGGTCATCAGTTTGCTGCCATGGCTTATTTTAATTTAATTTAGATAATATTTGAATTGTTTTTTTTTTTCGTCTTTTCATCACGGACGCTTTTAACGTTCTATAATCTATATCGTTCTCACATGCTTTCTTTTTTACATGAATGATGTAAGCAAGACTTAGTAACCGTATTACTTTGATTTAAAAAAGTGTCCATGGAGTTTCTTGCTCGTTCTTCTCCATAGGTATCTACGCTTTGGAATGGGCAACTAGCTTCATTTTTCTGATTGACCGACCCCTTGACAATTCAAAAGTGCCTGTAATTGGTTTAATTGAAATAAATGCTTTGAGTTTGAGTTGAATTTTGAATTTAACTCCAGGCACTTCAAGCCTCAATAAACAGCTTCTCTTCTTCGATTCTCTTCTCTTGAAAACATTAAAGAAAAACAAACTAGAATCGCGGAAAAAACCGGATTCACAATCTGAGTTAACACGATAAGTAAACAGGTTAGAATAAGGAAAACGGGGAAAAAATACTTCTGAAAGAAAATTGTATAAGCGTATTCCGTTGCTTAGGTTTTTTCCTATCTAAGTGAAACCGGATCTTGAGGCAGTACTTTCAGAATGTTTTTGTGTAGTTATATAATGTAATAAAAATCACGTTTATTTGAACGTAGTTGTGTTAAGAGATTCTTGACGAAGATTTTGTCTGTTAAAGTTCAACTATTAGGTATATATATTTATGATGGAAAATTCACACATGGTCTAATTAAATTAGCTAGAAATACTCCGCATACTAATAGCGTTATAGCTTTCCTAATAGGCGAGAACTTTAAGGGGGCGTGGCTTGGCACCGCTGCAGGATTTAGGCGAATATTTTTTTAAGTGATCAGGCGGAAAAGGCCGCGGTACAAATTAATGTTTAGAATTTAATTGTAATGTTTAATGCAAAACATTTGGAACAAAGTTTATCCGGGTCTTATCTTGTTTAGGTTTAAGAAATAGCTTTCCGTGTTTAAGAGTTTTTCGCTGATGTAAGGACCTAATGACCAGATAAAAGGTCCAAAGTGAGGAGTTTCAATTATAGGCCTACTCAGCCCTCCAGTGAAAACTACTTTTCAGTGATTTGACACAAGAGAAAACAAGAAAAAGAAGAGCTGAAAGATTTTCCTCCAATGATCAGCAATGGGTCACTGACCGTACGATTCTCCAACATAAACTTGTGCCAATATCTCTATGATATTGGCCACAATCGAACAACACGTCACAATCGAACAACACGTCACACTGACGTCACGCAAAATCCATGCATCGCGCAAGTAGAGTTTTCCACGCGACTAGCATAATATACAAACTGGAGATGACAATACAACAATAAATTAAACTTCGTATACCTAAAGACGTTCCCAGACTGCATACAACGGCCATGTTGCTCCGATGACGTTTCGACGGCCGCCATCTTGCATCGGGTTGCATTCATTGTACTCATCATTATGAACAACTTTTATTATGGGACCAAACCTGAAATCGAGAAAAAAAAAAGGCAGCTGTTCCCTACATTTATGTTGAGGGGATCGAGGTGGGGGGGTGGAGGTGGGGTTCAGGGGATCAGACCGGAATAACTCAAAAATTCTATCAAATTTATTCAATAGTTTAGTCACTGGACATTATTTTTCATTTTTAACATTTTCTACATAATGAATTAGTTAACAGGCCAGCTCCGACAGGTAAAGACAACAACATGTTGCCAGCTCGCTACTTCCGTAACCTTCGCCTAAGTTGTTCTTAAATTTTTATTTGCTGATGCGAACTAATGCATATTTATACCTTATGCTTGAGACATAAGAGTCATCAGAATTAGATAAGAAAATAATGCATGCGGAAGTTATTACTACACATGTTACATTTATTATAAACCTGAAAAAAGGTTTCAGGTTTCGGCCATATATTTGTTGGGTCAACAACGCACTGTTGCCGCAATATTTAAATGGTGTTCTTTTTTGTTTACACTTTTATACTATATTTACCTACTATGTTAGAAAAAATCCCTTGTTTAATTTCGCCGTTAGGATTTATTTGATGGTTCCTAAATACTCCTATGCAATAGTATTGTTAGTGTTTTCATTTATTGTTATATTCATCATTTCAGCCGAAAGACGTCCACTGCTGGACATAGGCCTCCCCCAAAAGGGGGGGGTTTGCCATAATCGCCACGCTTGGCAGGCGGGTTGGCGATCGCAGTATGGTAAAGGTGGAGAACGATGCTGCCCATTCTCCGGTACGCCCTACGCGCCTTAGTCGCCTTTTACGACACCCACGGGAAGTATGGGGTGGTGCTATTCTTTAAGTCCGGCACCACACAGACAATTATTGTTGTATTGTCACATCCAAATTATATAATGTACAGACGCCAGCAGTTCAAGCTACCCAAAACTGTCAAATTTTCCCAATCAACTTTGAACATTATGCTTTAGCGATAAAGGTGAAAATCTATTGAAGAAATTTGATAGATTGTAGTAGCTTGGTTGTGCTGGTCTGTACAACGTCCTCACATCAATCGTCGGCCAGTTGCTCATCAAACACACCCGTCTAGTAGGAGGATCCTCCTCCTTGTATGGAGGATGAGTAAACTTTACACCGTGTTCCTCATACCTCTATAAAATCACTTAACGTAATCAGTCTTGAATGTTCTTCAGTGAGAACATACGTCTCACCTTTTTCCAGTGAGAGAGAGTGGACCGTAAACCACGGAAGCCACCGACCTAAACACTAAAAAGTAAAAAAATTAAGAAAAACGAAAATTTTATCAGCCTAGGGTGATTTAAGAACAGTCACATGTGGCAGATGTCTTTGAATTTCTAGTCTAGAACATGTTGGTTTTATCAAGATGTCTTCGTTCACTGTTAAAAATAACTTCAATTAATTTCGCGCGACCGGCAACATCACCCAGTTATTTTTTAATTTTCTTGAGGAGTAATTTTACTGCTGGCAACATTAAGTGCGTTTACATTAAAAGCGGCGTAAGTGCTAAATGGAATGGAAAATTAACTAATGAATTAGGTTTAGTGGCGAAACGCGGTGACATCGGCAAGGTTGTAGGGAAATTAAGGACGGAATTCTTGTAAGTAGGTTCGTTTACATGGAAATATGAAGATGGAATTTAGGTTGTAATATGAAGTTTTCGTGCATCTTAATAGTGGACAAAGTGTAATGTGGTTTGACTTCATTTAGAAGAATGAATAAAATTAAAATATAATAAAATCTAACATATATTTTTGGTATTGTAGCGTTGGCTTTTCAATGGCAAATAGCTAAGTGATAAATATTTCACAATTTTATAGTAAGTTGCTAAGCACATCACTAAAATTTTCAATAGGTTTATGCGTATCTTCATATTTAAAATATTTATTCCACAATTTTCAAGATTGCACCTACCATTGTTTGTCTCTGCATCACCCAACGGTTGACTGGTAGAAAATGTCTATGGCATTCTGTACATTCCTGTACATTTATGTGCTTGAAGTACTAAATAAATAAATAAAATCATGAAACAACACTAGTTTTCTAAGAACACTCGGTCATTTGAACATCTGCTTGCTTAGCTAGCAGAAGCTATTCCCCTGACCCTCAGGATACTGTGTGCTCCAACCTAGGGGTTCTGTAATATCTGCACGCTGCTCCAGTGTGCATATCTATACATATTAAAACTGGCCAAGTACGAGTCGGACTCACACACGAAGAGTTCCGTACCACAAGGCAAAAACGCTGAAAAAAACACCTTTGCTGTATGGGTGCCCTCCTTAAATATTTATTTTATTCTGTTTTTAGTATTTGTAGTTATAGCGGCAACAGAAATACATCATCTGTGAAAATTTCAAGTGCCTAGCTATCACAGTTCTCGAGATACAGCCTGGTGACAGACAGACGGACGGACAGACAGCGAAGTCTTAGTAATGGGGTCCCATTTTTACCCTTTGGGTACGGAACCCTAATAATCAAATTCACTTTTTGTGTATGTCTGTGTGAAATGCCTCGTTTTTAGGGTTCCGTTGCCAAATGGCAAAAAACGGAACCCTTATAGATTCGTCATGTCTGTCTGTCTGTCTGTCTGTCTGTCTGTCTGTCTGTCTGTCTGTCTGTCTGTCCGTCTGTCTGTCTGTCCGTCCGTATGTCACAGCCACTTTTCTCCGAAACTATAAAAACTATACTGTTGAAACTTGGTAAGTAGATGTATTCTGTGAACCGCATTAAGATTTTCACACAAAAATAGAAAAAAAACAATAAATTTTGGGGTTCCCCATACTTAGAACTGAAAGTAAAAAATTTTTTTTTCGTCAAACCCATACGTGTGAGGTATCTATGGATAGGTCTTCAAAAATGAAATTGAGGTTTCTTATATCATTTTTTTCTAAACTGAATAGTTTGCGCGAGAGACACTTCCAAAGTGATAAAATGTGTGTCCCCCCCCTGTAACTTCTAAAATAAGAGAATGATAAAACTAAAAAAAATATATGATGTACAATACCATGTAAACTTCCACCGAAAATTGGTTTGAACGAGATCTAGTTAGTAGTTTTTTTTTAATACGTCATAAATCGTAAACCGCAATTTACCTTTTATTCAACCAACTCAAATATAAAAAAATATAAAAATACATTTAATTTCATAAACATAAACCTTATGCATAAACCCGGATGTTACGGAACCCTCGGTGAGCGAGTCCGACTCGCTCTTGCCCGGTTTTTTAAACTATGCAACGCATTTGGATGCGGTTTTCACCATTATTTAGAGAATTTATTCCGGAAAGTTTATACGAATACATTAATATTAAACTGACATAATATTTATATTAATGAAAATTCGGTAGTTTTTCAAGTCGTAAAAATCGTACGAAACAGGGGCGTGTCGCCAGTCTTTACCTGCGACGGTACGGAGACGGTATATGCGAGATATATGGAGACCGACACCAATGTTGCCATTTATCTCCAAAACCGCTAGTCCGATTTTGATATCTTTTCTTCTCCTTATGTGTATAATGAACCTATGCTCTTTAAAAAGTTTGAAATAAAAAGCATTTTTTTTTTAATCCACGACGGTTAAATGTATTTGCAAAGGGATAAAATAATTTAAAAACCCCCGACTTAAATAATTTATGTAACGAGACTAAACAGATAAATTCATATGGAAGTCGGGGGACCGTTCTGTGGAACACCTTCTTTTCTAAGAGGTTCCCTCGACTGCCCTATGAATTTTTCTTCAAGGAGTTTGTCTTCTCAAGGAGTTTGTCTTCTATTGTAAATGTTCATTTGCCACCATCTTCTATTTCTAGTTTTCTTTCTTCTTTTAATATAATTCACACAGCACACGCAACTTGTAGGTCCGACATTTCAAGGAAGAATGAACGCAAGGTACAACGAAATGTTACCGGTAAATGCACACTCACTGTGAGCATTACGCCGAGCATTCGCAGAAACGTTACATTACATGGAAATGCTTTGGAAACTGAGCTTTTACCTGTATTGTAACATTCGTAACAACGTTACATTACACAGAAATGCTCGATAAAATGCTCTAGTCTATTTTCACCTTAAGGGAGATACAAACTAACATTAACTATCAATGTTTAAACCTAACTCGTACCTACTCGGCATAACCTAAGTTACCATACATTGAACATCGCTAAACTTTAACCTCACGACCAAACTCAATGACACGACACACAGAAACCTTGTAATAATTAAGATCTAGAATCCACCCACCAGTACCACAGAATATATATAGATACAGAACGTCCGCTTCGTACGTCGTGCTAAACGCACGCACACATAGACACGCTTCAGGCATAGCAAGTGCAGGTGCACTGGCTACTTTCATTTGTCTAATGTCTTTTGAAAAAGTAGGTATATTGTAAGGTTCATTCAATTTCACTCATTCATTTTTAGGGTTCCGTACCTACCTAAAGGGTAAAACGGGACCCTAGTACTAAGACTCTGCTGTCCGTCTGTCACCAGGCTGTATCTCATGAACTGTGATAGTTAGACAGTTGAAATTTTCACAGATAATGTATTTTTGCTGCCGCTATAACGACAAATACTAAAAACAGAATAAAATAAATATTTAAGGTGGGCTCCCACACAACAAACGTGTTGTTTTCGGCGTTTTTGCTTTAGTGGGTTTTGTTTTGTCAAAAGTGTTATTGATTTCTTCCATTAGAAATTCTCAGTAGTCGCAAGGGGTCTGAATTTGTGCCCGGTTGATGGCAATAGGCTCATCCCCTATACTATAACATAATTTGGCGACATGTGTGTATACTATGGTACATCTCTGCCTAATCGTTCGAGGAAAACAAGCGTAATGTTTATGTTTCGTTTATTGTTTGGCAGAAATATTATCACTTAAACTGTCAAGTTACTGTATTCTATTAAAAGTAACGCACGGCACAGAACGGCACGTACGCGTCTATGTGTGCGTGCGTTTTCGTTCGTTGCAAGGAGCGGGCCGGGCGGCCTTCTGTACTTCTCTATTCTCTGCCGTACAGTGTTCCACACGTCTAATTGAAACCTCCGACGGTATCTAATGCGATACACCGTAATGGGATTAACCAATTAAACTAGTTTTCCGCTAAAATGGGAGACTCAGAGAATACGGAGGTAGTGAGGTGTTACGTTTGCGCTTTTAATTTTGTTTAATGTGTCTTGCTTAATGTGTAGTTTGTTACTATTAGCTCGGTTGTGTTGGCGCTGAAGTTTTATTTACTTAGCTTATATGTTTTTGTGTCCCACTACTTGGCAATGGTATTCTTTTTTTTTTAGAAGCTTTTATTTAATTTCACCTGTCCCAGTATCTGTCTGTAATCAAATCTTGTAAGTTAAATTTGACCTACTTCCCGGCTTCCGATTGAGCTGAAATTTTGCATGCTTATGTAAATCGGATGACAATGTAATGTTATTTTATTTTTATTAAATCTATGGTCAACAAACCGTTGGTTTTGGCTGTCATTCACAACCTTTTGCCAGTCGTTACCAGTAGTCAGAAGCCTAAAAGTCTGGCTACCCTAACTAATGGGTATCCTGTTACCCAGTAACTGGGTTGTGGAGTTTAGATAGGCAGCTCGTCGCTCTATGTAAAATATTGGTATTCAACTGCATCTGGTTAGAAGAGACTAGGCTGATTGATTGGTCATGTTGATTTTTTTCTAAAAAATTGATCTGTCATCAAATCAAAATTCAATAGTGCCAACCTCAAAAAAGTTAACGCTGCGTTCCAGCTCCACTTTGTGTGATACTAAAAATCGATCTGTCATCAAATCAAAATCCTCAAAAAGTTAACGCTGCGTTCCAGCTCCACTTTGTGCGATACAAATATCTCGAGCATTTCGGGCCTGCTAACTTTTTAGGCTGACAATATTTACAACCCGTCAGCAATATAAATTCAGTGAAAATGCTATTCGAGTGAAATAAAATGGCACAAAGGGATAAACCAATGGTCCAACAGGCCCTTCACAAAGGGCTATTTATCACCCGTCCGCGTACTCTTTCTGAGGGAGAATTGAATGTTGGAAGCAACTCAAACATGAATAAAAACAGTAGCAATAACCAGCAATGGACCACAGTACCCAACAAAAAACGTCCCCTGGCCAGCCCGGAAAATAAGGAAAATCAAAATAAACAATCTAAACTAGATTCATACTGGCTCAGCCAACCTATCGATCTTACAAACAGCTTCACAGGACTGGAGGAAGAGAAAGATCAGAGCCCCAGTGAGAATCAACCTAATTATCAAAAAATATCTAGACCACCTCCAATATTCATTGATAAAGTAGGCAACATTAAACCATTAATCAAGTTACTTGACGAACATGCACTAGACAACTATACTATCAAAGTTTTACGAAATGATCGCGTCAAAATCCAACCAAACATATCGGAAGCTTATACCAACATTGTTAAACAACTAGAAATCAAAGAAACTGAATTCTATACTTACAAACCTAAGCAAGAAAGAAGTTACAAAGTCATTCTTAAGAAAATTCACCCCTCAACTTGCATTGATGACATTAAGGAAGCACTAGCCGAACGAGGTCACATTACTACGAATATCTGGAACATCAAGGACAGAATGACTAAACGATCCTTGCCAATATTTGTCGTTGAATTACAAGCAAACAGCAACAATAAGGACATCTACAACATAAGGGACCTTCTTCACTGTTGTGTTGTTTTTGAGGAACCACGACCCAAACGTGAAATCCCACAATGTGCGAACTGCCAAGAATACGGTCATACAAAAAGTTACTGTCGCCGCCGGCCGAAGTGTATTAAATGTGCGCAAAACCACCCCTCAGCAGAATGCCCGGTAAAAGGGAGACATGACAATGTGAAGTGTGCTTTATGTGAAGGCAATCACCCTGCCAATTACAAGGGCTGCCAAGTCTACAAAGACCTGCAAAAATCGAAATTCCCACCGCTGAGAAAGAAAACATTATCTGAAAAGGTAACTCAACCTGTAACCGATAAAACACCTACTACCAAACAAATAACAGATGAACCCAAAATCTCATACCATACAAAAACAAACACTGTACCCACCTACGCTAAAGTGGTAAGCGGTTTTGCTGAGACTCAACCAATACAAAAAGAACCAAGCCGGACACACAATACTCCCCACCCAGTTAAACTGAAAGAAATGCTTGTAATGATGCAACAAATCATGCAACAACTAAGTGCTATGACAAATCTACTACTCCAGATGATGTCAAATCAACAACATTCAAACAATTAACAATTGTTCTATGGAATGCCAATGGGCTGTCACAACACACCCTAGAGGTGAAAGCTTTTCTTGACTTGCATAAAGTTGATATTTTACTCATTTCTGAAACTCACTTCACCACAAAAAACCATTTTAACATTGCCAACTACAAGTTTTACCAAACTATGCATCCAGACGGAACCGCACATGGTGGCAGTGCTGTGTTGATCAGGGCAAACATCAAGCACTATGAAAAGCAGCCAATCTGCACAGCTATGTTTCAAGCAACGAATCTTGTGATTGAAGATCACCAAAGCCCTCTGGTAGTTTCAGCCATCTACAGCCCACCCAAACACAAACCCAATAAGGAGGACTATGTGAAACTATTCTCTACATTTGGAGCTAAGTTTATTGCAGGTGGAGACTTTAATGCTAAGCACACCTTCTGGGGCTCCAGAACTACATCTACTAAAGGACGCCAAATGTACCTGGCAGTGGACTCTCTCAACCTCAGGCCAGTATCTTCTGGTGAACCAACTTACTGGCCTACGGACAGAAATAAGATCCCTGATTTGATAGATTTCTTTATCACAAAAAGTATAAACACTCAAAACCTTAAATGTAAAACTAGCCTGGAACTATCGTCTGATCATTCCCCAGTGTTTTTGCACCTAAATCCAAATATTGCACAGACCTTGCCACCATGCCAACTCTGCAACCACAAAACAGACTGGAACAAGTTCAAATGCCTTCTGGCTGAAAAAATCAACTTAAACTTACCGTTCTCAAGTGACCAAGACATTGAAGAGGGTGTGGAACATTTCAATAACACCATACAGCAAAGTGCATGGGAAGCTACCCCAATGAACAAAAGTGGTAAAAGCGGCACTGATTGCCCTACTTCGGTCCAAGAACTGCTTGCTGAGAAACGCGAACTAAGAAGGAACTGGCAAGTGAATAGGTATCCCAGTGTCAAGAAAAAACTAAATGCACACATAAAAAAGCTTAAGCAGGCTCTGGAAGAAAATAGAAATGCAGGAGTACAGAGACACTTGAAAAATCTGGATGGGACTGCAACCTCTAACTACTCTCTATGGAAAGCCACACAAAAGCTTAAAAGACCTCAATTACACCAACCTCCAATCAGAAGGCTTGATGGTACATGGGCCAACAGTGATGCCGAAAAGGCTGAAGTCTTTGCTACCCATCTTGAAAGTGTCTTTACTCCACACCCCGATGAGGGCTCAAGTAAATTGGATTATGTCAATAACACACTATTATCTGCTCACCAATTAGATCTGCCACTGAAAAAATGTTCTCGCAGTGAAGTTAAATATGCCATCAATAAACTGAAAAACCACAAGGCTCCAGGTTACGACCTAATAACCGCGTCCATTCTGAAGCAGTTACCGGAAGTCGCAATAACATTTCTTACCTACCTTTTAAATGCTATACTGCAGCGCAACTATGTCCCCAAACAATGGAAGGTTGCGCAGATCATCATGATCTTAAAGCCTGGCAAGCCTGAAAATGACGTCAAATCATATCGTCCTATCAGCCTTCTGCCTATTACTTCAAAGTTGCTGGAAACAATATTTCTAAAGCGACTCATGCCGCTCCTGGTTGAAAGAAATCTGATTCCTGAACACCAATTTGGATTTAGGAAGGGACACGGTACTATAGAACAGGTACATAGACTGGTGGAAAAAATCAACACCTCATTTGAAAATAAGGAGTACTGCTCTGCGGTCTTTCTGGACATTTCGCAGGCTTTTGATCGTGTATGGCACCAGGGTCTACTGACCAAAATAAAAACCTATCTCCCAACAAATTTCTACCTGTTTTTGCGTTCATACCTCTGCGACAGATTCTTCCTAGTGAAGCAGGGAGATGAGGTCACAAATCTACGTGCGATTCAGGCCGGAGTGCCTCAGGGCAGTGTCTTGGGACCCACAATTTACCTGTTATTTACTGCCGACTTGCCGTTAGATAGAAATGTCCTAACAGGCACTTTTGCCGACGATACTGCCATACTGGCTACTGATGTCTGCCCGAGAGAGGCTTCCGAAAAACTGCAAAACAGTCTCAAGCTGATCTCCGAATGGCTTAGAGATTGGAAGATAAAAGCCAACGAAACAAAGTCAGTCCAGGTGACTTTCACCACACGCAAAGAAACATGCCCACCTGTGACCTTAAATGATATAGAAGTACCGCAAGCAGAGGTCACACGATACCTTGGAATATACCTTGACAGACGCCTTACGTGGAGACACCACATATTTACCAAACGCAAAGCCCTAGGGCAAAAACTCCGTAGCTTACACTGGATGATTAACAGAAAGTCCCAAATGTCTCTGGAAAGCAAACTACTCCTATACAAATGTATTCTCAAGCCTATCTGGTGCTACGGTATCCAGCTTTGGGGAACTGCAGCTAACTCTAACATCGAAATCCTTCAGAGGTTTCAATCTAAAACACTGCGGCAGATTGTAAATGCCCCATGGTACGTCACAAACGACAGAATTCATAAGGATTTAGGTATAAAAACTATTAAAGAGGAAGTCAAGGCTGGTATCACAACATACTCCACCAGATTAAAAGTTCATCCAAATCAATTGGCAAGAAGACTAATGACAAACCCAGTTACCTTCACAAGACTGAAGAGAAGGGCACCCCAAGACCTACTTACAACCAGCATGAAGGAGCTGTAGTACCGATCGGATGGGGCAGAGGCTTCATACCGTGCAAGTTTGAAAACCACCACCTACCTATTGCTGAATGTCTCAGGACAGATTGCATTAAAAAAGGAGTTAAAAAAAAAAAAAAAAAAAAATGTGCGATTTCTCACAATGATTAGGTACCAGTTGTATTATTATTTAGCCTATAATGCTTCCACTGTAGGGAATCGGGCCTGGCTCTGTGAGAAAGCGTGGACCATAATCCACATCGCAGCCCCAGTGTGGGTTGGTCATTATCATCATTATCATTTCAGCCGAAAAACGTCCACTGCTGGACGTAGGCCTCCCCCAAGCATCTCCGCTTCGACCGGTTCTGTGCTTCTCGCATCCAACCGGTTCCTGCGGCCTTCACAAGGTCGTCGGATCACCTTGTGGGAGGCCTTCCAACGCTATGTCTTCCGGTACGAGGTCGCCACTCCAGAACTTTTCGGCCCCATCGACCATCTATTTTGCGAGCAATGTGCCCTGCCCACTGCCACTTAAGTTTTGCAATTCTTCGGGCTATGTCGCTTACCTTGGTTCTACTGCGGATCTCCTCATTCCTGATTCGATCATGCAGGGAAACTCCAAGCATAGCCCTCTCCATTGCCCTTTGGGTGACTTTTACCTTCTTATAAGACCCATTGTGAGCGATCACGTTTCAGTGCCATAAGTCATCACTGGCAACACACACTGGTCAAAGACTTTCGTCTTGAGACACTGCGGTATGTGGGATGAGAAGATATTGCGTAGCTTCCCGAATGCTGCCTAGCCGAGTCGGATTCGACGATTGACCTCTTTCTCGAAGTTAGACCTACCTAACTGGACAGTTTGTCCTAGGTAACTATACTCGTCCACGACTTCGAGTGTACCGTCTCTGATCTTTATGAGAGTGGGTGTTACATGGGCATTTGATATGACCTTCGTTTTGCCCATGTTCTTTTTAAGACCCACTCTTTCGGAGGCTCTACTGAGGTCATCGAGCATTGTACTGAGGTCCTCCATAGTCTCAGCCATGGCTACGATATCGTCGGCAAACCGAAGGTGAGTTATGTACTCGCTCGTCATGTGTGGGTTGGTAGATGTACACATTAATACTTGCTCAGCAAAAAATGACGATATTTTCATCTCATACCCTTACTGGGCCTATTTGGCGAATTTTTGTGCATTAACCTGGGCCAAATTTATTTTCTTTCTTTCTCAAAACTCGCTTAATATTTGTGTCAAAACCAAAAACACTAGTTACATAGATATAACACCACTTTCAAATAACACATTTCAGCTATCCAAACTCAAACCTCGAGATTTAATTATCGACACATTCCCTCTCGCAATCGGAATTTATAAGTTGCAGAAAATTAGAAAAGTTGGATTCATTTCAGGTGCTTCGATGCCAGGAATCAGAAGTATGGTAAACTTTTCAGATCTGAAAACGAGAACGATAGTAGGTATAAGGTACAAGGAAGTTTTATAGGAAAATGTGGAAGTAATTATGTTCAGCATTTTTATGTTTTGAAATGATTGGTTTTGGTTTGCCATTTGTTTTTTGTTTACGTATATAATTGTTGGATCACAGTTTACGGACGACAGAGATCGGAACCTCCTCACAGACCATGGCCCGCCTTCCATCCTGCACTGCATGCCCTGCATTCCTGAGTTCGGGCAGCTGAATTTTAGGCCAAAGATGTTTTAACTTTTTGACATCGATACGCTCCCACCATTGGCCTGGCGCGCACCGTGATTTTACTTTGTGCGACACGATTTTAGAATCGTGCTGTAAAATATCGCAGAAAGTACAGTGCACGCACTGCGATAATAAAATCGTTGGTCATTGCTCAGTCTCACCAAGGATTCGGTATAAATAAAATAAAAAAATGACAATAGTGGACTAATCCTTTTACAGCGGATAGATTTATTAAGCCTTTCTTTTATCAATAATACAATGATCTTCGGCTATATCCCAAAAAAATCTGGGCTATTATAGAATGAAAATTGACAGATTACTGAAAATGTTCCTCGTTTCGTATTGAGACTCCAGTGGACATGTTTATTCCCGAAAGAACGGAATACGAATGGGCACCGGCCGGTCCGAGTGCGCGATTTTTCTGTAGCAGTGCGCACGGGACCATACAATTCCATATGCTGCAGTTTACTTTCGCGAAAATCGCGTCGCAAGTAAACGCAGCAAATAGTGACAAATCACAATTTTAAAATTGGTGCGATTTATTATTACGTTGCATTCCTGCGACATAATTATCGACCGATAAAAAATCGTGATGCGCACCGGGCCTTACTTATTCTTACTTTATCTACTCTCTATGTTTTTGAACTGATGCCTCAAATTCTGGCTTACTGATCGATATCTTGACAGTTCAAGTGCTTGTAATTGTTTAACTGATAACATACACCTTTGAACAATTTCAAGTTAACATCACTAAAACCTTTTAAATGTCCTTGAACCTTAAATTTAGCCTTAAACCTTGTCAATTGAATTGTCACAGTCTGTCAGTGTGTGAGCATTGAAAAATATTAGGGTGACACCAGACGAAATAAAAAACCAAGACAGAGGGCTGTCAAGAGTAAAGTAAAGCCGGTTTCGTAAACATGTGTGCACATAGTGAGGTGTAGTTTGATTGTAAATGGTTGTAAATGTGTGCGTGTGAGCGTGTTTGCACAGAGCGGAGGTGTAGTTTTGCATGCTTCACTGTATTGTTCGCAGCGCTATGTCTTGACTTTTTATTTGGTCTGAGAGGGTGACGAACACATTTTAGATGTGATATGTACTGGTCTTGTCAACCGTACATTTACTGTGCGAACGCAGTAATCTACCTGGATATTATTATATTTATAACGTTTTACGCAATGCACACCGAGTCAGACAATAACAGTGGAACTAACCACTTGTCAAGAGAAAGAATCACTACCACTTTAACTTGTTAACCTTCTACATTTTAATATAACTTTAAACTCAACTTATGGTTCTTTCTGTGTAGTCCATAACTTTTTTTTTGTTTCGAGGTGGAAAATCCTCATGGATGTCCGCCGCACAGTGTCTTTCAGACTCGTACTGACTAAAAACCACCTCGGAGTTCCCTTCGCACTTGGACTAGGGATCATGGGTTGTTTTCACGAACCCCGGCTGGTGCCACCCCGCCTTTGCGGGCCACCTCAAGTCAACGCCACTCCCAAAATCCCAACCCCATAACCCCATGAAACTCCATGTGCCAGTAACAGTAACTGAGACGGCAGTAAAAGGTATGAAAATACATACTTTCACTACCAACATGCTATAATAATCGTTTATTTCGGCATTAGCACCCATAAAAATAAAATTACAATTTAAAACTTACACTAAAAATAAAGCTTATACTAAACACACAAACATTCAGAGAAGCCAAAAGAAACGCACCCCGTAAAATGTTACGGGACTTGAGTAAAATTATTTTGTCTCCTTCAGTACCTACATGCACCGTCTAAAACACAGCTTTTACAATAACATTTGTACTTGCCACCACACGTGAAAAGAACGACGCTCTGAGCTTCCTCATGAGCGCAAAGAAGTCGGTAACTCCGCTCTCATCAAACCTCTCAGTCGCACTGCACCGCCAGGGCAGGTTGTGCATGACCTGAAACGCGTTATTATATTAATAATTAATAATTTATTATATTAATAACGCGTTATTGTATTAATAATTTATTATATTAATAACGCGTTACTTGTACCAAAGTTGACTGGTTTAGAACGACTGATAGTAAGCCTGGAACACGTTTACTTTTACTTGCTTCGAGCAATGGAAGAAACATCTATTTAGCATGTTACTTCTACATAATGCATGTTACTTCTACATGCTATAAAGACGAATACTTTGGTTTGAACCCAAGTGACCTCAAGTGGCATGAATGCCCCTGTTTCCACTGGACCAGTCAACTAGTACCACTAGTTCATCCGCAAATAGCACTCGACTCAAATTACAAAACGTTTACGTGGTTTTCATTCGATGTTAATCAGTATTGTGGTTTGCAAAATAGCGTTAAGTTTGGTTCCACTGAAACTTAATTTGATATTAGTTGCGATGATTAAAAGGCGTTTTAATTAGTTACTTAGCTATATAATATGGATTTGTCATGAAACCAGTATCTATTACATACAAATTCAATAAAAACGCATATCCGCGCGGGAAATTTGGCTCCGTCTCCTGCGCTACTAGACTAGCTTCATATTTTCTGACTGACCGACTTCTTGACAATTCAAAAGTGCCTGTAAATGGTTTAATTGAAATAAATGGTTTGAGTTTGAGTTTGCGCCCCGTCGCATGGCGTGTTGTAGTGTGTGATCCGCCTAAGGTTAAGGGGGGTGCTACACACTTGTCCGCGTCGGTATGATTCGGGAAGGCAAAATCGAAAATATATTTAGCCGCCCGGCTATGCGAAATCAAGATAGACCCCAAGAAGTGAGCACCACCTCTAAGGGCAGATTTTTCAATCATCTGATAATTTTATTCGAGGAATAATTTTGACAGTTATATCATACAAAAACCGTCAAACGTCAATTTTATTTCTCGTTTAAAAAATATCTGGCGATGGCGAAATCAGCCCTCCAAGGTTTAAACTATTCCAACCAAGAAAATCTTTAGTCTACAAGCAGACGTACAGTAAAAATACCTACAGGCTTCAAACCACTAGGTGTTTATAAAAATATCGCATACTCAATGGTTTGATTAGGGAAACTCTAGATATCAGACGTTTTAGTATTTGTTCATTTACGAGTATGACTTTCATTCGGCATAATTATTTCACTCGAAGTGAAACGTCTGAACCCAAAAATAATTATTATAACTGATAAATTAATTCATTCGCTGAACCGATCCTACGATGTAGGTTTTTGGTATCCTTCATTCGCACTTAAAATGAAACGAAATAAGCAAATGAAAGTTCCTTCCTGTGTAATTTCCATTAACCATTCGTACTAGTCACGCATCTGATAATTATTATTCTCAGCCTGAATGAAGATAAAGTATACGGTACAGAACTTAGATTCATATAAGAAAAGATATAAATCTTGGAACCAATTAAAACAAGGGAAAGCAGTATACTGTTCTTTAATTTGCCTCATTTCCCGTGCACCACATAAAACTGCATTGTACACAAATCGTCGTTAAATGAGACTGCAACGATATTGGAAACCAATGCTTGAGCAGAATTTATTGTTATATATTTAACCGAAATTAAACACTGGTAATACTGCAGTTTAAATTGAAGACACGTTCCGTGCTACAAGCGCGGGGTAGTATACGTTTAGTTATCGTATCGTTAAACAAGTCGACACTTATCTATAGGTACTTCTGGCAAATTAATTCTTGCCTTTGTTTAAGATTCGATAATTATGATCAATATTAAAAGTAATTTATTCAAATTAAGGCGCACAGAAAAGAAAGGGAAGCGCGATGACACAACACGTAATTCATACCTCCAAAATATGAAGCAATTATGTGCTCGTATTTACAAAAAATCTATTGTTTGGGATAAACACTAGTACTTGAGTATATTGCTTGTAGAATAATCTGACAAATAAATCATAATGATTATATGTATACTAGTATGGTTTTTATTGTAAAAAGAAAGTTTTTAGAGGTATCTTCATGATTTTTTTCTATCGTATACAATTAGTTGTATCGTGTTTTCAACACACTATCTACCTAGCATATATCCTGAAGAATATCATATATTTTTCTGATTTTGTTTACTGTAGTCGTCGATTATACACTTTTAATTTTTTATAAAACTTGCGTTTTTTGTGTTTAGGTCCTGTAAGCTGCTTAATTTGAGAATCAGCACTTTTCGAACGCTAAAATTACATGAGACAGTCCCCAAAATGCCCGCCCTTCAACACTTCCTAATACTTTCACAAGAAAATAGAAGTGGCGCAACAAACTCCCCAGACGCCACAGCTGTCTCATGTCTGTTCAGTTAGAAAAACTTGATTCTATACAATATCGATCGTCAAAATAATGTTTGTTCTTACTGTGTAGTTCTTAAATTACCCACATAATGTCCCTTTTAGAAAATGATGGTGATGCACTATGTTTAAACTAATTTAGTAAAAGTTTTTGGTAGCTATGGAGTAGGGATAAAAGCAATTTCTCTTGATACTGGTTTAATCACAATAATATTATAAAGGCAAAAGTTTGTGTGTGTGTGTTTATAGGTATGTTTGTTACTTCTTCACGCTCAAACGGCTGGACCAATTTTGATAAAATTCAGTATGGAGGTAGCTGACACCCTGGATTAACATATAGGCTACTTTTTATCCCGATGTTTCCATGGGATCGAAACTTATGCGGGTGAAACCACGTGGTGCAGCTAGTAATAAATAAAATAACATCTATCGCGGATCCGGTCAAAATTATTTACATATCACGAGGTTTATGTTATTTTATTTGTGGAGTTAGAAGGTATTATTATTATTTTCTTTATTTCATTATATACATATTATAAATTATATTTTTATATATCAGAATATAAAAAATATAAAAACAATTAAAAATATTAAAAATAGCAGTAGCCCACCGGTATTATTATTATTATTATTTATTATTTCCTTTATTCAACTAAATACATATAAATTATATTTTTAAATATTGTATAAAAAAAATTAAAAATATAAAAAATATAAAAACTTTAAAAAATATAAATAATGGTTGCCCACCGGTATCGGGATCAGGGTCCAAGCTACCGGCGGTCAGGGCTCCAGAGAGAGGAAACTCCTGACAATGCGAACCTTAACCTTAACCCTAACCTTATTATTATTATTATTATCGGGGTCAAGAGCCTTTTTTTTAATTTAACAATAAAAAAAAGGTTCCAAATAGTTCCTAACAAAGTATACGAGTAATGTGTAATTATTTCATACCCATCAACCAACTCAGCCTATCGCAGTCCACCGCTGGACGTAGGCCTCTCCCAGGCTACGCCCCTACACGTTGTCCTCCGCCTTCCGCATCCAATCTGTCACAGCTACCTTCTTAAGGCAGGTCTATCTAGCTGGGGGGCGACCCACACATATGCTTGCCGATACACGGTCTCCACTCAAGGACTTGCCTCCTCTACCGGCCCGATGGCTAGCCATTATGGATGGCCATATTATTACAACAACATGGCCAGCCCACTGCCACTTCAGTTCGTTCCTCTGCAAGATTTTTACCCATGGGACTATGGGAGTCGTAAAAGATAAAGAATAAATCGAAATACCTACTTTTATCTATTTCGTTCCCTGTAGAATCTTCTCAACTCACAAATCATAGTTAACGGTGTCTGAACGAAAATTGTAAGGTATTGCTTAAACCGAACTTATTTCGCTGCAGCTGCAACTTAAATCCAGACTTTATCCTTCCTTCTAAAATTGTAGGAACCGGTGTTTCAACTTAGCAACACACGGGTCCAATTGTTAACAAATACAGAGAAATAGGTAGTAGATATGGGTACAGCTTACAAGTTTTGTAGAAAACAACATATTTCTGTAGGGATTTTTTTTTTCTGTAAATATAATCCAACCTATTATTGTCCCACTGCAGCCTCTTCTGATACTGAGAAGGCACGAGCATTGATCACCATGCTTGCTCAAGATGCGCCCCGCGGTTTCACCCGCATAAGTGTCGATCCCGTGGCAATATTGGGATAAAAGTAGCTTATATCTTAATCCAGGATGTCAGCTACCTCCATACAAAATTTTATCAAAATTGGTCTAGCCGTTTGAGCGTGAAGAAGTAACAAACATAATATTAACAGACACACACTCACAAACCTTCGCCTTTACAATATAACTGTGATAGTTTTCAGGATAAAGAAACTTTAGTACGCGAGTACGACTCGCACATGGTTGGTTTTTCTAATTTTCGTACAAAACTACATATTTACAAAAGGAGTATGTGAGAGTCGTAGCAGATAACGTTCTGTAGTCTTTGCCTTACCCTTGGGAACAAGACCTCATGGTCTCACCAAAAATATTTAGTTAAACATATAAATATATGTGTAACTACCTAATACGTCTTTGACCAGCCAACAATATTATTATGTAGTTACTCCTACATAATAATTACTTGTAACTACATATTCATGTTCATATATTTTTTTTCAAGTTGATTGCCGAAAAAAAAAACCGGACAAGCTATAGGTATGTCATATTAGTTCGATCTCAGATTTGACGCCACCAACTGCATCAGACTGCTTGAAAGTGAGCTAGTTTTGAATCTTAGTTGCAGTCGGGTTTTGATTTTGTCATTTAATAATAATAATAATAATAATAATTTATTAACTATAACTTGGTGACAAATCAATTGCATAGAAATTTGGTACAGAGTAGTGAGAACTAATTTATCTCCTGGCTCCCAAACTAGGTTTATAGCCTGTGACTTGGGAGTCAGTGATTCCAAAACTTATGCTAAGATAATAGACTTCTTATGATATGTTTACTTATTTACTAATTTACAAAAGCAATAATAAAAGTAGTATAAGAGAAGAGAAATATTTGTGTGTGTGTGTATGGGAGGGTGCGTGCGGGCGTGTGTGTGTGTGTGTATATAAGGGTGTGTCTGTGAGTATGTATACGTGTGTGTGTGAGCATATGTGGCTTATATATGTGCCTCAAGTTGGTTAGGATTGGGTGAGAAGCAATTTTTCTGTTTCATCGTAAGATTGTTTCATCAGCCACACCTTTACCGTATCTTTACATTGATGATAATTCAATTTGTGCACCTGGAGTATTTTATTAATTTGGTTATACAAACTATAACTGAGGTAGGTAAATTGACGTTTTGCGAAGGCGGTCTTATGTCTTACTGGTGGGATAACAATATCTGCACGACGTTTGGTACTTATTTGAAATGGCAGTCGATGTCTTCTTAGTACACACTGTAACACATATAGTCCTCTCACTGACAATACTTTGCTATCCCTATAAAGTTCCATTGTTGGGTATCTGAAGGACTTGCAAAGCATAACTTTGAGAACAGCCCTCTGGGCCCTTTCCAATTTTAGAAAGTGTGATTTGCAAGCACCACCCCATGCTGGCAAACAGTATAATAGGAGAGATTGGCAAAGTGAAAAATAAACCAACTTTAGTGTATCTGTGTCTGCTGAACATCGAAGTTTTTTGAAAATACTTATGAGTTTTCGCGTACGGGCTATCAGGTTATCAATGTGGCTATACCAATTGAGATGATTGTCAATCAGTACTCCTAGGTATTTTATGTTTGGTGTGATTGTTAAAGGAGGACACATACAAGATGAATGCATTTGGGGCCCATGACTGGTGTGGGCTTGAATCATAAGTGATGTACTGGGTTGAGATTGGTTTCTTAAAGAGAACGAGACTAATTTAGTTTTCTCTGCATTTAGGGTCAACAGGTTTTCAGTTAGCCAAACCATAACAGCGTCTAGTGCTATCTGAGCATATTTCTCTGTTTCACTCCAATCTTTACCGTGAATAAGCAGAGCTGTATCATCAGCGTAGGTAAACACCGAGCAGTTAGTTAATGAAAGCGAACACAGGTCGTTTATATAGATGAGGAATAGAGTTGGGCCTAGAATGCTTCCTTGTGGAACGCCATATTCAATTCTAGCCTTGTCACTCATTAACTCACCTATTTTAACATGCTGGTGTCGATTTTCAAGATAACTTGAGAAGATATCCAGTGCAATACCACGTATCCCCATGCGTTCTAGTTTTGATAAGAGTATGGGCGCAGAGACAGTGTCGAACGCCTTCGATATATCTAGAAATATACCAACACATCTCCGTTTGCTATCCATAAGTTTGGTCACCTTTTCAGTGAACGCAACAACCGCATCTTCTGTAGCGATGCCAGCTCTGAAGCCGTATTGGTTTACGGATAGAAGGTTATTTGCTTGGAGGTAAGAAAGCAGACGGTTGTTCAAAATTTTCTCTAAAATTTTTGAGATAGTAGGTAGTATAGAAATGGGTCTATAATTACCGACACTGCCTTTAATTTTTATGTTTTAACTGTCATCATCATCATCATCATTTCAGCCGAAAGACGTCCACTGCTGGACATAGGCCTACCCCAAAAGGGGGGGTTTGCCATAATCGCCACGCTTGGCAGGCGGGTTGGCGATCGCAGTATGGTATGGTGGTGGAATGCATAGAGAACGCTGCTGCCCATTCTCCGGTACTTAGTCGCCTTTTACGACACCCACGGGAAGTATGGGGTGGTGCTATTCTTTAAGTCCGGCACCACAAAGACAACAAGACAAGATTTTTTAACTGTGATTGAACGAAAATTGACTTTTAGTGTGTTATATTTCTGGAATCGTCTTCTCAAGCCCTGAAAATCGAGTTAAATGGGCAATAGGAGAGGCCTATTTCCGGCAGTGGACTACTATAGGCTGACGATGATGATAATGACATTTTTTTTAAACCCTTTTAATGCAGCTTCTGTGCTGACCCCTATTGCTAACCCTGCAGTAAAATACCTGCACACCTTGTCAGACTATTAGAAAGATTTACTTCTCTAAAGGCTTAAGAGATAAACTTACACTAATTAACTTTGTAATTAATATGATGAACCTGTTCAGACTTGTGTTCCTTATTAAATTAGAAGCAATTTATATTCAAGTGGAAAGTCTGAAAAATTGGATTTCCTTTTTTTATTTATTTTGTAAAGGCGGGTAGTGAACTTTACTTATTAATGGTCGGTTGGTTTACTAGGTCGACTGAAGTTTGTTAAGCCTATACTTAGACATTGTTGAGATTTTAATTGTAGATCTTGAAGGTTTTTGGTTTTGGTTACAACATCAATTATATTCCTGTACCATGTTTTTTAACCGAACACAATAATCAGCCTATGTTGTTCCTACTGCTGGTACATATGCCTCCTTTCGGTGAGAGGGCGTGGGCCGTAATCCACCTCGCGGTCCCAGTGCGGTTGGTAGATGTCACATGTTTTCGAATTTTTGGTTCTAGGACATGCCGGTTACCTCACAATGTTTTCCTTCACCGTTTTGAGAGCAGCGATGATGAAATAATTTACTCAAAATACATTATCTTTTTATATACTTATAAAAATCTCGTGTCACAGTGTTTGTTATCGAACTCCTCCGCAACGGCTTGACCGATTTTTATGAATTTTTTTGTGTATATTTGGTAGGGATGAGAATAGGTCGCAGGCTATTTTTTTATCCTTAGGTGATAAGGGTAGCCCTCTCCAGATTTTTTTGGAATCTAAACTTACGCAGGCGAAACCGCGGGGCGCAGCTAGTATCTTATAATATGCCAACAATGAGGTGAAAAAATAATAATACATAATCAACAGTCTGTAATTTACAATAAGTAGGTATAAGAAATAATAAAACAAAACTTCTTACATATTTCCGACAAAACACATCAAATATTAACGAACAAAATCTCACTGAAGACAACCAGAACTTCGTACGAAAACCGCCCAAAACCGACAATAAGTAAAGCTAACATCACCAACTTTGACATCTCGCCAGATGGCCATCCTCACTTTTTACATCTCTTCGTAAAAACATCCCCCTCCATGGCACGATATCTCAGCCTTAATATTTGCCCCAATTTCAGCCGGCCAAGTCCAAAATTAATCCTGTAAAAACTTGGCAACTCAGGCCAGGGCAAGTTTCATAAAATAAATGACAGTATCATGCATAGTAAATATCTCCTCATAATTCTTGCATTAAAACGGGAATTTTTAAAGTGTTATAAAGATGAGTTAAGGGGTAAAACTTGGCTCGTTAGGTGAAAAATGTTTGGTTTAGCCAATTAATTATGAAAGAAAAAAGGTTGAAAAAGTTGCCAAAATATTGTAATTCAAGTCTAACCTAGATGTAATTAGTTGCTTGTATAAATAACTATTTTATGACTTAAGGGGCTTACGCAAAAAACGCAAGTTTTAGTGTCTAAACACACTATGCCGAAGGTACGCGACCGAAGTTCGGCATGATTATGCCTGCAATGCTATTTGAATTACTGACGACACATAATGCCGACATTACGTTGCGTTATAGCGTAAGTGTCTAAACACACTATGCCGAAGTTACGCGACCGAAGTTCGGCATGATTACGCCTGCAATGCTATTTGAATTACTGACGACACATTATGCCGAAATTACGTTGCATTAAATAGCATTGCGGGCGTAATCTTGCCGAACTTCGGTCGCGTAACTTCGGCATAGTGTGTTTAGACACTTAGAAGCAATAAAAATATAATGATCGACTACAGTAAACAAAATCTGAAAAATACATGATATTCTTCAGGATAATTATGCTACGTTGATAGTGTATTGAAAACATAATACAACTAATTTGATCCGATAGAAAAAAATCATGAATATATCTCTAAAAACATTATTTTTACAATAAAGACTATACATACAATCATTCTGATTTTTTATCAGATTATTCTGCAAGTAACATACTAAAACACTAGTGTTTTAATTTTTTAGTCGAAACATTAGATTTCTTGTAATTAAATAGTTGCTTCATATTTTGCAATAAATTACCAGTGTTGTGTCGTCGCGCTTCTCTTTCTTTTCTATGCAGTCCGACAGTGACCGCGCTTTAGGTCATGTAAGCCTCTTAACAAAGCGGTTGTAAAAATTTGGTCAATATGGTTTTCACTGAAATTCAGGCTTGCAAGATTGCGTAATTCGAGGAAACGAAAGTAACTCTGAAATAAGGGAGCTGTCTATTTTGAAATACAATTTCACACACAAAATACAAAGTGATGTTTTTAGATCAAACAAACTAGCTAGTATTTTTGACTTTAGTAGGGTTAACTTGAGTTCTTATGATACTAAGAAATAATTTTCCCACAGAAAATACTTTGAATTAACAATCTGGGAATTAAGATTGTTAATTCTGATAATTCTACACAAAAACTGTTAAATTTTCAGAATTTGAGGGTTATTTATAAACGATGATTAAAGTTAAGTGAGTTAAGTTCGAACGTCAAAAATACACACATCAAAAGTGTCTAGGGATCAACATATATTTTTGCAATAACTTTTCAATTAAAACTTTTTAATTAAAATTTTCTTTAAGGATTCATCAAATAAAGTGTTTTCGTTTGTCACAGTAACGATAAACCAAGTCACCTTTGCATTAATAAAGAAATTTGCCATTTTCCTAATAAAGGGATTTTTGACATTTGAACCACTAACACAAAAATTCAAAAAAAAGACTGAAATAACAGTTTTCTTTAAAATTTTATTGGGTAACTTAAACAATTAATAATCCGTGTTTCTACCGCGAACACTAACAACACAAGAACATCGGTTTGGCATACTCAAAATGAGTTCATCCAAATCACGCTGTGGAATGGTCGCCCATGTTCGTTGCAACAACAAAAAAAGGTCTTCTTGCGACTGGATACCCTCCATATTCGGCAGAGCTCTTCTCTGTAGCATATCCCATGCATGCTCAATCGGGTTCAAGTCTGGCGACTGAGCAGGCCAGGGCAGGACATTGATTTTAGCTGCGGCGAGAGTCTGTCTTACAACTCTTGCGGTGTGCGGTCGTGCATTATCATGCATTAACTGAAATAAGGGACCGATTTGCACTTGTAGAGGAACGATGACGTCTGGTACAATCGTCTCAGCATAAATTTGAGCGTTGAGGTTGCCTCTGATCCAAATCAACTCAGTTCTTCCGCCGATCCAAATACCCGCCCATACCATGATGGTTCCACCACTATAAGGATGGACTTTCTGGCAGGATTTTAATCGCTGTTGGCGTCCAGGGGTTCTCCAGTGTCGTATACGTCTTGTATCCGGTCTCATACCAAAACGAGACTCATCAGAAAAGCACACGAAACGCCATTGTTCTTCTGCCCAATTTCTGTGTTCAAGAGCCCATTGATATCGAATCCTACGATTGTGCATTGCTATAGGTGGTACCCGTAGCGGTCTTCGGGAATGAAGGTTCACTTCATGCAAGCGGTTTCTGACTGTTTGGTCGCTAATTAAGTTCCCTGAAGAGTGATGAAGCCTCACGGCTAACATCATGGCGGTTATTGTTGGAGCTCTTCGAGTTAAGATTTGAATGTATCGGTCTTGTCTCCGTGTGGTGCAGCGATACCGTCCTCCATGGCGCTCAGCCACGGTACCAGTGCTTCGGTAACGTGTCCAAAGTCGACTGATAACACTCTGACTTGTATTCAGAGCTAAAGCCACAGTACGTTGCCGGGAACCAGCTTCTATCATTCCCACGGCTCTGAGCATTTCTTCCCTGCTTAAATGACGTCGCCGCTCCATAATAACGTTGGTTTTAATCAGTAGTAGGGAAACAGTAGCACTAATAATGTCTTCAATGCGTTGTATGTTTTTATAGGGAAAATATTGACAGCTGATTTTCATCTTTTACTCGAATTTGATTCACAGTTCCTGATTCAAATTATGAAATGCACCAAAAAGGATCCATATAAATTTATAAAATCATAAATTTATTACAAAGCCACATCTCAATTTCAAGAAATCCGCATAAAAATGCTTGATCCCTAGACACTTTTGATGTGTGTATATGGTGAAACAGTCGCTAATCACTACTTAAGAAATTATCTTTATGAATAAAGGGGTACAATTATCTAGTAAATTATACTTAATAAGACTCTGTGAAACGGGTAGTCAGAAACCTGAAAGTCTGACAACCAGTCTTACAAAGGGGTATCGTATTACCCAGTAATTGGGTTGTGAAGGTCAGATAGGCAGTCGCTCCATGTAAAATACTGGTATTTAGCTGCATCCGGTTAGACTGGAAGCCGACCCCAACGTAATTGGGAAAAGGCTAGGCAGATGATGAAGATTCTGTGAAACAAATTAAGTAATTTTAAATTACTACTAGCAGATTTATACATCCTTATTTAATACTAGCAGTGCCTCACAGTTTTATCCGCATAAGTTTCGATCCCGTGGGAATATCCGGATTAAAAGTACCATATGTGTTAAATCTGGGTATAAACTATCTCTGTGCCAAATTTCATCCAAATCCATTCAGAAGTTTTTGCGTAAAGGGTACCTAATAAACATCCACCCATCCATCCATTCTCACAAACTTTCGCATTTATAATATTAGTAGGATTTCTTAAATAACTTACATATTTCACACGCCTATTACAACCCCAGCTTCCATAATCTATAAACTCATACATTCAAGCTCTAACTTAAACAAAACTTAAACTACTCCACAGCAGGTGCATGGCACTACTTTCAGACATTCAGGTGTTAAGTTTAAAGATCAGGTACATAAGTAGTCGCAAGTTACGTTACGTAATAGTCTACATGCAGAGAGTGGGGGTGGGGGGAAATGGGGAGTGCGAGAGGGAATTAGCATTTTGGTTGCATTTAGTTGATGGAATGGGAATTAATTTGCAGTGTACAATAAACTTAGAAGACTTAAGAGGTCAATCGGCGAATCCGACTCGGCTGGGCAGCGTTCGGGAAGCTACGCAATATCTTCTCGTCCCACAAACCGCATTGTCTCAAGACGAAAGTCTTTGACCAGTGCATGTTGCCAGCGATGACTTATGGCACTGAAACGTGGTCGCTCGCAATGGGACTTTTAAGATGGCTATGAGTCTCCCAAAAGGCATTGGAGAGGGCAATGCTTGCAGTTTCCCTGTGTGATCGAATCAGAAATGAGGAGATCCGCAGGAGAACCAAGGTAACCGACATAGCCAAACTTGAGTGGCAGTAGGCAGGGCACATCGCTCGCAGAACAGATGGCCGATGGGGCTGAAAGTTTCTGGAGTGGCGACCGCGTACCGAAAGTCGTAGCATTGGAAAGCCTCCCACAAGGTGGTCCGACGACCTTGTGAAGGCCGCAGGAACCCGTTGGATGCGAGAAGCACAGAACCGGTCGAAGTGGAGGTGCTTGGGGGAGGCCTATGCCCAGCAGTGGACGTCTTTCGGCTGAAATAATGATGTTGATGATGAGGGTGCTTACATGAAGAAACAGGTTTCCGGTGCGGGCGAGTCTGTGCCGGTCGGTACCGATCGGTGCAGATGAAATAATCCGACATTAACTTATGCGTTCACAGATAAAGAAACAGCTAAAACATGTAACCGTTTCCTTCCGAAGATAAACTTGCAGAGATCTGAAGGCCAATTCTCGTAATTTAATACGTTCAAAGTCTAGTCGCAGTCTCATTTAGGCGACAAACAAATGTCAAATACTTGTCAAAATGAAGGGTAATTTGACGTATTTTTGACAGATTGAGACTGAGATCAGGGGCCCTAAAAAGACCACTTTGGCAGAATCATAAAAGAATAACATTATGAATCATAATGAACAGTTAACTGTTGAGTTAATCGTATCAAATCCCATTAGTGAAGGATTTATCGGTTATTTTTTTTTGCCTGTACTAAAATACCAATCAATCCAATCCAAATCCAATCCCAATCTCTTTGATTATAACTACGTAGTGCAGCAAAAAAAAGAAAAACACGGACTAACATACTATGATTCATGATGTTATCCTGGCTGTGAACGTTCATAAAATTGCCCCTCAGTTCTGGGAGTCGGGCCCGAAAACCCGCTTCTTTATGTGAACTCCCTTAGGTATTACATTCTTCTACGGCAGGGTTGAAGCCTACGTATTAGGTACGATACTCGCACGCACACATGTACAGGGAGACAGAGACATCAACACGCAAACTGTAAGCATGAATTCACAACATGATTCTGAACCTCCTAGCATCATCATCATCTGCCTAGCCTTTTCCCAACTATGTTGGGGTCGGCTTCCAGTCTAACCGGATGCAGCTGAATACCAGTATTTTACATGGAGCGACTGCCTATCTGACCTCCACAACCCAATTACTGGGTAATACGATACCCCATGGTAAAACTGGTTGTCAGACTTTCGGGCTTCTGACTACCCGTAACGACTGTCAAAGATCCACGAATAACAGCCGGGACCAACGGCTTAACGTGCTTTCCGAAGCACGGAGGGGTCTCGGTATGTAAAGATGGTCACCCATCCACAGACCGACCGCGGCAAGCGTAGCTTAACCTGATCGATCGACCTGTGCGGCTGTTATTATTTAGCCACGGGCCCCTCCTAGCCTCAATAACCATAAAACTATCATAGAAACTATAATAGAAGAGAGAGCGAAAGTCCCATAACGCTTTTTTATTACGTGAAAATTTCTACCAGATTACTCCTACCGCGTTAAAGAACTACTTTACAATAACTTGAATGTTGTAGTGACTATCCACCAGATAAATTGAAAAGTCCGACAGGATTTACCTGAAAATATCTGCCTGATATGTCAACGAGAACTTAATTATCTGAAAGTGTTGAACAGGTACAAAAACAACACTATAATAAACAGCTTTTGATACTGAAAACACGATATTTAACCATGTCAACACAGCAAAAACACATGTCCAATCCGCACAACTTTGCGAAAACCGTCCATACTAATATGAACAGACCTTTATTCGTGCCGTACTTATATAAACAGTGGGGAGGGGCTCATGGCAAAGTAGTAACAGACACACGAGTTGATTGATCAGGTTAAGCTAAGGTTGTTGTCGTTGGTCCGTGGATGGGTGACCATCTTTACATGCCGAGACCCCTCCGTGCCTGGGAAACAAAGAAAGAAAAGCATTTATTTAGCACAGAATAAAAGACACACGATACACCATCTGGTGTATCGTTACCGGTAGTGATAATAATTAGTAGTAATGTAATAGTTGTTAATAAATAAATACTATTACCGGTAATATTATAATAATTATAATAGTGATATCAGTGGTAATTGAATATTGTGTTGGAATCAGTGATAGTCGGTAGTACTATTCAAAAATAAATGGTGTCTTTCATTTTTTGTTAGTAAAAATTAATATCGTGGCTGAAGAAACAACATGGGTATTTTGTTTGATACCTTAAAAGATTTTGTGATTTGCGAGGGGCCTGTGGCTAAACAAAAACTGCCGCACAGGTCGACCGATCAGGTTAAGCTACGCTTGCCGCGGTTGGTCTGTGGAAGGGTGACCATCTTTACATACCGAGACCCCCCCTCCGTGCCTCGGAAAGCACTTTAAGCCGTTGGTCCCAGCTGTCATTCTTGGATCTTTGACAGTCGTTACGGGTAGTCAGAAGCCCGAAAGTCCGACAACCAGTCCTACCAACGGATATCGTGTTACCCAGTAACTGGGTTGTCGAGGTCAGATAGGCAGTCGCTCCATGTAAAATACTGGTATTCAGCTGCATCCGGTTTGACTGGAAGCCGAACCCGGGCTATTCCAGTTATCCCCATTGACAATCCGCATCAATGGGCAATTGTGAACTTTTCTTTCACAAATCTCCATTGAAGAGAGCAAAACAGGTGGGGAAAGGCTAGGCAACATGCAGAATGAATGAAAACGTAATATGTACAGTCCTTTATCAATACATATTTAACTCGAAGCGACCACAAACAAAGCGCTCATGTTTGAGACTGCAAACTGTGGAAAATGAAACAGTTGCAATTATGTACTGTTTTATGTATTGTATTGGTTTTTGCACGTATTGTGTTGAGAGGTTTTGAATTGTGTGTGTATTGGTTGTTTGAAAGTTCGAGACTGTTTTTTAAATTAATAATTTATGGGTAGACCAGTTGCTGAGGTTTGATAGCTGGGAATTTACCGTCTTTGTTGTTTTGATGTTGCAGTATTTGAGCAATTTCGTTGTACGTTTTCGGGTACAGGTTCAAAAGGCTTCGCATACAGGCGAAAACTAAGCCGCAAAACTTTATACCTGGCTGGCTGGTTTGTCCACTCCTTCCCTTGCACAGTGATTTTTTGGGTGTAGTTATAGAAGAATGCGCTAAAATGTGGCACGAACACTTCGATCAGAGGTCACTGAGCAAGGGAATCTGGTATCGGATGATCCAGCCAGCACTTTTTCGGTGTTCATGGTTCGACCAGGCAAATATGAGTAGACCGGAAATTGTAATGGCTCTTCGACTTCGATCGGGACACATTCCAATGAACAGGTTTGCATTTCTCATGGGCAAAGTTGCGTCACCAAATTGTCCGGAGTGTATAATAGTGGAAGACACCTACCATGTACCTAATGATGGAGTGCGTGCGGAACGAGGCCGAAAGAGTCATATTGTTATCCAAGTCACTGGATGTTGGAAGGTGTAATAGCATTCTTGCGTCCCCATTGTCAAAGGATGCAACTCTTATATAAGTTAGCAAAAATAGGATTTAGATTATAAGGAACAATTGTTTGTACCGATGAGTGGCATTATCAATTTGTTATTAAACTCTCTATAAATAAAGTAGATAAAAAAAAATACATTATACCTTAAAAAATAATGTGTAAAATATAGGGTCACTTTAAGGAACCTAAATATCTATGGCAGCACAGAGGTCACTATGGCTGCATTTTTAGGTACAGAGTCCAGCACATCAAGCTACTACAATCTGTCAAATTTCTTTAATAGATTTTCAACTTTATCGCTAAAAGTATAAGGTTCAAAGTTGATTGCGAAAATTTGACTGTTTCGGGGAGCTTGATGTGCTGGCGTCTGTACCTTATGAGTTTGATGAAAGTCCATGGCTTTGGGTATCCTGATCGAAGGAATACAAACTGTCCTGCTTATTCGTAATGATCACTTACCTTATACAAATAAACATAAAAGCTAAATATTTCGTCTTTCATCCTCTGTGAGACACAACGAATATTTTATTAATAAAAGAAAATACTCACCCAACGTCAGATTGGATTGCCACAACAATTTTTCATGATTCACAACAGCTTCATTGTGCAACAAAACAATCGGAAACAAGCATAAGGCGCCAGTCTTACCGCCGGCGATCGAAAAGTTAGCAGAGCTAGCAACTAGCAATGAGTTGGCGAGCAAAGCAGCGAGTGCGCGGTAGCGACTAGCGATTGCTTGCTACTCTTGCTAGTAAATCAAATCAAATCAAATCAAAAATATTTATTTGCTAGAATATGGTACATAAGGTGTTACAGTGAATTTTGTTTCAGCATATCCTGCCATAGCATGGCGTGCAAATGTATTCATAATCAGCGATGTCAATTAATCTAGCTTACAAATTACAGCTTCTATTGATTTGTCATCTAAATAGTCCTTAAGAGCGTTTACGCCCTACGCCATTTCATACAAACTTTCAAGTCCTTGTTTTTCGAAATGAATGAGCCGACTTTAATGAAACTTTATACGCATAGGCAGGATACAAATGTCTAAAAAGTTACTTAAGAACATTTTCGAAATTTCTAATTTAAAAAAAGTTAACTGGAAATCTCTGTTTCTATGAAAGATTTAAAATCGGTCTAATTTGGCTGTAACACTATTTTTCGAAAATGTTCTTAAGTAACTTTTTAGACTTTTGTATCCTACTTATTCATTAAAATCGGTTCATTTATTTCGAAAAACAAGGGCTCGAAAGTTTGTATGAAATGTCGTACGGCGTAAACGCTCTTAATGGTATAATATCTTTTAAATAGCAATAGTTTGAAATGTAATTCATAAACATTGTCAGCGGTAAGTCTTGCAAACTATTTGGTAAATGATTGTAAATAATAATCGACATGCAGTATACAGTATCCTACAGGCCGTAAGTAGTTCAGCCATGGCGACCAATCTCAACGAAGACTAGCTTTCGGCGCGAGAAATAGTATAGTGCACAAGTAAAGTGTTCGTAAAGTTGTTGCTCCGTCGTCGTCAAATTTGGTGGGAAATCTCTCAAAGCTTTTCCTTGTAACATGTCCTAGGCATGCTCGATAGGATTTAAGTCGGGCGACTGAACTTGAATATCGTGGTCTCGGAGAGCGGCTGATACCAGCCGCGACGTATGGGAAGGAGCATATGTGTGCAGACATAGGTGCACTCTCCTTTCCTTCACTCTCATAGTCCGATGGGACGGCAATCCGACTCAACCGGAGAGAGATCAGGCGCAGGACTTTCCGAGGCACGGGGATATCACATTGTCAACTTCCAAACTTCGGGCTGTTGCTAAGAAATTTCTACTGGAAAAACGCAATAACACTATGCAGTATGCACATGTACAGACGCCAGCACATCAAGCTACCACAATCTGTCAAATTTATTTAATAGATTTTCAACTTTATCGCTAAAGCATAAATTTGACAGTTTCGGTTGGCTTGATGTGCTGGCGTCTGTACGAAGCGTGAGCCTCTCAGCGAATATTCTGCCTGCTAAGAGAGTGTCGCTGAGCGAGTATATACTCTCTTTGATAGTTCTTGTCGCTGCGACAAACGAGTTGCCGGCGGTGTGAAGAGTCAGCGATCAACTATTATCTATATACGTTACGTTTTGCATTTGTCAATGCAGCAGGTCACTGATTAATCGGTCTTGCGAAACAACGTGAAATGAAACGTCAGATTGTAGATTTTAGTTCTAAAGTTTGTCGCTCGTGGCTCTGTGTGTCGTAACAACAATAATGGCGTCCGAAATAGAAATAAATAAAACGGGTAATGCGAGTAAAAATGATCTTAACTCAAGTGAAAACAGTGATGAAAAACGTGGCTTGTTCAGTTGTTTTACATAATGGAGCTGTTTTGTAAAACAACTAGCCGTTTTGTAAAACGGCGGATACTACAATCCATCGTCGACATATGGTATCTCTCTTACTTACACGGGACCTACAATATTTTTAACGTTTCTCGAGCGAGAAAATCGTTTATAGCTAGTTGCTTCCTCGTGGGCAGTAGAAAGGGTGCCTACGAGAAGAATAAAAATGCAATTCACATCGCTACCACTTGTTCGCGAACTGGCTGCGTTTAGTACACTATTATTATATCTGTTTTTTACTCTAGAGAATATAGGAAAACGTGATTCACTTTTAGCTTTATTACTCTTTAAAAAGAGCTGTTGCGATTTTTATCATGTACAAAAGTTAATCCCTTGCCAGTTGAGCAGTTGAGTTTTGGTGATCTTTTCATTTATATATTTGATAGGTAGTTATGTTCAACCACTATCTGAAAGTAGTGTCGGACTTAAGGCATTTCGAACTATATAAAGTATTATCGAAATGAAGACGTGTCGGAGTTCCATATTGTCGAAATAAATTCTTGTCGTACTACGGTTTGTCGAAATTCAGTTGGTAAGTAAGAGCTGTCAATCCCTAGATAAATAGTGCACCCTTAGCATCAGGTAGGATGACAGTTCACTTTAAGCTCCCTTCACCTACGTTTTCACGGTGATATTGTTACAGAATCAATCGACTGATGTTAAGTGATGAGGTACGCTTACCTCATCATCATCATCATTTCAGCCGAAAGACGTCCACTGCTGGACATAGGCCTCCCCCAAGCACCTCCACTTCGACCGGTCCTGTGCTTCCCGCATCCAACGGGTTCCTGCGGCCTTCACAAGGTCGTCGGACCACCTTGTGTGTGGCTTTCCAATGCTACGTCTTCCAGTACGCGGTCGCCACTCCAGAACCTTTCGGCCCCATCGGCCATCTGTTCTGCGAGCAATGTGCCCTGCCCACTGCCACTTAAGTTTGGCAATTCTTCGGGCTATGTCGGTTACCTTGGTTCTCCTGCGGATTTCCTAATTCCTGATTCGATCACTCAGGGAAACTCCAAGTATAGCCCTCTCCATTGCCCTTTGGGTGACTTTCAGCCTTCTTATAAGGCCCATTGTGAGCGACCACGTTGCAGTGGCATAAGTCATCACTGGCCACACGCACTGAGACATTGACTCGTCTTGAGACACTTCGGTATGTGGGACGAGAAGATATTGCGTAGCTTCCCAAACGCTGCCCAGAGGCTGACAAGGAACCTATTTAGTCGATACTTGAAGACTCTCAGGGAGACATTTAGAGAAACACAGACTTTGGCAATTTGACATGGAGTTTCACGCCTTATCATGTTGAGGTATCGATACCTATACCCATAACGTCTGTGGAGTCTGTGGAGAGCATTCCACCAGTTTCTATGACATATCTTTTATATTTCAAGTAATACGGTTATGGAATGACTTGCCCGTATCGGTAAGGCGTGCTCAATCTATGTCCACTTTTAAAATTATGATAAAAAAGCACTTCCTCACATCATCTTTATCTTTTTTTGCTCCTGTTTCATGTTCATTATAATATATATTTATTTAGATTAGTATAATATACTCTATGTATGTACTAGCAGTGCCTCGCGGTTTTACCCGCGTATGTTTCGATCCTATGGGAATGGGAATATCGGGATAAAAAGTATCCTATGTGGTAATCCAGGAAATGTTCTATCTATGTGCCACTTTTCATCCAAATCTGTTCAACGGTTTACGCGTGATTGAGTAACAAACATCCAAACATCATCACAAACTTTCACATTTATAATATTAGTAGGGTTTATTGTATTATGTAAACACCACAGTCTATGACCACCTACAGTATTTGTCTGTCCTTCCCCTTTTTAATCCAACAAAGACGAGAAGATAAGACCGCACATTGTGTCACCCTTTGTACAGTTTCTATATTTATGTCTGTAATTTATATGGTGTACATAATAAGGAATCTTCTATTCTATTCTTTAATTTTTCTCTGCATATACAACATTATTTTTAGTATATGCGAAACCCGAAACACGTGTCTAGTATTTTTATGTAAAGAACCTATGTACAAAATTTCAAAACTGTATCATGAAAAATTCCAAAGTTATATTACCTGTTTGTCCGTACAAAACATGCTCACCCGCGCCACTCGCGCCGCGCCGTCTTGCGCTCATTTTACCTAGGTACCTAACCGTTCGGCGCGGAGATTGGATAACCTTTTTTTAACCTTTTTTAAATATTTTTGGGACAATATATAACTTGGGCAAAAATTGGAATCGATTCAGTTACTTATTCTGAACAAACTGTATTCAGGTGTCGCATACTTATACTGAAAATAACATTATATAATATGTTGTAACTATGTTCGTAACACCATAAAATATCTATGAACACTCAAACAGAAAATCGATTTTGAATCTTCCGAAATAAGTGTAGGGTATTTAACTATTTATGTTGGTAACGGTAACTGTCCATTTAAAAAAAAACACACTGAAACTTGACTGTAGTTTAGTTCGCCATTGTTCCCCGCTCTATTTAAACCTATGGCAGGTCGATCGGCATTCCTAACCCACTGCATATTCTATGTGCCCACCGACCATGCAACCATGCGACCATTGAATACCACAAAACGTAAAACAGAACAGTTCGGCTGTCGTAGGTTAGAACGAGTAACTGATTGTCCAGGAGAGATGTGTTTTTGTTTCATTTATATCGTTTTTTGTTGTTATTTTACACTGAATTACTTTGATATTTAGACCTGTGTCTTTCTCTTTTAACATCTTGTCTGTTAGGCGAGCTTATTAACTAGTTCGGTAACAATAGAAATCGTAATTGTGTCTCATTTGCCGGACGGCGCGTACGTGTTCTACACGCGCCTCAAAGAGATGTCAGCAACAGAGAAGGGGCCCGATATGGCCGAAGCCTGCCGGGGCAGCGGGATTGTCCGAAAGGGTTACCGCTACTCCGGAGCAAAAAGGGCTAAGGAAGGAACACGGGTGGGTTTTAGTCAGTAAGAGTCTGACACTCCCTTCCGCTCCACCCAGAGGGGGAGGAGTCATTTGATGAATTCCCACACGAAAAAAAAAAATTGTGTCTCATTAGAGACAGTTGAGCTCATAAAGGGTATGATTTTTTTCAAAGAAAAGATGTTATAATTAAGCTTTTATTTCAAGAAATAAAATAAGCAAGAAAACAGACATGATTTTTTCAAACCGAAAAATAAAAGCGAGTTTTCATCGCTATGAAAAGGTCAAAATGAGCGCCCGTTTTAAGACTACATTAACATTTTTTTTTTGAAAAGAAAGGTTACCTGATTCCAGTTTTTTGCAGTCAAGCTTTTGTGCCAGCGTTTGATCGTGTAGAACTGGCACAACGGTTAATTGGAATACTCTCCAGTACGTTCGAACTCCTTTTGATCGATTCGAAATTGTCCGAATTTCGAAAACTATATTCATTGAAACCCAAAAGTTATTGCACCTCCATAATGGGAAGTAATTCAATTAATTGGTTCCAAAACGATAATCATTTTGAGGGTTTTATTGATTGTAATTGTGATGTTTGAGTTTGATGAGTATTTGAGAGTGATTGTCCGTTAGGCGTTAATAGTCTTTGATCTTTGCATAGTCCGAATTTTAATTATAATATCGAAGAGTAAAGCGGATATTTTTAATCGACTTCAAAGAGGAGGAGATTCTCAATTCGCCAGTATGTTTTCACGTCCAGTCTTTCTCAGCAACCTTTTTAAGGTCGTAGGTCGTTGTAAGTATTTCCAGGACTTGTCTGCTCCACTCCACCGGCCATCGGTCGTTTGACAAACGTGGCTCCCTGCCATTTAAGTAAACCCCTAATCATCATCATCATCATTTCCGCCGAAAGACGTCCACTGCTGGACAAAGGCGGATGCCTATGTCCACCTCCACTTCAATTGGTTCTGTGCTTCTCCCATCCAACGGGTTCCTGCGGCCTTCACAAGTTCTTTGGACCACCTTGTTTTGAGGCCTTCCAACGTTACGTCTTCCGGTACGTGGTCGCCACTCCAGAACCATTCGGCCCCATCGGCCATCTGTTCTGCGAGCAATGTGCCCTGCCCACTGCCACTCGAGTTTGGCAATTCTTCGGCCTATGTCGGTTACCTTGGTTCTCCTGCGGATCTCCTCATTCCTGATTCGATCACGAAGGGAAACTCCAAGCATAGCCCTCTCCATTGCCCTTTGGGTGACTTTTAGCCTTCTTATAAGGCCCATTGTGAGCGACCACGTTTCAGTGCCATAACTCATCACCATCAGTAAACCCCTATATCAAATATTTATCTGAATATAACTTTATACGCATAAGCCATGGCATAGTAGAAGATGGTAAGACGCTTGAGACGACTTCCTCAATTTACGAGAGGAAGAAATACCAAGGGAAATGGAAGGAACAAGATTGATTTTTCCCCTCCAAATGGTTTTTTTCTTCTCCAACAACACAGTAAAGAAGAAAAAAATCATTTTCTGACACGTGTTTAAAAGCGTTCGCAGGAATAATGGAAGTAATTACAGGGCTTGGGCAATAAAAAAAATAGATAGACTCTTTATTATGTACGTACAGACGCCAGCACATCAAGCTACGATAATCTGTCAAATTTATTTAATTCCTCTTCAACTTTATCGCTAAAGCTTAAGGTTCAAAGTTGATTGGGAAAATTTGACAGTTTCGGGTAGCTTGATGTGCTGGTGTCTGTACATAATATGATATAAAAGTAGACATTCTACATAGGGTTTTGATTGCTTTGAATTCAACACGAAAACCTTACAGAGAAGAAGAACAGTAAGCAATTACAACCAAAAAACATGCATCGAAACTTCTAAACTTCTCCCTGTATACATTGAAGTACACGTCATCACACAAGTGTTTCGCAGTAATTGATACATGTTTCAATTGTGTGCAACTGTCCCGCGGGAGTCAAGATTGTGGGGACTCGTTAATTGGTTGTTCAGATCTCATTGTACCTGTATGTGGTTGGTTTTATTCGGTTTTCGAACGGAATTGGTATTCGAAGGTGGAATTGGATGGTTTTATACTCTAGGGATTAATGTGACATTTTAAAGTGCATTCATGTTGGATTTTTGGGATTAACGCGAGTAACAAGGTGGGTTTTGTTTTGTGTATTATGTTAATGTTTTCTGGTTATAATGCACATGCAACATGGTCAAAAGCCTCGTTCTCAAGCATATAAAATGTTGGCAATTTTGTCCATTGCTCTGACGCCAGGGACTAAAGACAGCACACGATTGACATTGACAATACAAATAATATAATAAAAAAAGTTATTTAAAAAAATAAAAAAACCCGACTGCGGTAAAAAACTTAAGTTAAAAACAAACTGAAAAGCTAAAAACAAGCCCATTTTAGATTAAATAAAAGTTGGAAGCAGGCGGGACCCATACCATTTTTTTTATTATATTTTCAAATTCAAATGGGTCCCGCCTGCTTCCAACTTTTATTTAATCTAAAATGGGCTTATTTTTAGCTTTTCAGTTTGTTTTTAACTTAAGTTTTTTACCGCAGTCGGGTTTTTTTTTTTTGTTTTATTAACTTTTTTTATTTCCAGCTTTTTAGTTTACAAATGTGAAAGATTTCGCAGACGATTTAGTTCTTCGTAGGTGTTTTTTACGATTTGTCACTTCGAATTGCTTTTAAGTATATATATTGTATATATTTTTGTAATAACCTTTTAAAACCCTTTATTTTGATACTCCACTCGATAGGTTTTGAAAAAAATAAATTAAAAAAAAGATTTAATATGGCGTCCAGTAGTCGCCATATTGAATTTTCACTAACGTCATGTCTTTAGTAATACTCGCCGGACTAAGAGGAATCGATTAACGTGTGAATCATAAAAATCGGCCCAGGCGTTTGGTCTGTATAGTGCTTCAAAGGAACATACAAACATACATACATACATAGGCTGATGAACACATTACCACTCCTTTGCGTAGCGCAGTCGGGTAATCATTATATAATCAGTTGTCCAAAACATTAGGTATTGAAGTTAATAGGACCGCTGATACATTTTTGCTGTTCAGTTCATGGTCTACACCACACCGTTAAAAATATTAATTAAATATGGCCACACATTTCTGATACACGGTATATAATTAAATTTTCAGGAGGTTACCAGCTCTAACCGCAAAACCTGGCCAAGTACCCAATGAAGCCAGTACAGCTAATAACCTGGTATATGGAGTAGATAGTTGCGGTACGTTCAATTATCGGTATGCACTCAGTCACGCGACACTGTTACGTAAGTGGTTTTGCATAACAAATTGTGGTCATCAGTGAATACCAGAAGACTTGGATGCTAGATTGAGGGTCTGTTTGGGCCCTAGAGTATGCCTTCTTTTACAAGATATTAAAAAAGAAATTGGTAAACCTAGCAGCGGCTTGCGGTTTTACCCGCATAAGTCTTAATCCCGTGGGTATACCGGTATAAAAGTATCTTATGTGTTAATCCTGGTTATAAACTATGTGTGTGCCAAATTTCATCCAAATCCGTTTAGCAGTTTTTGTATGAAAGAGTAACAAACATCCATCCATCCATCCTCACAAACTTTCGCCTTTATAATATTAGTGTGATTATAGTAGGATAACAGGCTGGGCAGCATTCGGCAAGATACGCAATATCTTCTCGTCCGTCATCGTCGTCGTCATTAATTATTGAGCAAAATATTTAATCAAAATCGGTACAGAAGTAAAACTTAATTAATAGTTTAAGTCATAGCTGTTATATGACATGCTGAAAAGAAGTTTATCGATTCTTAAAAAAAAACAACACAATAAAAAAAACACAGAACAAATAATCCACTAAAACATTCACAAAATTATTCGATAAACTGCTTTTCAGTTGTGTTAATGGACTTTTGTTACTGACTGTAGGTATAGACACCAGCACATCAAGCTACCCGAAACTGTCAAATTTTCCCAATCAGCTTTGACCCTTATACTTTAGCGATAAAGTTGAAAATCTATTAAAGAAATTTGACAGATTGTAGTAGCTTGATGTGCTGGCGTCTGTACAAACATTCGAACAAATATTTGACTTTCACAAAACAAATAAATATGTGGGTACCTATACCTACATTATTATTATGTGATTGCTAGCGAACCGCCCTGCTTTTCACGGTTTTAAAGACTTGACAAAACATCGAAATTTCTCTATTATATGTTATTTTAAATAATATTATACGAGATAAAACTTCCGGAATATATTATCTCAATAATGGTGAAAACCACATCAAAATCCGTTGCGTAATATTGAAAACCAACGCGCTCACATAGACAGAACCGAAAAACGACTTTAATTTCTATTAAATAAATAGATAGAAATAAATAGTTGAAAATCCAACTCTAAAATTAAAAACACATCAATCCAAGTATACCTACATCAAGTTTAGAGGTAAATGCCAAAAATATAAGCGGAATAAATAATGAAATCCAGTAAGACAATTAATTAGAAGGTCAATGAATGCCCTCTAAATAAACTAATTAATGTTATTCATATTTCTCATAAATCATTTAACTTTCTCCGTGCATTAATTTCTTCATTACGATTCACCAGAAAATGTGTATAAATGAAATATTTAATTTTCGTCTTAAATTCCTTTTTAATTACAGTTTAATCAGTGCCATCTTTGCGTCTAAGTCGAGTCACATTAATTTACTTCTGATAATTATATCTCGGTTTGTTTAGACGGTACAAAATACATATTCATGAGACATTTTTCCAAAACTTTGTCAAGAAGAATTTTATCAAGAAGTCTTGGAAAAATTCATCTACAGTTATAGATGAATAAACACCACAACCAGTCTTACCAAGTGGTATCATAATTGTTATCTAGTAACTGGGTTGTGGAGGTCAGAAAGGCAGTCGCTCCATATAAAATACTGGTATTCAGCTGCATCCGGTTAGACTGGAAGCCGACCCCAACATAGTTGGGAAAAGGCTAGGCAGATGATGATGATGTCTTGATAATAATTAAAGCCGAATTTTTTTTTGTAATAACGAACAAGCTGGTCGGCTTAAAGTAAGAGATAACGTGTAGATTTTATTCAAAGTAAAACCTCCAATACAATCTTCTTGATCGCATACTTCATTACTGAAGGTCGTGCCTCTAAAGGCCTTTGTGGCTTGATGAATAATAATGTTCATCCACTTCGGTTCTTGGCTTCTCTTAAGGCGGTCGTAACAGAGAGTCCAGTGAGGGCGGCTACTTGGTCTGACCCCTTCCAAATTGCCCATCACCACTTTTTAGGGTTCCGTAGCCAAATGGCAAAAACGGAACCCTTATAGATTCGTCATGTCTGTCTGTCCGTCTGTCTGTCTGTCTGTCTGTCCGTCCGTATGTCACAGCCACTTTTCTCCGAAACTATAAGAACTATACTGTTGAAACTTGGTAAGTAGATGTATTCTGTGAACCGCATTAAGATTTTCACACAAAAATAGAAAAAAAACAATACATTTTAGGGTTCCCCATACTTAGAACCGAAACTCAAAAATTTTTTTTTTCATTAAACCCATACGTGTGGGGTATCTATGGGTAGGTCTTCAAAAATGATATTGAGGTTTCTAATATAATTTTTTTCTAAACTGAATAGTTTGCGCGAGAGACACTTCCAAAGTGGTAAAATGTGTGTCCCCCCCCCTGTAACTTCTAAAATAAGAGAATGATAAAACTAAAAAAAATATATGATGTACATTACCATGTAAACTACCACCGAAAATTGGTTTGAACGAGATCTAGTAAGTAGTTTTTTTTTTAATACGTCATAAATCGTAAGCCGCAATGTACCATTCATTCAATCAACTCAAAAATAAAAAAAAACATTTAATTTCATAAACATAAACCTTATGCATAAACCCGGATGTTACGGAACCCTCGGTGCGCGAGTCCGACTCGCTCTTGCCCGGTTTTAAGGCTGTCTGGTTCCCAATAGGCAATGTGACTAAAGTAACCGAGAATCTATTGGTAACGGACAGTGTCTATTTCTTATGATTAGTTTTTTGAGGATAGATTAGTTCGTTCTCGTTTAAGAGGAAGCATTTCCTCTTAAACGAGAACGACCTAGTCTCTCCGACCACATAGTCAGAGAGATCTTTTGAAAAAAATCTAAGAATAAATAATTATGACCTTTTAGGTCATAATATGAGGTTTGGCTCTCGCCTATTTTCTCCTCCAATATTGGACCAATTTAAAAGATATTTTATAAACAGAATAAGAAGGATATATACTGTATCCCTATGTTTCCTTTTTTGATGATACATTATTTTTGTATGCACTAGAACCCTCAAAAAATGCTCAAAATTGCCGCTGTCAACAGAGGCCTAGTTTGCAAATTTGACAACTATTAACAAAAAAGAAAAACACAGGGAAACAGTATAATATATCCTTCTTATTTAGCTTATGAAATATCTTTTAAATTAGTCCACTATTGCAGGAGAAAATAGGCGAGAGCCAAACCTCGAATTATGAGAGTTTTTACTTAGGCTTTTTAAAAAAGTCTTTCCGACCGCATTTCCTCTTAACAATATAATCAATCATACCAGAGCGGAATGTTACAATTTTATAAATATTATGTTTGTAAAAACATTTAAATTAGGTATTGTATATTTATTTTAAATCTTATTGTTTTATTTATATCTCATCATAATATACTGCACCGGTTAACGTCATCACGGTCGTAGCATTATGCTGAGCGATGGCCTTTGTGCGTGGATGTGACGCATATTATTTTTTTTTTTTATCAAAACTATGCACAAGTAAAAAATTCTGAACAAAAGCTGACTATTAAGTCTGCTGTTAAGATTGACTGATAGAAAATGTTCCGTCAATCTTAGGGTGATGCAGAGACAAAACATGGCAGGTGCAACATACAAGATAAATTGCTAGGGATAAATAACTCTAAAATACAAGAATAAATACTACATTGATAGATACATTCATACTACATACATATAAACAAAATGATCTGTCAGGAGAAAAAATGTTCGGTAGAGGAGAAAACGAAATCAGCGCTGGGATGTTGCGGTCAAGTTCTGACCGGGTTCACGAGCCTTCACTTTGAAAGATAACCGACTGGTTGCGTCCTGATGATCAGAGGGAGCGCATTCCAAAGAAAGGCCGCCTGGACAAAGAAAGAAAAATTAATTAAGTCAGAACGGTGAGAAGGACATCGTAGAAGACGAATGTTGGTAAACAGAAGATTTTTAGCATGGGCAGAGCATACGTTTTGAATTTGGGAAGTCATGTATTATAACCCCTTTCAGTGGCGTAACTATACCGTTTGGGGCCCGTGACAAATTCTAGGGATGAGGCCCTCCCTCAATGTAAAGAAGCTCAACCAACGTTATAGTTTTTTTTTTTTTACTAGCACTTCTCCCGCGGATTCTTCCGCGTAGATTTCATATTTTCTCCCACAAAATTTTACACCTGACTGCTTCGTTGGTCTAGTGGTCGCAAGCGCTACTGCTGAACATAAGGTCGTGTCAAAAAAATTAGACAAACAATGGGAAAAAGGTACAAAATGTTCGAAACCTGAATGATGTCCTTTGTTGCACATTTTCAAAAAAAGTTAGCATTTATAAACTTATGTTAGGATCCTCCTGTACTCATGGCCCTGCCGGGGGCCCCTTCTGGCTGGGGGCCCGTGGCAATTTGCCCCAATGCCACCCTATAGTTACGCCACTGACCTCACTTGTTCTTTTTTAGGGTTCCGTACCCAAAGGGTAAAAACGGGACCCTATTACTAAGACTTCGCTATCTGTCCGTCTGTCTGTCACCAGGCAGTATCTCAAGAACCGCGATAGTTAGACAGTTGAAATTTTCACAAATTATGTATTTCTGTTGCCGCTATAACAAAAAATACTAAAAACAAAATAAAATGAATATTTAAGAGGGCCTCCCATACAACAAACGTGTTTTTTTTCGGCGTTTTCGCCTTGTGGTACGGAACCCTTCGTGAGCAAGTCCGACTCGCACTTGTTTGTGTTTGTGTTTTTTCTCTGCATCGTGCCAATTAACGTACTCGTATTTTCTTTTTTTTCATACAAAATCCAGGTGACAAGTCTATCAAAATTATAAAACCTATATAGGACGACATATTACACAGGACGAGACATTAGATGTTCGGCGGTTATCCGGCCGCAAAGGTACGGAGGAGGCATACTAATGTGCAGGAAATCGTTAGAGCAACACTTTGAATAGTCACTTCGTACACTTTGGTCCTCGGTCATGACTGGAAACTAAATCATTTTACGGTAAATAGGTCACCAGGTTATGTAGTGAGGATTATAGGGATAATCGTGATTTAAATTCATGGGGGAATTTCAGGTGTGATGTTTTTTGAGACCCTTGGGGTTGATATTTTGAGTGAGATGCGGGATAATTTCAAGTGTGGAGATTTTTGGGACCCATTTTCTAAAAAGCTATGGATTTGTCCATCATGTTGTTCTACGAATATTGGGCAAAACACTCACGGTTGTTTTGTTCGTGATGATTTAAAGATTGAAAAAGTAATTAATTATAAGCAAGAGCGGCTCTAGATACATAAAAAGATACTTCAAAAACTTTATTGTAAGTATAGATTTTCTCAATAATTCACAAAGACTGAAAACCTTTGATCCATGTCAAATAATTAACAAAGTACACAAGAAGGCATTTTAAATGAAAAAAAAAAATCTGTGAAAACCGATCATATTATACGTATACCGGGTCATTATTTTGAACGTCTGGACAAAAACAGTGTATATAAGGTGAACGGAGTAGAAGCCTCATCATCATCATTTCAGCCGTAAGACGTCCACTGCTGGACATAGGCCTCCCCCAAAAAGGGGGGGTTTGCCATAATCGCCACGCTTGGCAGGCGGGTTGGTGATCGCAGTATGGTATGGTGGTGGAATGCATAGAGAACGCTGCTGCCCATTCTCCGGTACGCCTCTTAGTCGCCTTTTACGATACCCACGGGAAGTAAGGGGTGGTGGTATTCTTTAAGTCCGGCACCACACAGAGTAGAAGCCTATGGCACATAATTTTCTTTTTTTATTCAGTATTAATAATAATAATTCATTTATTTCAGGCATCGCAGGCCCGTAGATAAATACCTTAACCTAAACATACATATTTTAATAAAACAATCTAGTGTGCACGAAGTGATGATTGTGTCGGCGTCGTGTTGCGCTGCGCGGTGTCGCGTAACCTTCCACGAAAACGTCGGTACGCAACACCTTTCGGCCAAAACTCTTCCTTCATGAAGGTTTCCAGGTACTGAGTTGGAACCCGCACCACAAACGATTTGAAGTTTATGTTGTGGCGCGATTCCAACTTCTCTACTCTCAAGGTCCACTTGGTCTTGCTTCTGATGTAATCCACAATGTCTTGAGCCACCCCGCATTGCACCCCGTATTGCTTCGCCCTGCGGTTTCACCCGCATAAGTTTCGATCCCAGAGGAATATCAGGATAAAATATATTCTATGTCCTTTCCCGGGACTCAAACTATCTCTATACCAAATTTTATCTAAATCGGTTCAGCGGTTTGAGCGTGAAGAGGTAACAGACAGACACACTTTGGCATTTGTAAATTAGTATGGATTTTTTTAATGTCTTTTAAACCCTCAAGAAAGCCTGACGATGGCTTGACGAAAGGATTGAATGTCGCTACGAATTCATTGATAATTTCCGCGCGTAGAGTAGGGTGCTTATAATTATGTTTATTTTTTATAATGATTATTTGTCGATTATTATTATTTCTTTCTTGTTTTGGTATGAGAAGGTTACTTTAAATAAGTCGTCGTTTCAGCCGATAGACGTCCACTGCTGGACATAGGCCTCCCCCAGTTTTGGGGGGGGGGGGGGGGGGTTGCCATAATCGCCACGCTTGGCAGGCGGGTTGGCGATCGCAGTATGGTTTGATGGTGGAATAAATAGAGAACGCTGCTGCCTGCTTTAAATAAGTAATAGTATTTATTGATAAGGATTTTAGGTTTTTGAAAAAAAAAGAGATTTCTGTGTCATGGGCTTCCATTCCGTTTACCTTTTATACCCTGTTTTTATTCAGACAGTAAAAAATATCAGTCGTGGGGCCCGTGGCTGAATAATAACAGCCGCACAGGTCGATCGATCAGGTTAAGCTACGCGTGTCGAGGTTGATCTGTGGATGGGTGACCATCTCTTCATAATGAGACCCCTCCGTGCCTCGAAAAGCACGTTAAGCCATTGATCCCGGTTGTCATTCGTGGATCTCTGACAGTCGTTACGGGTAGTCAGAAGCCCGAAAGTCTGATAACCAGTCTTACCAAGGGGTATCGTATCACCCAGTAACTGGGTTGTGGAGGTCAGATAGGATTCCCATGACCCCCCCATCAAGGCAATGAGGGAAAACCGCTGAGTTTTAGTGGGTATACTGCCACTCTGGCAGGGAGTCCCACATACTCTGTCTCGTCCCCCGATGAGCGGAGATGTGTAATGTCATTTCTCAGCGACAAAAAAAAAAAAAAGGCAGTCGCTCCATGTAAAATACTGGTATTCAACTGCCTCCGGTTAGACCGGAAGCCGACCCCAACATAGTTGAGAGAAGACTAGGCAATTGATGCAAACAAACTTTTAGCCGGTATATATTCAATTGAAGGGGCTTACAGGACTTAAACGCAAAAAAACGCAAGTTTTAGAAACAATAAAAGTATATGATCGACTCCAGTAAACAAAATCAGAAAAATGTATGATATTTTTCGGGATATATGCTAGGTTGATAGTGTGTTGAAAACATAATACAACTAATTTGACATGATAGAAAAAAAACATGAAGATACCTCTTAAAACTTTCTTTTTACAATAAACACCATACTAATTAATATACATACAATCATTCCGATTTTTCGTCAGATTATTCTACAAGCAACATACTAAAACAAAAGATTAAACAAAATTAAATAATTTAAAATTAATTTTAATTAGTAATTAAGTAAAATTAAGGTGTAATTTTATGTGTAAACGTAATTTAATTGCATAAATACTCAGGATTATTGTTTTCCTGTAAATCGATAAAGTAATAAACAGTGTTTGTTACACACCGGTAACCTAAAACCAACAGCTGACGTTCGAACTGCGGATTAAAACGGGGAGTATTTGCTCACTTTTACTTTATAATAGCACTCAATTATTGTCACTGTAACTCTGTTACACATCCTCGTGAAGTTTTAGCATAAAATAGTTCGCTGATTAGCTTAGCACCCTGCATTGGCTTTAAATCGCATTGTTTACATCGTTGAAAACGAAACTTAGCGAAGATTCTGTTATTCTTATTCTGATCTTTAATATAATACAACAATAAAACGTTCATGATCATTGTTTTCGCATTGCCGTTATACCAACGGTAATACATATATTTAAAAAAAAAATTGCTTTAAAATCTAGGCAACCTACCCACATAAGTACATAAAAGTAAAATCGTAAGGCAATAAAAATATATCCTTAGCCTTGAAAATAGCCCCTCAAACCAATTCAGTAACCAACCTAATTTCGCTACTGATCTACGATAACTTCTCCCATTTTCCCTATCATTTCCAACTTTACTTTATTTGTCTGTCCACTTTTCTCACCGTTACTTAATTCTAATTTCAGTAACAATTCCTGAAACCATGCCTGTGATGACCCGTAAGGCTACTGCTCAGGAGATGGACCTTAAATTGAGAACGGCCCTCCAAAAACTTGAAGCAACAAAACTCCAATGTGACCAATTGCTACTGGAGAATGATGAAAGTGAGGAGGAAATCAAGAAAATTGTTGACAAAAACTCAAGCCTTAAACGGGAGCTAGTAGACCTACATCAACAGTATCAGAATGTTGTTGATGAACGCGATCAACTGAAGGTAGTCACGGATGGTTTCAACACCTGTAGTAATTTGTATGAGGAGGCCTTAAGTAGAGTTAGGGACCTAGAAGATGAATTAATTCATGCTAATAGTCGTATCACCCAGTTAGAAAAAGAAATAGAATGTAATCAGGTTAAAGAAACGAACCACTTATATAATGAATTATTGAATAGTAATTGTAACCCTCATTCATTAACAACTATTGACCTTACTGAAGATTCCTTGTTAAAACAGAATTATAGTTATAAATTTAGTCATAACAAAATGAAAAAATATGCAAGAATGAATAGAATAATTAAAAAATGTAATCAATTTAGAAAACAACAAAAACACTTTTCTAAAAATATTTCACTGAGGAAAGAACGTGTTGATCTAATTAGTAAATTAACCAATTATCAAATTAAATTAGAAGACAGCAAAAAAATCTATGAAATTGATACACAGCGCTTACAGTCTGACATACAGGAACTTGAGGGCAGACTTAGTTCTCTTTACATTAAATATGTGGGTTCCCAGAACCAAATTAAAGAACACATTCTTGCAGCAAATGAGTTAGTTATGTGTCAGTGCACGTGTCAGACAGTTCCACACCCTGTCGTTGTCCAGCCTGAGGTAATGGAGGACCCGTCCCAGACTGAGAGTTTGCCTCAAGAGTGTATCCAGAATATATCTGAAATAGTACAAGATCTTTCTCAATTGGTACAGCTTGAGACTGGCCCATCTTTCAGTGGTCATGATTGTTATGATTCGGTTATGTTCTCGGATAGTATAGGAAGAGGTTTAGGTAAATTAATTAGTAACAACCTGAGTTACTCTACTCAAAATAATTGTATGCCAGGGTCAACCTATAAACAAATAATGGCATCAGTAACAGGAAATGTATTTAATCCTAAAACTAACATTACTGTATTTGTAGGTAACAGTTCTAAGGTAAAAAAATATGAAATAACTGACTGTGTAACTGAGTTGTTAAAGTTAAATTGTAATAAAATAATATTGTGTGCTTTTCCATATTTTAAAAAATTAACAAATAGACAAAACAATAATATTCATATGCTTAATAAGCATATGCACTTTTTAGTTAGTCATTACAGTGACAAGCTTGTATATTTTGACACCAACAGTTTTGTTGAAACTTTAAAGTCGACTAGGGATACTGTGTATCTGCCTGTTAGCTTTAGACACATAATAGCAAGGCTATTAGCTTTTTATATAAACTCAGACATAAGTATTATGTCGAAGTCTTGTATTATTAACACCACAACAGTTAGTAATAATACTAATAATAAGGTGGTTTGCCTGAATGAATGTAGCTCAAATGCTATAAATATTTGTACAAATTATACGAAGGAGGTTCCATTTCCCTCACGCACTATGAGCTCATTGCCTGGTGATGACATTGAAGTCTTGGGATTAACTCCGGATAATCATTTAAACTAGTTTGTAAGACAACAGAAGGTACCAGTAATAATATTCTTATACCTAACAACAACAAGGTATCTTCTTGCTCTAAAATAAGTAAATATCAAAAAGGAGATCAGCAGAATGCCTTGACATTATTTCATCAAAATATTCAAGGCATTTCTTCCAAATTATTAGAAATTGAAATGTTTTTAGAAAAAACAAAGTTTGACATTGTTTGTTGTACTGAACATTGGTTAAAGGATTACCAAATGTTAATTAATTTTGAGAACTATAGTGTGGGCAGTTGTTTTAACCGTAAATCTATGCTACGTGGAGGTTCCCTAATCTTGATAAAAAATTGTTTAAAATCTAAGCAACAAAATGACATAGTAGGTTTATCAATTGAACATTGCATCGAACTGTCCTGTGTTGAGCTAGATAAGCATGTCGTAGTGTGCGTTTACAGACCCCCTAATTATCAGAACTTTTCTGTATTTGAGTCAATAATGGAAGATGTCTTAGCGAAACTTGCATCCATTAACAAAGCCGCAATTATTTGTGGTGATTTTAATATTAATATTTTGGAAAATAATTCTAATAGCAGTAGATTATTAAGCCTTTTTAAATCGTTCAATTTATCAAATGTTTTTACAGAACCGACTAGAATAACTCCAACTTCTGCTACTTGTATAGATAATGTCTTTTGCGATTGTGATTATTTAGATAAAGCCATCGTCAATTATCTGCCGTCTGATCATAGTGGACAAACGGTATCTTTTAAGTTTAAAACACCTTTGCAAAAAGTGCAAATACAATTTAGACCAATAACGACTGGTAAACTAAATAGATTCAATAGTACCCTAAATAATAAGTTAAATGATCTGGGCCATGATATGGATGATGCAAATAAATTGTACGAGGATTTCTTTTCAGTAGTGTACACTCAATTCAATACAACTTTTGAAAAGAAAACAAAAAACATTTGCCCTAATTTTATATTTAGTGACTGGGCAACTAGAGGTATTAGGATAAGTAGGGAAAGACTGTTCGAGCTGTATGGCCTTAAGCCTTACATCAATACTGTAACTTTCAGCAAGTATGTTGCTACATATTCCAAAATTTTTAGAAATACATGCAAAATAGCCAAAGCCCTGTACATTAGCAATAAAATCAAATCAGCTGAAAATAAAATAAAAACAGTTTGGAAAATTATAAATAACGAAACTAGTAGAAATAAAAAACGAAACACTGATTACACATTGGAGACTTCACGTGGAGCCATAAGCTCTAACTTAGAAGTAGCTCAGGAGTTTGTAAATTTCTTTACTAATATACCATCAAAAACGACGGAAGCCTTAAATTCCTCATCCGACGTATCAATTGATTTATTAAGAGCAAACGTTCCAGCCTGCCCGGTTGAATTTCAATTTAAACATATTAACCCCGTAACAGTAATAAAAGCTTTTAAGCAAATTAAGATCAAATTGACCGAAGATCTTTGGGGAATGTCCATTAAAGTCTGTGCCTCCATAATTGAGACTATTGCACCTTATTTAGCCTTAGTATTTAATTCGTGTGTTGATCAAGGAGTCTTCCCCGATTTAATGAAATTCAGTAAGGTAATACCACTTTTCAAATCTGGGGACAGTAAAGACACCAATAATTATAGACCCGTATCCGTGTTGCCGGTTTTCAGTAAGGTGTTTGAAAAGATAATGCTTAATCAAATGCTCAATCATTTTAACACGAATAAAATCCTTCACGATCAACAATATGGTTTCACCAAAGGACGTTGTACGACCGACGCCGGTGTAACCTTATTAAAACACATTTTTAACGCGTGGGAAGAGGCCCAAGACGCCATAGGAATCTTTTGTGACCTCTCTAAGGCATTTGATTGCGTCGATCACGAAACCTTGCTTTTGAAACTTGAGCATTACGGGCTTGGAAAACTTGCGCTCAGTTTAGTTAGTTCTTATTTAAATGACAGACAACAACAAGTTCAAATAAATGGTGTCAATTCACATGGTTTAACAGTAAAAATGGGTGTGCCACAAGGCTCGATATTGGGTCCTTTCCTCTTTTTAGTGTATGTTAATGATCTACTCCATTTATTAAAAAATCAACCACAAATGGTGTTATTTGCTGATGACACTTCCTTAATTTTTAAGGTAAATAGACGTGCTACAAATTATGACGACGTAAATAACGCCCTAGTGCGGGTCCAAAGTTGGTTCACTGCTAATAATTTAGTATTAAATGGGAAAAAAACTAAGTGCATAAGATTTTCTTTACCAAATGTAAAGAGTAGTGATTGTGAGATAGTATTGAATCAAGAGAAACTAGAATTCGTCGATAAAACAGTTTTCCTGGGGATCACGCTCGACTCAAGGCTACAATGGGGTCCTCATTTAACATCTCTTGCAGGACGGCTAAGTTCAGCAGCTTTTGCTGTCAGAAAAATCCGCCAATTTACTGATGTAGATACCGCGAGACTGGTCTATTTTAGTTACTTTCATAGTATCATGTCTTACGGTATTTTGCTTTGGGGACGGGCTGCAGACATCGATTCTATTTTTATTCTGCAGAAAAGAGCCATCAGAGCCATATATAACCTCTGCAGGCGTGATTCTCTAAGGGAACTGTTTAAGGAAATTAACATCATGACGGTGCCTTGTCAATATATTTACGAAAACATCATGTATGTAAGAAAAAACTTACATCTTTTTGGTAAAAGAGGTGAAAGACATAATTATAGTACTAGGAATAGGGACCTATTAGTTCAACCAGGTTTCAGACTGGCTAAAGTAGACTCATCTTTTATGGGGTACTGTTTAAAATGTTATAATAAAATACCTCCCCACATTCTTCAACTGAATGAGACAAAATTCAAGTCTTGTATAAAACGCACACTATGCAGTCAGGCATATTATAAGTTAGGGGATTACATCGCTGATAAAAATGCCTGGCTCAATGCTGGTCCTGCTCCACAACCACAACTAATTGATTAACACTGGAAAATACTATTGGAGCTGCTGAAGATTGTAAGATTATCTTTGCATTGTATAAACTCAATTTCCTTTGCATTGTATAACTGCATAGCACAGATGTGAGTTCTATGTAAGTATACCTTCTTTACCATTTACCGGGTAATATGTCTTTCATTGACTTGAATGTGCCATGGCGGCTGATAGTATGTCATGCTCACACAAATGTCTCGCTGACGGTGGCGTGTGTATTGGATCATTTAGCTCCCTTCAAAATGGTTGAGCTGAATGGTGCTGATCTATGCGTCATGTTCGTGAACGGGCGCCGTCAGTTGGGGCTGGTCATCACTCAGCTGCCTCGGCTTATTTTTAATTATTTTATGATTGTTGTCTTCTTACTATTTGCTGTACTCTGGACGCTCTTAACGCGTACGTATTTTTTTTTACATCGTTCTCACATTTACTTGTAAATTCAACATTAATGATGTAACTAATATTTTTGTAAAAATACAATTTAAAAGAGTGTCCATGGAGTTTCTTGCCCGTTCTTCTCCATAGGTACCTACGCTTTGGAATGGGCAACTAGCTTCATATTTTCTGACTGACCGACTTCTTGACAATTCAAAAGTGCCTGTAAATGGTTTAATTGAAATAAATGGTTTGAGTTTTGAGTTTGAATAATTGCTTCATATTTTGCAATAAATTTCCAGTATTTTGTCATTGCGCTTTCTTCTCTATGCAGTCCGACAGTGACCGCGCTTTAGGTCAGGTAAGCCCTTTAATAAAGATAGTACTATCTAAGAACATAATCACAAATGACCAAACTACCAACAGGCCACACTCTTACAGCCTTATTACAAAACAAGGTTTATCTTTAGACCCAGGTTTAAACGATCGAGCCATTTTCAAATTTCGAACTTAATTCCGACAAAGTTAAAGTTCTACAAAAAATGATGTTAAACCAGAGTCTATGTTGTCAGTTTTGCATTAAGAACTTTCCATTCGTCGGGATAAAGTTTAAAATACAGTAACTGTCTCGCAGGTTTAGGCTAGGTTTAAAGTTAGAACTCGTTTTGTAATAAGACGGTAATGTCCATCTTGTTAATCTACCCCATGTCCAGTCACGTGCACAATTCCTCACACATGTCGATGACGACACGTACCGCCGACGAAGATTCCGACCTTTTCTACTACCTTTAAGATTAAAGGACAAGATTTAACGGGATTAAAACTAAACCAACTTTGGTGAGCGTTCGTGTTAATATAGAGTAATTCTGGAGTTAATTACACTTTGCGAGAACTGATGGAACTTGAGGATTAGGTAAATAGATTTAGTTGTTGCGTTGTTGGGTAAATGTTGATGTGGATGTTATATATCTATCTTCCTCTAACGTATAAAATTTTCGAGTCACAGTGTTTGTAACAAAACTCCTCCGTAACGTCTTGACCGATTTTTATGAAATTTTGTGTGTATATTCTGTAGGTCTGAGAATAGGACTTAAATTATTTTTCATACCCCTAGGTAATAAGGGTGGTGCACCCCAAAAAGGTATTTTTAATTTTTTGGACAAAATTTTTATTTTATTTTTTTTATGATTCATGCAACTCTACATTATCACCCTTCTACCACCAACCCCTATTTTTCAATAGTCTATGTAGGAATATAAAAATGAAATGACGTTTGTTTGTCTCACTAAAACTCGATTTGGCTAATTTTGGTTTTGAAATATTTTTATGGAAGGTTTAAAAGGTGAGAAGAGATGAAGAAGTTGTAAGGAAAATAGTAAAAGCAACAATTTTATTATCCCATATACACTGTTCGTACCTGTCAAACACATAGGGTGCGTTCAGTAATACGATTGAATAGATTGTATAGATTTATTTATTCAATTTTTTGGTCTGTCCTTTACTCTTTTATTTTATTTTATTTCTACGAGTGTTTTAATTGTTTATCAAGACAGACATTTTTTTATGTAGCTTTATACATCTTTTCTTGATATTTTTTTCTTTTTTACTTTTCGTGTAGGTTAGGGGTAGGGTAGGAGTAGGGTAGGGGTAGAGTAGGGCAGGGATAGGGTAGAAGTAGGGTAGGAGTAGGGTAGGAGTAGGGTAGGGGTAGGATAGGGTAAAAGTAGGGTAGGAGTAGGGTAGGGGTAGGGTAGGAGTAGGGTCGGAGTAGGGTAGAGGTAGGGTAGGGTTAAGGTGGGAGTAGGGTAGGGATAGGGTAAGGGGTAGGACACCACGCGAACGAAGTCGCGACTTCGTTTCGTCTTTATATAAAATTCAAAGTCCTGACTGATGTATCAACGCGCAGCCTAAACCGCTGGTCCTAGAGACATGAAATTTGGTGGATGTGTTCTTTGTGAAGAGTAATTATCCAATAAGAAAGGGTTTTTGAAATGCTACCCCTAAGAGGGTGAATGGGAGGAGGGTGAAAAGTCGCGGGCAGAAGCTAGTTTAGTATACCTTTGAAGTTGAGTTTGGGTATTTTAATCAAGTATTTTTACGTAATAATAATAAAATAGGCCGCAGGAACCCGTTGGATGCGAGAAGCACAGAACCGGTCGAAGTGGAGGTGCTTGGGGGAGGCCTATGTCCAGCAGTGGACGTCTTTCGGCTGAAATGATGATGATGAATAGGCTCGAGGTCTCTGGAGCCGATACCGGTAGCCAAATGTTTTTATAATCTAATATTTAAAAATATAATTCATATGTATTTATTGAAATAAAGGAAAATACACGCATTGACGTGGAGTTGCGGACACCAGCCCGTGTTACCTATTACCTATATAGGAAATAATAAGTTTGTTCATCAAAAAGTAAAAATACAATGTGACGGATTCGGTGAGCCACAAACTAAGCATCGCTTGTATCTTGTGGCTCTGAAAGTACCTATTGGTAAATACCAATAGGTAATAATTTTAATAATAATATAACCTTACCATAACTAATTTAACCATAATTGAACCTTAACAAATGTTAAGGTTCAATTATGAAAGTTTTTAAAGGCAGACAAAATTATAATACCAGCATATTACTGTCCCACTGCTGGGCAAAGGCTTCTTCTCATACAGAGAAGGCACGAGCATTGATCTCCACGCTTGCCCAATACGGGTTGGCGATTACGGACTTAACTATAAGTATAACGATGTCAGTACTTAATGCAAAATATAAACTCAGATAGTAGGTACATAATTATGAGCTGAAAAAGTTGCATTGATGCTTGCTAGAAGACTAAAGAAAACGTGTATATATAAAACGTTACTTACAAAAAAAATATCGTGTGTGAACGTCAACCACAGATATAGATACACCTAGATAACGCAAGGGCAACTACTTCGCATGCCCAGCTTATCTACAGACGCCAGCACATCAAGCTACCCGAAACTGTCAAATTTTCCCAATCAATTTTGAACCTTATGTTTTAGCGATAAAGTTGAAAGTCTATTATAGAAATTTGACATATTGTAGTAGCTTGATGTGCTGGCATCTGTACAAAAATTGTGAGCGTGAGCGCTGGCGCTAGGCCCCGGGGGTAAGGCGAGACAGTTGCCGCACGTCGCGGCGTCTTTGAATCGATCATTGCTCAGAACAGATGGCCAATTTATGGGGCCGACAGGTTCTGGAATGGCGACCGCGTACCAGAAGACGTAGCGTTGGAAGGCCTCCCACGAGGTGGTCCGACGTCCTTGTTAAAGCCGCAGGGACCCGTTGGATGCGAGAAGCACAAAACCGGTCGAAGTAGAGGTGCTTGGGCGAGGCCAATGACCAGCAGTGGACGTCTTTTGACTGAAATGATGATGATGATGATGAAATAGTGCTAGTGACGTCATAGTAGGTAGTCAAAAAATTCAAAAAATTTCATACAGATTTCATACTTGCGATAACTAGGTCTATCTATATCTGTGGCGTCAACTCAATAAACATTACGGACTTGAAGTAAAGAAACATTTTATAAATTTTTAAGCGTTCTACTATCTTCGTACAAAGAACGGAACTGGTAACAGAAACACTGAGCGAGAGATATAAATAAACAATTCAACATCTACACGATTTGAAGTAACAAACAAAACACTAAATAACATTAACGTTGACAATCACGAATCAAAAACTATTGTTCACTCCAAAATAAAATCAGGGGTAACAAAATGGATACAGTTACGCATTGCAAAGCATTGAAACTACACTTTGTATGTTAATATTAACGTTATCGTGAGGAAACTATCTGAGATAACGCAAAAAGTGCAGACTACGATGTTCGACTTTAAAAGTCAGAATTTTATCGAAGCAAACTACTATTCTATTTGCTGGTTATTCAATTCGCAGTGGAATGTTTAAAAAATGTAAAGATACGACGTTATTTTGTAGTCGGTATCTATGGAATTACATTCTTTAGATATTGGATCTAGAACGACCACCAGCAAATAGTTTTGTGGAATTTTAAATGTTGGAACTGTTGTATGTGCTTTTAAAAATGTAGATATTGTAAATGTCTCCAGAATATACAGGAAATATTTTTTATCATCATCCAAATTTTTACAGGATGTTCTACCCATGAATATGAACAAGTTTCATTCAGGGACCAACTCTGAAATCAGTAAAAGAAAAAATCAGCTGTTTCATACATTTTGGTAAAAAAATCTACTGTTTCATACATTTTGGTCTAGAAGGTATTGAACTTTTGTATTAAACAGCTGCTTTTTTTTTTTCTTTTCGTGATTTCAGAATTTGTCTTATAGTGAAAGTTGTTCATATTCATGGGTAGAACGACCCTGTAAAAATTTGGATGTGGTGATAAAAAAATCTTAATGTATTTACGTTTTCTTTCGTAAAAGTCTTTTAACGAAAAATACTAAATGACCGAATAAAAGTATGGCTAATGTGCCTGTGCCTTCTCAGTATATTTATGAAAATCTTTTATAATTATGCCTTTTCTCTTTTATAAAATATTAAATTGTTTAAAAAGTACAGTTATATCCATAATATAAATACTAGAAACAAACACAAATTTGTTGTACCTACAACAAGACTCAAGAAAATACTTAGGTGGCTCGTTCAGATGTCAATGTATACGCTTTTATAATAAACTACCAAGTCACGTTCAAGATCTAAGCCTTAATAAATTCAAATCATTCATGTGCCAGAAAGCCTTTTATACCGTTAAAAATTATATTGAGGACAAAAAGGCTTGGGATTGAGCTGCTTCCAATTTCTGCGTTATTAATGTTTTTTTTATTTTTTTATGTACTGACATTAATGAATTTTTTATAAACAATGACATTTGCTTACTTTGTAAAGTATTATATTATTTTATTTATTGTGAATGTGAAGACGATGTGGGTCATTTTACTTATATATTTTTTTATTATTCTCTCTGTTCTGTTAGTTTTTTTTTCATGGTCTGGCAGTTTGAGTAATTTATGTGGCCTACCCAAATGTCCTTTCTTTGGTATTGTTCGTCGAATCGTTGAGCTCTTTAAGTCCTGAGTTGAGTTGCACGATTTCTGATAAATGCGTGCACTGACTGGACAGGTCCTCTCAATTTGTGTGGTTCTTTCCTCAAAAAACCATCTCAAAAAACATCGATCTACATGATCTTCATATAACCTGACCAAGATTATGTCTGGACTTCAAAAGAGACTGTGACCTCTGAGTTTGTTTCAGCCTTTCTTCTCAGAGTAGTCAGATAGGAAAAGCCGACCTCATCTAGTTTAAAAAATATTATTGACGTGTAAAAGTGTTTGTAAAAACCTACTTACAAAAATAAAATCATTTATCATTTACCAAAATACTGCGCTACCTATGACGCTGGGTCATATTTACCCATATTGAGTCGATCACATTTACGCGTATATCTCGCTGTGAATGCAACATTGCACCTAGCACACCCGCGATTCGGGTAGAGAGAGGTCGTATCTCCAGCTACACAAACGCTAAAATTCTACGATCGACGTAAAAAAGATTTAAGTCGCGTCGGGTTAGTATACCCACCGTCATTGGCGCCGGGTTAAAATCAGACAGACATATCACTTTTAAGTGCACGAAATATATTGTTTGGTATTTACCTAGATGATATTGTAATGGTAGTTTGACTAGTTAGTGTACCTACCAAAAGATATATAAATCTAGGATCATAAAACAGTTAAAAATGTTGCCTTCATTGGCCCTGGAACGCTGCCAAGCGGAACAACTAATAGAACAAAAAATAATATCCATTTTCTGTAATTATTTTACATGCAGTACCTAACTCTAGTTGAGTTACATAAAGACTTAATAGTAGCGAAACTGCTTCAAGTGAATCTAAAGAGTTAAAACGAAGTTTCACGTCCATTTTAATTGAAACTCGACAAACTAACTTTGTGAATGGAAGAAAAACACAGAGTGTATCAGCTCCTTACTCTAATAAGACTAGGAGAATCCGATTACGTACGGCTAACTATATAGATACACGGATTGGGATTCAACCACTAATTGACCTGAAGTGCAATGTTCAAAGGTATTAGTAACACACATGCAATGCTAATTGGCTCAAAAGATATCATGCGTGAAACTTAGGAAGCTCTGAAACATACATAATAGCTCCGTTTCGCTCGCTCGCGTTAATCCTCCTCAGACGTACACAGATCTCGAAGACATCTACGATTCCCTCAGTTCAATATATAATCAGAGTCGATTGCCATTCCCGTTTAGAATAATCTCCGGACGGTTTCCTAGCTCGCGTCTACGTAATAACTCCCCCGAGTGTACAACTTTTAGCGAAATTAACAAAGTTGGAACCCCTCATTGCGGGTCGGGATCTCGGGAAACATAAATTGTGATGAAATTTGAAAATAAAAATAGGCCCTGGGAAAATTTAAGTCTTAACTGGTCTGGATTGTTTAAAGGCAGTTAGGTGCTCAATCAATGTAACGCTCGCTATATTTCGTGTGGGCTTCTTTATGTTATTTTTATAGGGAAATTCTGGAGTTTAACAAATAGTTTTATGGTTGTTTTAAACTTGTTTCGTGATAGAATTTTGTCGTTTCGAATTTCATCGTTGCTTACAGAAGCTACGATGAAATTCGAAACGACAAAATTCTAAGCACAAAATTGGTTATAGCGTAGTTTTATTTATGTCAACAGTGGCATAAATAAAACTACGTTGTGTTTAGAAATTCTCTTTTGGACGATTATTTATTAATAATCGTCCAAAAGAGAATTTCTAAACACAGCGTAGTTGTAGCTGAAAACTCATAAATAATTTATATTTTTGCTAATTGTTATTATTATAACAATAAGCAAAAATATAAATATTTATGAATTCTGCATAAACACTATACCTCATTGAAGTAAGGTTATTATTATTGATGTTATGTATAATATTCAAGTAAATTGATCCGACTTGTGTGAAATAATAATTATGTAGATTTCTTATTCCTAATTACTTTGACTTTTTGACTGGCTAATTTTATTTTATTATACATTTCGATGAAGAGTTGATGACACTATTCTGTAGTATATTATAATTTGATAGTTTATTTTTGTTTTTTTCTCATTTGATATGTTAATTGCTTTGAATAATGGGCAAACCTACTAATAAAAATGACCTACCTGTTTATATTTGTACGCCGTTAATTTACGTTAATTACTTATGTTTTGGACAAATAAATGATCTATCTATCTAAAAAAAAAATTCTTGAATTACTGTGTGCTTCTTGCTGAGCCACTAACAAGTTTATTTCCGTAGTATGCAGATAGCCTTTACCTCAAAAGTTATACAGAGAAGGCGACACTTGACTATACAAAATTAATGTTTTCATCATAAAACTTGTCAAAATGATTACTATCACAGTTATCAAATCTATACAAATAAACAAAATTCAATGTCAAAATAACAGCTTTTTACTAAATGATGGACATAAAAAAACATCTGATTGTCTGTTTATTCGGGCTAATCTCCAAAACGGCGGGACCAATTTCACGGGACTTTGACTGGCAGATAGCTGATGTTATAAGGAGTAACTTAGGCTAATATTATTTTAGAAAAAAAAAAATACGGTTCCGCGAAAAAAAATTAAAACCCATGAAATCCAATTTGTTTTCCGACAAGCTCGCGAACGAAGCCGCGGGCACAGCTAGTTGTAAATATAACACTTTTTTTAGAATAGAATAGAATAATAATTTATTTGCATAGAAAGTAGGTACAAAAGATGATGTTTTTATAATTAGAGATCCTTATACATCCTACCTTAAATTAGGCATGCAAACATTTAGCACAAGTGCTTAATAGTCTAAAATACTGTCAATATGAAAATTCTTATAATATGGTCAATAAAATTAAATAAAGAATGTCAGGAATGTCAAGATGTCAGGATTAATTAGGTAACTATTAAGTTTTATCATTTTAGAAATTCACAAATGGAGGAATAACATTTATCAATCAATTATTAAGACTGACAATTTATTTTTAAACAGTGGAATGGACTCGTTTTTTCTACTACTGTATATTACAGCAGTGCTACTACCGAATTCATGTTGAAGCCTTGAAGCTAGTAGTAGTACACATTGTTGCTCATACTTATTTCCACTTAAAATACAACTCCCAAGAACCTGAAAACTAAGTTGCACCAACCGCCAACTTTTCAACTCGCCATCACTCGGCACAAAGGGTATAAAATAGTTGAGGCTGTAACATTAATTGGTAACGCGGTTTATTAATTAAGAGCCCGCTTTAATAAGACAGTTGACTAACTTGTTACAAAGTTTCTATTTCTCGATTTATTCGACGAATAAAAGTCTACAGTTTGTTCAAATTAAATTTTCGCGTCGTTTGTTATTCGGTCGGTTTCAGTTTAGTATGATTCGGTTGGTCCTTTGAGGCGTTTGGGAGTATCGAGTCCTTTCGAACTACTTTGTTAGTGCTGCTGTCGTGATATTTATGAGGAAAGGTTGTAGCTGAAGCCTGGTAGTTGTTGTGAAGTCTGTAGTTGTTGCTAGGCAGGAATTTATGAAAAAGAAATTGCGTCTGCAGCACCGTACACGTAAGAGAAGTGAAACTTCTTAAAAAATAAAGAATAGGAGCAATTTAGTGTGTGAGACAGAGAGAGTTATAATTATCTTTCTTCTCTTTCATATAACGAAATGTGCCTAAACGTGACGCGTCTCGATTCTCGTCCAATTATCGAAACGCCGCGCCGCCTAAGAAGATTCACTTCAAAATAAAATAGTTTTTTTTTTTGGATTTGTTTCTAAGTCGTGTGTAATTTTGAACTTTTCTCTAACGCATAAAAGTTTCTGATTGCAGTCAAAATAAAATAAAAGAGCCAGCTTCGAAAAGAAAATTTAAAAAGAAACAAACACGATCGACAAAAAATATTACCTAAACGAAACGAACGAATCACGAAAAAACTAAGCAACTAAAGTCACTTACAACTTATCAAAACATTCCCCTCTTACCAACCCAACGAAAAAGTTTAGCACCCAAACATGAAAGCAGGCCATTTCGGACCAATATACCTACTAATAAGTCTGCGGCAACAAACTTCGGCGATCCATTCACCATCAAATTGATTAAGCACATAGGATAATGGAAGGGGATCCATCTTGCTACAGTAAATAGTTGAGAGATGGCCACTTCAGCACTTTGAAACTTATAGGATTAATCGTTGATGCCTTCAGACTTTGCCGAGGAATTAGGTTCTACAAGAACTGTTGAAGATGTAAATATTTGGTGAGATAATGAAAAGGGCCATCAAGGTTTAATGATGGTGTAATTGAGTAATACACATAATAGCAATCGACCGCAAAGCACTCACACTCCCACTCCCTTCCGCTCCACCCAGAGGGAGGGGTCATTTGACGATTTCCGACACGAAAAAAAAAAAAAACCGGGCAAGAGCGAGTCGGACTCGCGCACCGAGGGTTCCGTAACATCCGGGTTTATGCATAAGGTTTATGTTTATGAAATTACATGTTTTTTTACTCTCAAATATAAAAATAAAATTTTATATTTGAGTTGATTGAATGAAAGGTAAATTGCGGTTTACGATTTATGACGTATTAAAAAAAACTACTTGATAGATCTCGTTCAAACCAATTTTCGGTGGAAGTTTACATGGTAATGGGCATTATATATTTTTTTTAGTTTTATCATTCTCTTATTTTAGAAGTTACAGGGACACACACATTTTACCACTTTGGAAGTGTCTCTCACGCAAACTATTCAGTTTAGAAAAAAATGATATTAGAAACCTCAATATCATTTTTGAAGACCTATTCATAGATACACCACACGTATGGGTTTGATGAAAAAAAAGTTTTTGAATTTCAGTTCTAAGTATGGAGAACCCCAAAATTTATTGTTTTTTTTCTATTTTTGTGTGAAAATCTTAATGCGGTTCACAGAATACATCTACTTACCAAGTTTCAACAGTATAGTTCTTATAGTTTCGGAAAAAAGTGGCTGTGACCTTCGGACGGACAGACAGACAGACATGACGAATCTATAAGGGTTCCGTTTTTTTGCCATTTGGCAACGGAACCCTAAAAAACAGAAATCCTTCCTTATTGACATACATTACTTCATAGGTTTGAAAGATTCGTCTGCTCAACAACATAAACGCAATGAACGTAACTGAACTGTTAAAATGGAAGTCGTTGCAGACGATTGGCATTTAATGTGTGCAAATACCCCACAGGATTGGGTAAGGCAAGTGTTTGAATGCTGAATATGAGGATCAAAAGATTCTTCTCAATCGTGTTATGGCTCTAAGAAAACTCCAAATATGTAAGTTAAGCTCGCATAAAGATAGAATGTCCGAGGCAGGCAACCATTATTATTATGTACAGATGCCAGCACATCAAGCTGCTACAATCTGTCAAATTTCTTTAATAGATTTTCAACTTTATCGCTACAGCATAAGGTTCAAGGTTGATTGGGAAAATTTGACAGTTTCGGATAGCTTGGTGTGCTGGCGTCTGTACAATTTGTAGTAAATAATAAAATAATAAAAATGTGTATTTTCTTAATCAAATTTGCTTGACTAAGCCATTAAAACTATTTATCAAAATATTGTACATTGCACATCAAGCTACCCGAAACTGTCAAAGTTTCCCATTCAACCTTGAACCATAATTATGCTTTAGCGATAAAATTGAAAATCTACTAAAGAAATTTGACAGATTGTAATAGCTTGATGTGCTGGCGTCTGTACAACCTAACAGTGCAAGTTGTTTCAAACAACAATAATATGAAAATATTATCAGTCAACAATATTATCAGTCTTTATAAGATATTGATAATCTTTACTAGTAAATGCACCATAAAACGTAAATCACATGGTATTTCTCATGCAGAAATAATCTTTCTTCTAAACATAACTAATTACTAAATGAGCATTCTTGTCTTACAAAAATAATAGTCAGAAAATATGAAACCATAACGTACAGCTAAAGTGAAGCAATAGAATTAAACATTAAAAAAACGAAAAAAAAACTAATTAATAAGTATTATTAAGTAATATAGTAAGATAAAAAATAAAAGTAATCAGTCTTCACTGTTCGTATGAAGTACTGTATTTTACTCGTCTACCTCAAATTCAAGTACTTCGTTTGTACCGTTTTTGGGAATGGGGAGATTTTTCCAAAATAACAACCTATTTTCAGGCATTAGGAACCTAATTGTTTTATTATATTTTGCTTCCTTCCTAAATCGATACCTTTAGGGCCCGTTATTTGAGTAAAGATTGACAAAGTTTTTGATTTTAAGCAAAACATCTGCTTACAGTCAGTTTCGTCAAAATCTTTTTTTGTAGAAAAGGCAGTACTTTCCACTTTGGACCAGAACTTCAAGTATGTTTCTTAAGTAAACCCTAATCCCCTCCTTATCCATCTTTTTTTTTTGTGCGACTTGTGATTTTAAGTAGTAGAAATCTGTAACCTCCATTATTTTAGATACTACCTTCCCCGACTTGAGTGACTCTGTAACCGCGTTGACGAAATCCCTAAAATCATAAACCTTGCCTTTCTTTCGCAAAGATTATTCCACAAAGTGGTGAGAAGAATCGGCTGACATGAACGTGTGCCCTGGTTCAAAATATTTAAGCACAATCTGTGTGGAACCGGTGTCACCACTATTTATAATTTGAAATCACAAAATCTCCAACAAGTTAATGTGCAGTAAATACTGCACTTTAATTAGGAATTTAAATAAAAAATATTTTGTCTTAACTTTTGCAGTAAAATCAATTTGTAGGCGTAGAATAATACTGCACTTTAGTAAGTTTTTTCTTTAATCTTTTAGAACAAACTACTATTTAAAGTGTCACAAAATACCATAAAATACTGCAGTTTAGTTAGGAAACAGAGAAAAATCTGGTGCAGTATTCATTTTAGTGCGGTTTAGCTGGTAAACATTTAAATTTTTTCATAAATCTGTAATAATTTTGCTGTTACTTCATCCGAAATAAATTAAAATAAAATAAACTATTGGAGCTACAAAAAAAAAATGAAAAATGGGCTGATAGCTAATAAAATGGGGATTCAGAATATATATTTAACTCAAAACCGACCAAAATGCCTATTACTGCACTTTAGGCTCAGGTGGGCAGAATAGTTTATAGGAAATGAGCCTCCAAAATAATAGCCGTCGCGATGAAAGATCAAAAGCGAAGTTTCTCCAATCATCACACTTGGGAGGTGACTGATTGCGCACTTAGTTATAATTCTGTTTGTCATAGTAGCGGTATCTACAATACCACATGCGAACAACGCGTTATACTGACGTCACGCGAAATCCTGCATCGCGCAAGCAGAGTTTACCGCGCAACTAGCATAGATACAACGGCCCGACATGAATCATCGGGCGGTTGCCCGCCAGACACAACACCCGTCTGGTCGAAGAATCGTCCCTTTTCTATAGAGTATGAGTGAACTTTACACCTAGTTCCCCATATGTCTATAATAGGATAAGAAAACTCTTCACCTCATAATAATACTAGCCTATTATTGTCCTACTGCAGGGCAAAGATCTCTTCTTAGACAGAGATGACACGAGCACCACGGGTTGGCGATTTCAGATTTATATTAACTACTAGCCGCGCCCCGCGGTTTCACCCGCATAAGTGTCGATCCTGTGGGAATATCGGGACTCAAACTATCTCTATACCGAATTTCATCTAAATCAGTTCAGCGGTTTAAGCGTGAAGAGTTAACAGACAGACACACTTTCGCATTTATAATATTACTAGCTGACCCGACAGAAGACGCTGTCCTGTTTTTGATTCGAAAGACAAGTGGCTCCATCTACTATCATAATAACGTTATTGTTGTTTTCCTCAGGAACAGCACTTTTTTTCGGGATGAAAGGTACCCTATGTCCGTTTCTGTACATCTGACAACGTATATGCAAAATTTCGGGATGATCGGTTCAGTGGTTTAGGCATGAAAAGGTAACAAACAAACAAACTTACTTTCGCATTTATAATATCAGTTATGATAGTATGGATAAGTTCAGATTTCCTCAAGATGTTGTCCTTCACCAGTGTCAGTTATGTCCAAAATAAACTCAGAAAGTGCGTATGAATTGAAAAAGTCGCATTGGTATTTGTTCAGATTGAACCCATAACTTTAACTCATACTTTTGCCGTAATAGGTGGGAAAGAGTCAGAGCCTGTGAAAAAGACAAGCTACTACAATCTGTCAAATTTCTTTAATATATTGTCTACTTTATCACTAAAGCATAAGGTTCAAAGTTGATTAGGAAAATTTTTGAGTTTCGGGTAGCTTGATGTGCTGGCGTCTGTACAATAAAAAGCGGAAAAGTAATCAAATATGCAAATTAGAACCATTTCAATGTAGCTGATCAAACAAACACAGCAAACATGAAACAAAAACGTAATTACAAAATGGTGACACACAAAATTACATATTAATTGTGTGCATAGAAATGAATGGTCCTGTGAAATTAACAGAGCGTTGCAGTTAACGAGGTTTTGGGAAATAAAGGAAAACTATACGTAGGTAGGATTCACTACAGAACATTAACAAAAACATACATACATACAAATACAAACTCTTTACAATGGATACTAAATTAAATGACTAACTAACGAACTATACAAATAAATACAAAAACAAAGGACACTTAGGCGTCGAAGTACTCGTCCGCATCGCTGTCATCCGGAAACGTGCCCAGAAGACTGGCAGCATTGCCACGTTGAATGGCAATACTAATTCTTTGGCCAAAGAACGACCCAGCCCTCTCGTCACGTAGGTAGGTATATTCGTGGTGGGAGATTTTTCATGGAGTAAACCTGGCTGTGATGCATCTAAATACTCAACTACTTACTATACACTTTTGGATAAGAGCGTTTACGCCGTGCGGCATTTCATACAAACTTGTAAGCCCTTGCTTTCGAAATTAATGAACCGATTTTAATGAAACTGCATTCGCATAAGCAGGATACAAAGGTCTAAACAGTAAAATAATAATAAGTAAATAAATAATAATAAATAAATAATAATAAGTAATAATAAGTAAAATATTAAAATCGGTCTAATTTGGCTGTAACACATTTTTTTTAAATGTTCTTAAGTAACTTTTTAGACCTTTGTATCCTGCATATGCGTATGAAGTTTCATTAAAATCGGTTGGTTCATTTCGAAAAACAAGGGCTTGAAAGTTTGTATGAAATGCCGTACGTCGTAAAGGCTCTTAAGATCACTCAATCATTCTATACTATTCTATAGTTGTCAGCAAAATGGTTAACAGGGCAATAAGCGAGAAGATGGCGAAGCAGATGATGCTCGCTCAAAGCGTATTGAACGAGCTGGTATCGGCAACTCTACGTCAAAGCGCGTGTTTTGCGTACGGGTGGGAAAATTAGTCATTCGATCCACCCCAGCTCCTCAAGGAAAGCCAGCAATGCCTTGGTATACGGAGGGTACCTGGGTTTTCGAAGAACTTTGCCGTGTATGTGGCAACAACCGGGAAGTTTAGTAGCACATGAGCTGCTGTCTCGTCTTCCTACATGCAGGCCCTGCACAGAGGACTGTCAATTTATATGGATTCAGATCATTTTGTAACGATCCTACCTACTTCATCTCTCTGCTCTCGCCTCTCTTCTACAATTGCCCGCTTCATAATTATACAAGGCCTAATTTTTACAACACCAATAAAATCACTCCTCTACACTCCCTGCACGAAAAATAAACAATAAAACTTTTTCATCCCAGATTAAATTTTTTATCCTTTGAAATATTATTCAGAATATATTTAAAGTATTATGTAAATATTTAAAGTTATGTTAACAAGAATCTGGCCCGTACTTAAGGGGCTCACAGGACCTAAACACAAAAAACGCAAGTTTTAGAATCAATAAAAGTATATGATCGACTACAGTAAACAAAATCAGAAAAATATATGATATTCTTCAGGATAGATGCTAGGTAGATAGTTTGTTGAAAACATAATACAACTAATTTAATACGATAAAAAAAAATCATGAAAATACTTCTAAAAACTTTCTTTTTTACAATAAAAACACAATCATTATGATTTTTTATCAGATTATTCTACAAGCAATATACTAAAGTACTAGTGTGTTAATTTTTTAGATTTTATTTAAATCGATATATATGTCATATTTTGCAATAAATTACCAGGGTTGTGTCATCGCGCTTCTCTTGCTTTTCTATGCAGTCCGACAAAGTCCGCGCTTTAGGTCATGTAATCGCCTTAATGGTTTCTTATGTATATTGACAAGTTACCGTTATGATGTCAATATTTTTAAACAGCACCCTTAGCACCCTTAGAGTTCCGCGTCTTGTAGATGGCTCTACCATCCCTCTTTTGCAGAATAACTGTAGGATCAATATCTGCAGCCCGTCCCCACAGCAAAATACCGTAAGACATGATGCTATATGCTATGAAAGTAACTAAAATAGACCAGTCTCGCGGTATCCACGTCTGTTAACTGACGGATTTTCCAAACAGCGTAAGCGGCTGAACTTAGCCGCCCTGCAAGTGATGTTAAGTGAGGACCCCACTGTAGTTTCAAATCAAGCGTAATCCCTATAAAAACCGTATTTTTGACGAATTCTAGTATCTCCTTGTAGCGGTATCTACAACGCCACATGCGAACAACGCGTCATACTGACGTCACGCAAAATCCTGCATCTCGCAAGCAGAGTTTACCGCGCAACTAGCATAGATACAATGGCCCGACATGAAGCATCGGGAAGTTGCCCGCCAGACACAATACCCGTCTGGTCGGAGGATCCTCCCTTTTCTCCATAGAAAAGGCAGGATCCTCCGACCAGACGGGTATTGTGTAAAGTTTACTCAACCTCCATAGGTTGAATGAACTTTACACGCTGTTCCTCAAACCTCTATACCCTTATTCAATACAACGTGACTTTTACTGCTTCTGACATTCGGTAAAGCGAAACTAATGAAAGATATAGATATATGTCCTTACCTTGCCATTGGATCAGCTTTATGACTAGAAATCCACGTTTACATGTTTGCGTGGAAATCAGCTATACCATAAAACATATGACACTCGACAATAGTCTAGCTTTCTATTAGTCGAAGAGTTTTTGTAATCTTCCAGATACAAACAAACAATTTTGCCTCGTAATAATTCATGGTCGCAGGGACAAAGGGTCATCCACGCACAAACTGTAACCATGAATTTAACACACGATTCCTAGGCCCATAGAGCGTCGGTCATAAAAAAAACTGTCTTTTCATAGAAAAGTACAACACCTTTTTTTTTGTTTTTTTGGGGTAAACCTTCAAAAGGCACCCGACCTCCGGGCTGGGAGGTCGGCGTAAATAATATTTAACGCGCAGGTTCAGAATCATGTGCTGAAATGTGCCTTAGTAACAGGTTGTGCGTCGATGCCCCTGTCACCCTGTGTGATATACTAGCTGCGCCCTCCGGTTTCACCCGCATAAGTGTCGATCCCGTGGGAAAGTGGGGATAAAAAGTATCCTGTGTTATTCTGATTTAATATTGAATGAATAATAAAATATTAAAAATCATCATCATCATCATTTCAGCCGAAAGACGTCCACTGCTGGATATAGGCCTCCCCCAAAAGGGGGGGTTTGCCATAATCACCACGCTTGGCAGGCGGGTTGGCGATCGCAGTATGGTATGGAGGTACAGTATGGTATGGTATGCATAGAGAACGCTGCTGCCCATTCTCCGGTACGCGCCTTAGTCGCCTTTTACGACACCCACGGGAAGTATGGGGTGGTGCTATTCATTAAGTCCGGCACCACACAGACAAGTCCGGCACCACGTACGCTACGTAAGCTAGTAAATGTAATGTAATAATTAGATAAATGTATTAGCTGTGTAACTCCTTGCTCAATCCTACTTAATACGTTTCTTCCCAACTCCTTACTTACGTTTCGTAAACTGGTCATAGTTGTGAAGAAACCAACGCCATCTAGTTTATTTTCAAAAACTTGATCTCAAACGTTCACAGGAAAATAAACCATGCAATTTTGCAGATGATTTTACAAGATATATTAGGTACTGTAAATTTTCATCAAAATCGTTAAGTAGTTTTTGCGTGAAAGAGACACATACATCCATCCATCTACCCTTACAAACTTTCGCTTTTATAATATTAGTAGGATTACTTTAATTAATTCATTTAGAGTTCGTTTTTACAAATGAAATTCATGTTTGGAAAACTTTTACTAATTAAAATATCGTAGATTAACTGAATATAACAATTGGTTTTGGAACCAACCTGCTTACTAAGTTATAAGTGCTAAATCCAGGGGGCCTAAAAAGGCCACTTTGGAGAATCATAAAAGGATAACATTATGAATTATAATATGGCGAAGACAGTCCGTGTTATTTTTTTTCCCTGCACTACATAGGTACAATCAAAGAGATTGGGATTGGATTTGGATTGGATTGATTGGTGTTTTAGCACAGACAAAAAAAATAACTGAAAAATGCTTCACCAATTGGATTTGATACTATTAACTTAACAGTTAAGGTTTCATCTTATATTTTTATTAAAGTTCAGATGGGAAAATGCTTTTGATACTTGCGTACAAGTTTCATTACATATTTTATTTATTTTACGTCAACTTCGTCTTTCTTATTATAAATCTTGAAACTGAATTTTCGATGCTGTCTTGTCTAATCAGATGATGTAATGATATGTCAAATGTTGACGCTATATTTTCGTGTTACCTTCTACAACGTTATTTTTAGTATATACGAAACCTGAATATAGTTTCTTCAGAATAAGTAACTGAATCGATTCCAATAATTTTTACCCCATTTTATATTTTGTCCCAAAAATATTTAAAAAAGGTTAAAAGTTGGACACCGAGCGATACTAAGTAGGCTATTCAATCTCCGCGCCGCCGCCGAACGGTTAGGTACCTAGGTACTATTATCTATGAGCCCAAGACGGCGCGGCGCGAGCGGCGCTGGTGAGCATGTTGTGGTACGGACAAATAGGTAACTTAACAAACATATAACTTTGTGATTTGTCATGATACAGTTTTGAAATTTTGTACATAGATTCTTTACATAAAAATACTAGACACGTGTTTTGGGTGTCCCATATACTAAAAATAATGTTGTATATCTTTTTGAACCCTACGTATCCTTTGATCATATATGTATGTTATTTATTTATTTATTTTTATATTTTTAATAGCCTGTTCTGTCCCACTGCTGGGCAAAGGCCTCCCCCATTTCCTTCCACATGGCTCAGAAGGCTCAGAAGTCCAAATTCAAAGTTTGCCAAAGAGCGATGGAGCGTAGTATCTTAAAGATTAAACTCACCGACCAAATTCGCAACACCACAATACGCTCCATGATAATATATGTATTTTATTTTTATTTTCTTATTTATTTTTATTATTTATTTTTTTGTATTCTTGAGACTTTTATTTCTAACTTTGCAGTAACACTTTCTGTCCTCGTTTTTCCCACCCCTACCCCGACCACAGTTACTCGTACATCTCTATCAACGATAACCCAGCTGAGTCGGTAGGTACAAATAGCTGTCCAACTGATTGATTGACGACCCTAGTTTGGTCCCATGTCCCAAAAACTTTTTGTTTACCGAACTGGCCCGAGTTGCCTAAGTTCTCTTGGTTTAGAAACTGTGATGTGTATCGATGGTGAGATAAATAAACTGTTGGTGTAAAAGTGTAGTGTCATTGGGGTTTAATTTACACATAAACATGATTTAATTTCGATTTAATTAAGGGGATTACAAGACCTAAACGCAAAAAACGCAAGTATTTATTCATTTATTTTATTTATTTATTTTATTTATTCGGGAAAATAAACAGTTATACATTAAAATCTTACACTAAGTTATAAATATACAAGGTTTATAAATGTATAACCTACGACATTTTCCACATCATATTAAAAGTTATATCAAACAGTGCGCTATTCTGAGATTTTTAAGCAGAAAAGTAGCTAAAACTAAACTTAAACATAGACAGGCATGCCAGCAACAGAGAAAGAGAGAGTATAAGCTAATATTAAAGTAACTACTAACTATTGTATTCTAAAGTTATTTTTAGTATTAGAAACAATAAAAGTATATGATCGACTACAGTAAACCAAATCAGAAAAATATATGATATTCTTCAGGATATATATGCTAGTTAGATAGTGCGTTGAAAACATAATACAATTAATTTGATATGATAGAAAAAATCATGGAGATACCTTTAAAAACTTTCTTTTTACAATAAAAACCATACTAATATATTACATACAATAATTTTTGATTTTTTGTCAGATTATTCTACAAGCAACATATTAAAGCACAAGGGTCTGACCACAAAAACTTAAGCACTTGCTCAACGTGTGTATAATGTCAGTGTTACGTTAAACTCAAGCACTTGCTCAACGTGTGTATAATGTCAGTGTTACGTCAAACTCAAGCACTTGCTCAACGTGTGTGTAATGTCAGTGTTACGTCAAAGTCCATATAATTAAGTCGTGTCTAAAAGGTGTTTAGCCTAAACAACTGATAAACACTGTTTTGTGTTAGTAAGGCTAGTGTTTTAATTTTTTACTCCAAACAATAGGTTTTTTTTAAAACAGATAATTGCTTCATATTTTGCAATAAATTACCAACGTTGTGTCAACCCGCTTCTCTTTCTTTTCTATGCAGTCTGAAGGTGACCACGCTTTAGGTCAAGCTGTTTTCGTGATAAAAGTGTATTTTTTTTATTTTTTTGAAGGAGCATTTTATTTTAACGATACAAACTGGGACTTTTGATTTTAATATTGTGTTATGAAAGTACATTATATACGAGCGACCTTTGCAACAAACGTAATTACAGGTAAGGACCAGCTGGTAAATATGTTCTGTAAAAATCTCTCCGTGAAAACATAATTACAATAGCTGTGAATTTAAGGGTTTTGGTGCTGGTAACCGAAATACAGGCTCTCGCCTAGTTCGGCTACGTCTAATTTATTTGTAACATGAAATTATAGCTTATAAGTAATGTTTAACATTTATTGAAATAAACTTATTATTACATAGTCTCCTCATAAAGATTTTCTGTAGAAATGGGTAAACCTAAAACAGTTTTTCAAACTAGCTGAGTATTGAAAACACCTACAAGAACTTAGTGCTACCTTATCCATAAAAATAGAGAGCATATATGTCACACGTTGTTGTCCAACGCAGCGTCCATTTGAACAGAAAACATTATTCGTAAGGGTCGATGCATATTCGGACGTGACGCGAACGATCTCTGCCCGAACCGGGCCGGTTCTCTAAACTTTTATTTTGCTGAGATTTCACCCTTTTTGTCGAAGCGGACGGGCGGCACGTACAAAACAATGCAGAGTGAAACTTTTAGCGAATACGTATGGATGTGTATGGACTTTAAGCAATGCGTTTTCTTTCATGTCTGTTTTGGTCTATAGAGATAGAGGAACAGGGTATAATGTTCACTCATTCCCCATAGAAAAAGGAGGATTCTCTGAACAGACGGGTGTCGTGTCAAGTAGGCTACTGCCTGAAGACGCGACGATTGATTTCGGGACGTTGTATATATGCTCGTCTGGATACCCTTTGAAGCTTTGGGTGCTGGCTGGCTGTGCTGCTAGCTCGAAAGCTTGAGGAAGTCACGATGATGACGTCACGCTGATGTTGTAGCACGAAAGCTGCGCTGATGTTTATTTTCGGAGTCACCAGTAAAGAGGTATGAGGAACAGGGTGTAAAGTTCACTCATCCTCCATAGAAAATGTAGAATTCTCCGACCAGATGGGTGTCGTGTCTGATGCCCGACAATTGATCTCTTACGCAGGTCTTATAGAGAATACTCATCTTGTATGTTCACAGGAACGATATTTTTGAAATTGGGAAGAAATAGTTACAATTACCCCACAGTGGGGCTATTTCAACTATGCCACATATTTATCGTACTAAAGCCGTCATCGTTTTGAAATTGAGAGCCTGAGTACATTATGGAATAATTCATACCAATCTATGGCTTATTGTCTCCTAACATGGTTCAGTAACGTAATAAAATACTTTAAACACCTTGGAGGGGCAATTTCGACTTTTTACATAGGTAGTAGTGCAGGGACGTATGCCAACCAACATCATCGATAAATCAGATCAACAACAACCATGAATAAACATTTATTCAAAATAAAATAAAACATGTTACATATATTCTTGAGACGATTGTGGACCGTGGTATGCCATAAAAATCAGCAGCTTGATAACTAGTCATTTTTTATTGCGAACATCTTCTACAGCCGTAAGCAGTTCGTCTAGCTAGTGCGTACTGTTTAACTTTTTTAGGGTTCCGTTGCCAAATAGCAAAAAACGGAACCCTTACAGATTCGTCATGTCTGTCTGTCTGTCCGTCCGTATGTCACAGCCATTTTTCTCCGAAACTATAAGAACTGTTGAAACTTGGTAAGTAGATGTATTCTGTGAACCGCATTAAGATTTTCACACAAAAATAGAAAAAACAATAAATTTTGGGGTTCCCCATACTTAGAACCGAAACAAAAATTTTTTTTTCGTCAAACCTATACGTCTGGGGTATCTATGGATAGGTCTTCAAAAATGATATTGAGGTTTCTAATATAATAATTTTTCTAAACTGAATAGTTTGCGCGAGACACACTTCCAAAGTGGTAAAATGTGTGTCCCTCCCCCCGTAACTTCTAAAATAAGAGAATAATAAAACTAAAAAAAATATATGATGTACAATACCATATAAACGATTTGGACGATTGTGGACCGTGGTATGCCATAAAAATCAGCAGCTTGATAACTAGTCATTTTGCGAACATCTTCTACAGCCGTAAGCAGTTCGTCTAGCTAGTGCGTACTGTTTAACTTTTTTAGGGTTCCGTTGCCAAATAGCAAAAAACGGAACCCTTACAGATTCGTCATGTCTGTCTGTCTGTCCGTCCGTATGTCACAGCCATTTTTCTCCGAAACTATAAGAACTGTTGAAACTTGGTAAGTAGATGTATTCTGTGAACCGCATTAAGATTTTCACACAAAAATAGAAAAAACAATAAATTTTGGGGTTCCCCATACTTAGAACCGAAACAAAAATTTTTTTTTCGTCAAACCTATACGTCTGGGGTATCTATGGATAGGTCTTCAAAAATGATATTGAGGTTTCTAATATAATAATTTTTCTAAACTGAATAGTTTGCGCGAGACACACTTCCAAAGTGGTAAAATGTGTGTCCCTCCCCCCGTAACTTCTAAAATAAGAGAATAATAAAACTAAAAAAAATATATGATGTACAATACCATATAAACTTCTACCGAAAATTGGTTTGAACGAGATCTAGTAAGTAGTTTTTTGTTAATACGTCATAAATCGTAAACCGCAATTTACATTTTATTCAATCAACTCAAATATAAAAATAATAATAAAAACATTTAATTTCATAAACATAAACCTTATTCATAAACCCGGATGTTACGGAACCCTCGGTGCGCGAGTCCGACTCACTCTTGCCCGGTTTTTTTTGCCTTATAATTTCGCACCATCTAAAACGATACAACAACCAAAGCGCAAAAGTAGTGAATAAGCCGTAAAGTAGTAGAAAAGCGGACGAGAGACAAAAAACTTTTATGATAAGATAGGAAATTCTTCAAACCTTCATGACATTTACATTTCACAACTATAGTAAACGGTTTAATCACCATTTAGATATTTAATTTACCAACAGTGTTTTCCTGTACCTACATTTTATCGCAGCATGTGCCAATGTTTTTGTTATGCATAGAGTATCGATATCATCACATCACTAGTGTTTCGCAATACCATACAAAAATAAAGCGGGATAATTATGACTTTAGGTTGGTCGAAATAACCCCACTTCTTCTTTTCGTGGGGCTATTTAAACTAACGAAAAATCACATCAAAAACGTATAATTCCAAAGAACAAATGAGCGAAAAACCATTTACGGTTTATATTTTCACTAGTCACTGTTTAATATTGTAAAAGCAAGTGTTTTAAACTCAATTTTTGACGGAAAATGTGACGAGCGTCTTTTGTTAACACATGCACAAAATGTCGTCTGACAAAAAATGCGTGTAGGTCGAACAGTTCGCGGTTTAGCAGCTCCATCTATGAAATTTTGTATAAATAATCCGTTCACCTACCTGATATACATATAGATGGCGTTTTGGTAAAAATACAGTAGAATAACAGTTATTGTCAATAGTTGAAATAGCCCCGCCCGACCTTACAGGAAACTATGCTGCGGTTGTGGTCATTAATAAATTAGAAGGTGTGTTAAGATTTGAGCCTAGAATCATATAGTACATTTCAACTCCTATCATGAGCCTAAACCAAGGAGAAAAAACTATGTAAAATTCTAGTATTCAGCTACATCAGGTTTGACTGGAAGCCGACGCTAACATAGTTAAGGAAAAGGCTGGGTCGATGATGACTTTCAAAGAAGAGTTCGCTACTACAGTTTACTAAATTCTATAGGTACGAATACAAACTTAAGAAACCAACAAAAACATCCCCGTTTCTCTGAGAGAGCTCCCTTTGTTCCTAACATTACCTGAGAGCGTGCCCTAACGTTCATGAACTATGGAATACGCTTGAAAATACAATGACTGCAGACTTTTATTTATCATCGTTCATTAATTTGATGTGGGTGTATCTGGCTGGTTAGAGTGGCTGGGAGTTAGTCATATAGAGGTATGAGGAACAGGGTGTAAAGTCCACTCATACTCTATGAAAAGGGAGGATCCTTCGACCAGACGGGTGTTGTGTCCGGCGGGCAACTGCCTGATGATTTATGTCGGGACGTTGTATCTATGCTGGTTGCGCGGAAAACTCTGCTTGCGAGATGCAGAATTTTGCGTGACGTCAGTATGACGCGTTGGCGTTGTAGATACCGCTACAGTCATATTAATGTTATGAGGGAATAAAAGACTAAATGATGGACTGTGTTCGATATATGAGTCTCATAGACGTGATCTGTTTGGGGTCTACTTGAGGTAGAACCAACTTGATATGGATACATACGATAAATTCCTGTCTCAACCAAAAACACTACCAGTAGCAATGGGTTTCATTTTGACAGTTCAACCACATTCATTGCGTTATTCACGTTGTTGAGCAGACACATTTTTCGAACAATTGAAGCAATGAATTGGCAATATCCTTAAAAATGATTCATATTGAAGATAGTGCGTTACGCAATTCGGGTGCAGGTTCAGAACCGAAATGTAATCTGTAGCATTGCGGTCATAAAAGTGCCTAATTAAATCACACTAATATTATAAAGGCGAAAGTTTGTGAGTGTGTGTGTGAGTGTGTGTGAGTGTGTGTGTGTTTATATGTTTGTTACTTCTTCACGCTCAAACGGCTAGACCAATTTTGATAAAATTTTGTATGGAGGTAGCTGACACCCTGGATTAACATATAGGCTACTTTTTATCCCGATATTCCCACGGGATCGACAATTACGCGGGTGAAACCGCGGGGCGCAGCTAGTAAATAATAAAATAAACAAAAAAAAAAGACTAAATAATATTACAGGTGTGTTAAAAGGGGGGGCGGGGGGCATAAGGAACAACTTTTGAAAGAGTCAAAACACATAAATAGGTACCAAAATGTTAAATCCAACAAGTTGCACGAAATAGAAAAACCACATTTTTTTCAATATATCATCTTATGTGCTGGTTTAGGTCACGTGAGCTTTAAAACAGTATACGAGTAACCTATGCACGGCGTTTAGCAATTTAAATTTCACTCCGTGCATTAATGGGCTACTTAGGTCACTCGTGTCATAATATACTATTATTTATCCAAAGAACGACTTAGGTCTGTTCAAATTCATGTTTCTAATTGATGTTATTTCAAGTCAAACAAATATGAACTTTATTTTTGTGGTAATTAAGTTGATTTCAGAGTGACTAGCACCATTAAAAATGTTTAAAATTGTAACGTAAACTGAACTTTATTGTGTAGTAATAAAAGTTATTTTTCAATAAACTCATATTTGTTTACAGGTTTGGAAAATAAATCGCGAACGCAGATTAGGTATATTATTGTGGTCGTTACGCTATTTTTTACTTCAAACATATAGTATTTCATTCACAAAACCTAACCTAAGATATAAATCAGGTGAAAGTGCCTCATTTTACACATCCACCGTCCACACCTCACCATCCAGTTTCACACAATACATTCGTACAAGCCCGTTCAACTCCGTGTTATAAGTTGTATAAAAATCCAATTGAAATGCTAGACGCTGTAACAGGTTGTTCTTCTGCGTATACAATGGTAACTCATTTCCTCCAGATGACGCGTCATTTACGTTGCAAAGAGTAAATGAGGTGTTGTTACAGAGCAATGTATCGTGTTTCTGTTGTTTAGTTAGAGATAGAATAGGAATGAATTGAAATATGAGTGTACATAAGTACCTAACATTTCGAGTTTCATTACGTGTGATAAATGTTACAAAAAAAAGTTATGGTTTCCTAAACGACCAATTTTACAGTTGTTCTAGGAGTACGATTTGTTCAAATCATCTTACAATTAATCACAGCTCTTAAACACGGTTTAGTCGTTCTTTAGATAAGAAAAACAACTTTAAGGAAAAGATAAAGATTAGTATTAGATATAGAATAGAATTGAATTTTTCTTTATTAAAGTGACCAAGACTCAAACTCAAACAAGATTGTTAGTAAAACTCACGACTAAATTACTAAGCACAGACACCAAAACAAAACACAAGAAATAACGGTTGGTCACCGTTGCGACATCCCATGAGAGACGGCACAACAGTGAACCATGTAAACACAGTCAAGGCGACTCGCAACCATGTTTAAGACACGTAATATTGGAGCCACCCCACACCCTGCGCACTAGGGAAGCGCACCTTTTACGCATTGTTGCGTAAAAGCAATCTACATGCGCATCTGCGAACATCCCTGATGCACTACAGAAACGGGGCAGCCCCACCAGTATACTAAACGCATATTGAACGCGAAGAGCGCTGTACCATCTTCGCATATATCTAGCCCACAGACTGCACATGTAAAAAGTAGGCTCGACAACAGCTCGGCTTGGCTTAACGGGAAGTGAGCATCGTGCAAACCTGCGTACCAGCATCTAACCGACAACGCACTCCGCTCCCGTTCAATATCATCATCGTCTTTGAGGTTGGGAGTCAATATATGACCAAGATACTTAAACCTGTATACTCTCTGCAAAGATGTACCATAAAGTAATACAGGCGGTACTGCATCAGGACTTTTACCCCCAGCCTCAAAAGACCATGAAATTATATAATGCAGCAATCAAAATTTTAAAACCGAATTACTGGTTTAATATCATTGATCTCATTGTTAGATTGGTAGTCAGACATCTTCTCGCTTTGTAGTTTTTAGGGTTCCGTACCCAAAGGGTAAAAACGGGACCCTATTACTGAGACTTCGCTGTCTGTCCGTCTGTCCGTCTGTCCGTCTGTCCGTCTGTCCGTCTGTCCGTCTGTCCGTCTGTCTGTCTGTCTGTCACCAGGCTGTATCTCAAGAACCGCGATAGCTAGACAGTTGAAATTTTCACAGATGATGTAATTCTGTTGCCGCTATAACAACAAATACTAAAAACAAAATAAAATAGATATTTAAGGGGGGCTCCCATACAACAAACGCGATTTTTTTGCTCTTTTTTGCTCGATATCAAAAATGGCAACAGGTAGGTTGAAATATTCACAAAATACTGAATTGTATTTTAACTTTAATAATAAATAATAAAACTAAAATAAAATAAATATTTAAGGGGGGCTACCATACAACAAACATGTTTTTTTCGGCGTTTTTGCCTTGTGGTACGGAACCCTTCGTGTGCGAGTCCGACTCGCACTTGGCCAGTTTTTTTAATACAATTCTTAGATATTTGGTTGATAACTAAGGACACGCGGGCATTCGGTTTGCGTACTTTTCGTAACAACGTGTGCGTGTATGTGTTATGTGGTGTGTGTCTGCGGTGTATGTGTGTGTTCTGTGTAAGCCGCGTTCGAGAGTTGTCAGTGTCAATATTACACAACAATTTTCACACTGACAGCTCTTTAACGGGGTTTAGATATTATGCTGAACGCGTTCAGTTTCAGTGGTGAAATTCGCCCTAAGTGACTGAACTTGCAAGCCTTATGTCAAAGATTTCCTACTAGAAATGAATTAATAATGTAATATTTGTATTTTAATAGTGAAAGAAGACTAATTTTATTAATATGCTTCGATTATTGTTACAATGTCACTTAAAAATTGCACGACAGAAAGTCGAATATAGTGAAATCATATGCCACTTTAGCATAGCAGCAGAAAGCACTCATTCATTCATTCATACGAAAAAAAAAATTGCGCGGTGACCATTGCCCATCAAACTTTTTACTAACCTTTAAGTCTCATGTCCACCGTGGCTAAATAATAACAGCCGCACAGGTCGATCGATCAAGTTAAGCTACGCTTGCCGCGGTTGGTCTGTTGATGGGTGACGATCTTTATATACCGAGACCCCTCCGTGCCTTGGAAAGCCCGGCTGTCATTCGTGGATTTTGACAGTCGTTACGGGTAGTCAGAAGCCCGAAAGTCTGACAACCAGTCTTACCAAGGGGTATCGTATTACCCAGTAACTAGGTTGTGGAAGTCAGATAGGCAGTCGCTCAATGTAAAATACTAGTATTCAGCTGCATCCGGTTAGACTGGAAGCCGACTCCAACATAGTCGGGAAAAGGCTAGGCAGATGATGATGTCCACCAAAGCCGTGTCTTAAAATGTTATTACTAAGCGTCTATCACCGAAACCAATATAAAATGTCCCAAAATTCACGGGTTTACTATTACATATTTTGTCCTCTGTACCAAAATTCTCTTAAGACTTCATGAAACATTCGTTCTCTCATATATCATAATTATTCTTCACACACCGCTTACGTAGAAAATATTTATGTCCAAACTGCCTTACGTTGTGGCATTACTACTGATTTAGTGACATCATTGATCAAATGGTTCTGGGTTTACCTCAGCGGCTTATGAATTATACAGTAGTAATATTAAATAGTGCCACCATGTCTACTATGTATGGGATTAGGTTTTTTATTTTACATATCTCGGGACCATGAGCTCCCAGTCCTTTGGAAGGCGTACGAGGGGCCCAGGGCAAACTCGCAGAGGCCCCTTAAGAAATTTTAATGAAATGCGGCACCGACGGACGATTATCCCTGTATGCATTATGCAAGTGCACCCAAGCATAACCCCCGGTTGGTGTAGGACTGTTGCAGGATATGGAAAAATAAAAAGTTGGACTACTGGTTTGGGTGGCTAAAGTGGACTGGTTACCAAGAACTATAGAAGAACTATGACCCCTGCCTGATCAATGTTTTATATATACACGGATAAAATGGCAGGGGGTGACTTGCACACACAACAGTGGGCCCCCGGAAACGGTCGCTAGCACATAGTGACGTAGCGACAAGGGGGCAACATGTCCTCAGGTGCTTATGAGGAGTGGAGAGGTATTCCACGGCTATCAGGACAATCCCGGAAGTACGGTCAAGATCCCTACCAGCATCTTACTAACACAAAACAAAACTAAAAACTTACTAATACTTCCTTCCTCCTTACTTAGATTGGGTTTATTATTATGATTACATAAGTTATTAAGGAGTTTATCTGGATTCCTAAATTCGATAACGGATCGTTTTTTAGGTTTGCGTATCCAAAGAGAGCCTACCACTAAGCCTCCGCTGTCCGTCTGTCTGTCAGCGGACTGTGTCTCAAGAATCGTAATAGGTAGATAGTTGAATTTTTTACAGATTGCGCATTTCTATTTCCGTTGTAACTAAAAATAATAAAAGCAAAATAAAGTAAAAAAAAATTGGCGTTTTTTGCCATGTGGTACGGAACCCTTCGTGTACGAGCCTGACTCGCACTTGGCCAGTTTTTTGTCCAGAGTCAGAAGGGTCCAAGGTCTTTGCTAGAGACCAGCAAAGACCTTGGACTGGGCAGAGCCTGCTTACGAAACAGAAGACCGATGATGGCAGGATCGTATCCGCCAAACCTGAGCTGTTGAGAGAGATTGAAAGGTTCTATGGACAGTTATACACGTCAACAGTAACCCCGTTACGAATCTGGCAAACGACCCAAGTACTAGATTGATCCGACACTTTACCGAAGACTCCTACACGTCAGCCTGTATTAGGATGGCTTTGAAGCAGCTCCTCCTGAAGGCCGGCGGAAAGCCTGTTCTTAAGGCCTTCAGAAGCTGTTTGGTTCCGTCATACTCGAGAGTAAAACACCACAGGCATGGAACAGGTATATATACAATAGGGTGATCTTTTTCTTTAAGAAGAGCGACAATGCCCTTCTTAAGAATTATAGGCCCATCTCACTTCTGAGCCATGTCTACAAGCTAGAGAAGAGTCATCACGAACCGTCTCGCGCGCAGGTTTGACGAATTCTAGCCTCCCGAACAAGCCGGATTCCGTAAAGGCTGTAGCTTCTTAGACCACAAACATACGCTGCGACAGGTTATACAGAAGACCGAAGAGCCTGCCTCTCTGCTTAGCGTTTGTGGACTACGAGAAAGCCTGTGATTCGATCGAGACATGGGCTGTACTGCAGTCTCTTCAACGGTGCCAGATCGACTATCGGTATATCGAGGTGCTGAAGTTTCTATATGAAAACGCCACTATGTTAGTCCGACTCCAGGATCAGATCTCGAAATAATTATGGTGATAAAGTAATTAGAAATCGGCCAATAGGAATTACGTAGGAAATGTGTAGGTGTTCTGTTTTGTTTATAAGAACAATTATCATCACACTGCCTATTTCAGTGCACGTCTCCAAAAACCATTTGTTGCAGCAAACTATCCAGGAAAGTATCACCAGCATCGTCCATTATGTACACGCACAACCATAACCCGCAACTACGCACCCAAACTGGCGACGTTTTTCTTCGCCAAATCAACATGTACATATATATATGTGTAGGCATTTTTCATTTTTAACCCTCGGCGCAAGGATAATGGTATATTTTTATTTATGGCAACATAAATCAAAAGTTATCCGTGCTTCTTATATTTTTTTGTATTGGTAACACTTTTTCTGTATGAGATTAGCTAGCTGTCCATGTGTTTGAGAATGTGTTGTAAAATAATGTATGTTTAGGTAATGGAAATTCACGATTTAATGTTGAATTATGGTTTGGGGGTTTATGTACAGATGCCAGCACATCAAGCTATCCGAAACTGTCAAATTTTCCCAATCAACATTGAACCTTATGCTTTAGCGATAAAGTTGAAAATGTATTAAAGAAATTTGACAGATTGTAGGTAGTAGCTTGATGTGCTGGCGTCTGTATATACCCACTTTTCAGGCACAGGAATGCGGGTTCAAAATCTGGTACCACCAATCAATATCCGAATTCAATTGCAAATTTTCGCATTTATCCATGATGCAAAATTTTAAAAATTTTTACAGCCGCCTACTTGGCTTTTGATTTTGACCTCACTATTCTTAATAGGACCCTCCAAAACTATAAAAACTATATATAATAGAAAGAGACAGACAGAGAGAGAAAGTGAGCCCGAAAGTCTGACAACCAGTCTTACCAAGGGGTATGTTAATACCTAGTAACTGGGTTGTGGAGGTCAGATAGGCAGTCACTCCATGTAAAATACTGGTATTCAGTTGCATCCGGTTAGACTGAAAGCCGACCTAGTTGGGAAACGGCTAGGCATGATGATGATCATGAGACACAGAGAGAGGGATAAGTGCATGGAGGAACGCTTTTTTGTTACATGACAATTTCTACCAGTTTACTCCTACCACATAAAGAACTTCGTTCCAAAAATGTAAATAAATAATTATATTGCTTGTAACTGTCCCAGTGTCCTTATTCAACATTTCAGTCAAAAGATATTCACTACTGGATATAACCAAGTACCTCCACTTCGACCGGTTCTGTGCTTCTCGCATCCAACGGGTTCCTGCGGCCTTCACAAGGTCGTTGGTCCACCTTGTGGGAGGCCTTCCAACGCTTCGTCTTCCGGTACGCGGTCGCCACTCCAGAACCTTTCGGCGCTGCCCACTGCCACTTAAGTTTAGCAATTCTTCGGGCTATTTCAGTTACCTTGATTTGATTCGATCACGTAGGGAAACTCCAAGCATAGCACTCTTCATTGCCCTTCTAATAAGGCCCATTTCGACCACTTTTCAGAGCTATATGTCATCACTGGCAACATGCACTGGTCAAAGAGTTTCGTCGTGGCTTCCCGAACGCTGCCCAGCCGAGTCGGATTCGACGATTGACCTCTTTCTCGACGTTGGCCCTACCTAACTGGACAATTTGTCCTAGGTAAACATACTCGTCCACAACTTCGAGTGTAGCGTCTCCGATCCTTTTGTGTCCTTATTACACCTTGTATAAAAGGTCACAATTTTACCACAATTTTTTTATGTCTTATTTATTTATTAATTAAAACTTTATGCACAAGTAAAAGATATACTGTACAGAGGCGGACTTAATACCTTGTTCTTTTTCTTATCTCGCCCCACGATAATTTTCTTTCTAACCACGACCTCTACTAGTCCTATTATCAGCAAGCGTGGTGTTAGTAAAAATCGCGGGTGCGACAGCGTGTAATTGGGGATCATCTGATATCTAGACACAGTATCTAGGCTTTACCTAGGTCGAGCGTAAGGCAAAATAATGTATTTCTGGGCTCATTTCTAAGCTAAAAGAAAATATTTCGGAAATATGTTCAATGTTGAACTCCTTGCCAGAATATTTTGTTAATTCTAGTTTTTTTAACATGTTTTTAGAGTTCCGTACCCAAAGGATAAAAACGGGACCCCATTACTAAGACTCCATTGTCCGTCTGCCTCTCTGTCACCAGGCTGTATCTCATGAACCGTGATAGCTAGACAGTTGCAATTTTCACAGATGATGTATTTCTGTTGCCACTGTAACAACAAACACTAAAAACAGAATAACAAACATACAAGAAACGTGCTTTTTTCGGCGTTTTTGCCTTATGGTACGGAACCCTTCGTGTCCGAGTCCGAATCGCACTTGGCCAGTTTTTTTTTTTTATTACCTCACAACTAACCTAAGTAGTTACAGCCGCCTATGATCATTCGCAATACCAGAGGCAGGCGTTTGCATCTATTTTTAAAACGCTTTTATTAGCTTCACTTGTAACGACTTGTCTGTCTGTTTGTTCCGGCTAATCTGCGAAACGGCTTAACCGATTTAGACGGGATGTTATAAGGAGTAGCTTCGACTTACTTTTATTTTAGAAAAAATTAATAGGGTTCCGCGCAAAAAAAATTACAACTCGTGAATTACGGACATCCATGCGGGCGAAGCCACGGGCAGAAGCTAGTATTAACTATAAGTCTAATCTGCATTCGCGATTTATTTGCCAAAAATGTAAACAAATATGAGTTTATGGAAAAATTACTTTAAATCCTACACAATAAAGTTCAGTTTACGCTACAACTTTAAACATTTTATAACTTTTTCAACAGTGCTCTCTGAAATCAACTTAATTACCATTAAAATAAAGTTGATAGTTATTTAACTTGAAATAATATTAATTTGAATATACATGAGTCTGAATAGACTTTAGGTTTCCTTACGATGTTTTCTTTCACCGATAACATTAATATCAATCAATCAATCAATCAACTCAGCCTATCGCAGTCCACTGTTGGACATAGGCCTCTCCCAGACTGCACCACAGCACCCTGTCCTCCGCCTTCCGCATCCAGTCTACCCCAGCCACCTTCTTTAGGTCGTCCGTCCATCTAGCTGGGGGGCGTCCCACACTACGCTTGCCGATACGCGGTCTCCACTCCAGGACTCGTCTGCTCCACTGGCCATCGGTCCTTCAACAGACATGGCCAGCCCACTGCCACTTCAGTTTGCTTACTCTGCAAGCTATGTCGGTAACTCCGGTTATCATTAATACAGGCATACTAAATTCATCAAAAAATAAAGCCAACCGACGACGACGTATAAAATACGTAATAACTCCGAAAACATTGACCTTATTGAGATTAAAACAGTTTCCCTATTAAATTCCGCGCCGAAACACAATATTCCCAATAGAGACGCGTCGGCAACTTTTTCAGCTTTATCTCAAACTGTTGCCCAAAATCAGGCTAGGCATCAATCTTGCAAAAAGTGATTTATCATTTAACAACGACTGAATGAAGATAAATTAACTGTTTTTACGTACTGTCAGAGTAATTGTTTATTTTGTTAAAATTGAACTTAGTCGGTGAAAGGATCACCCATTTTGTTCGGTGACTTGGGATAAAAAATAAAATGTCGGCGGCCAGGAATTAATTACATTTTATTTGAATAGTCGCAGTCAGCAGAAGAAACATTTTTTATTTGTATGGCGACAACGCTGTAATGAATTTGAGACCAAAGATATACAACGATTATATCTTTTGATTCGCCTCCAAATATATATATCTCCGAATCCAAATTGTTCTCGACTTTGAGGCTTTATTAAAAAATAATGAGTTATATGTGTACTTTAAAAATATGTAATTAATAAAGACGGCCGACGGCAGTCGCTCCATTTAAATACTGGTATTCAGCTGCATCCGATTAGACTGGAAGCCGACCCCAATATACTTTAGTTGGGAAATGGCTAGGCACATAATGATAGACTGCCCCCAAAACAAAAAAAGTCCCAGAATGAGTGATGTCCTTTGAACTTAGTTTGTGAAATAAATGTGATATTAAATGTAGCTATGTAGCTTCAGCTTTCTAACTGACCGACTATTTAATTTTGACAATCGCTATTACATGGTTTACTTGAAATAAATGGTTTGAGTTTGTAGTTAGGTATACGAGGTATCATGGAAGAGTTTGTCTAGGAAAATAATAAGGCTGTATTCATTTAATTACTTGGTTGTTAGATGGGTAAATTACTGCTATAAATCGACTTCTCTATGGTCAGTAATAACTTGAAAACAATTTTGCTGGCGATTGTGCGTAGCGGAAATCTTACCAAGGGTTATCGTGTTACCCAGTAATTGGGTTCTGGAGGTCAGATAGGCACCCGGCAGTCGCTCCATAAAATAGACAGATTGAAGAGAAGGCTAGGTAGATTGATTGAGTCTACAGACCGCGGTAACCACACTATTCACTTCGCCGGCATCGTCGGCAAACTAGCAATCCTTTGAAAATGGTTTTACGTGCATTTTCAAAACTCTGGGCGACCAGATTTCGAAATCGAATGTTTTGTGCTAACGTAGACACGGGAAACAACTAGGTAAAATCACCTAACTAGCACGTCATAATCAGCCTATATATTGTTCCCACTGCAGGGGACACAGGCCTCCTCTCGGTGAGAGGGAGTGGACCATAATCCCACCACGCGCGCCCAGTGCGGATTGGCAGATGTCACGTGTCTTTGAATTTTTGGTTCTAGGACTTGCCGGTTTCCTCACGATGTTTTCCTTCACCGTTTTGAGAGCAGTGGTGATGAAATAATTTACACAAAGTAAAGCACCTGTCTGGGTTCGAACCTATGACCTACAACTCATAAGTCGCGGCCGTTACCACTTGGCCACCACTGCTCTCTCCTACCTCTAACTAGCTACCTAAAATTAAATTAGTTTTTTTTGGGATTTCTTTACAGCTGCAAATTTGGCTTTAGTTGGAGATCATTCATTATAGGGTTGTGTTTTACATCAACCAACTCAGCCTTTTACAGTCCACTGGTGGACATAGGCATCTCCCAAGCTACGCCACAACACCCTCCTCCTCCTCCTTTTGCATTTAGTCCTCCCAGCAACCTTATCTTAAGGTCGTCGGTCAACCTAGCTGGGGGGCATCCCACACTATGCTAGTCGATACGCGGACTTTTTTTTTGCAGGTGGGAAATCGTCCATTGACCAGTCCCGCTCTGGGTGGAGAGGAAGGGAGTGTCAGACTCTTACTGACTAAAACTCTTCCTTTCTTAGACCTTTATGTTCCGGGATAGCGGCAACCCTTTCGGACAATCCCGCTGCCCCGGCAGGCTTCGGCCCCCCCATTCATTGGCGGTCGCGGTCTTCACTACAGGACTCGTCTGCTCCAGCGGTCATCGGTTCTTCAACAAACATGGCCAGCCCACTGCCACTTCAGCTTGCTTACTCTACAAGCTATTCGGTGATTTTGTTTTCCAAATATTCTTTTCTATTACATGAGATTGAATAAATCAGAGACTGAAGAGACTGGAGAATGGGCAACAGCGTTCTCTATGCATTCCACCACCATACCATACTGCGATCGCCAACCCGCTTACCAAGCATGGCGATTATGGCAAACCCCCCCCAAAATTGAGGGAGGCGTATGTCCAGCAGTGGACGTCTTTCGACTGAAATGATGATGATGATGATGATGAATAAATCAGTAACGAAAGTTGTTTGATAAACCAATAGGCACCAACTTCTCAACCTTCCCCTTCTGAAAAAGCGAGACAACAAAATAAACACCATTTAGCTCATTAACTCAATAAACGCAAATGTAAGTACGCAGTGTTAAGTTCAACATACAAAATGGGATACAGCTTTTCAACAGATGCGGCTCAGCAAAGAAGGCTTCCGACTTTTGACTCAACAGAACGTCAGACTGGGTTCCTCGATGAGTTTCTTAAATGCAAAGTTTTCGTATGAGTTATTATGAATTTTTGTTGTAATTAGGATTGATAATTTCGCTTTCTGAATGAAAATCATAAATTGTATTTAATTTAGTGCCGAGGGGTCCGTGGCTAAATAATAACAGCCGCACAGGTCGATCGATCAGGTTAAGCTACGCTAAGCTACGCCGCGATTGGTCTGTGGATGGGTGACCATCTTTACATACCGAGACCCTTCCGTGCCTCGGAAAGCACGTTAAGCCGTTGGTCCCGGCTGTCATTCGTGGATCGTATTATCTAGTAACTGGTTTGTGGAGGTCAGATAGGCAGTCGGTCCATGTAAAATACTGGTATTCAGCTGCATCTGGTTAGACTGGAAGCCGACCCCAACATAGTTAGGAAAAGGCTAGGCAGATGATGCAGATGAAGATTTAGGTAGTGCCAAGTTGCGGCAAAGGAAAAAAATAAATAAACATATTTTCTTTCTTTCTTTTCTTCTTCTTTCATTCTAAAAGACTCGCCCCAAAACACAAACTGGCGAAATGTGGGTGTATTATATTACAAACCAACCCTACCCAACCCTTGGGAAACAAGGCGAGATGTTGTGTTGTGTTATGTTAGGGTCAATTTCCTCAATGAAACTAATTAATTGATGACATCCGCCCTTAGTATTCTAGCCAAACAACGATATGAAGGGGGTTTTTATTATACCTGTCAAGTAAGTAGTATATCACTGTCGTAAAAGCGTATCAAGGGATAGCAGCTTCCCTTTGTTCCTACTCTTAATATGACTGCGAAGATTACCGAAACGACAACCAAGAGTGGTGATTTTGACAAGATAGATAGATGTCTAGATAGAATTAAAATTGAATGTACAATAATAAAAACGTATTCCTAATCACACTAATATTATAAAGGCGAAAGTTTGTGAGTGTGTTTGTATGTTTGTTGCTTCTTCACGCACAAACGGCTGAACGGATTTGGATGAAATTTGGCACACAGATAGTTTATAACCAACATTAATACATAGGATACTTTGAATCCCGATATTTCTACGGGATCGACACTTGTGCGGGTGAAACCGCGGGGCGCAGCTAGTTTATTAATAAAAATAACAATATAATACACACGCATGCATAAATTCACGTCTACTTCCCATGGGGACAAACAATGACAAAAATATAATATTCTAACTTAACTGAAATAGAGCCAGAGATCGCACAAGACAGGGAGGTTTCGAAGAAACAAGGGGAGGCCTTTGTCCAGCAGTGGGACACAATGTAGGCAAACAAAAAAAAAATCAACAAACTAAATATGGCGTCGAAAAATTCCGGGAAAAGATCCGGGCTAAATAATCCAACACACGTGCCTCCATCAGCGAGACATTTGACATGCATGACATAATCTCAGCCGCCAGGGCACATTCAAGTCAATGAAAGCCGTACCCAATAAATGGAATCTTTATAGTATGTACATAGTATTCACACCATGTGCAATGCAATTATAAAATACTAGGGGATTGAATTTATATAATCAAAATTTTCAGAATTATGTATCCAAAGGGCTAAATGATGACAGCCACACGGTTAGATCGAAAGTTAAGCTACGCTTGCCGCGGTCCGTTCGGGGATGGGTGAATAACACTTTAAGGGACCGGCTGTCAATCATAGATCTTTGACAGTCGTTATGTGCAGTCAGAAGCCCAAAAGTCTGTCAACCAGTCTTGCCAAGGGGTATCGTATTACCCAGGAACTGGGCTATGGAGATCAGATAGGCAGTCGCTCCATGTAAAATACTGGTATTCAGCCGCATCCGGTTAGACTGGAAGCCGACCCCAACGCAGATGAAATAGTAGATTCATGGCAAAAAATAAAAAGAACTATCATACCTAATTATGGTGGCAAAGAATCCTTAGTGCGCAAATCCGACTCGCACTTGGCCGGTTTTTGCGATTATTGCAAAACCCAAGTTCAGATTATCCGATATTAATAAGAAAGGAATAATTAGGTGGTCTGACCTTGACCCAGATTTTTGTACGTTCGGAAAGTTTCAAGAGTTTGGGCAATTTGGTTGTACTGGTTTGATTCGTTGGAGGCCCTGTTGGAGAAGTAACTTCGTAATCTTTTGATCAAGATTTCGAAGTAGGCAGTCTGTCAAAGTTACGAGTGGTATAAAAATTAACTCCTGTAGTTGGTGTATTGTTTTTTTAGCAGAATATTATGAGTTCAAAACGTTCACAGTAACTATTTGATATTCACAGTGTCGTAGCCAGAACGGTTTTCGTAGTTCAAGTGTGGACGTGCGGTTGATTGTACCTACCAATCAATGTACAGACGCCAGCACATCAAGCTACCCGAAACTGTCAAATTTTCCCAATCAACCTTGAACCTTATGCTGTAGAATTAAAGTTGAAAATCTATTAAAGAAATTTGACAGATTGTAGTAGCTTGTTGTGCTGGCGTCTGTACCTACATTTCTTTAGAGACAGCGGTCATTTAGTATAGGAAGAAATTGTGAGGAAACCTCACCTACCCTCGGGCCGTGTCGGCCGAGTGCACATGGTTTGTTCAACGAAATCTCCAAACGGCTGGTTGACACTTCCCGTGACTAAAGGGCTGGCTTTTACCTTGGCCAGAGACTAAGCATTGCCACAAAAATGTGGCAATGCCGCCAGTCTCTTGGGTACATTACCAGTTGACATCGATGACATAAATGTTTTTATCCACCGAAGGGTGAAATTAATTGCAATGAAAAAGGCGAAACCTGGGTATAGTTTGTAATTGCAAGAGCACCAGTGGTGAACAGTGATCATTCCTTCTCTATATGAAAATGCCCTGCAATATGCAGTCAAAGACTTAAACTCGTTGAAATCCATTCTAAAAGCGTAGTTATCAACTAGTTCTCTATACTATTCTCATCTCTATCTCCCAAAAAATAATTTAGCAAATATACCCGTTGGAAATTTCCGATAAATTTTGTCGGAAATCTTGCCCGTTTCAGAGCTTTAAGACGATAGATTTTGCCCGTCCCTTCATAACAAGCCGAGGGAGAAACTAAGACTCATTCATTGAAATAATGACGTTGCTAACGTGCCTCTTCGGGTGGAGGGAAATTTGTAAAAAAAAATAACGAACGGGAATTTCAGGTTTGTAGATAAAATGGGTAAGAGGGGCCCGTGGCTAAATAATAACAGCCGCACAGGTCGATCGATCAGGTTAAGCTACGCTTGCCGCGGTTAGTCTGTGGATGGGTGACCATCTTTACATCGTGACCCCTCCGTGCCTCGGAAAGCACGTTAACCCGTTGCGCGTTGGTCCCGGCTGTCATTCGTGGACAGTCGTTACGGGTAGTCAGAAGCCCGAAAATCTGACAACCAGTGTTACCAAGGGGTATCGTATTACCCAGTAACTGGGTTGTGGAGACAGATAGGCAGTCGCTCCATGTAAAATACTGGTATTCAGCTGCATCTGGTTAGACTGGAAGCCGACCCCAACATAGTTGGGAAAAGGCTCGGCAGATGATGAGATGAGATAAAATGGGTGTGTTTTTTTGTAGGGGGTTGCGATTTTTAAAAATCGCAGGCGACTAGTTTATTTTGCATTAAAATGTCGACCTTCTTGCGACGGGGGATCTCCTGCGACTGAGCATTTTCACGTTCAATTTTTGTCATCCTCCGCATGCGACTGGTCGCCGCACTACAAAAGTCGAAACCTACTTTGCTTTGAAACTTGCGATTTAAGTCACCTGCGGCTTATCTGAATTGCGATTTAGATAGTTGATTTTCGCCGTGCGTCGAAAGGCGTGCGGCTATGATCACCTATGTAAAGCCCGCATTAGTTGCGAAAACCAACCCTCTTTCATTGAAATAATGACGTTGCAAACGTGCCTCTTGGTGTGGAAAGATTTCTTTTTAAAGATCGGGAATGTAAGATTCGTGGGCAAAATTGATGCGGTTTTTATAGAGGTTTCTGAATTTTGGGACTCTGTTGAGATAATTGTTCTTTGATGAGTTTCTTCCTGATGATTAAGCATAATCAGCCTGTAATGTTGCCCACTGTTGGGACACAGACCTCCTCTCTGTGAGAGGGAGTGAGCCATTCTCCCCGTTTACAGTAATGGAAATAATCAATCAATAATTTATTTTGTTATCATAGGTCCATACCTAGATTACCTAGATTTAGACAACAAACTATCTGTAACCATTTATAGATAGTTTGTTGTCTAAATATGTGCACTATGCTTGCCAATATATATGGCGTACAAAATTAACATACGCAATTACAATTAAGGTGGCATGTCAATAGATTACAATAAAAATAATTTAATTAAAAATATGTCAGGAAAACAGGTCACTACAATCCATACATAATTAATAAATAAAATCATATGTGCTTAATTAGCAGGTCGGAATCGTCATACCTCTGTTTATCAGTAGTAAACTCAGTGATGGAGTAGTAGCATCTATCTAAAAGGAATTTACATTTATTTATTATTTGACTGGACAGGTCCTCTCAATCTGTGTGGTTCTTTCCTAAAAAGACCATCTCAGACATCGATCTACATGGTCTTCATATAACCTGACCAAGATTATGTCTGGACTTTAAAAGAGACTGTGACCTCTGAGTTTGTTTCGGCCTTTCTTCTCAGAGTAGTCAGATAGGAAACGCCGACCTCATCTAGTTTTAAAAAAAACATGATTGACGTGTAAAAGTGTTTGTACAAACTTACTTATATAAATAAAATCATTTATCATTTAAACAAAGACCTCATATAGGATCCCAGACACTCTTTATTTCTAATAGCTGCTAGTATACTATTATATTTTATTATTATATATTATAATCTCAATTAATTCGTAGTAACTACGAATTAATTTCAACGTGGATATTATAATTACACTTGTCTTAAACATAACACCCTCCTTACAGGCAAAATTGAAATTTCCAACAAATCCAATTTCAATTTAATTGAAATTTCAATTAAATTAACTGGTTCAATAACCAATTAACGGGTTAAGTAGGTACCTAAGTTGACAGATTAATAATAGATTATGATTTTCGCAATACGTTTATAGAATATACCTACCTACATAATTATTAAATAAAACAGCAACAAAAAAAAACTTTAATAACAATATATATTTTATCTATACCTACTAATAAAGAGAAAAGATTTGATTTTTTATGTTTGTTTTTTACGCTTTCACGGTAAAACGGCTAAATGGATTTGGATGAAATTTGGCAAAAGCAGAGCCCATGAACTGCATTAGATATAATGTACTTTTTATTCCGATATTACCACTGGATCGAGACTTATGCGGATGAAACTGCGGGACTAGTTTTAAAAAACCAGAATAATAGGTAATACAAAATGAACACGAGATATAAGGCGTAAATATTCTACCGCAACAATTCCATAAACAACAGCAAATGAAATACGTACATCAAAATAGAAACTTATGCTCGCTTTCTATAAACAAAAACGAATCGTTTTGCTTACCAAATAATGGTAGCATTATTTATTGCCAAACTGAGTATATAAATAATATTTGTAAGCTAATTTTACCTGTGATAGCTGAAGTAGCTATGGGAGGAACTACTATACTATAGTCAGACTTTTGATTAGCTGCAGTAAAATGACACTTCTTAATAACTCATTTCGGAGATATGCATGTCAAATAAGCTTCGTTTGTTACACTATTCTGTAGAAAAACAAGATTTGGTTGACGGCCGCGAAAAAACAAAAACACGCAAATTTCAGTCATTTATGTTAAAAGTCCGACTATAGGAATTACTATGCAAACCTGAGGCCTTTGCTTCATTATTAGTAAAGAAACAAAATTAAAAAAAAATATCCTAAAAACCTACGATACTTTTTGGTCGCACAATTGGAAAAAAAGTTTTAAAATGAAAACTACGGAACTGATACCAGAGAGCTTAAAAGTGAGCAATCAAAATGTATTGAGCTTCAGTATTCGATTTTTAAACGGTATTGTAAACAAGCTTTTGCTCGCGGTTTCGTTTGAAAACGGACTCTCAGTGCTCGTATTTTTAACAAAATCAGTTTCGCGGAAGACTGGCTCTTTATTTATTTGTATTATTTTTTTGCGTTATTTTTATAATATTGTGTGATTTTTGCCATTGGTCTGTAAAAGCGTGGAACAATATTCGGACTGTCACTGTTGCATTTCATGAATAAAAAGTGACGGTTGTCTGTTTACCTATGTTTTCTGAAACAGAATGCTACTAAAGGTTGCGTCCATAAATCAATTATACGCAAAAAAGTTTAGAAATGGACCTGTGTGTGATACTATTCATTCCATTCTTATACAGGGTTACTCATAAAACAATAACAACCTCTTAAGAGGTCATTGTACTCATCATTATGAACAAAGTAGGGAATAGCTGATTATCTTTCGCGCTTTCAGGTTTGTTCCCAGTTGTTCATAATGATGAGTACAATGACCGCTTAAGAGCAAACTAGTCGCGAGCTCGAACTCACTGGTGGTCATGGCCAAAAATCACGTTGTCTTATCTGGCTTCGTGCCCGACTGAGCTAGTATCAGTGATGAGCAGTTAGACGCTAGTCTACATGAAAAAAGTCTAGTTCTCACCCACAGAAATACCATTCCGAACTGATAGACGCGAAAAAAAAAATTAAAAGTGCTTCGGAAAAAAGTGTTTTATGAAAAAAATAATGCGTAAATCAATTAAAAATAAAGTTTATTGAACTCTTCGATAACTGAGCTTTGTCGGTACGGACTTGGTTTTGAAGATTTTACAGTTCTTATATTACTTATTTACACCCAAAGTTACGTTAAAAATAGCAAGAAAAACGAATCTTTGTTGGCTCATAACTTTTTAATGGCTTTTTATTTTACTATTCTGTTTCCGTACAGACAACATTAATAATAAGACAAAACGATATCATGCTTAACTTTGGATGCACAATGTCAAACAGTGGAGTAATACACTCCCGAAATTTGTATGGAAAAAATATCGACTAGAGTCACCTTAAGACACTGTTAATGTTTTACCAATAACCCTGTATATTTGTTTTAAGTGAATTTGCAAGAAAATAACATTTGCCTTAACCAAATCCTTGGTAATGCCCTATTAACTAAATGTTGTAAAACAGAAGAAGATACCTTTTTTTTCTATTCATTATCACAGATTTTTGTAAAATCCAGTAAAATCATGATTTCGTAGATTCTTTGTGTCCGTCGGAATAAAACAGCACACTCTAAAACAGACTTATAACGGACACAGACACTTCTAAGATACTTCGAAGGAATTCCTTCGGAAAATTGAAGAGACTTGGACAATAGAACGAAATAAGGCAACAAATGGACGGAGCGATCAGTCGAGTCGATAGATGTCGTGGTTCCTTTTGTATGAACCGATCCTATAGTGCAGTAGTGACGCAATCTGGTTTGAGATGCCGGTGCTAATAAAATGCTGCAGTTTCTTTGAGATGTTGCATCTTGTATTGGGTATCTGAATATCGGGCGACTTTAGTAGGCAGGTAAAGAAATTATCGTAAGGAAGGTTTTGATTATAAATGTGGTGAAGATGAAAGGGAATCTTTGGCTAGGGAGCTTAAACTAAATGTGTGGGGTGTTGGACTTATCCAAAATATTTTGGCATACCCTAAATCAGAAAGGACTAAACTCATAATTTGTGGCTTAATTCAGAAGTCTAGGCAGTGATTCTGTTTTCTATTTTCATTGTATGTACCTATGTATAGTGGTGGTGGTATAGTACCTAATGTAGGAAAATATAGATGTATAGTTGTGTGTAAATAGAGTACCTATAAGGTGCAATGGGGTTGACGTATCCGTCTGGACAAAAACAAAAAAAACTAATAATAATGTGGATAGCTAGAAGAGTAGTGATGGCTCAGTGATAACAGCCCCGACTTACGAGTCAAAGGTCTTGCGATCGAAACCCAGGCAAGCGCTTTACTTTGTGTAAATAAGTTCATCACCACTGCTCTCAAAACGGTGAAGGAAAATACCGTGAGTGAACTAGCATGTCCTAGAACTCATCATCTGCCTAGTTTTTGTCCCAACTATGTTGGGGTCGGCTTCCAGTCTAACCGGATACAGCTGAATACCAGTATTTTACAAGGAGCGACTGCCTATCTGACCTCCACAACCCAATTACTAGGTAATACGATACCCCTTGGTAAGACTGGTTGTCAGACTTTCGGGCTTCTGACGATCCGTAACGACTGTCAAAGGTCCACGAATGACAGCCGGAACCAACGGCTTAACATGCTTTCCGAGGCACGGAGAGGTCTTGATATGTAAAGATGGTCACCCATCCGCGGACCAACCGCGGCAAGCGTAGCTTAACCTGATCAATCGACCCTTGCGGCTGTTATTATTTAGCCACAAGCCTCTCCTACGACCTCTAGGTAAAAGTGTGTTTATTATAAAACGATTTGGTTCTAAATCTAGAAAATAGGAATATTATTTATTTATTTTATAATTTATGTACATACAGTAAAATACATAGGAATATGACATAATTATAATTTGAGTACAAAGGTACTGCTTTTTTCTTAAGAAATTTCTTCCAGCAGACCTGCGAAAGAAGTAAAAAAAGAAATGTAGACAATAGTTTGTGAGAACAAGAAGAGAAAATATGAATGTGTCAACACAAATAACCTACCTAATATTTGTACCTTCTAAAATATTCAGGACAATTTAAAAGATAATCAGCCTGTCTAAGCTTACTGAAGCCTAGGTTTACAAAGGTTTAAGAAGAAAATTGGTTGGTAACAAAAAGCATAATTCTTCAACGATATAATATCAACGAATTCAAGTTTGGTCTTTATAAAAAAAAATGTTCTTAAGTAACTTTTTAGACCTTTGTATCCTGCTTATGCGTATGAAGTTTTCAAAATCGGTTCGAAAAACAAGGGCTTGAAAGTTTGTATGAAATGACGTACGGCGTAAACGCTCTTCATCATCATCATCATCATTTCAGCCGAAAAACGTCCACTGCTGGACAAAGGTCTCCCCCAAGCACCTCCAGTTTGACCAATTCTGTGCTTCTCGCGTTCAACGGGTTCCCGCGGCCTTCACAAGGTAGTCGGACCACCTTGTGGAAGGCCTTCCAACGCTACGTCTTCCGGTACGCGGCCGCCACTCCAGAACCTTTCAGCCCCATCGGCCATCTGTTCTGCGAGCAATGTGCCCTGTCCACTGCCACTTAAGTTTGGCAATTCTTCGGGCTATGTCAGTTACCTTGGTTCTCTTATTCCTGATTCGATCACGCAGGGAAACTCCAAGCATAGCCCTCTCCATTGCCCTTTGGGTGACTTTTATAAGGCCCATTGTGAGCTAACACGTTTCAGTGCCATAAGTCGTCACAAAAAACGCTCTTAAACAGAGGAAAGTGGAAAGAAAATAGGGAGGCCCTGCAGAGGAACGTCACAGGCTTTTAGTAATAATGCTATTAATGAAGCTGAAGAGTTTGTTAGTTTGAACCTGCTAATCTCTCGAACTACCAATCGTATTTTTAAATAAACTTTTGTATCTGGTAGCCTAATTCTGGAGGAAAGCTTTGGGCTACTTAACATAACGCTACGACCCTTAGGAGCTGAGCAAAACGCTAAGTGAAAACTGGAAGGAGGACGAGCGGGCTCGCAAAAGATTGAAGGAGGCTTTGCCCAGGAGTGCGACAGAGTAGGCAAAGTAAAAACAAAAAGTAAAACGAAGTAATGAGGAGGGCCGGGTCCCCCGGGCGATGCTATGCGACGCGGTGGGTAAGGGAACAAGAAATTTCACGCAGACGAAGTCGCGAGCTGAAGCTAGTATGTTTATTTGAAATATTAATAATATTATTTTATTTCGAGCAACAAGACTCATATACGGCCTTATTACAAAACAAGATTTATCTTTAGTCCCAGGTTTAAACCATTCAGCCAATTTCGAACTAATTCGATGAAGCTAAAGTTCTTAATACAAAAACTGACGTTAAACCCGAGTCTAAGTTGTCAATTTTGCGTTAAGAACTTTACGTTAGTCGGAATAAAGTTCAAAATAGAGTAACTGGCTTGAAGGCTTAGACTAGGTCTAAAATTAGATCTCGTTTTGTAATAAGACGGATAGTGTTAGTAACAATATACTTACAAACTATGTTAGTAATACACTTGCAAAGACAAAAACACAAAACAGATTGTGACATCACTGCTGCACGGTGACAGGCCCAGCCGAAACCTTCCAGCAATGGTTCACAAACGCACAATCAAGCCTGCTTGCTATCAAGAATCAAGCCTGCTTGCTATATAGCTACAGAAAATATAATAAACAATCATACTAAATGAGTAAAATCAAAATGGCGGCCGTCGCGGTGTAACTGAACTAATCTCGCAATTAGCCCATATAATGAGCCGCTCCGTTTTAGATTACCCTTACAAATTAATTTAAATTGTAATTATTTCAGTTTCTACTGCCATGTTTTAATATTATATATTTTATTAGTATTCATATTTTATTGTGGATCGTGTTACTTAGCAAATGGGTTTTGAAGGTGAGATAGGCAGTTTCCATGTAAAATTAGAGTATTCAGTTGCAACAGGTAATACGATACCCCTTGGTAAGACTAGTTGTCAGACTTTCGGGCTTCTGACTACCCGTAACGACTGTCAAAGATCCACGAATGACAGCTGGGACCAAAGGCTTACCCCGCGTTCCGAATTGAGTAAAAAGTGATTATATCGCGAATCCGACCAATTTTAATAGTCACAAAATATAAGGGCTATTGAGTACTATTTGTGACGTTGCGCGTTGGTCGGATTCTCGATATAATCGCTTTTGACGAAATTCGGAAAGCGGGGTTAATGTGCTTTCCGAGGCACGGAGGGCAAAGGTAAAGGGCGGAGGGTATGGAAATAATAATAATAATAATAAACCATTTATTTTCAGGTAACAAAGACCCACAGATACATACCTTAACCTAACTATACATAATAATATAGTAACAATTTTGTTAGTAAATAAAACTTAATAACTATGTTAGTATCACTTAGTTGCACTAAGTCATTGTGCTTTCTGGTGGCACTTGTCCGCGAAAGCGGCAGAATACCACATCCTGCGGCCAAAAGCTTTCTTCCATCACCAGGTGCAGGTAGCATGTTGGTATGCACACCACGAACGCCTTGAAGTTGACAACACCATCCACAGACCAACCGCGGCAAGCGTAGCTTAACATAATCGATCGAACGATCGATTAGGTTAAGGTACGCTACGCTACGCTAGCTGAGCCGCACAGACGTGAGTCTGTTATTATTTCGGAACTGTTTCTCCTAAACACAGGTTATTTTGTAATCTATCTAGGAGAGCAGTACGGCACCCTTTAAACTTTAATTTTTTTAAACCTTATGCTTGTGCTTTATATTATATCACCTTACCATGTCATCTAGTCCTAGTTGAACAATAAATCTTTATCTATATGACGTTCAGATCTTTGCCAAAATTATATTTGGCAAATATCAAACTCAGGGTTTCCCAAATAGTAATTTCATAAGATGAAAATCTAATAACTCGCGTCTGATATACCAATCGAACCACCTTTGGCTATTTCACTTTAGGTAGAAGCCTGAAGCAGATATTCTAGGCGAAAAAGTAGATATAAAATTGCTAAAAAAATATTGGCTGGTTTTTTATTTCTTCTCTAGCACATTTTCAATTTTTTTCTTTTTCATATTATTATTGAGGTATTCCACTCAGAGCACTGATTTCAACAGCACTTGACCGAACCGCACCTGAGGATTTCCACTAACCGCACTGAAACAAAATTTTAAGAAGTGCGGCTCGGTGGAACAGTTTTTCAATATTATTTTCAGTCCCCGAACGGCACCTGCGAACATTTGTAGTGATGGAATATCATTCTTTGTTCAGGTAACCTTGCAAGTTTTCCTAAATACAAAAATTTGTTTTCTCTTTATGTTTTATGCTTGATTTATTTTCTTCCTTCCTAATTCTCATGAATGAAACTCGCTATGAATAAAAATGAGTATCCCCATCAAAATAATTTCTGTAACGGTTTGACCTTAAACCCCACTCTTAGCCGCAGAGAGCTCGTCTCTCATAAATAAATGAAGATCCTCATTAATTTGCGCATAACAATGTACCATAAATTAATTTAACCTAAGCCTTACAACCGATATCTTGAGCATAAATTAATGTGGTAATCATATAATTTACTTATTACCATTTATATAAGTAGTGGGATGTTAACTATGGAATAAATTTTAAAACTGCATTAATTGACCCAGCCAGTAACGTTTTCGCATTAGAGGGGCCCGTGGATAAATAATAACAGCCGCACAGGTCGATCGATCAGGTTAAGCTACCCTTGCCGCGGTTGGCGGCGTGGATGGGTAACCATCTTTACATACACTCCTCTGTGCCTCGGAAAGCAAGTTAAGCAGTTCATCCCGACTGTCATTTGTGGATCTGTGACAGTCGTTACGGGTCGAAATCTGACAACCAGTCTTACCAATGGGTAACGTATTACCCAATAACTGTGTTAAGGTCAGATAGGCAGTCGCTCCTTGTAAAATTTTGGTACTCAGCTGCATTTGATTAGACTGGAGGCCAACCCCAACATAGTTGGGAAAAGGCCAGGCAGATGATGATGATGATGCAAAACTATTTACAATGTTTATAACCCCAAAGTTTCAAGACTATTCAACTGGATAACCAGCTCAAAAATAAACACGTCTACTTTCTAATTTGACAGATACAGCTTCCACCAACTCAACCTCAAACTTATTGCCTTACAAACCCTAAGTGGACGATCACAAAAACACGGCCCAACCCTCGTCGTGCTACTCACACATAACTACACACTGTCTTCGGCTCCAAACGACCGCCCCCCGATTTAATTGTCCAACTTCCTGGCTTTATGCACTTCGCTTTTAATGGCTGCCGGCGGGTTAAAATCTTGATCGTTAAGACCGTGGCATAGTGAGCGCTGGTTATGAATGAAAAAAAGATGGTCTTATTTCCAACGCCTGTTTTTTTACTTGGAGATCTGTTTTCTTTTTGTTGAAGGTTTATGTTATTTCAGTAAATTTTTACTACTAATGGTAGAGGGGAGTCCGTGGCTAAATAATAACAGCCGCAAAGGTCGATCTATCAGGTTAAGCTACGTTTGCCGCGGTTGGTCTGTGGATGGGTGACCATCTTTACATACCGAGACCCCTCCGTGCTTCGGAAAGCACGTAAAGCCGTTGGTCCTGGCTGTCATTCGTGGATCTGTGACAGTCGTTTCGGGTAGTCAGAAGCCCGAAAGTCTGACAACCAGTCTTTCCAAGGGGTATCGTATTGCCCAGTAACTGGGTTGTGGAGTTCAGATAGGCAGTCACTCCATCTAAAATTCACCAGTATTTTCCATAGTGTAAAATTCAGCTGCATCCGGTTAGACTGGAAGCCGACCCCGACATAGTTGGGAAAAGGCTAGGCAGATGATGAATGGTCTCATCAGCTACCCCATTGTTGGTCTCGTGGTCACAAACGCCGTGAGGCACACACTATTGTTGTTTTTATTTTTTGTTAATTTTGTATTTTGTGTTTCACGAACTGTGTCCAAATAAACTTTTTTCTTTCTTTCTTTCAAATGCGACTCCTGGGCCTGCAGTCTCGACAAAGATAGCGATCGCTTTACGACAAAATTCGGTCGCAAAGCTATAACGATGCGGATTTAAGTTGGTAGCTAATACCGCCGGGTCGCGTCCGGCTCACGTCCACCTTAAATCCGCATCGTTATAGCTTTGCGACCGAATTTTGTCGTAAAGCGATCGCTATCTTTGTCGAGACTGCAGGCCCTTTTTTTTTTTTTTTTTTTTTTTGTGGATGGGAAATCATCAAATGACTCCTCCCGCTCTGGGTGGAGCGGAAGGGAGTGTCAGACTCTTACTGACTAAAACCCACCCGTGTTCCTTCCTTAGCCCTTTATGTTCCGGGCCAGCGGTAACCCTTTCGGACAATCCCGCTGACCCGGCAGGCTTCGGCCCTAAGGGGCCCCTCCTCGATGCTGACATCTCTTTGAGGCGCGCGTGGAACACGTACGCGCCGTCCGGCACGGGCCTGGTCCTGATCGGGCGGTGAGCTACCCATTACTCTCCGCCCGCAGGCCCGCGCCTACGGTGGCCGGGAGTCGTCACGCGGCTCCCGACGCCCGGAGCGTCTCCCGCGGCGGCTGGGACGGGAGGCTCTCTCCCTGAGCCGTTCCGCCACCTCCTTCGCTAGCATGACTGCTTCGCAGAAGGAGGTGACTGCCTCCCACTCCCTCTCGCCCCGGACCATGGCTTGCACCAGGGCCGGACGCGAGAGGTCGCCGTCGCTGCCAATCGCCTCTACGAGGACACGCCGGTGCTCCGCCCAAGCGGGGCAGACCTCCACCGTGTGCTCCACCGTGTCCTCTGGGCGATCCTGGCAATGGTGACACCCGGGCGTTTCCTCCCGCCTGATGATGTGCAGGAACCTCCCGAAACATCCGTGTCCGGTGAGGACCTGCGTCAGGCGGTAGGTGAGGGCGCCGTGGCGCCTCTCTAGCCACTCCTCAAAGAGGGGTCTTATCGCCGCTATCGCGGCGTGCCCTGCGCTGGGTTGCGACAGTCGCTCTTTCCATGCCGCCATGAGATCGCGCCGGAGATCCGTCCGCTCCGCAGCGATTTGCCACGGAAGCGGATCCTCCCCCCGGCGTAGTGCCTCCGCGCGCCACTCATACAGGCGCGCGAGGACTATCGCCTCCAGATCCCACGGCGGCAGTCCGGCAAGGAGGCTTGCCGCCTCGCCAGAGATCGTGCGGTAGCCCCGGATAGCCCTTATGGCTACCACCTTCTGGGGCGCGTTCAGGTAGTGGGCGGCTCGCCGCCGCAGTGAACGCGCCCACACCGGGGCCCCGTATATGGCCATGGACCGCACGACCCCCGCGTAAAGCCTCCGGCAGGAGGCGTTTGGCCCCCTCAGGTTGGGCAAGAGCCGCTTGAAGGCGGCCCCGGCCCGTTCCAGTTTGGGGGCCAAACGTCGGAAATGCTCCACGAAGTTCCACCGGCTGTCGAGGACGAGACCCAGGTATTTCATCGTCATCCCGACGCCGATGTGAACCCCTCCTACCGTTAGTTGGGATCCCGATGGCGGCGCGTTCCGGGGCCCATGAAACGACATGGCCTCGGACTTGTGCAATGCCACCTCGAGACCCAACTGCCGGATCCTCTCCACGACTATCGCAACCCCGCGTGTCATCGCGTCGGCCGCCGCCTGATGCGACCTCCCCTGCGCCAGGACCAGCGTGTCGTCAGCGTAACAAACCACGCTGACGCCATCAGGGAGGTCGGCGCGCAGCACCCAGTCGTACCCGATGTTCCACAGAGGCGGCCCCAGGACCGATCCCTGTGGGACACCGCACGACATCTCTCGCCGGTTCCACTCCCCATCGCGACCGGGGTAGCTGACGGCTCTTTCCGTCAGATACGCCTCGACTATTCGACGGAGGTAGGGCGGCACCCGGTGATACCGGAGTGCCTCCACAATGGTGCTCCAGGGCAGGGTGTTAAACGCGTTGGCGATGTCGAGTGACACCGCCACGACGACCCCACCCCGGGACACCGCGTCCCCCGTCGTGAGGGCTCTCACGCGCATGATGGCGTCCACCGTCGAGCGCCCCTTGCGGAAACCGAACTGGCTGTCCGCAAGATCCGGCCCCGTCCTCACCAGGTGCCCGACGAGGCGGCCCGCAATCACTCTCTCAAAGAGCTTGCCGACCTCGTCGAGCAGCACGATGGGCCGGAATGCGGACGGAGAGTCCGCAGGGCGCCCTGGCTTCCGAATGAGGACCAGCTTCCCCGTCTTCCAACGGCGTGGAAACTGGCCTCTCTCCAAACATGCGCTTAAGAACGCCTCCAGTCGAGGCCCGAGAGCCCCCGAGGCCAGGACCCAGGCTTTACCTGGCAAGCCGTCGGGTCCTGGGGCGGTATTTTTGGCCTTCAGCCTTCCTACCGCCGCTCTCAGTTCTACCCCGGTCACAGCAGGGATGTCGTCGTCGTCCGCGTGGTCCGCTTCGGGCACCGCAATTGGCGGAGCCATGGGCGGGGGAGTGTGCTCCCCCCGTGAAGGGAACAGAGCGCTCACCACCTCCTCCACCAGCTGGGGGCGGAGACTCTGCGTCAGCGGGGGGGCCCAGGTGCGGAGTTTATTCCGCACCATTTTATAAGGGCGCCCCCACGGATCTCTGTTCAGAGTCTCCACCATCTCCTCGCGGGCCACATCCTTGGCCCGCTGGACAGCCTCTTGGAGGGCGGTCTTCGCCGCTCTGTACCCCTCGTACAGCTCCGCCTCCGTGGCTTCCGCATCCGGAGGGCGAATGCGGAGCCTGCGGTGCCTGGTGTAAAGGTGTCGCGCATCGACGCACGCCTTGCGTAGTGTCTCCACCTCCTGCGACCACCAGTACACCTGACGTCGGGCGCGTCCTGGCCGGACTCGGGGCATTGCCACGTCACAGATCTCGGACATGGCCTCCCGGAACCACTCCGCCTCATCGTCGATGTTGGCAGGCCTGTCCGGTGATGACACCCAGGCCTGCACGATCGAGGCTTCCAGGAGGAGCTCCCGGTCCAGCTGCTTCAGCGCCCACCGCGGACCACTCGGGGCCTGTTGGACCAGCGCGCTAGAGGTCTGGGCGGAGACGTCGAACCGGATATACCGGTGATCGGAGTAGGTCTCCACCCCCTCCATGACGCGCCAGTCAATGACGCGTTGTGACAGAGCGGGGCTGCCGAACGAGATGTCCACCACGGACTCACCCCGCATCCGCACACACGTGGGAACAGAACCCCGATTTAGGACGACCAGGCCTGTTTCCAGAGCCCAGTCCTCCACCATCCTGCCCCGCACATCCGTGTAACGGGAACCCCAGGCCAAATTCTTGGCATTGAAGTCCCCGAGCACTAGCACGGGGAAGGGATGGTTTCTGGCGACGACGACACTCAACTCTGTTAAAGAGTTGTGGAACTCGGCGAGAGTTCGGTTCGGAGAGAAGTACACCCCCACTACTACTATCTCTCCGAACCGTGCTGCTACGCACCCCTGTCCCTTCGTGACGCATTCGAGGGACGGGGTGCCGGCGGCGGCCGACGAAAGTATGGCCACTGAGCCGCTCAGGTCCTCCACCCAGTCATCCCTGGGCGGGACAAAGTACGGCTCAGCGACCACGGCGATGTTAATCGACCACTGCGCCACGCTCTGGAGCAACAGGTCCTGAGCGCAGGCGCAGTGGTTGATGTTCGCCTGGAGGAGGCGTAGGGGAGCCATTACTCCTCCATTTCAGCCCCCTCCCGGGCCCCTTGTGAGGGCCCCTCTACGATGGCGGCGGCGGCAGCGGCGGCAGCGGCGGTGGTGGTGGCGGCGGCGGCGGCGGCGGCGGTGGTGGCGGCGGCAGCAGCGGCGTTGTTGGCGGCGGCAGCGGCGGCGGCGACGGTGGTGGTGGCGACGGTGGCGGAGGGCCTACCTTTCCTCCTGGTTCCGGCGGGTGGAGCGCAGGACTTGCTCCCCGCCCGGTGATCGGCCGGCTTGCCAGCAGCCGCACATGCGAAGCAGTGCGGCGCGGCGTTACACGAGCCGGCCTTATGTCCGGGCTGACCGCAGCGAAAGCACAGTGTGCTGCGGTCCACCTCCGAGGTGCACTGGATGCCAACGTGGTGTCCCACAAGGCATCGGTAGCACCTCAGAGGCTTGGGTTCCAGCAGTTTAACCTGCGCTGAGACCCAGCCCACCAGAAGCCTTCGGCCCTCCACAATTGTTTTGGCCGCCGTCACGGGGCAGCTTACCGTTACGGTTCGCATCCCCGCGAAGTCAGGACGTATGGTGCCCGCCTTCACCTGCTCGGCCAGACACCCGCCCGTCCTGACGACGGCGGCCACCACCTCTTCCTCCGTAACGGAGTCATCCAGGCCCAAGATGCGCATGTCCGCGCACTTGACGGGCCTGGAGACCCGAGCCTCGTCCGCATCGAGGGACGCCCTTAACTTCTCAGCTAGGGCGTCAGCGGTGGGGCCACTTGTCGCACCGGGGATCTCCAGCATGCGGGCGCCAGTGGCGGTCACCCTGTGCCGGAGGCCCCCGGTGATCCCCAGCTCCCGGAGGTCCACCGTCTCCCTTGCCTTCGAGAGCACGTCACGGTACGTGACGCCCCTTTTGACCGCGTCCGGCTGTAGTGTTATTACTACAGCCGCGGTCTTCGGGGCGCGGAGCCTAGCCGCGACGGCTCTCTCCTTGCGGCGCCGCCTCTGCGCCTTTTTTCTGGCCGCCTTGGCCGCCTTCTTCTTCTCCCCGACCACCTGCCATTCGGCTTCGGTCGTGGGAGAAGTGGGAGGGTTTTGGGGGCGGGGCGTTGGCTCTGGGGCCTTCGCCTCCCTTGCCGGTCTGCCTCTCTTCCGGACCTGCGCCGGGGTGTTGCCAGTAGGCGCCGGGGTCCCGCCAGCCGGCGCCGGGGCTCCTCCAGCCGACACCGGTTTGGCCGACGCCGGTTTGCCCGACGCCGGTTTGGCCGGCCCCGATTTGGCCGGCGCCGGTTTGGCCGACGCTGGTTTGGCCGACGCCGGCTTTGCCGGCGCCTGGGCCCGGCCGGACGGCCCGGGTTTAGGGGCGGCAGCTGCCGTAGCGGCCGCGTATGAGGCCGCCTTCGGACCCGGGGCCGTCCCGCCCGCCAGAGGGGGGCGCAGGACTATGCCCTCCAGGACGGAGAACCGCGCCTGGAAGGCCGCCAACTCCTGTCGAACCAGGCTGAGGACCTGGTTCTCTACTGGGACGGGCTGGCTCGGCGTCTTCGCCTGCGCGCCCCCGGTGACCCGCATGCCGGCCAGGTCTGCCCGGAGCCTCCCATTCTCCTTTTGGAGATGCTCCATGGCAGCCGTAAGGCGGGCGACCTCCGCCCGCAGTTCAGCCACCTCGCCGGCCGAGGGGCCGGTGTAGTTGGCCGCCTCCGCTGCCGCCATGATGGAGGCCGTCGCCGAGACTACGGCCCTGTTCTTAGAAGCCTGGAGCTTCTTCAAAGCCACGTCTCGGATCGCGGCCTCCACGACCGCCGCAAACCTGCGCTTGCCGTCCGCCTCGGGGTCACTAGCCGCACTCTCCTCGTCGCTTGAGGGCCCCGAAGTGACTGCGGTCCCTCCTTCCTTTGCGGGCTCCTCCGCTCTCTCTGCCGCCTCGCGGGCAGTGAGCCCCCTTCCCTTGCCTCGCTCTCTCACCCCACCCCGCCTACTGGTGGGGATCTTTCTGGCCGAGGCCAGCTCTTCGTCGGAGGACAGCCCCTGACCGTCCTCAGACCTTGGCCGCTTGCTGAGCTTCTTCTCAACAGCGGCTACTTCCTCCGCACGGCACGGGCTCACTGAGCCTCCTGTGCTCGCGCCTCCCGATGCGACGTCGGACTCCGACCCCGCATCACTCCTCCCCTCCTTTTGGTCCCCTCGGGGACAGGAGCCTCCTCGGCTCTTGTTGCCAATGGCAAGTGGTAGACATTCGTTGCCCCCCCCAGAATACGAGTGGGGGCTTGACGTTCCCGATGGGAACGTGGCGGATTCTCCGACTGCTGAGCAGCCGGTACCGCCCTGGGGTAGTTTTTTGCCGTCTGTCTGTTCCATGGTTTTTTGTTCCTTTTAAGGGTGAGGTCCCTGTTCGCGCTAATGACCGGATACCCTCCGGCCATTCATCCCCTCGGCACGCTAGACCTTGGGATTGGGGTAATTTTTTATAGAGGTTGTCTTCCTCGCGGCCCGGACCTCAGTGGCCCGGACCCCCGGTCCTGAGTTCAAGGTTACGGGGTGGCCGACGGTTGGGCAGAACCAACCGCCGCCCCGGCGTCCCCACGCTGCCGCCGGATGCCGGACAGACGCAGCGCGGGCATGGGACACCCTCCAACGCCCCACTCTCGTGGGTACCGCCCCGTGACGGTCTGCGCCCACTCACCTCCCTCTGTAAGCAGAGGGGGAGTAGACGCATGACCGTCTATAGCCCGGTTCCCTTCACCGACCATCCAGGATGATCGGTGATTGGAACCATGACCTTTCCCCGTGTGTTGAAAATTAGCCGCCAGCCCCAAGAGTCCACCAGAACCAGTGGGCAATTGGTGCTGACGTTGCCCAGGGTGCGCCGCGAGGAGGCTTTCAACATGCACCCCAGACTGCAGGCCCTGAGCTTGGGTTCAATTTCCGGGTCGGGAAAAGTGTTATTGGGTTTTTCTTAGTAACAGCCTGGAGTTTGGAAGTTGGCGGTGTGATACCCCCGTGCCTCGGAAAGGACGTTGAGCCGTTTGCCCTGCACCTGATCTCTCTCCGGTCGTGTCGGATTACAGTCCCATCGGACAATGAGAGTAAGGGAAGAGAGAGTGCACCTGTGTCTGCGCACTTGTGCACTATAATAACTCCCGCGCTGAAGGCTGGTCTTCGCTGAGATTGGTCGCGATGGCCGAAATTCGGTCTGACGACTTTATTTACTACTAATGGTCCCAAAATCGTCGTTTCAGCCGATAGACGTCCACTGCTGAACATAGCCCTCCCCCAATTTTGGGGGGGGGGGTTGCCATAATCGCCACGCTACCCCGAAATGGTCCCGAAATACTGATTTATTATTCTATTCCTTAGTACAATATTTTCCCACCCACAGGTAATGAAATTACTGGTTACATAATGATTTTCTTTATAAAAAAATAAGTTCTTGAGTGATAACGGTAAATAATGGCCAACGAAGAGAATTACTCTCGGTTTGAAGACAGTAATTTGACACACAGAAAATGTTCTTATCTAGACGGATCACCGATCTGCCGAGCTATTCAGCCGCTCAATTCTGTAAAAATCTCACCGTGATAACTTAAGTGAAGTGAGCCGAAAGTGAACTGTCAATAGTGTCAATCCCAATCAAGGGGAAAGGCAGGTCACTTTAAGCTCAATTCACTTAAGTTAACACGGTAATATTTTTATTTAGTTTAATTAATTATAAACTACCGTTTATAATAATATTAACGTACTAGCTTCTGCCCGCGACTTCGTACGCCGATCCTGTTGCTTATGCCAGCTACAACGGGGTCGTCAAAATCGAAGATCTGAAACGTCTGATGTCGAATTCTAAGAGCCCGGGGACGGGACGGGTTGTGGTGTCCCGCCGACACCACAACCCGTTAGAATTTTCGCCTCAATGATATTGCTCTGCAGCGAGACGACATTGAGTCGGGTCCCATTGCACAGTTTCGGTGGAGTGAGTTTCCAAAGAAGCATAATTGGGACACCGACCTTTAACTTAATGGTGTGCGCTGGTAGTCCACTTGCACTGAGGGAATTGAGAAATTCTACGGGGTAATGTGTGGCGTCATATTGGTCGACAACAGTGTTTATTAAAGTGTAGATCACTTCATTTCCCTCAATTTCCGCGAGAATGCATTCATTGATCGCTGAAGCTTGGTCGTTTCTGGGTGTTAAAATGGCTTGTTCACACACCCAAGAATTATGTTGGTGCGGTATCTTATTGATGTCCCCGTACACCAGGCGAATCAAATCTTCTAAGGTGGACACCACTCTCCCAAGTATCTCAGGTAGAACCACACCCTCACCCAATTTTAAGAGAACATCAGAAAATTCTTGGGCGTGTACATTCCCGACAAGATGTGCTCTCATATTCATCGTTAAGCGCAACCTATGAATATGTGGCCATAAGAAAGAGTATTTCAACAAAGCATTCACCTCATCAGCCCTAGTTACTCGCGTCACCACAGGCAGCGTTTGTCGGAAATCGCCGCTAAACAGAACTGTAACGCCACCCATCATTTGCTGGTTCCTGCGGATGTCCTGCTAAGTCCAATTTACCGCCTCTACTGCTTTTCTGTTCGCCATAATGCATTCATTCCACACGATTAAACAGCAATCTTCAAGCACGCGCCCTTTGTCACTATTGCGTGACACACCACAAACAGGTGTTTCATTACTCTCTAAATCTATGGGAATCTTAAACATTGCGTGCGCTGTTTTGCCACCAGGAAGCAGAGTTGCGGCGATTCCTGACGATGCTACTGCAATGGCAATCTTGTCTTGCCTCCTGACCTCTGCGAGAATGCAAGCGGTGACATATATTCTCCCTGTTTCACCAGGAGCGTCCAAGAAAAACATTTTACCTTGGCCGAGCCAAGTCAAGGATGGTGTCGAAAATTTGCTTTTGCTCTGAGGTAAACTTAGAGACATGGTCATTGACGACGGTACTCATAGCTCTTGGATCATAATTTATTTCAGAGTTGTACTCTCTGTTTCCAAGCTCTTGTACATCCAAATGTTGTGGAGTCGGTAGCCCATAATCCACCAGAGAACTGCCGCAGATCGAAATGACCATATCTTGAAGTGAACTAAGGCAACTGTTTAGAACGCGCTCATCAGTTGCCTCAGTATTATGTTCAGTAGTGCGTCTCAGACCTCTTAGGAAGTCTTCGACAGAAGATGCCGATATTTCTCCCACAACAGAAGCGGATTTGCAATACCGCAGAGCACCAACATGACGACAAACAGGTGTCGCAAACGACTGAGATTGCCACTAATGCTGGCCTCTTCAAGTGCGTTGTCCCAGTGCTGATCACCGTCGAGAAGGTGGCGTGCTACGCAAGCAGCGCGGTATGTGGGATACTCAATGTTATCGACTGTCCTTAGAAACGCAAATGATGTTGGGCCCCGCACTGTGTGCAGTAACATTCGCAAATAATAGCACTCGCCATTATTTGGGTGCACAGTGTAAACCCGTCCCAATGCGGTGTCCTTAAAAATTCCTGGAAACCCGTCCACGGCGTGTCCGCGTCGACTTCGATTAAATACACCTCTTTGCTTATCGTACGTGTAGTACGACGGCACCTCATCATAGGTGAGTGATCTAGCAAAGTTGTCCCCTTCACAGAGTCTGAAAAAGGCCAATTTCAGTCTATCAAAAAGTACTCTGTGAAGGCCAACAGGAAAATTAACACTTTGCGGGACACTTAACAGGTTCACTGTCCAGGCTCCAGAGTGGGAATGGTCCATAAGTCCAGTTATGTTTATTTCATACCCTTTAGAAAAAAAATATCGACTTTTTCCCTATGTCCCAGCACTTTTTATAATCCTTATGTGTCCTGCCAAGTCCGCATTAAATACGAGACTTTCTCCTTACGTCCACCGTATCAGATGACTTAGAAATTGTACGGGCGAACATACCACATACGGTCTGTGGACTGATATGGAAGTCTCTCTACAGACCATCATGTGGTCTGTGGACAGTGAACCTGTTAACGCCTCTCGACGTAATAACAATAAAACTTCTATTGTGTCTCGTTCAGTGTCCTTCAATGTGTTAAACACATCAACCAACACAGACAACAAAGGTAACCCCCGTTTCTATAGGATGAGAGCGGCACATCGGCACCTGTAACATCACATTTTGGGAACAAAACCATAGCGCTATCTAAATTGACGCCAAAGCCATCTAGTTAGAAAACGGAAACTACATATTATTTACCCAAATTAATTAAATTATGAATAAAACTAAATTGTCGTTCATTTAACAGACAACTACATTAGTTTAGCATTAAAAAAAATATGGTAACAGCAGAAAGGATCAAAACTAAGAATTACATACTTAAATGAATTACCTACAACAAATGTGCTTGGTAAGATATTGAATTCACGATAGTGTAGCTTGTTGTACCGCCAATCAATCTGTTTAGTAATATTGGTGTGAAACTCTCCATAGAATTAGATAGGACATGTGAAGTTCTCAGATTTCATAACAGTATCGTTCCTAATGCACATAAAAAATGCAAAAACTAAAAAAAAAAAAATTTTACGATTTTTTAAAACAATATTACGGGATTTGAACTCGCACCATTTAGTGCGGTAAACGGTCGCCTGACCTTGCCGCTAAATTCCCCGTTGACATATTGTTGAAATAGCTGCTCCCTTGCAATTTATAATATTACTGCCTCGCTCCTTTATAAAAATAGCGTGATTATTATGTTCCCAGAGTTAAAGTTTTATTTTTAACTAAATAAATAAATAAACATGGCATTTTGTGCATTCAATTATTTTGTGCATTCAATTACGAACAAACACATTTTAAAATCAATATTGCTTACCTCCCATAGCATACGACGTGATAATATGTAGCCTAAAGCCTTCCTTGGTTTACTAAGAACATTTTTGCTGAATTTCAATTCAATCTATCAAGTAGTTCTGGCGTGAAGCAGTACCATACACACAGACAAACAGACAAACAGACAAAAATTGTAAAAAGTCACTTTTTGTCATCAGTTACGTTTTTCTAACAAAAACCACTTATTTTTTCTCGAAAATTCACAATGTACAGTTTTTCTTTCGTTACTGTTTTATTATATGTATAGATAATCTTGTGGAGCACAACTTAACCCTTTACTGCATGATTTTTTATTTATCTTAGAAAAAAATATGTGTGGTAGGAAACACTAAATAAATGGATACGTATTTCAGGATTTCTCTTTTTATTGAATAGTTTTAGAAAATTTTACACTTTTTCACTTTGGATCACATTTGGTACATTGAGCAGAAAATGGCGCATATCTAATGGTTTCTTGTTCTATGTACTTGAACATTTCGTCAGTAAATAAATACTTGAAAAATTAGATAGGGGTTTCTAAGCTCATTATTTCGGCAGGCAAATCTGTATTACCGCTGAATGCGATTTCGGTATCAGCTTTTTCTAGAAATCCATCCCTCCATCGTGGTTTTTCAGCTCTTGCGCTTCTATTTGACGAAGATGGCAATTGGGACAAAGGAGTACTATCATCTGATTCAGAGTCGGATTCGTCAGATGCAGGAATATATCGAGGAGGTAAATGTTGAGCTCTCCTTACCCGTTGTTCATCTTCGGATAGGTCTTCGTCACTGCTACTTTCAGGAAAATCCTGGATAATTGTATGAATACCTCCGTAAAATCGACGTGGATCCATGTCGCAAGTTTCCTGTAAATAGGTATTCGTTTAAATAAGCATAAAACCACGTAAATAACAAAATAAGAGGGTACTTCAAAACATAAGCTAAACAACTTTACATTACAAAGAATCATTTTAGTGCATGTTGGCACAAATAAGGTACAAAGGAAGAAAGAATATTTCTGCATAATGTGCCTAATTTGTTCCATTCAGTTAAAACCACTTATTAGTCATTATTACTTGATAAAACAATAAAATCTTACCTTAGTACTAATATTTAGATTACTTTCCTTCCTGGAGTATTTATTTGCAAGCAATAACACTGAGATTTGTATTTTTTACACAATTTTGAAAATCAAAAACTCGCTCCGCACCGGTTCGTACCTGTTCACTGACTTTGATGAAGGATGTAGTTCACACAACTTGCTCATAGATGGCGGTTTTATACATAAAATGAAACTCGTTTGGGACGAATTTGACATAGTATGCATAAAATAAAAAAATCTGTTTGAGACTTAATAATATTTAAGACAATATGGTTTGGTTCATTTATGAACCACGATGCGGTAAAGGGCTCATTTTCTGCATTTTCATTCTAAAATAAAATAAATAACCAAACAAACGATGAGGGCGCCACTGCGCGGTCGGCGTTTGGTCGGCGCCCTCTTAAAACCGAGTACATCCCGAGGACAGCCGAGCACATCCGAAGCGGGTATTTTTTAAATCATCTTTTAAACAAAACACGCGCGGTAACAGTGGCGCGAGTTCAATGGTTTTTTCCCCATCTCAAAAAATGCCCATCGAAACTTCAAAGAAAAGACTTCAGAAAAAAGACAAATAAAAATCAAAAGTAGTATTATAGACTTTTTATCGTATTTTTACAGTCCCAAACTAAAATTGGATAAAAAACTTAGAACAGATTCTACCTCGCTTCATATCTGTCTGAGTTACACACATTTATATCACGGGCCATTTGATGTAGAATGTGGAAACTTGGCGTCGGTATATGAGATTGTTGCCCAATTATTACATTCGCGTACGAATTGTAAGCCAAGTAAGGAACTTATAATATAATATATTTTTCGGAATGAATCTATGTAAAATTAATTTTGTGTTTTCTTTATTACAAAATTTTTAGTTGGACGTGTAACATAATTAACGCAAGACCTCATACACCCCAATTAGATTATTGAGTTAAAAGCATAATACAATGACCAAAACTATTTTTTTTTAAAGCTAACTATTATTATTAAGATAATTGTGTTGACTCTAGCATTACTTTACGCGTTTAAAATTCAGTCTTATTGTCTTGGAATAAGATTTCATTTTCTTTGGCTCAGTCGGCGGTCAGGATAGCAAAATACATATTTGAAAAAAACACCTATATAACAACAAAGCATAACAACACCCGAGCGCTCGAACCGTGGTACCACCTACACGTCATACTGGGCGTGGCCTCCCCGCGAGCGGCTGCCCCACCGTGCGCCGCCGAGCCCTGCCGGCCGGCCGGCGCCTATAAAACACGACGCCCGGCGTGTTCGCAGTCAGTGTTCACTGCGCTCTCAGTCTGCTTCAACCTCCCTGGTCGGACAGCTCTGAGAACCAGTCTTACGCTAGCACACGCACGGGGTCCCGCTCCCTGTACTGTACTAGACTAGTTTATTTACTGTGTACTACAAATAAATCACGTTCCTTCTTATATTGTGTTTGTTCGTACAAGCCCGCTACAATCTGGCGCACAACGCGAGGCAGAACCCAGGCATCAAGATTGAAAACTTACGTCGTCTCCCACATCGTGAAATCAAGATGGCCATGTCAAACGAGCAGTTCCAGCAGCTCCTCAGCACCATCACGGCCAATAAACGAAGAACATTCGCATCCTGCACCTTCACTTACGACGGGAAAAAGAACTCAGATGCAGTGGAAGCTTTCTTAGCCGCAGCCACCGTTTTCAAGTCAACGGAGAAAATAAGTGACTCAGATGCACTGCAAAGTCTCCCACTATTACTACGAGACGAGGCAGCAGTGTGGTGGCAGGGAGTGAAGACTGGTGTGACGCAGTGGGAAGATTTCTGCACTAAGCTCCGCCACACGTTCGCCCCGAAAAAACCGACATTCATGGTGTACTATCAAATTACACATGAAGTTCAGGAAGCGAACATTACGACGGAAGCATTTATCGCAAAGAAAAGGTCCCTGTTCTCGTTGGCTCCTCCTCCAGCATTCACGGAATCACAACAGATTGATCTAATCTTCCCTCTCATCCAGCTGGACATAAGAAACCGCATGCCACGGGACACAGTACCCACATTTGATAAACTCCTGGAGACAGCACGAGGCATTGAAGAGACCCTACAGGAGTACGCAGCGAGTTCGGAGACAGGCGGAACCAGGAACGCTCCAGAGAAGAAAGGAAAACTTAGGTGCACCTTCTGCAAAAACCCAGGACACACAGCAGATGTCTGTCGTAAGAAGAAGCGGGCTGAAGGCACTCTTCCTTCTACAGCGAAAGAAGTCTCAGAGGGTCAAACCCAGGCACCATCTCCTTCCCAGCCGAAGTTCTCCTGCTATGGGTGTGGAGCACCTGGAGTTTATAGAAGTAATTGTTCCACATGCAAGAAAAGCCCGTCTCCGATCAAAAAGGAAAACGTCGGTTTCTGCGCCCTTGACACTTCTGAAGAAACGCACTCACGACCTGCGGTGTTCCTGGAGGTGGAGGGGATAACGGGAACGGCATTCATGGACACATGCGCCAAGATGAGTGTCGCATCTTATAGTCTGTACCAGTCCCTGCTGAAGAGTGGATGCAAATTCGTCGAGAAAGCAGTGAGCCTCACATTGGCCGATGGCATCAAGATGGAGCAGGTTGTGCTTGTGTGCAAAGCCATGGTAAACCTGAATGGTCGCAAAATAGCCACCAGTTTCATCGTGCTACAGGAAGCTCGGGACAACCGCACACTGCTGGGCGTCGACTTTTTGCAGAAAGCGGGTGTGGTTATAAACTTGCCCCAGTATACGTGGTCCTTCATCGACGAACCTGACATGCAGTACGAGCTGTACCCAGAGGAATTCACCATCTTCGAATCCACTGTCATCCAGGAACTGGTGATTTTGCCAAGCCCACTTAGCGCGATGACAGTAACAGACAGTGAGGATGCTGCTAGCATGTTCAACACCATACCTACGCCTCCATCGACCCCTCCTCCAGCGATAATGGCCACGGGTGACGTAGCAACTCCGACCAAAGATCAACAAGCGGTCACAGACTACAAACTGGCGCTGATTGACCTAACTTCTACACCACCAAGCAAGAAAAAGCCTCGACTGTTCGATGGGTACTCTCCAAGCTTCACGGACTTCATGATGCGAGATGCTCAAATAAATGTCCATCGAGAAAACGCCGAGCTATCTCCACAGAGTAATAGCCTCTTTGATGCGAACAATTGGGACGTTCGTATAGACTCCATTGACGTGGTGGTGCATATTACTCCGGACCAGGATAAACTAGTCTAGGATAAGCTAGTCAATCAGCTGCTGGAGAAGAACGACGATGTTTTCAACACGAAGCGAGAGCCAACGAAACTGATTGAGCACACGATCAAGACAGTGGATGACAAACCAATTTCGGTACCCCCGTACAGATTGTCACCACCTCGAAAAGAAGCTTTGCAACGAGAGATCCAGGCAATGTTAGCGGATGGCATCATCCAACCATCTGCGTCACCATGGGCGGCCCCTGTAGTGCTGGTGCCGAAGGCTAACGGGACCATACGAGTCTGTATAGACTATCGCCGACTCAATGCGATAACTGTACCTGATCCATATCCTATTCCAAGGATTGATGATCTCCTGCACGAAGCGAAACCAACGCCTTACATGTCCCTGCTAGACTTGAAAGCTGGATACTGGCAGATTGGCGTCCGAAAAGAAGACCAGGACAAGACGGCATTCATCACACCTTTTGGCGTGTACAAATTCACCCGCATGCCATTTGGTCTACGGAACGCTCCAGCAACATTTCAGCGACTCATTGACCGCATGCGAGTAGGCATGCCGGACGTGAAGCTGTTGGCATATTTGGATGACCTGGCTATATTTTCGCAAACGTTTGAACGACATTTCGAAGACTTGCAAAAGGTATTCAATCAGCTAAAAGAATTTGGCCTTACCGCGAATCGAGAAAAATGCCATTTCTGTTGTTCCACCATCAAATACTTGGGACACTATATCACGCCGAACGGTCTGCAAGTGGACCCTGAGAAGACTGCAGCTATCGCAAAGCTACCCGCGCCCTCCAACCTGAAACATCTAGTTGCATTTCTGCAGACATGCTCGTGGTATAGGAGATTCATAGAAAACTTTGCGAAGATTGCGGAACCCCTGACTCGCTTAACAAAGAAGAATGTTAGTTGGGAGTGGACAGAGGAACAGCAAAACGCCTACAATGAGTTGAAGCATCGTCTATCTTCTGCTCCAATTTTGAGACAAGCCGATGAAACCGAACCGTACGTCATCAAGAGCGATGCCAGCTCTTATGCAATAGGAGCAGTTTTGGTCCAGGGGGAGGGTGAAGACGAACATCCTGTAGAGTTCGCTAGCCGTCTTCTGACATCCGCTGAACGGAATTATACAACTACCGAAAGAGAGGCGCTTGCTGTGGTGTGGGCGGTATCAAAATTTCGCGGATATATCGAAGGGCTGCCTGTCACCGTAATCACGGACCATCAAGCCCTGAAATGGCTCATGTCACTAAAGACGCCCACTGGTAGGCTGGCGAGATGGGCCCTACAGCTACAGGCGTTCGACATTAACATAAAATATGCTCCTGGGAAAACGAACGTCGTCGCTGATTTCCTCTCCAGACCGCCGTGTAATAATGAGACAGTAGGAACCTGTGGTATCTGTACAGTGACCATCGATATGCCCATGCGGAGCCCCGCTGAAATTAGAGATGAACAGCTAAAAGATGAAAGATTACAACAGATAGTGAAGGACCTGGAAAGTTTGAACAATGACGAAAAAGCGGTATACTGGAGCAACAAGGGCTACCTGATGAATAATGGGCTACTCTACCGACACAGTCCCCATTCAGATTCTGAAGAGGCACAGTTGGCAGTACCCGAACATGAGTGGGCCAATATATTGTCAACATACCACGACAATCCTTTAGCCGGTCATTACGGTTCAGATAAAACCTACCGTCGAATCTCAACAAGGTACTACTGGACTGGTATGAGAAAATACATTGAGAGTTACACAAAGAATTGCCTGGAGTGTCAGCGTTACAAGTCATCGAATCAAAAACCTGCGGGATTGCTCCAAACTACTATAATGAATCAAAGGTTTGAGGCCATATCCTTTGATTTGTTCGGTCCTCTGCCAACCTCTGCAGACGGCAAAACCTGGATTCTAATCGTGGAAGATGTGGCAACACGTTGGGTGGAACTCTTCGCTTTACATCAGGCTACCGCAGAAAATTGTGCCATGACACTGATTAACGAAGTGTTCCTTCGCTACGGTCTACCTCGCCGTATGACAAGCGATAATGGGCCTCAATTCGTCAGTGCCGTCATGCAACAAGTTGCTTTTACACTGAACATCAAGCATGCCTTCACTCCCGTGTATCACCCAGAGGCGAATCCAGTAGAAAGGAAGAACAGGGATTTGAAACCCCAGTTGGCTATCCTGGTCAAGGATAAGCACAGAGAATGGCCGGAGCACCTCCCGAGTATTAGGTTTGCGATGAACACTGCGAGCAGCCTATCTACTGGATTCACGCCGGCATTCTTAACCTTTGGTAGGGAGCTGAGAACACCAGATGACACAACTCATGATTTTAGGAAGATTTTGCAATCTGAGAATTTCATCCCAGAAATCACCCCGAAGTTGATGCAATTAGCCAACACCCTGCAAAAAGCTCGAGAAATACAGGAACATGGCGAAGAACGGCGTAAGAAGTACGTTGATCAACAGCGGCGAGAAGATCCGGGTTACAATCCTGGTGATCTGGTACTTACTACAACCCATACATTGAGTAATGCCTCACGTGGTGTAAGTAACAAATTCGCACCACGACGTGATGGACCCTACATCATCAAGAAACGACACGGTCCATCCTCTTATGAAATTGCTGACCCACAAAAGTCAGACGTTGTGATTGGGGTATATCACTCCTCAGCTCTGGTGCCCTATGTCGGAGAGTCATCCATGCTACCAGCTCCTGTACAGCCCCTGCGGAAGAGAGGACGACCACGAAAGCAAACCCTGGAGCATGGCAGTGACACAGGAGAAGCGCGGAAACGCGGAAAACCCAGGAACGAGCCTCCACTTGCTGGATCATCATCGGGACGACTTCAGATCCAGAGGGGGAGACTATAACAACAAAGCATAACAACACCCGAGCGCTCGAACCGTGGTACCACCTACACGTCATACTGGGCGTGGCCTCCCCGCGAGCGGCTGCCCCACCGTGCGCCGCCGAGCCCTGCCGGCCGGCCGGCGCCTATAAAACACGACGCCCGGCGTGTTCGCAGTCAGTGTTCACTGCGCTCTCAGTCTGCTTCAACCTCCCTGGTCGGACAGCTCTGAGAACCAGTCTTACGCTAGCACACGCACGGGGTCCCGCTCCCTGTACTGTACTAGACTAGTTTATTTACTGTGTACTACAAATAAATCACGTTCCTTCTTATATTGTGTTTGTTCGTACAAGCCCGCTACACCTATATTAAAAGTTACTGAAATCGATTCAGTAGTCAACTATGAACAAACTACTTCCAGGAATTGCGTTTATTCTGTTACACCTTGTATAGTCTGGTCCAGGTGCTCATGTAACAGTTTCATAGTTAAGAATATCGTTAAAATCACTAATTAATGTTCGGTTCCTATAAACAACAACGAATCATTTTCCTTACCAATGGTGGCATTTCTTATTGCCAAACTGGGCATATAATATAATGGATTCGTAAGCAAATTTTACCTGTGATAGCTACTTTCATATTCGAGGGCCTACTATGCAAAGCTATGAGGTATTTGCTTCATTATTGGTAAAGATACAAGAGTCTTAAATTTAACCAATAATGCTCCGTTAGTAATAGGAATCGGTCATTAGCAGTGATAGGTAGAGCTATTTAGGTTCATTGACCGCAAACATTGATGTTAATATGGGTATTCCACGGGATTCCGACTGATACTACGGAATTTTTACGGGATTTTATTGTCGCCAGAGTGACGCACCTGTTTTTGTCTCTTTCTGCGCCACTAGAATTCAATTCTTTACCAACAGTAACTTCGAAACTAAACTTAACTTCGTAACTAAAAGGGAATATCCATATTATTCTAACCTATGGCAAGTACATAAAACAGCTCTACCTATTCCGATCTATGGTCATTAGTCATTAATTAGTGTTTTGTTTTGCCCGTCAGTGCTTCAGAATGTTTCTTACAGCAATGCCGCATTATCGTCATAACTCTTTATCCTCGTCACTCTCTGAGTAGGTAGCTATAGATAAAGTTTATTTTTAGATGTATAAAAAAAAAGTTATTTAAAAAAATCAAAAAACCCGACTGCGGTAAAAAACTTAAGTTAAAAGAAACTGAAAAGCTAAAAACAAGCCCATTTTAAATTAAATAAAAGTTGGAAGCAGGCGGGACCCACATCATTTTTATTTTATTTTCAAATTCAATTGGGTCCCGCCTGCTTCCAACTTTTATTTAATTTAAAATGGGCTTGTTTTTAGCTTTTCAGTTTCTTTTAACTTAAGTTTTTTACCGCAGTCGGGTTTTTTGATTTTTTTAAATAACTTTTTTTATTTCCATCTTTTTAGTTTACAAAGAAAGATTTCGCAGACGATTTAGTTCTTGGTAGGTGTTTTTTGCGATTTGTAACTTCGAATTGCTTTTAAGTATATATGTTGTATATATTTTTGTAATCACCTTTTAAAACCCTTTATTTTGATACCCCACTCGATACGTTTTGAAAAAAAAAAAAAAAAAAAATTATATGGCGTCCGGTAGTCGCCATATTTAATTTTCACTAACGTCATGTCTTTAGTGACACTCGCCGGACTAAGAGGAATCGATTAACGTGTGAATCATAAAAATCGGCCCAGGCGTTTGGCCTCTATAGTGCTTCAAAGGAACATATAAACATACATACATACATACATAGGCTGATGAACACATTACCACTCCTTTGCGTCGCGCAGTCGGGTAAAAAAGCGACGGGTTGCACTCCGGGAGTACCGGCAGAAGTAAAAACTTGAATATTAACGTTGTTTACTGTAACTGTAACCGTAACCATAACCGTAACCGTAACTGTAACTGTAACTGTAACTGTAACTGTAACTGTCTGTCTGTCTGTCTGTAATTTGATCCTGTATCCTTGTTTTCAATTTTTGATATTTTGGAATCTTACGAATTTTCGATCAGGGTCACGTGTCATCTTACGATCAGGGTCACGTCTATAGATGGGCAATCCACCCGGGTTTAAACCCGGTGCTTTGATAAACACCCAATTTTGTGGGTGTTTACGGGTGTTTACGGGCGTTTATCAAAAGCACCGGGTTTAAACTAGGTGGATTGCCCATCTATAGCACGTGTCATCTTACGAATCTTACGATCACGGTCACGTGTCCTGACGCGAGTTTAACATTTTTTACCCATTACAAAAAAAGTGTACAACGCCGCTATAGAAGTTTTCACTTCAATAACGGAACCCTTTTTAATTTGACTTAAGGGGCTAACATGACCTAAAGCGGGGTCACTGTCGGACTGCATAGAAAAGAAAGAGAAGCGCGATGACACAACCCTGGTAATTTATTGATTTATTGCAAAATATGAAGCAATTATTTAATTACAAAAAATCTATTGATTGTACTGAAAAATTAAAACAGTAGTGTTTTAGTATGTTGCTTGTAGAATAATCTGGCAAAAATCAGAATGATAGTATGGTTTTTATTGTAAAAAGAAAGTTTTTAGAGGTATGTTCATGATTTTTTTCTATCGTATGAAACTAGTTGTATTATGATTTCAACATGGTATCTACCTAGCATATATCCTGAAGAATATCACATATTTTTCTGATTTTGTTAACTGTAGTCGATCATATACTTTTATTGTTTCTTGCGTTTTTTGCGTTTAGGCCTTGTAAGCCCTTTAAACAATTCACCAATTGTAGGCTTTTTGTCCACATTTTTTTTTATAGCATTTAGATACGGAAAAACGAGAGTATTCTTTTCCGTATTTCCAAAATACTCCCAGTGTATTCCACCCCAAAGACGTGTTCAAACACGAGGAAACGTTAAGATTCGGGCGAAAACTTTAAGTTTTATAGCGGAATTATTTTAATGAACTGCGGTAATTACATACATTGTAACCGAGTCGGTTCATAAAACAAATAAGCACTTCAGAAAGGAGGAAGGGCGTTTGAAGCCATGAAAGAGGTTGGAGACCATAATTATACATAATTATGTAGATAGATACTTTTGAGGAATTTATGGTGTAGGAAAAACAATGCGTTTTGTAGGAGCGAATTATAGATAGGTAGAATTCTCTTTATTATGTACATCATTAAAATAACAGATGTAAATGTAATAGGCATATGAGCATCGTCGTACAACGTGGAATGCTTTTGTACATAGCCTTTTATTATTATTATTATTGTCCATTTATTTCAGGCATCAAGGCCCATATAAAACACATACAATACAATATGAATATAAAAACATACAACATTATAACTTTTATTATTATTATAATTTTATATTATAAACTTTTATTATTATTATTTTTTTAGTATTAGGTACTTTTGGGCACTGTTCCTATTGACAGCGATGCGGATGATTTTTTTGATGCCCTATGATTCTTTTTTCATATAAATGTTATATGAAAAAAATTATTTTAAGTCTGTAAGCTTAATATGTAAATATATCTTGATATAAATGTACATTTTTTCAATGGGCTGTCTTGTCGCTAAAAGCGATCTGATTCGATAATACTCATGGTTCAGTCAGGTGTTTTTTGAAGTGAAAACTACTTCAGGCGCGATGGGCATTTTCGAGATGGGAAAAAGCCATTGAACTCGCGAAACTGTTACCGTAAGCGACACCGCGCGTGTTTTGTTAATAAGATGATAAAAAAAATACCTGCTTCGGATGTGTTCGGCTGTCCTTGGGATGTACTCGGTTTTAATGAATATCCGATATGTCAGTGAGCGATGGCAAAGTATTCTGTTTGTGTTTTGTTTTCACTTCCGTCGGCACTCCCGGAGTGCCACTGTTTTCTTTAAATGATAGTCTACGTCAACATGCCGTGTTATAGCCAGTTCATACAACTGTCAATGGTTGACAATTGTAATTTTGATATACTGACAATTTAAGTTGGTAGCCAATTTGCTTATCAATTAATTTCCCTGTCTTTACCTCCAACGCATGCTATGCCTGTAACTGGGCTGTGGAGGTCAGATATGCAGACGCTTCATTTAAAATATTGGTATTCAGTATAATTAAATAGTAATATTCAGCTGCATACAGTTAGACTGGTAGCTGACACACACATCAAAAGTTTTTAGGGATCAAGGTATTTAAATAAAAAATATATTCTATTGTCCAATTTAAATTTAAAAAATAAAAATATTATTAAGTATTAATAAAATTATTATTAAATCTTGAGTTATAGTAACTAGGAAAAATGTGCTTGATCCCTAGACAGTTTTGATGTGTGTACTTTTGAAGACATGCCCTACTGTCACCCCCACCATGGAGGAAGTCCATGAGGATTTCCACCGCGCATGATGACGATGATGCATCGACAAAGACATTAAAAAAAAAACAGTCGTTTTATCTTCACCCCTGCCGAAACACGTCCACTACTGGATCTTCCCCAAGAATCTCCATAACAATTATAATCCCGTTATTTGCTTGGCTATTATTCTGGGAATACTTTTAAAAATCATTAGATCGTAAAAGCTTGGCAAATTCTGCAGATTCATGAGAAATTTAAGAATCGGAAGTTTTCAATTTATCTGCTTGATTACTCAACTTTATTGTAATCCAAAGCTATTGAAAAAATATAAAAGTAGAACGTGGACGGGATTACCTTAAAGATTAGTCTAATAAAAACTTTGATTGATTCTGAAAAGCAACGTTTAAAACAAGATAATATCTTCAGGGAAAGAAAATGCCTTGCCCGTGTCGATAAGCCGTACTCAATCATTGTCTATTTTTTAAATTATGATAAAAACAAATAGTGTGGGGTCGGGGGACCCCGGCAGGAACAAAGTTAAAAAAAAAAACATTTGAAAATATTCGCAGTAGCCATCTTGGATTTTTATTTTGACCTCACTATCGGCTTCAGCACCCTCGAAAACCATGAAAACAATTATAACGACGATGAACGATGACGAAAAGTTTAGAAACGTTTTCAGCCGCCATCTTGGATTTTCATTTTGATTTCACAATTGGCTTCAGCACCCTTGAAAAGCATGAAAACTATCACTCTCTGTTAAGTAATAAAAAGTCGCAAGGAGCATAACGCTTTTTCGCTACGTGACGATTTCTCCAAGTTGACCCCTGCCGCAAGATCCGGTAAAGAACTTCGTTCCAAAAAACACTCTCTCTTCTTAAACACCATTTTATTGTTCTTTGCACATGTTTCATAATTATTGTATAATTTTATAGATAAGTATAATATGTTTTAGGTATCATGTATGTTGCCGTGCATAGCGAGGCTCAGGGGAGGCCCCTTTACAGTCTCCCGATAGATGTGTCTTACAGGCGTTGCACCGGAATTGGTCTGTTAAGAGGAACCGGAACCACCCGTATGGATGGTGACCACCGGGGTGGTTTTATTGAGGTAAAAATTCCACACTCCCCGACCCGTGTCTTTTGAAGGATTCCCCTGAACAAAAAAAAGGTATCATGTAGACTTTCAGTATTGTCTCCCCTTCTGCCTTAATCCATCCAAAGGTTGCCTTGAAAAGATCGCCTTTAGCGATAAGATCGACCATTGTGTCACCCTTTGTAAAATTTATATATTTGTCGCATCACCGGGTGGCCGAGATGCGGGACATCGGGTCTTCTTCACGATCCGACATAGTTTAGATAGGTGTGGGCACTACGGTGGGTACTCGAACGAAAAGATTATTTGAATTTACAGTAACTTTAATAAACTAGCTATTTACAACCGAAACGCACACGTGCGTCGGAAACAAACACGTGCGTTGGTATTGAGCGTTTGCCGAGACTGTCCGAGCTCGACGGTCGACTGTAGACTGTCGCAACACTCGGTCTCTCCACCAGTCATCGCTGCATCCCCTCCACCGACGATCGTGTCCAAGCGGTAGGGCTCGCTTGCGTTTCCGATCACATGATTCTTCGTTTACCAAACAAATTGTTAGATGGCGCTGTTCACTATACTGTGTTGCCATCTATCCACGACACGGCCATTCCTGACTAGCACCCGTCCTCGGGTGTAGTACCTGTGGACCAAATATACTCACAGAGTAAACAAGCTCGGCTATCCTGCCAATACCTAATAACTAAGGTAACTCGGCCTATCCTGCCAATACCTAATAACTAAGGTAACTGCGTATCTCATTGTTACTTTAATTTCTCTAGTCTTAATTTACACTACCTTGTTGTCAAGGTTTCACACCCCATAAAACATTATTCATTAGAAAAGGTTCGATCATTAAGTTGAACCAAAGAAAATCAAAATTGTAACGAATCAGTTACTATTTACCAAAATCTGTGCAAAAACACAGTCCAGAATCACACCAATGATTCTTACCAGATCAGTTGTCACACTTGCTACTGCACATAAGGTGCGGTTGAGACTAGTCACGACATGTGCTTCCTACACATGAGGTGCTCTGTGCATCAACACAGACCAGAATCGACCCATTGATTCTCAGAAAAAGAATACTAGAACATGAAGCGGTCTGTGCACCAACACAGACAAGAATCGCACCAACGATTCTCAAAAATCTAACGCAATATGTGCTACAACACATGAAGCGCTCTGTGCACCAACACAGACAGGACTCGACCGATCAACAAGTTATACCATCACAATTGTTGTGACAAATCAGTTAGAATTTACCGAAATCAATATCATAGGCAATGTATACTCAACTCATGAAACTTTTATTGTAAACTGTGCACCAACACAGGTCAGAATCGCACCAACGACTCTTTACATATCTACCGCCACATATGCTACAACACATGAGGGGCTCTGTGCACCAACACAGAAAAGAATCGCACCAACGACTCTTTAGACATCTGCCGCCACATATGCTACAACACATGAGGGGCTCTGTGCACCAACACAGAAAAGAATCGCACCAACGACTCTTTAGACATCTGCCGCCACATGTGCTACAACACATGAGGGGCTCTGTGCACCAACACAGAAAAGAATCGCACCAACGACTCTTTAGATATCTAGCGCAATATGTGCTACAACACATGAAGCGCTCTTTGCACCAACACAGACAGAAATCGCACCAACGATTTCTTATAGACCCATCGCCACATGTTACTCATGAGGTGCGGTCTTAAGTTTTGAGTTTGAGTGTACAAGCCATTCTTAATCAGAGGTGGTTTCACTACCACTGTCCTTAACTGATGTAACTTGGTGATCGGGTACCCTCCTCACAAAATCATGAGGGCATTCTTAGGTTCGCTCAGTCAAGCGCCTTTAAAACAATCATTTAAAGCAAACTTAGAGACTAACTTTACTTTAGTCAAATCGAATGTTATCGTAATTGCATTTTTTTTAAGACCCCGTGTCACGTGGTCTACTATCTCATCTAAGTGAATATCAGTCAACTCATCATCAGTTGTCACTAAGCTAAGCCAATACACTTTGACGCAACACAATCTTTGATGATAGAGCGACAGAGTCGTAATAAAATGGATGTGACTCACCCAGTATTCATCTGCTCGGATTGCTGACATAGCAAACTTGAACCGTATCACTCGCTACTAGCCGCTGCTGCAGGCGCTGGCCCGAAACCGCCTGGGCACCTCGCCATACTGGCGCCTTCATCATTGCTTCGTGGACATCTCGAAGCAAAATGTCTGGTGTTGCCGCATCGAAAACAGATGCGGTCTGAAACTGCCATCCTACTTGCACTCGTTCTCGTGTGTTAATCTGTCAACAAACATACCGCAAAGTATCACATAGCTCGGTCACTCCTGACCAAATATGGTACAGGCAAAAAAACACAATTAAAATTTGAATAAAGTAAAAAAAAAATAGCAGAGTTCAGAGCATTACTCATTATTTGATTCCCAAATCTTAAGATCACAAACTAAATAATCAACTAAGCCAGTAAAACATCCTTAGAGCATCACAAAACACAAAGCAGGAATCTTATTCGTGGCCTGTGGCTTTTCATCAAGCCCAACAAACCTCACGTTTGTTTCTATGAATTCCTGTGAATTCAGAGTCCCACGGACTCAATGGTCTCTACAAGACCCGACCTCCGCCAGAGCCACCCGCGCACCGCGTATCCACGGACTACTAAACGCAGATACCGACTTGTAACGGACTACGGCTACGAAATGGCTACTGGTACGGTTCCGACCAGCCCACCTAAGATTCACCACTTTCACTCGACTTAATCTCTACTCTGTTTCATCAACAAGACTTTTACTTGGCTTTCCGTAAATTCGTTAGTAATACTCTGATTTTCTGGCATTTTTCGCAAACTCCCATAATTATGAAGACTGATGAGATCATTAAACGGGACTCGACTCTTTAAAATCTGTTTTATCAATTTGCAATAAGCATTCAAATTAGAAATCAAAAATTAGGCTAATCTAAGAATTTGAACTATCTAGTTTCGAGATTACCGAGACCAAGTACAACGTTTTCACACTACGTTAGTCAAAGAAAACAAAACCTCAGGTATCCCATTCACGGTCCAACACATTTGTCACATGCGTACTTCCCGCAGGAATGCCGAGTCATCCTTGACTCTACGGTCTTGGCTTCAAGGCTAGACCCGACCATACTACCCAGAGCTACCGCGTACACCACGTACTCACGATACTCTGGTACGGTCTCCGACCCAATGAACCGAGAACCTGATTACACAAACTAAAGTGATGCCAGCTCATCATCCATTTCGTCTACAATCTCAATTGGTACTTGGCCCTCGGGCATCTTCCGAACACGGTCATAGAGCGTATTTGTAAGTACGCACCTAAGTCAACCTACTGACCAAAAAAACACCAACCAGAGCCATGTACCATCATTATCCACATTACACCAATAATCTTTTTCACTAAGAGCCTTAGACACCTGGAAACCCACACACGAGTAAACCACTCTCAACGCCACGGCTCTCCGGCCGACTAGCAATCGCATTGCTCTCACACATCCAGCGCATGGATCCGTGTGCATCACCATGTGATTACACACTTTTTACTACGGCCGATAGAGAACCCCTACTCGTGTCGTTCCCACTACTTAGGCTTGCTCATCACCACTGTGATCACCATCTACTCCGACTGGTACATGACCTACTGGCATCATTCGTAATCTATATAGAGCGTCTTTAAAAACTGCATTTTAAACTAGACTGGGCTTTACTTCTCAATGTAACTAACTGTTTTTGCTGTTGTTTACAAGGGAAGCACTCAGTACCCGAGTCATAACAAAATGAAAACGACTCACCAGATTCGGTAGACAATAGATCTGTAGCTGGCTTAATGGTACAGACATTCACTCGTTGTCACTGGCTCCTTGGCAGAAGTCGCGAAGCTTCTTGCACGGAAAGCACCGTCCTAGATCAGCGATTATTCATACAGGAGATCCACAGAGTGCAGCGCTCTCACTGCCATTCTGCTTGTATACGTCTGTGTGTGTTAACCTGTAACCACAAAAACAAACCAACAGCAGTGCATGTTCCACTCGGTCAATTCTGACCATTTTCGGCTTCTAACTTTTGAAATCAGAAAACTTTAATCCTCTTCCTTTTGTTTTTCCTAAATTAACTAAACAAAGTTTGATTAATCATAGCAAAAAAACATCTAATGACCAGGGCCATGTAAACAACCTTTGATTATCTAATGAAAGCGGAACTATGTAAACAAACTTTGATTACCTAATCATAGCGAAAATCATCTACCAGAGCTATGTAAACAAACTTTTATTACCTAATCATAGCAAAAATCATCTACTAGAGCTATGTAAACAAACTTTGATTATCTAATCGTAGCGAAATTCATGTACCAGAGCCAGGTATCATCGTCCAAACCATCAAACAAAAGGACCTCTGAACTTCCGATCTAACCGATCTAACTTAGTCCTATAATCTGATTTTGCTCTTAGTTTTTTAACAACACGACAACACGAAATCGCCAATCGAAAATGTTGCTATAGTTGCCTTTGTCCTATCATAATATTACTTTGCAAGTAAATGTCGGGTAAAACTGTAATAAAATCTCAATTTAGGCTCGCTAATCGGTACACTACGTCATAAGAATTGTTCTGTGCTGAATACACGTGTGCCAGTCAACACAATAATGTTATCAACTCGTTTGCCACTTAATTTGGCTGCACAACTCATTTTTACTAACGAGCATTCAGCACCAGAATCGTAAACAAAACAATACAGCTCACCTTTATTTTGTAACGTGCCTGAGGGCAGATAAACGTCATCCACTCGCCCTTCACTACTTCCAGCACGTTGTCTACCATCAGCTTGGCTGCCACTGCTCGTGCAGGGCCGCGATATGTCCTGGTTTCTCACTTGCAGCACACGAAGGGTTTCAATGACGGCTGCGAGGCTGCTTGGCTCGATTCTCAAAGTCACTCCATGTCCTTATCCAGGTGAAATCCAGTCAAAGAAATATCGCACCGTGACGTCAACGCTCAATTCTCCATAATTTTTTCAGCTAGAGTGTATCCCAGTTCTGATGTCGCATCACCGGGTGGCCGAGATGCGGGACATCGGGTCTTCTTCACGATCCGACATAGTTTAGATAGGTGTGGGCACTACGGTGGGTACTCGAACGAAAAGATTATTTGAATTTACAGTAACTTTAATAAACTAGCTATTTACAACCGAAACGCACACGTGCGTCGGAAACAAACACGTGCGTTGGTATTGAGCGTTTGCCGAGACTGTCCGAGCTCGACGGTCGACTGTAGACTGTCGCAACACTCGGTCTCTCCACCAGTCATCGCTGCATCCCCTCCACCGACGATCGTGTCCAAGCGGTAGGGCTCGCTTGCGTTTCCGATCACATGATTCTTCGTTTACCAAACAAATTGTTAGATGGCGCTGTTCACTATACTGTGTTGCCATCTATCCACGACATATTCATGTCTGTAATTCTTATGGTGTACATATTCGTAATAAAGAATATTATATCTATCTATCCAAAGAAAGAAAGAAAAATATTTTATTTGCGACACGCACAGGAAATATATACAGCAAAAAAAAATCATTGTTGGCAATCGAACATAGGTTTCCAAAGCAATCTTTGAACTTTTAACAATTTTTTTTTTTAATAATCGGTGAAATATTTCAACGACATCTGCGATTAAAAAAATGTCACCGCTTTCCGCGGTTTAGACTCGTGTACCGAACCCATGGTAATAGTTTGTGCCTCGATGTTCCTCACACCCTGTATTACGTCATGATTGACTGCTTAGTTCCTTAATGGTATAGCGTGATGATAATCATTTAAAAGGTTAAATTTGTAACTATTTGTTAATCACCTTTTGACTCGTCTTTATACATTTTGCGGTAAACTATAGAAGAATAAGATCATGCAAACATTTTAAAAACTATATTTTTTCGGCATTAAAATTGTTCCTAGACCTCGAAAGAATTACTTTTTTCAAAAACATTCATCTAGTTTTGACTTCGCTACGACGAAGTATTCCCGTTTGTGCACCTATTTGTTGAGCACGTATTCGTTGAGCACTAAAGGTATTCCCATTTGAGCACCAATCAATATTTTAACGTGGTGCTCAAAGGGGAACAATAAAAAATATTCAACTTTATTCGCTTTTGATATAATGTGTAGATAATACTGTCAAGTAGCTTTTACTCCGAACGAGTACTTGACATTTAAGAAGTTATTATTTATCCATTTTACCATTTTTCTCAAGTATTTTTAAGAATAATGGATTTATCAGCACGACAATAGACTCATCTGTTACACGTGCCTAATTTTTTACGAGTTATCCCGGTCTGATCCCCTGATTCCCCCCCCCCCTCCCCTGGATCCCCCGCTAACATGAGTTTTGGTTATTCTATCAAGTAAACAGGAAAAAAATATCAAAAAACGAGAATTGAAATCGTAACAAGATACGATTATTGTACAATAAAGGAACTGATAATCGATTTCACATGTGAACAGTCCCTTATATACACTTGGGCCTCGGCCAGAGTGAAAGCGTGATGCGGTGGCGGGAGCGATTATGTGACCTGTAGCGAGTGAGCCATCATGAAAGCTTGGTTACACAGTACGAGCTGCTCATCTGACAGTAGTCAGCAACTCATATAACAGTAACTATGTAACCGTGTTTCTGTATAATGTAATTTATACGGTGTACATAATAAAGGTGTATTGTCTGTGTGGTGCCGGACTTAAAGAATAGCACCACCCCATACTTACCGTGGGTGTCGTAAAAGGCGACCAAGGGTCGTACCGGAGAATGGGCAGCAGCGTTCTCTATGCATTCCACCACCATACTATACTGCGATCGCCAACCCGCCTGCCAAGCGTGGCTATTATGGCAAACCCCCCCTTTTGGGGGAGGCCTATATCCAGCAGTGGACGTCTTTCGGCTGGGATGTGTGTGTGCCATAATGAAGAGTATTCTATTCTAAGTCTGCTCGTATCGACCGGTCACACAATGATAGTTACTTCTCGGCCAGTAGGTGGGTCGGTTGAAGTTGCCGTCTTGTAGCGGCGAAAGGCGACTAGCGAGTAAAATATTGAATAAACTCGAATGCAAGCTACTGGCTGTCTCGCACTTGATAGTAACTCGCACGATACGGTCACACGGAACGAGTGGTTGCACTGCAGTAACTGATTAAGACAACTCATAGACAAGCATAGACCTAACCTTGGGTTGCGAGCTCTAACAGCATTAGAGGGTAGACGTAAACACGTCTACGAAAGAACGAGCGATCGGCTGTTGTTTTATCCTGTGGGTTTCCACAAGACAATAGACGAGCGCTCGTTAGCTAGGTCACTCAATCCCATTGCACTACGTGTATGTACGACATATTCACTACCACTGTGGACGCGTCGCGGTGGTTTAATTCATACTAATATCATCATCATCATCATTTCAGCCGAAAGACGTCCCTGCTGGACATAGGCCTCCCCCAATTTGGGGGGGGGGGGGGTTAGCCATAATCGCCACGCTTGGCAGGCGGGTTGGCGATCGCAGTACGGTATGATGGTGTAATGCATAGAGAACGCTGCTGCCCATTCTCCGGTCTCCCTTAGTCGACTTTTACGACATCCACGGGAAGTATGGGGTGGTGCTATTCTTTAAGTCCGGCACCACACAGACATACTAACATAGTAAGTGCGAAAGTAATTCTGTCTGTCAGCTTGTCTGCCTGTTTGTTACCTTTTTATGCCTCAACAGCTGAACGAAATTGGAATTCAGCACATGAATAAACGAGCTGGGTAGGACACAGGATACTTTTTATCTCGGTATTATTCTCTCGTGAGATATATTCTGACCACGACGTGGGCGCAGCCGTGAGCAAGAGCTGGTACATTTGATATGTCACACCCGCCTTAGCGCCCGCGCAACCTTCTCACTATGAACGAGGCCTTTCTTTTTAAACCCACCCGTGTTATCTATATCGAACAATCCGCAACCTTGGCAGGCATGGGCCCTAGCAGACCCCGTCAGTTAGTGCTGACATCTCTTTGAGGCGCGCGTGGAACACAACGCGCCGTCGACCCGGGCCTGGTCCTTACCGGACGGCGAGCTGGCCATTGCTCAAGTGGCCGGGAATCGGCTATCGATTCCCGTTGCCCAGAGCGTTTCAAGCGGCGGCTAGGGGCGTGAGGGCGCAAAGATTGTCTCTCCCTCACGCGCTCCGCCTCCTCCTTCGCGAGTATTACTGCTTCCCAGAAGAAGGCGACAGCCTCCCATGCGCTCTCACTCCGTACCATGGCCTAGCCGGACGCGAGAGATCGCCGCCGCCCATCGCCGCCGTGAGGGCACGGCGGTGACTATAAATTCTGACGACGACGCGGGCGAAGCCGTGAGCACACCTGCCTTAGCGCCCGCGCAACCTTCTCACCATGAACGAGGCCTTAATGTGTGTCCTGAGTGACAGCGTACCGCGCAGGCGGAATGAACGGCGAATTAAACAAATGTTCGACACGTTTGAACTGGTCCGGAGTGCGGGCGGGCGCGCACATTTCACGGCGCATTCTACTGGCGGATGCACTCGTCAATACGCGTATTTTGATTTTTATTTGCAAATTAATTTGATTAAAGACTTACCTGTTGAAGATTTTGTCACAGCAGTGATGGAAAAGCCTCTCATTTGGATGTCTTAATTCTTCATTTATACTCTAACGTATTCATCGCTTCTTTTTTCTGTAGATAGAATATCTTTTTTTTCACACGAAAATATATTATCGGTAAAGAAACTGCTTCTTTCTAAATATTGTTGGTAAACGTTTGAGTTTTGATATCGACATTATTAAAACCAAAGTATTTTTCTTTTTTTTTTTGTTTATTTTATGAAAAGTTATAGCTAAACTGACGCAGTAAGTAATACCTAATTATATAAAATAAGGTCAATTACAAGTTTCCACGTGTAGTATTTTAATCATAATGAAACAGAAAAATTTGTAGACTCAAAGACAAAACAGAAAAAACTACTATATACGCTCGAAGAAGCAATTAGATAAGATTTTCTTCAATTTAGCAACACTGCAATCAGCTTCCTGGCAGGATGCGTTGTATATACGACTCGCTCTCACCATGTACGAGTTCCTTCTGTATGTAGTGGCTACCACTGGGGTGTGCAATAAATGAGGCCTACGTAAGAACACAGACGGCAACAACTAGGTAACACCAGTTATTCCATTGTTCCATTTGCAATTTTGAAAAGCAACACAACACTAAACACGCACGCACGCATCAACTTTCCCGCGTGCACTAAGGAAAGGTATCGACGCGTAAATCCGCTCCGCAATCTGCCACACGCGGTGCGCCGTCACTCAGGACGCACACTTAGTCTAGGTAAACTACTGGAGATGAAGCGTTGAATTTAACGGACACCGTTCAGTACAATGGGACAATTGTGCCAGGCTACAGGTAGCAATCAGTGCTCACTGTGTTAGTGTGAGCAATTTGGGTACCCAAGACGATAGTCTGAGACACGGCTGTGTATTCGATAACCGTTTAGGGACAGGTTTAAGGGGGTATGTGGCTTAACAGGTTAGGCAAAGGCTGTGTTTGTACTAATACTGACACTCCCTACCTAACCATAGTGCGTTTGTGATATAGTTTCCTTACAGACGTGTGTTTTGGAAAAACTAAGACTGTCGCACTGTTAAAGTGTGAAAACACTGAACAGATTCGGATAAGAATTGGCACGTGGGTAGAACATGACCTGGATAAAGACATAGGCTACTTTTCATCCTGGATCGCAGATTCAGTCGCGCGCTAGTAGTAGATAATTATAACTTATGTCTAAAACTTACATAACTACCTAATTGTTGTGAAGATCTACTTCAATGTTTCACTTTACATAATTATTATTTCATAATACAAGGTTTTAGACGGTTTGTCCTACATAATTAGAGCGCGGCACTCTGGGTGCCGGAATTAAAATTAATAGATATAATTAGAGTCGAAGTACATGTATAATTTCATTCATTTGGGTCATGCATATTAAGTAAAGGTCAGCTAGCAAACATCCATTGTTTAGCATTGGAATAAAAAACTGGCCAAGTGCGGGTTTGACTCGCACACGAAGGGTTCCGTACCACAAGGCAAAAATGCCGAAAAAACACGTTTGTTGTATGGGAGCCCGGCTTAAAAAAAATATAATTCTGTTTTTAGTATTTGTTGTTATAGCGGCATCAGAAATAAATCATCTGTAAAAATTTCAACTGTCTAGCTATCACGGTTCATGAGATACAGCCTGGTGACAGACGGACAGCCGGACAGTGGAGTCTTAGTAATAGGGTTGCATTTTTACCCTTCGGGTACGGAACCCTAAAAAGACAAAATGTCCAGACGCCAGTACATCAAGCTACCCGAAACTGTCAAATTTTCCCAATCAACTTTGAACCTTATGCTTTAGCGATCAAACTCAAACTCAAAGCATTTATTTCAATTAAAATTGACAAGATTAAGTTAAAAATCTAAATCTAGTAATAGCTTGACGTGCTGCCGTCTGTACAATAATAATGACGAAATAACTTTTAAGATTACGCTAACTTTGAAAATGTTTAAGTGCTAATAAACCAAGTAATTTAACTAGTAACAAATCTTCGACAAAGTCTGTACTAATTAATATATTCAGTGCTTCTATTTATCTTTGGGTCCACGCAAAGGGTACTGCACATAGATATATGAAACACTAGCTGCGCCCCATGGTTTCACCCGCGTAAATGTCGATCCCGTGGGAATATCGGGATAAAAAGTAGCCTATATGTTAATCCGGGGTATCAGCTACCTCCACACGAAATTGTATCAAAATTGGTCTAGCCGTTTGAGCGTGAAGAAGTACCAAACATATAAATACACCCCCCACACACTCGCCTTTATAATATTAGTGTGATTTCTATGGTATTGCATTATTTTTTTTATTTAAATGTGTAATGAAAATTTGAAGACGTAAAACACCTAGCCAGCATCCTAATCGTGGAACACACTATCAATCTCAATCTGACTAATTTTGATGGATATAGCTAATCCATTGCTCCATATTATGTTCGAAAAATGGGTCTGCTCAACAACGTAAATAACGCAATGAATGTTGTTGAAATGTCAAAACAGACGTATAACTAAGTCTAAGTCGCGTAGGCGCGATTTTAAATTACACTCTAGGGGTAGGACAAACAAGACTACGTGGAGTCGGTTTTGCAGCAATTCGGTTCTGTCACTAACTTTTGTTGCACAGCATATGAAATTTAATTAATTGCATGCCTAAATATTATTATGCTAATAGTCATTAGGCCTACTAACGCTATGCGAATCAAATTTATGCCAAAACAAATTAGTCATTAACACATTGAAGGACACTGAACGAGACACAATAGAAGTTTTATTGTTATTACGTCGAGAGGCGTTAAGTGTCCCGCGAAGTGTTAAGATGATTATGCCAACATAAAATGTATGCCTAAAAAAATTATTCCGACATATTATTATGCCAAAACAAATTGTGCCAAAATCGTTATGCCGAAGTATATTAGGACAAAGAACATTACGCGAAAAGAAGGGATCCCATAACTAAGAGACCCAAATGATTTTAATGACTTACTAAGCTATTATTATAAGCTCAAGATAAGTTGCATGAAGCTGTATTGTAAATGTTAAATGTCATTGTTCCTCATTATTTTATTTTGACTTAACATTTTGCACAATCGTAAGGTTGAATATAGTGTAACAAACTATGTAACATCTACCTAACCTATATTCTAGCAAATAAAGATATCATTCATTCATTCATTCATTCATCACCATTGGCAGCCTTGTTTCACTCACTGCTGTCTACAGGCTTCTCCTCTTTTGTGCCATGCTTCCGTGTTCTATGAGTGTCTCAATTATCCACGTCCACCCACCTGGGAGGACGACAAGGAGGTAAATACTTAAATACCTTACCTTCTTAGAATACTAGAGTGACCACATATATAGATAGACCTAGATAACGCAAGTATCACGATCTGTATGAAAACCAAGCGCGCCATTTTTTGACTACCTACTATGACGTCACAAGCACTATTTAGTGATGGGAAAATCAAATCTATTCAAAGACGCCGCGCCGCCGCGTGGAACCCGTGTCGCCCCATTCGTGAGGCCTAGCGCCAGCGCTCACGTTCACCTAGCCAGCAGTATAGCACAGGACTGAGCGCGAAAGTGTTGGCTTACGATTTTTGTACGTAAGCTGGTGCGATTTATCGCACGCAAAGTAGTTGCTCTTGCGTTATCTAGATGTAGGTACCTATCTATATCTGTGAGCGTGACGTTATGTGGTAAGGATGACGGGTCAGTAACTTGAATTCTGTTAAATTCGTAGTTTTTCAAAACAAGTTATTTTTCAACATGTCTTGTTCATCACATGAACAGAACATAACAGAATTGTGTTACAAACCTTAGTTACCTTTCTGAATATTTTTCTACAAAAATCTGTACGCGAATAACAATTAAGTACCTAAAAGACGAGAATCAACATCAAAAGCTAATCCAAAATCGTGACATAAAACTGAAGCACCGCATTATTTAAAAATGCCTTCAAAAGCAGCTATCCACAAAGCAAACAGAGCGAGCGTAAACAAAATTAAAAAACAAAATAAAATCTATGAAAAAAAAACCAAACGATTTCATAATCACGCCGCGCTGGAGAAAAGACAAAAACAAATTTGTTTTGGCCTAAAAGTACGTGATAATATTTTTTTCCAAGAGTTTTTTTAAGCCCGAAGCACTGCGAGTTTGGACGACAGAATTGTGAGCCCTAGCTCGGTTTCGGTGACAACACCCTTAATCCTGTATTTTATGGCCCACTGCAACTTTTGGCGAACATGAGGTTAGGGTTCACTGTGGTAAGGAAATTTAACTTTGAATTTAGAATGAAAAGTGTTGTCACCAAACCTTTGGGTAAATCGTATTTCTTTATTTTTCAAAATTATTATTAAACTAGCTGCGCCACACGGTTCTATCCACATAAATTTTTGATCCCGTGGGAAAACCGGGATAAAAAGTAGCATATATATTAATCCAGGGTGTCAGCCACCTCCATACCAAATTTTATCAAAATTAGTTTAGCCGTTTGAGCGTGAAGAAGAAACAAACATATAAACACACACACACACTCACAAACTTCCGCCTTTATATTATTAGTGTGATTAATTCAATATTATTTTACAAGTTTTGAAATACATTGTAGCCCCTTATTATATGTCTGTAACATGAACGAAAACACGACCATTATTGAAGTGAAAACTTCTTTAGACACGTTCGGCATTTTTTGAGATGGGACGAACCATTGAACTTGCGACACTGTTGCCGTAACCGATACCGCGCTAAATTCGGATGTATTCGGCTGTCCTCAGGATGTCATCATTTCAGAGGCCTCCCCCAAATGAGGGGGGGGGGGGGGGCTTGCCATAATCGTCACGCTTGGCAGGCGGGTTGGCGATCGCAGTATGGTATGGTGGTGGAATGCATAGAGAACGCTGCTGCCCATTCTCCGCTACGACCCTTAGTCGCCTTTTACGACACCCACGGGAAGTATGGGGTGGTGCTATTCTTTAAGTCCGGCACCACACAGACCTCAGGATGTACTCGGTTGTAATGTATATCCGATATGTCAGTGAGTGATGGCAAAGTATTCTGTTTGTGTTTTGTTTTCACTTCTGTCGGCACTCCCGGAGTGCCACTGTTTTTTTTGAAGTACCTACTGATTCATAAGTTCTCAAATAGAGAATGCCTTAGTTATACGAACTCCTCCGTCCATACAAACCTGCACCTTAATTGCGTAACACACGATCAATCTGAATAATTTTGAAGGATATTGCTAATCCATTGCTTCATATGTTCGAAAAATTTGTCTGCTCAACAATGTAAATAACGCAATGAATGTTGTTGAACTGTCAAAATGAAAGTCATTGCTACCGTTAGTGCGTGGCAATGGAACGCCATTGCCCCGCTGTGTGGCAGGTTCGGATTTACATATGATATGAAAGAAAAAGAAGAAAGAAAGAAGGAAGAAAGAAATAAGAAAGAAAAATTGTCATGATTGATTGACATTAGCTTGCCATAGGCCCAATTGAAATTTATGGTGGAAATGATACAAATTTCAACCTCTATGGAAGCCTTTTCAATAACCTGCCGGTCGATTCTGTAAAAATCTCAAAGTGAAAAATTAGGTGAAGTGAGTTTGTTTTTGCTAGGAATTGACACTATTGACAGCTCACTCCTCGCTCACTTCACCTAAGTTTTCACGGTGAGATTTTAACAGAATAGCACCGCTGACCTACCCGGACCACGTGCTAAGGCATTCTTTATTTGAAAACTTACGAATCAGTCTGAACTGGCCTTTTCTTTATCACTTACGTTACCCTCCAGTAAGTTCGGTTTTCGTTATAATCGTGATCTTTAAGTTCCCGTGTCTGCTAGCCATTCTGGTCGGCTGTTCCATAGCTCGTAAAAAAGGACCACTTGGCTCGTAAGCCAAGTCTCTGAAGAATATCCCTGAATATGTCAAAGTTGTAGGAGTCTAAAAAGTGGTCCTGTAGGATGTTTACATCAAAGAAAGATATTCTATTTTATTTATTAAAATAATACACATTATACTACATTTATTCAAGAGGGGCCCGTGACTAAATAATAACAGCCGCACAGGTCGATCGATTAGGTTAGCTACGCTTGCCGCGGTTGGTCTGTGGATGGGTGACCATCTTTACATACCGTGACCCCTCCGTGCCTCGGAAAGCTCGTTAAGGCGTTGGTCCCGGCTGTTATTCGTGGATCTTTGAATTTACGGAAAGACAGAAGCCCGAAAATCTGACAACCAATCTTACCAAGGAGTGTCGTATTACCCAGTAATTGGGTTGTGGAGGTCAGATAGGTAGTCGTTCCGTGTAATACTGGTATTCAGCTGCATCCGGTTAAACTGGAAGCCGACCCCAACATAGTTGGGAAAAGGCTAGGCAGATGATGTGGAAAATAAAATTGTGTAGGTATGACGGCATGTATCATAGAGTTGTGGTCATGTTTAAAGGGTATACAAAGTCTTCAAGGTGAACAATGTATTCATGGGACCAACATCGAAATGCAAAAATAATCAGCCATTTGAGTTGAGTACACAGTTAATACTTTTTTGCGACTTCGATGTTGGTCCATGGAGAAATTTGTTCAGTTACATGGGCACACCCTTTAATTAAGATAGACCCTTTAGTTTCCAGCTAGAGGGGCGGACGACTTAAAGAAGGTGGTTGGGATGGACTGGATGCGGAAGGGGGAGGATTGCAGCCTGGGAGAGGCCTATGTCCAGCAGTGGACTGCAATAGGCTAATAGGGTTGATTGACCGTTTAATTTGACCACATCTTTCAGATAGATGCTGTATAAATTAAATTCTAATGAATATCTTATTTTTTTGTCAATCATTTATCAACATGAGCATTTGTTACATTATATTTCTTAACGTATTGTTATTCTTTCTTTCAGGTACTCCTGCATCTTCACATGGAATGAAATTACATCACTGCATAAGAAGGTAAATTCACATAACATTAATTTGAATTGTGTGTTCTTAAACATTATAAATACGGAATAATATGTATTTGTACATATTCCTGGGAGCATGAAATACAAAGATACCTAAAACTCACAGTAACACCCTATTCGCCTGTATAAATATTAAATACAGATACGTTTAGAGAATTCGTACAAAATCTACCAAAGTTGGAATTATTTCGAGAAATATTTTATCATCGATCGTGAGGCGAGGTTTTGGGTGTGAAGGAACAAGATAGAAAGTTCCTCCATTGAATCTTAAACACTTGAGGAGCCTGATATTTAAGCCGTATCAAACCGGAAAGGGATCGGCACCGCATCAACTCGAGCCGTTCAGTATTCTTTGTATGAAACTCCCTACTGCAACGAACACTTATCGGAATCGTAACGTAATCGCCTCGCCTCGGGACAAGCTCACGAACCGCGGTGCGGTGCGTTACGGCTCGTCGTCCCCGCGCTTACGGCTCGTCGTCCCCGCGCTTACGGCTCGTCGTCCCCGCGCTTACGGCTCGTCGTCCCCGCGCTTACGGCTCGTCGTCCCCGCGCTTACGGCTCGTCGTCCCCGCGCTTACGGCTCGTCGTCCCCGCGCTTACGGCTCGTCGTCCCCGCCTTACGTCTCTCCGTACCCGAGCTTACACCTCTTCGTCCACCCTTGCCCCTTTCACCCCTCCCGTAGCCTGCCTGCACCATCCACCAACGACGTATCGGAGCTGCTGATCCGCTTTGGTTACGTGCTTACGTTATGTTGACGCCTGTTTGACGGTGAGGCGAAAGGCGATACGGTGCTGATCCCTTTCCGATTTGATACGTGTGCTATGGCGTTTAAACGCCAATACTGAAACTGTTTAGCAGTACCTATATTAACTGATTTTGAAGGCCAGTCCTTTCTTAGAATTTGTAGCAGGATACTTAAAAAGTTACAGGACGTTTAAAGTAACTCTTCAATTCAAACGTCTCATTTGAGGAGCTATCTTAGAACTCGAAAAATAGCCGACGGATATATTTGAAAATTAAGTAGGATTTAGTAGCGTTTGCACTTTTAGAGCGCAGTAAAATAAATTGTAATGGATAAGTTGCACTGGATTTCAATTACCAGCAGTGAAATTGAACAATTAATAACAATATTAATTATAATATTTTGAAGGCCTAAAAGCATCCACTTTCGAATATTATTTTATTTTGTGTGATAAAATATTACCGACATATGTGTGGTGCAATCACATTTCAGCATTTAATATTACTTTAGGAACCATTCCAAAATGCAATATCATAATGAAAACATTACGTTATTTTGCTGGAAATTTATGATATTTATTTTATTTCCAATGGTGTTCAGAAGCTGTTCCGAGGTATGAGAAAGGTTTCATGGGTCAATAACTAGTGTGTGTATTCCCTTTAAGCAACAAAGGTTGCATGTAGGAACAAGACAAGGGACTCAGCAGAGGCGGCAGTGCGGGGGATTTCACATGTCTTCGATGTTTCCTCACTGTCTTCGTTCACCGTTTTGAGAGCAGTGGTGTTGAAATTACTTAGACAAATTAAGGCACCTACCTGGGTTCGAACCTATGACCTAGAACTCGTAAGTCGCGGCAGTTACCAATGGGTCACCACTGCTCGATTATGCCACCACTGTTCCTCCTAATCTATAAACATAAAATTCAAAGTCCTGACTGACTGATATATCAACGCACAGCCTAAGCCGCCTGTCCTAGAGACATGAAATTCAAAAGGTGTGTTGCTTGTGAAAAGTAGGTATCTAATAAGAAATGGTTTTTCAAAATTCTACCCCTAAGAGGGTGAACCCTATTCACCCTCTTAAGGGTGGGATTTCACGCGGACAAAATCGCGAGCAGAAGCTATACCAGTATAAATTGTCGTCTTCATCAGTCGATTATTAACAGTTGATTACTATTAACCAACTGTTAATAATCGACTGATGAAGGGCTGGCTGGGCTGTACTACTATGTATGTAATTGGTACACCACAGACTACCTACAGTATTTGTCTGTCCTTTCCCTTTTTAATCCATCCAAAGGTTGTCTTTAAAAGATCGCTTTTAGCGATAAGACCGCCCATTGTGTCACCCTTTGTACAGTTTCTAGATTTATATGTCTAATTTGGTATTTGTGTGTAATATGGTGTACATAATAAAGAGTATTCTATTCTATTCTACTACGGGCTGGTGTCCGCAACTCCACGTCAATGCGCGTATGGTAACAGTTGGTTACATCTTCTGTTTTTTCATTGAGCCTTTGGTGAAAAAATCAAGTAAGAGGAAATTCTCAAATCAAGTATAACATGTTCCCTTTACAATATGACGAGCATATTTCATAACTTTTGTGCCAAAAGAAACCGTAAGCCCCGCAAAATATAATTTTCATGTCTCCCTTCATTCCCAGACACGTACAGCAACTTTGATTGACAAACACATTTCGTACGGAATACCGTTCTATTACTTTCCATTTATCTTGTTTCTTTCCCTTAATAAAATGCAGTGGTAAAAAGAAACACATCTTCCATTACGTTTATTTATATTTCCCCTTTCCGTCATTCTTTGTTGCTGGGGAATGGTTCGTGTGTGAGCGATTAAATATTTAGGACCGTTTCTTTCTGCTCTATACTTATATATTTGGCAGTTTAGTATGATTAGGAAAGTGCTTTTATGAAATACTAGCTGCGCCCCGCGGTTTCACCCGCGTAAATGTCGATCCCGTACGAATGTCGGGATAAAAAGTAGCCAGCTCCATACAAAATTTTATCAAAATTGGTCTAGCCGTTTGAGCGTGATAAAAAACATAAACACACACACACACTCACAAATTTTCGCCTTTCTAATATTAGTGTGAAAATTGAATGTAGCCTTGTCTGTAACATTCTTTTTAGGGTTCCGTACCTAAAGGGTAAAAACGGAACCCTATTACTAAGACTTCGCTGTCTGTCTGTCTGTCTGTCCGTCTGTCCGTCTGTCCGTCTGTCTGTCTGTCTGTCACCAGGCTGTATCTCAAGAACCGCGATAGCTAGACAGTTGAAATTTTCACAAGTTATGTATTTCTGTTGCCGCTATAACAACAAATACTAAAAACAAAATAAAATTAATATTTAAGGGGGGCTCCCATACAACAAACGCGATTTTTTTGCCTTTTTTTGCTCGATATCAAAAGTGGCAACAGGTAGGCACTTGAAATATTCACAAAATACTCAGTTGTATTTTAACTTTAATAATAAATAATAAAATTAAAATAAAATAAATATTTAAGGGGGGCTCCCATACAACAAACATGTTTTTTTCGGCGTTTTTGCCTTGTGGTACGGAACCCTTCGTGTGCGAGTCCGACTCGCACTTGGCCAGTTTTTTGTCTTTTTTAGCAAAAAGTTGTGATGCAATGCGTTTTAAAATTGATCATAGTCTTAATTGTTAATCGTCTATCTGAGACAATTTTTTTTTAAATAAGATTTCTTAGTTGAAATAATTTATTTAATCTGCATTCACGATTTATTTGCCAAATATGAAAAACAAATACGAGTTTATGGAAAAATAACTTTAAATTCTACTCAAGAACCCTGAAACAGTCAGAAAACGTCAAACGTCGGCAGACCCCGGAGAAGCAGTTTCTTGCCCATTCTTCTTATTCTTCAGTGGAGTTTCTTACCCATTCTTCTCCATACAAAAACTACCTTTTGGAATGGGCGACTAGAATCAATTCTATTTAACTAAAAAGAATTGATTCTAGTCGCCCATTCCAAAAGGTAGTTTTCCAAAAATTACAACTGTAATTTTTGACGTTCAAAGTGCCTTTAATGTGCATATTTGAAATAAATGATTTGACTTTGACTTTGCTGTCGGGACGACCTGAACAAGAAAAAACGAAAAGTCCAAATTAGCCCTGGATCGAAAGAGTAACAGTAACTGAAGAACTCTAAAATAGAAACAATTTATTGCTATTCGATCTTGAAATACATATTTTGTTATTTATTTTGAACTAGCTGCGCCCCGAGGTTTTTTGTAGGAATATCGGGATAAAAAGTAGCCTATATGTTAATCCAGGGTGTCAGCTACCTCCATACCAAATTTTATTAAAATTGTTCCAGCCGTTTGAGCGTGAAGAAGTAAAAAAAGTATAAACACACCCCCACACCCTTACACACACACACTCACAAACTTTCGCCTTTATAATATTAGTGTGATTACGCCAATCAGATCTACATAACTGATAACTACAACATAGACACGATTTATCAAACGCTATATACCTTAGACATCTATTACGAAATACATCAGACAGGCTGTCTTCGATTCTAATGCTCCCCAGGCTAAATTAGATACGATTGCGTCAATATCTGCCGTCTAGACCTCGAGGCTATGCATTTGATATTCTGATCAAAGCATCTGTTTACACTAGCTTGGAGTGGCTGCCATCTTGGATTTGATACTGGTCGAGGGAAAGGTAGCAGTTTTCTGCTAGGTTGAGTGAGTGTTGGAAATAATTATGGTGTTTATAGATTACTGGGTTTCAAATTAGCTAAAAGTCAATGCATTTATTCCATTACTAACTGCGCCCCGCGGTTTCACCCGCATAAGTCTCGACCCCGTGGGAATATCGGGATAAAAAGTAGCCTATATGTTAATCCAGGGTGTCAGCTACCTTCATGCCAAACTTTATCAAAATTGGGCCAGGGGTTTGAGCGTGAAGAAGTAACAAACATATAAACACACACACACTCGCAAACTTTCGCCTTTATATTATGTGTGATTGAATCTATTTACAGGTAAAAAACGGGAAATTGATTTAAACATCCTGCGTCAATTTTCTGCGTTATAGCCTTTTCATTTTCATATAATTACTGTCAAAGGAAGGCTGTTGCGATTCGATTTTTTTTTTCTGAATGTGCCCTGTCTTGACTTCAATCACGCCTGATGGAAAGCGATAGATGAGATCTATGATGGAATGAGCGTGCCCAGAAGACTCCTAAGGCACTGGCACTACCACGCATCGACAAACATAGCAGGCTGCTTGATGCCGGACTCCGGTGGGAAGTGGTCGCAAACCAGGCGGGCGTTAACAAAGGAAGAATCGACCAGTCAAATAAGGCTATAGAGGTATGATGAACAGGGTGTAAAGTTCATTCATACTCTATAGAAAAGGGACGATCCTCCAACTAGACGTGTGTTGGGTCTGGCGGGCAACTGCCCGATAATTCATTTCGGGCCGTTGTACGAGTATCTATGCTAGTTGCGCGGTAAACTCTGCTTGCGAGATGCAGGATTTTGCGTGACGTCAGTGTGACGCGTTGTTCGCATGTGGCGTTGTAGATACCGCTACAAGGTGTTGGGTGTGACTGTCCTGGATGCGCTGAGCGCTCGGTTCAGTTGAGTAATTGGCGGAACAAACTGCGCTACACGAGGAGGCTTCTTCATGCATCCCAAAAAGGGGTTTCTTTGTTTCTTTCTAAATTAAGGAGTTGTATAGTTGATTCTAATGATTATGATTCTTTAAACGATATTTTAATAAATGATACCTGACACTGACCTGAAAAAACGTTAGTAAATTTAAATTTGGGTTGTTAATTAATTAAAATTTAAAGTTGGGCAAACCCTCCCAAAATTGGGGGAGGCCTGTGTCCAGCAGTGGACGTCTATCGGCTGAAACGACGACGACGACGAAATTTAAATTTCGCGCCTGTCTTTTTTTTAAATGTTCATTTATTCAGTTTTTGTTCAAGTTAGATCTTAATTTAGAAAGCGTACATTTCTAGAATAAATTGGTATTTTTAAGATATTAGCTGTTCCTGGCTCTGTTACTATAAGATATTTTCTTTGAACTCAAATTCAAAGTACTAATTCCAAAGAAATCATTTGCAAGTAGGTCCCTCAGGTCGGTTAGTTAGTCGGGAGCGTAATACTAGTAACCCGAAGAATGGATCCCTAGAATTTGTTTGAGAAAAATGCCTGTGTGTGGTTCCGAGGAAATACTCAAAGCAAAATTGTCTAAAGCTAGTCGAATAGGTACTGTGAAGGGCTGGATGAGCCCTTCAAAGAGTTTAAACAATTTATAGGATTTCTTTAAATGTAGGTATGTTGACAGAACGTCTTTTTAACCGACAACAAATATTTTTTTGTTTGAAAGGGTATACTCTCGAGGTAGTCCCATTATCATCAAGTTGGAATCTGATGAGAGGATCCCATGGAAATCGAGAGAAACCCTCAAATTTTATAGGCAAACCTATAGCGATTCGAGTATTATTTATAGTAACTTGAGCATTTGCACTCGGAAATCATCATTTGGTGAAGTGGGGCTGATGATACAGACCACAGATGGCCATAGGAACTACTCAAAGACAAATATTCACGGGTTGCGATTCGATTACTTGAACATGGTTGCTAAGCAATTTATGCTCGTCACAATGCGTATGGTGAGTGGAAGTCGGTATTTATAAACGAAAATGCGGAACCAAAGACACCGAAATTAAACTTACGACTTCCAAAAACTAAACTAAACGACTTCCGAAATTAAAGTTATTTTTCAATTTGTAGCGTTTTTTTTTTTGGAAGTCGGTTGTTTTTTTCGTAATTTTTTTTTATCATATTCGCGACTAAACTTTACTCACTTTTTAACCGACTTCAAAAAAGGAGGAGGTTTCTCAATTCGACCGTATATATGTTTTTTTTTTTTTTTTTTTTTTTTATGTGTGTTCGCGGATAACTTCGTCGTTTATGAACCGATTTTGATTATTCTTTTTTTGTTGGAAAGGATATATGCCAAGGGTGGTCCCATGATAAGGAGACCAGGATCTGATGATGGCATCCCAGTGAAATCGAGGGGAACATCCGAAAATCGTAGGAGCGACTAGTGCGTTTGGTAACTTTTTCATTAAGTATTTTAAAGCACTACAATTTAATGAAGGCCTAGAGTCGATCTGATGATGGAGCCGAAAGACAGTCGAGGGGACTCCTCAACGATTTACAGCAGTTACCTTGTGTTTGGGCTTGATTAATTTGTATTGATGTGAACTTTACACCTAGATGGGTTGCGACTGTCATTAGGGGTCTGATGATGAAGACGAAGGACAGTTAAGGGAACTCCTCAACAGTTTACAGTAGCTATGTTCACCGATTACTCGAAGACGGCTGGACCGATTCCAAAAGTTATTTTTTTATTTGAAAGGGTATACTCTCGAGGTGGTTCCATTATCATCAACTTGGAATTTGATGAGAGGATCCCATGGAAATCGAGGGAAATCCTCAAATTTTATAGGCGAACCTATAGCGATTTGGGTATTTTTTAAAGTAACTTGAGCATTTGCTCTCGGAAATCATCATTTGATGAAGTGGAGCTGATGATGAAGACCACAGATGGCCATCGGAACTACTCAATGACAAATATTTCACGGGTTGCGATTCGATTACTTTAATATGGTTGATAAGCAATTTATGCTCGTCACAATGCGTATGGTGAGTGATTGTTGAGGAGTTCTCCTGGTTCTTACCGGGAGAACTCCTCAACCATTAATGTCCCAGCATCGGGAAAAGCAATATTTTGTAAAAGGTGATCAACAGTTGGCATTAGGCTATTGTAACTTAGATAAATTACAAACTGACCAACGAAAAAGTGAAAAATAAAAACATTTTTACAAAAAAAACAACCGACTTCCAAAAACAAACACTACAAATTGAAAAATAACTTTAATTTCGGAAGTCGGTGTCGATAAACGAAAATGCGGAACCAAAGACACCGACTTCCGAAATTAAAGTTATTTTTCAATTTGTAGTGTTTGTTTTTGGAAGTCGGTTGTTTTTTTTGTAAAAATGTTTTTTTAAACAAAAAAACCTAACAAAATATTTGACACCCGTTCTAAATTTGCTTGAATATTCGAATGGAACCCGCGCTAAATTATAGCCAGCCTGCACTACATAAGATTGACTTTAGAGAACAACCTTTACAATACCAATTAATTGAGATGGCGGGTAAAGGGGACTAAAGCTGGGAAATTCAAATTCAGAATAGAATACAAGGTGGCAGCACCGACGCACAATCTGTTACAATGGATTTAGAACATGTTTCTAAACTCCGCTGCGTAAAAATTTTTCGTCAGTTATTTTTTTTAAATTTGTTCTGTCAAAATTGTGACCACGCAGGTATTGCACAGTTGTACGAAATAGCAAATTTGCGCCAGCAAAAAACAAAATCGGCTGTTAAAAAACGATACGAAAAATTGCTACGTTACGATGTTGCCACGCCGTATTATTTAGTGTTGCTACAAGTACTTGTCATATAAAATTACTGTAATTAAAAAAAAAATGTCCCCAAAAAAAAAATCAAAATAAGTATTTAATTACGTAGGATAGTTTTTATCCCGATATTCCCACGGGATCGACACTTATGCGGGTGAAACCGCGGGGTGCTGCTAGTATTATTATAATTTCCATGACCAAAATGTTTGATTTTTAACGGGGAAGCCGACCCCAACTATGTTGGGGTCGGCTTCCTGTCTAACCGGATGCAGCTGAATAGTAGTATTGAATGATAAGTGATAGTATTGTACTGAATAGTATTTTACATGGAGCGACTGCCTATCTGACCTCCACAACCCAGTTACTATGTAATACGGTACCCCTTGGTAAGACTGTGACGACAAAGATCCACGAATGACAGCCGGGACCAACGGCTTAACGTGCTTTCCGAGGCACGGCAGGGTCTTGGTATGTAAAGATGGTCACCCATCTACGGACCAACCGCGGCAAGCGTAGCTTAACCTGATCGATCGACCCGTACGACTGCCCGTCTATAATCCTGTTGATTGATATTTCCTGAACATAGTCATTCGACAGGGAATTGCAAAAAACATAAGAACGCTTCCCCTTATAAGTCTTAATCTTCCACGTGCCGCAAGTGTAGTTTGTATCACAAAGGGCCAATGGCCTTGTAAAGCCAGCACACCAAAATGACCTCTATCAATGTTTGCATAAAACAACACTCTTTCAACTTTGCCCATCAACTTTCAACACGCGTCCTTACTCCACCTAGCGCCCGCACCTTAGTTTTATATAAATTTCTGGGCGCAATTTTATTACGACCCCAACGGTACATATGTAGTGGGATGAATAATGGAAAGTCTAAGACACATATTGGATTCGACGCACCTAAAGTATTGAATTCGTAGAGGAACAGGCGTAGTTTTGCCTTTCAATAACGTTCTTTTTTTATTGGATTGTGAAATTGGTCCTTAGTTGCGCGGCCGGTGCGGTAAGGCATCGGAAATTGGATGTTTTCTTGATTTCTTTTAAGAGTAAGGACTGGTTTTTATTAATATTAATTAGGGCGAATTATTAAAGTGATGCGGAAATTGTGGATCGGATTCGAAATTTCTTTTTTTTAATGGGTAGGACAATATGCCTCAGGGGTGCTCCCATAGAAATTATATTAACTTTGCTAAGGAGGTTTTTGATTTGGCTTTATTAATACGTATTTTTTCCACTTAGCTTATATTGATGATGTTATAAAAATAACTTCCTGTCACTTATATTTATTTACTCGTACATAGCAAGAGAGTTATACGAATTTTCATTAAGTAGGTACAAATAAAAACTTTATGAAGTACAAAAAAACAAGCGACTAAAAATAAACACTACAACGTTTAATTTCACTTTGTGGTGTTTTTTTTTTTAAGAAGTGTTCATCTTCATCATGATCATCATTTCAGCCGAAAGACGTCCACTGCTGGACATAGGCCTCCCTCAAGCACCTCCACTTCGACCAGTTCTGTGCTTCTCGCATCCAACGAGTTCCTGGAGCCTTCACAGCAAGTCGTCGGTCCACCTTGTGGGAGGTCTTCCAACGCTACGTCTTCCGGTACGCGGTCGCCACTTCAGAACTTTTTGGCCCCATCGGCCATCTGTTCTGCGAGCAATGTGCCCTGCCCACTGCCACTTTAGTTTGGCAATTCTTCGTGCTATGTTACCTTTGTTTTCCTGCGGATCTCCTCATTTCTGATTCGATCACGCCCTTTGGGTGATTTTTAGCCTTCTTTTAAGGCCCATTGTGAGAAGAAGTTTTATGATGTTTTTTTCTACTACTTATAATTAACCAATGTCAGATCTTTAAATAAAACCAATAACTTTCGCCTCCTAATCTCAGTCTAACTCAGTCTCAGTCCTTCTCATCATCTGCCTAGCCTTTTCCCAACTCTGATGGGGTCGGCTCCCAGTCTGACCGGATGTTAGCTGAATGAATGCGACTGCCTATCTGACCTCCACAACCCAGTTACCTGTGCGGCTGTTATTATTTAGTCACGGACCCCTCAGTGTCTCAGTTCTTCTAATCTGTCAAAAAATCTGTAATTTACCTATATTTTTGAAAAGTTTTTAACATTGGATATCGCTGTGATGAGATTACGACTTAAATTTAAATGTTCATAAGTACGAGAATAATTGGCTCTCTGAGCTCTATGCACGTCTCAGGGTGGGTCCTCAGCATTTAATCATTTAACATTTAATTATAGCCAAAGGGTTGTCTGTGTCATAGGACCAAATGGCTCCTTAAAAGCAACATTTAATTCAAATGAAATATTCTCAAAATTCGGTGACGTCAACCTCAAAATATTCTGTTTAAAGTGGAAAGACATGTCTCAAAATAATTTCATAATAGCTCCTAGCTATATAAAAGCATATTGCCTCGAGTACTTTCAACAGAATCCTATTTAAATTTCTCTAATGTTCTCAACCAAAGTTTCAAGGTCAAGGCCAGCACATCAAGCTAGCCAAAACTGTCAAATTTCCCCAATCAACTTTGAACCTTATGCTTTGGCGATAAAGTTGAAAATCCATTAAAGACATTTGACAGATTGTACTATCTAGTAGCTTGATGGCGTCTGTACAACAATAATGACGAAATAACTTCTAAGATTACGCTAACTTTGAAAATGTTTAAGTGCTAATAAACCAAGTAATTTAACTAGTAACAAATCTTCGACAAAGTCTGTACAGTGCAGTATTATGTTCAGTGCCTCTATTCATCTTTGAGTCCTCGCAAGGTGTAAATAGGGCTAAAAACTTAGACAAAAAAAAGTATAGACAGCGGGTATCTCCATTTCATTTCCACAAGAAAGGGATAAAGTATTGAGTTATTATAAGTAACAGAAAAGGATAAAGCTATACTATTTCCGTCTCTCAGTGCGTGCCAGTTTTTTCAATGTTAGTTAAGTTACTTTTTTGTCTCAGGTGTGGCCACGCTACCCGATGCTCTATAGCTTTCTTACTCTAAGGCTAAAAAAGACGGGGTTTTACTCAAAATGGAAGCCCTCAGTGATGTGTCCTTAAGGGGGAAGCGCTAAGGTAGCCCGCTAAATTCAAAATTTCTTACATTTTTTGCAATTTGCTGGTCAGTATTAAGTTGTACGTTGATTAAAATATGATTCGCGGTCGTGACAAATATGTATTTACAGAATTATAATTATTACAATCAGTAATACAACTTATTAAGTCAGTCTAATCCCCAAATGCCAAGATTTAATGAAATAGTCATTCTTGGGGATTACTTGGTCTTAGAGAGTTGTGTTGTAGACTTTAATGATTATAATTCTGTAAATACATGTTTGTTACGGCCGGGAATCATATTTTAATCAACGTACAGCTTAATACTGCCGTAAAAAGAAAATAATTTCGTGGGCTACCCTGGCCTCGCCTTAAGATAGCTTTGAAGAAGACATTAGCTAAAAGACGTGTTTGATTCTAAAATAGAAAGAATTAAAAGAAAGGATCCGTGCGGCTGTTATTAGTTAGCCACAAGCCCACACTCCATAAACAACTCTATACTTAATTATTACAATATCAATACTATACATGATTTGACCAACATAATAATTTTTTATCAAGATTTCATTCATTTCATTTTTTTCCATTTTTTTTTTTTATTCAGCTGCATCCGGTTGGACTGGAAGCCGACCCCAACATAGTTGGGAAAAGGCTAGGCAGATGATGATTTAATACACACACACACACACACTCACACACAGCTGTCCACAGCTTTCAAGCATTTTCTGTGTGTTATCATTACTGGCCAATCTCCCACAAACGATTTCAAGTCATCACGCCAGTGTTTCCCAGGCCTCCCACGAAGACTAACATAATCTGATAATTTAGGTAATTTAGCATCAAGGCAATACTACTTTTAGGCTTCCGTACCTCAAAACGAAATACCTACGACGCGACGGCACGGTTCGCGCAGTTGCTGCGCTGCGTGTCGCGGGTTCGATTCCTGCACGGAACAAATTTGTATGACCTACAAGTAGTTGTTCCGGGTCTGGCTGTTTGTTTGTGTATGTGAGTTTAAATGTTTGTAAATGCACCCACAATACAGGAGAAGTTCCTAGTGCGGGGCAACGTAAAAAAAAAAAATACGGCACCCTTATAAGATCACTTCGTAGTCCGTCAGACAAGACCCTTTTTCTCAGGAACGCGTGGAACTTAGAAGTTTTGATTTTTTCACTGCTTCAGGGGATTGTAGCCTTGAGTATTTGATATTAATTTCAACTTGATAAGCGTGGAGTTATCAAGTTGAAATTGATATCAAATACTCAAGGCTGCAATCCCGTGAAGCAGTAAAAAAATCAAAACTACTAAGTCATTCCAATCATAAGATATGTGCATTTATATTCCGTTTATATGCCTCATATTTTGACACTCGCAAGGGAATCAAAACCTATAGGGTTGATACCTCTCGTTGACCGAGAATCAAGAAATTTGGCAAGAAGCAATGTGTAGCACAAGTAAAGGAAAAAATCCGAAAACCGTAAATTTGTACGAAACCCTCGGTGCGGGAGTCCGACTCGCACATAACCGGTTTTTTATTTATTTGTACATAATATTATCTTAAGACTGTTAGCTTTAAAATTATGTAAAGGCGATAATTAAACGCTAGAGTAGATACATCTAAGCCTTCCAATCAATAGCTACCACCGGTGATAGATTACGATACCTACACAGAACAGGGGTCGTGAAACCGTGAACCAGTAGGTACACAAAACAGAATCCAACGATCTGAATCGCAAACAAACAACTTGTAACATCGTTAGCGCACACACAGAGCAAGTGGAACGATTTGTAAATCGTCACGGTTACGTGATGGATTGTAGGATAGTTTTTCGGTACGATATGTTTTCTCTATACGGTTTTGAACATGGGGATAACTAGCTGCGCCCCGCGGTTTCACCCGCGTAAATGTCGATCTCGTGGGAATATCGGCATAAAACTTTTTATCCCGATATTCCGGGATGGATCTCGGTTGATAGGAATGTCGGGATAAAAAGTAGCCTGTATGTTAATCCAGGGTGTCAGCTACCACCACACAAAATTTTATCAAAAGCCGTTTGAGCATAAAGAAGTAACAAACATATAAACAACCTCCATACACACACTCACAAACTTTCGCCTTTATAATATTAGTGTGATAATAATAATAATCTTTATTATGATACACACAAGATTCATGATACAAGAGCAGATGTACAAAATAAAATGGTATATCTACATAAATCTACACAAATCATATAACCCTGTCTCCTAAACTAGGTAGTCCTGTATCTTAGGAGACAAATATAATATAAATTATTATTATTATTAACCTTATTTTTCATATAAATGTCCATATTATTATTATTCTAAATATTAGCATAGATTATGTAAATATTATAATATTACTTATAAATAAAAGTCTTTTTATTAATTTATTATAAATGTTGATTAAAATGTATGGTTAAACAATCACTAATCATTACTTAAATAAATGGATGAAAAATCGAATCTTTTCTCTTTATAGGTACCTCCATAATATTAGTTTATCACACTAATATTATAAAGGCGAAAGTTTGTGAGTGTGTGTGTGTGTGTGTGTTTATATGTTTGTTACTTTTTCACGCTCAAACGGCTGGACCAATTTTGATAAAATTTTGTATGGAGGTAGCTGACATCCTGGATTAACATATAGGCTACTTTTTATCCCGATATTCCCACGGGATCGAAACTTATGCGGGTGAAACCGCGGGGCGCAGCTAGTATTCATTGTAAATGTAAGAAGAAAAACATCGTTAGGACTTTAGGATATAAGAGTTATCATGGCCTTTGACCAATGGATTTATTTGATTAAATCATAAGTTACTTAAGTACACTAGGTAATGTTTAGTATTGTACAGTAATTCTGGACCGCGTAGAAAATCTCTTCATATCCTCTGTCCTCAAAACAAAATATACGTAGCTAAAACTCAACAGTATAATCAAATTTAGAACTCATTCCAACAGAATGTCGGGACACGTCGACACAAAAACCTTTGTCCCTCGTCTGACCACGGCAGTATGCGAACAACCTACGCAGGCATATACTTACATAGGGTTAAAACCTTTTGACATGTCATTATCATCTTTTCACATAGTTAATTACGTAAGTTAAATTATTAATGTTATTAATTAGCTACTGGATGTAGGAAAGAAGGCTGCCAGACTCAAATGGGATTGGGCGGATCACATCAGCCTTATGCACTGGGCAAAAATCTCCACACAATGGGTGCCTGAAGATGGACGGCGCCGCCGAGGCCGGCCCAGAAAGAGATGGCGAGATGACCTGGACGCGTACCGCGAGGGCTGATTTGAGGTGGCGCGGGAAAAGAGTTCCTGGAAGGATTTGGGGGAGGCCTTTGCCCAGCAGTGGTGTCCCACTGCTGGGCAAAGGCCTCCCCCAAATCCTTAGGCATAGGCTAGCAGAAAAAAAAATTCATTAGCTCTACACTTTTGGCCATTTTAGGATGATTTTGCAGCTATGCTGGCGTTTGGGTGAGGTTTATGGCTTTACTAGCAGCGACCCGCGGTTTAACCCGCATTAGTTTCGATCCCGTAAGAATATCGAGATCATCATCATCATCATTTCAGCCGAAAGACGTCCACAGCAGTGGACGTCTTTCGGCTGAAATGATGACCGGTCGAAGTGGAGGTGCTTGGGAGAGGCCTATGTCCAGCAGACATAGGCCTCTCCTAAGCACCTCCACTTCGATCGGTCCTGTGCTTCCCGCATCCAACGGGTTCCTGCAGCCTTCACAAGTTCGTCGGTCCACCTTGTGGGAGGCTTTCCAACGCTACGTCTTCCGGTACGCGGTCGCCACTCCAGAACCTTTTGGCCCCATCGGCCATCTGTTCTGCGAGCAATGTGCCCTGCCCACTGCCACTTAAGTTTGGCAATTCTTCGGGCTATGTCGGTTACCTAGGTTCTCCTGCGGATCTCCTCATCCCTGATTCGATCACGCAGGGAAACTCCAAGCATAGCCCTCTCCATTGTCTTTTGGGTGACTTTTAGCCTTCTTATAAGGTCCATTGTGAGCGACCACGTTTCAGTTCCATAAGTCATCACTGGCAACACACACTGGTCAAAGACTTTCGTCTTGAGACACTGCGGTATGTGGGAATATCGAGATAAAAAGTACTATATGTGTTAATCCCGGTTATAAATTACCTGTGTGCCAAATATCATCCAAATCCGTTCATTAGTTTTTGCGTGAAAGAGTAACAAACATCCATCTATCCTCACAAAATTTCGCGTTTATAATATTAATAGAAGATTAATAGAGAGATATATATATTAATAGATATGCTTTAAGTTCTCGTTTCTGGGTATGGATGTAAATTATGTGCTCATCATCTGCCTAGCGTTTTCCCAACTTTGTTAGGGTCAGCTTCTAGTCTAACCGGATGTAGCTGAATATCAGTATTTTAAAATTGGTATGATTGCTGACCCGGAATATCCGCCACATCTTTCTGCCTAGGTACTTGTGATTTGTTTCGGTCTGATCCCCCGAACCCCCCTGGACCTCCTGCTAATTCTTTTTCTTTAGGCACATTAATAGCTAAAAAAGAATGAATCTCATATCGATAAAATTATTTAAGCATAAATAGAAACTTGTAACATGAGTAGTTTAGTTCAGTATGTTTAGATGGTTTGGTCATGTTGATAGGATAAATTAATGGCGACTAAGACAATGAATTTACTAGGCAGATGTGAGTTGAAACACCATCAGGGGACCCCTAGAAGGCCATAAATAGTGACCTTCTTGGTAATCTTTTACAGAAAGGTCAGGCGCGGAGTACTCGCAACCGGCGTGCGTGAATGACCAGGGGCCTCAAAAGGCCACTTTGGCAGAATCATAAAAGGATAACATTATGAATCATAATATGGCGAAGACTGTCCTTGTTTTTGTTTTTTCGCTGCACTACGTAGGTGTAATCAAAGCGATTGTGATTGGATGTGTATTGGATTGATTGGTATTTTAACACAGACTAAAAAAATAACTGAAAAATCCTTCACCAATGGGATTTGATACGATTAACTTAACAGACTTAACTTGTCTGTGTGGTGCCGGACTTAAAGAATTGCACCACCCCTTACTTCCCGTGGGTGTCGTAAAAGGCGACTAAGGGTCTTACCGGAGAATGGGCAGCAGCGTTCTCTATTTATTCCACCATCATACCATACTGCGATCGCCAACCCGCCTGCCAAGCGTGGCGATTATGGCAAACCCCCCCAAAATTGGGGGAGGCCTATGTCCAGCAGTGGACGTCTATCGGCTGAAACGACGACGACGAACTTAACAGTTAACTGTCCATTATGATTAATAATGTTATCCTTTTATTATTCTGCCAAAGTGGCCTTTTTAGGCCCCCTGATACCGTCGCTCGCATGACTAAAACTCCCATCTCATTTTTCTCATATTTCATCCGACCCGACTCAGGACAACCACATCCCTCCGTTCGTGATTCTTTACATTTTTCACCAACCGTCGTACATCTATGTTATTTGGATCTCAAAATATGACCATTTTGAAACGCAATAAAATGTAAAGAATCACGAATAGAACAATGCAGTTGTCCCAACTCAAATCAGCTAAAAAATTACATATGACTTTAAGAGCGTTTACGCCGTACGACATTTCATACAAACTTTCAAGCCCTTATTTTTCGAAATGTATGAACCGATTTTAATAAAACTTCAGACGCATAAGCAGGATACCAAGGTCTAAGAAGTTAGTATAGAGAACGTTTTCGAAAAATAGTATTACAGCCAAATTAGACCAATTAAAAAATTTCCATAGAAACAGAGATTTCCAGTTATCTTTTTTTAAATAAGACATTTCAAAAATGTTCTGTACTAACTTTTTAGACCTTTGTATTATGCTTATGCGTATGAAGTTTCATTAAAATCGGTTCATTCATTTCGAAAAATAAGGGCTTGAAATTTTGTATGAAATGCCGTACGGCGTAAACGCTCTTAAGTCATGCGAGCGATGTTGGGGTTTTCTCGTCGTAGACGGATAACCCGGTAGTTGTTGTAGGTAGCAAGTTAAGTTACACCAAACCACGGATGAGTTTAATAGTTTATTTGTGGAAACAGTTTAAAGCGTTCGCTTAGTTATCTGAGCCGCACTTCACATATATGTTAATTAGGTAGGTATTGACATTAGCACGTGACTGAGTTTTAGTGACGACTGACTCAACTGATTGGTCCTTCAGGTACCCGTAAACGTACTTTTGCTGCATGAGCATTATTGGCTCCTACAAGCGAAGATAATTATATGAGCGTAAACTTAGCAAAAAGAGTATGTAAGTATCGTAGCAGGTGGTTTTCTATAATTTCTACCTTCCCCCGTGAGTAGAAAGCCAATGAATGTATGTCATCATCTGCCTAGCCTTTTTCCAACTATGTTGGGATCAGCTTCCAGTCTAACCAGATGCAGCTGAATACCAGTATTTTACATGGAGCGACTGCCTATCTGACCTCCACGACCCAATTACTGGGTAATACGATACCCCTTGGTGAGACTGGTTGTCAGACTTTCGGGCATCTGACTACCCGTAACGACTGTCAAAGATCCACGAATGACAGCCGGGACCAACGGCTTAACGTGCTTTCCGAGACGCGGAGCGGTCACGTTAAGTAAAGATGGTCACCCATCCACGGATCAATCGCGGCAAGCGCAGCTTAACCTGATCGATCGACCTGTGCGGCTGTTATTATTTAGCCACGGGCCCCTCGAGTTTATGAATGTATGTAAGAAAAAAAAATTGTATACAGGGTTATTGGTAAAACTTTAACTACCTTTTAAGAGGTCATTGTACTCATCATTATGACCAACTTTTACTATGGGACCAAACATCATCACCATCATCATTATTTCAGCCGAAAGACGTCCACTGCTGGACATAGGCCTCCCCCAAGCACCTCCACTTCGACCGATCCTGTGCTTCCCGCATCCAACGGGTTCCTGCGGCCTTCACGAGTTCGTCGGTCCACCTTGTGGGAGGCCTTCCAACGCTACGTCTTCCTGTACGCGGTCGCCACTCCAGAACCTTTCGGCCCCATCGGCCATCTGTTCTGCGAGCAATGTGCCCTGCCCACTGCCACTTAAGTTTGGCAATTCTTCGGGCTATGTCGGTTACCTTGGTTCTCCTGCGGATCTCCTCATTCCTGATTCGATCACGCAGGGAAACTCCAAGCATATTACCTCTCCATTGCCCTTTGGGTGACTTTTAGCCTTCTCATAAGGCCCATTGTGAGCGACCACTTTTCAGTTCCATAAGTCATCACTGGCAACACACACTGGTCAAAGACTGGGACCAAACATGTAATCGCGAAAAAAAAAATCAGCTGTTCCTTACATTTTGACAAGTTATACGAACATAAAATAATGTAGGGAAGAGCTGATTTTTTACAGCTGATTTTTTTAGTCAATCCAAAATTACTTTAAATTCAAGAGAAGTTTAATGATAGACTGACACATACTCTGTTTTATTTAGTACACCAGCATAAAAACAGGGAGAGTTCAACAATGAATTCTAACTCAGTATTAACTCAAGCAAGAGTGGACAAAAACTTCGGGCTCCGGGCCTAACCGCGACAGTTAGAACACATGAAACATGGAACTAAAGTTTTGTGTATGGAAGTTTCATGCAAATAGTATGGAGATAAGGGCAAATAAGGGTGTTTTTTGAATGGAGGCTTGCAATCCTGGGCTGTATAATACTGTTATAATACTAAGCTATTTAGGTCAGCTTTCACCAAAGTCACTAAATACGTTTAGGGCTAAACATATGTACAGTAAAAGTGCGTAGTGCTGCACACCTCCACCCTATTTTAAGTTAAACAAATGCCAACTTTATTTCAATGATTATTAAGTTGATTTCAGAGTGACTAGCACTATTGAAAAGTTATAAAAATGTTTGATGTTGTAGCGTAAACTGAACTTTATTGTGTAGGAATTAAAGTTATTTTTCCATTAATCAAGTGCTGTGCACACCTATAAGTGACAAATTCACCGCAAAGCTGTTTATATAGAATATATTTAATGTAATGATTTAGTGAATAAGTCGTTGGTGTGTCAATAAATAAATAAATAAATTCATATTTGTTTACATTTTTGGCAAATAAATCGCCAACGCAGATTATCCCTTCCATCTTCAAACGTGTAAATCAACAGCAACGTTTAGCGTTAAATGCATTTATTGATTTATGGTGCAAGCGGTCCTTTGTGTTTTTTTTTGTTATGGGTGTAGGTATTTAATTGGCCTAATAGATATTCATTGTCTGTGTGGTGCCGGACTTAAAGAATTGCACCACCCCTTACTTTCCGTGGGTGTCGTAAAAGGCGACTAAGGGTCTTACCGGAGAATGGGCAGCAGCGTTCTCTATTTATTCCACCATCATACCATACTGCGATCGCCAACCCGCCTGCCAAGCGTGGCGATTATGGCAAATCCCCCCCAAAATTGGGGGAGGCCTATGTCCAGCAGTGGACGTCTATCGGCTGAAACGAAGAACGAATAGATATTCATGCTTATCTTTAATGGTTTTTTATGTCCCTATGTTTTTTTCTAATATTTTTATAGATTACTAGCTGACCGGACAGACGTTGTCCTGTTTCCTGAAACTCGATTGCAGCGCCACATACCGGGTCTAATTGTGAATACTAACCCTCCTAGGGACGCACTCAAACACACACGAAAAGTTTCACCAAAATCGGTCTAGCCGTTTAGGAGGAGTACAGACACGTACAGAAGAATTTGAATAATACAAAGATACATTGAAATAGGTTTTGCTTAATATACAGTTCTTTCTTTATATTTTAAGAAGGATTAAGTACAACAACACATTATTATTTTTCTAAAAGATTGTTTTGCCTTCTGTACTATACTCCTGGGTAAGTATTTTGATTACATTCCTTGCGTTTCGTGTTACAATATTGTAAACAAGATACTGAATTATCTTATTTTGCTTCAGTGTTATGTTTAACATGCTTTGAAAAACATGTGTTTTACACACCTTTGTTTTACATTTACGGCGCGGCGGCGGTTTTTCGCATATTTTTGTATAGTTTTGGATGTTCATGTTATTTTATTTTTTAAACTATGTCAGTTTGAGTAGAGCGCCATCTTTCAATCATTAATTATTAACTTGTCAAATGGATTGATGATTGATGCAGGTACAGACGCCAGCACATCAAGCTACTACAATTTGTCAAAGAACAATGCCCACTTTCCATACATTTAAAAACCTGATAATGAAAGTTAATGTATAGTTATAAGGTATAGTAGAAAGAGTACCTGTAAGATTAGAAAATAATGTCATATAGTCATTTTTACGATTTAAAGTCTACAAAGACCAAAAAATATTAATGTTACTTTTTAGGTTAGGATTTTTTTTTTTTTTTTTTTTTTTTTTTTTTTAAATTGACCACTATCACACAACGCCGTCTAGTCCCAAGCTAAGCAGAGCTTGTGTTATGGGTACTAGACAACTGATAAACATACTTATATATTTCTAAATACATACATATTATAGATAAATTACACCCAGACACAGAACAAATGATCATGCTCATCACACAAACATTTGTCCTGGGTGGGAATCGAACCCACGACCTCCGGCATAGCAGTCAGGGCCACTAACCACTAGACCAACGGGCCAGTCAATTTGCCTTTACAATAGTTTGTTTACTTCGAAAAAGTCTAATTTTGCCAAAAGTGTATTGTCAAAAGTGATCACTTACCTACTACGTCATCCAGAAATTCTGCTGGAGCAGAGATATTGTCTTGAAACCTAGCCCATCTCAGTTGTTACACACACAAAATGGCACAATACACAACGAGACGCAAGCGCAACAACAAAGTCGCAGAACTGTCAAAATATCTAAAAAATCCGTTTCACTCGTGCGAACTCAATTATAATCTGCATAATTAATTTATTTAATTATCATGTTATTTTGAATTGATCTGTATTATGCACAGACTAATAAAAAATAGTTATTGTTAAAATAAAACTTAAAATAATATATAAATCTCAGAAAAAGAGTTGAATAAAGTCAAGAAGAAGTGTGCAAAACGGAACGTTGTAAAAAATTAGTTGGATGCGTTCAGGGTAATTGAGATGCGTTCAAAATAAGGAAATAAGACATAGATTTAGCAAAAAGAAAAATTAATAAATATTTTTTTCCTGGCCTTCTTTTAAGATTGTGATTAGCGTAATGAATGTTCAATTAAATTAGCTGAATTTTAATATTTATTTCATTTCTATACATTGGTAGGTGAAAAATGGGCATCCTTCTTTCTTTAATGGATTTTCAACTTTATCGCTTAAGCATAAGGTTCAAAGTTGATTGGGAGAATTTGATAGTTTCGGGTAGCTTGATGTGCTGGCGTCTGTACAGCTCTACAAGTTTCTAATGGCGCGTAGTCAAAAACGAACTTAACGGCGCCATCTTGTTTTGTCAATAAAATCTCAGCGCCAATTTCACTAATATTTATCAACAACGCCCCCCCCCCCTTTCCCTGTCAAAGTCATTCAGGCGCCTAATGGTTACGTCAGTAAATGGTATCCGCGTTGTTGAATTTTGCCAAACAAATTTAAAAATGGATATTTATGTTTTCGTGCTATTTTTGCCATGGACACACTAAGAAGAAGATTCAGGCGGAAAAAGAGACGGGACCATTCTTCTCAAATTATACCTACAGTTTCCTTCACCCACAAACCCTGACGTTTCTTTAAAACATTGTTATCTCCAATCATGAAAACTGTATCTAAGAAAACCGCTTACCGATTTACTACTTCAAAAATAACTCCGTACTACTTTATCCCAACCACCTTTTATATCCTGGTTGGTGCTAAAACGCATACATTCTAACTCTGAGCAAATAAAACTAAAGAATGCTTTAAATACAGTCTCTTCTAGCATTAATACATACGTGTGTACATAGTTGAAACAATCAGAGTTTAAATCTGCTAGCTCTCCGACTGCCGGCTTTGTTGCTTCAAATACGTCCTTCCTTGTTTTAGTCATTTAGAATAAAACGAAACTGGCAAATTCTAGCAAAATAAAGACAGCAGAACTATCTTGTGGTCTTTGTTTTGTTAGATTTTATCTAGTTGGGAAACGTTGCGTAGTTTTATAGGAATTGAATAAATGATAATACGAATATCCTGCTTATTATAATAGCGTACTACTAGAGGGACCCGTGGCTAAATAATAACAGCCGCACAGGTCGATCGATCAGGTTAAGCTACGCTTGCCGCGGTTGGTCTTTGGATGGGTGACCATATTTACATACCGAGACCCCTCCGTGCCTTGGAAAGCACGTTAAGCCGCTGGTCCCGGCTGTCATTCGTGGATCTTTGACAGTCGTTACGGGTAGTGAGAAGCCCGAAAGTCTGACAACCAGTCTTACCAAGGGGTATCATATTACCCAGTAACTGGGTTGTGGAGGTCAGATAGGCAGTCACTCCATGTAAACTACTGGTATTCAGCTGCTTCCGGTTAGACTGGAAGCCGACCCCGAAATAGTTGGGAAAAGGCTAGGCAGATGATGATTTTAATAGCATACATATTAGCATTTTTTAAAGCTCCGTACGGGATGCGGGATCCAAAACTTACGCGATTAGTCAAGCGACTTCCAAAAAACTGGCCAAGTGCGAGTCGGACTCGCACACGAAGAGTTACGTACCACAAGGAAAAACGCCGAAAAAAACACGTTTGTTGTACGGGAGCTCCCCTTAAATATTTATTTTATTCTGTTTTTAGTTATTTGCTGTTGTAGCGGCAACAGAAATACAACATCTGTGAAAATTTCAACTGTCTAGCTATCACGGTTCATGAGATACAGCCTGGTGACAGACAGACAGACAGGCGAGTCTTAGTAATAGGGTCCCGTTTTTACCCTTTGGGTACGAAACCCTAAAAACGATCGGAGCGCGCAATCGTGTTCCGCATCTCGCGCGAAATTCGCCTAAGTTTGACCAGAGGTCTAGGGGTCACGCACAGTTTACATCATCCATAACCAATACAGGGTGGCCAGGACGCGCAAACAGTAACAATGAATTCAGACCATGATTCCCGCGTAGAATCTCGTAGTCGTCAATTTGAATAAATATTGTACGCAAAAAAGAATTGCAATTAAAATTAATCACACTATCACACTAATATTATTAAGGCGAAAGTTTGTGAGTGTGTGTGTTTATATGTTTGTTACTTCTTCACGCTCAAACGGCTGGACCAATTTTGATAAAGTTTTGTATAGAGGTAGCTGACACCCTGGATTAACGTATAGGCTACTTTTTGTCCGATATTCCCACGGAATCGACATTCACGAGGGTGAATGTCGATTCCGTGCTATATAATCACAATTATTAGTTTTATTATTCATAATTGAATGTACTTTTTAGTTCTCGCGTAATTTTACTAATAAAGGTCAAAACGTTTACCCGGCCAAAAAGCCAAAATACACAAAAAACTTCCAACTCCACAGTTACTGTTATCAATTTCCTTTACGCTTGGGATCGGCGCGATACGACCGACGGTATGAAACCAATCTAAAGATGAAGTATACTCGGTAAGGTCAGTGATTGATAGTGGAGCCTTCTATCGGGAACCTCTGAAGATTTATGTGCCCCTGGTACCAAATAATTATACGCACCATCCCGTTTTATTGTTGACCTGTAAAATTGGGTTATTGAGGTTAAAATTATGATCGTCGTTTGTTTTTGGAGGGTGAGAATCTAGGGTTTTGATTTTGTAATACTCTGTGCAATATTTTAAATTAATGTTGTAGTTTTTTTTTGGTTTATAGAGGTAGGAGGAACAGGGTGTAAAGTACACTCATACTCGATAGACAAGGGAGGATCCTCCGACCAAACAGGTTTTGTGTCTGGCGGGCAACTGCTCGATGATTCATGTCGGGCCGTTGTATTTATGCTAGTTGCGCGGTAAACTCTGTTTGCGAGATGCAGGATTTTGCGTGACGTCAGTATGACGCGTTGCTCGCATGTGGCGTTGTAGATACCGCAACAGGTTCATAGAAATCGTGGTTAAAATATCAACCTGTAACAGCGCGACTGCGGACAAATACATTATTTTGTACAAAGCATTTAATAGGTACTGAAATTAAAATGTATTCGAAGAAATATGTCAAGAGCTGGCTGGCTGTTATCTACTATACACCTGTATTATTTTCTGTCAGTTTGAATTTTTTATTAATTAAAAAACTACCATCGCGCCCCCCGAAAAAGTCCGGCAACATCGAGCCAGAACCAGGAGAGGATGGCGGTACGAGCTAGATGCCAACAGACAGGATTGGTCCACACTAGCTCAAGACAGAGAGGAGTGGAAAGAAGATGCTCTGCAGTGGGACAACATCACCATCATCATTTCAGCCTAAAGACGTCCACTGCTGGACATAGGCTTCCCCCAAGCACCTCCACTTCGACCGGTTCTGTGCTTCTCGCATCCAACGGTTTGCTGCGGCCTTCACAAGGTCGTCGGACCATCTTGTGGGAGGCCTTCTAACGCTACGTCTTCCGGTACGCGGATGCTATTCCAGAACCTTTCGGCCCCATCGGCCATCTGTACTGTGCCCTGCGCACTGCCACTTAAGTTTGGCAATTCTTCGGGCTATGTCGGCTACCTTGATTCTCCTGCGGATCTCCTCATTCCTGATTCGATCACGCAAGGGGACAACATTGACTTAAAATAATAAAATAAATACACAAATTCTTATAATTTTTTACTTAAAAAATTACAAAACAACAAAAAAAAAACTAAAGTAGGTACTTAACTAACTTTTTAAATTAACAAAAAATTCTTAAATTCTATAAAGTTAAACTCATTTTAAACTTCTGCGCTAGTAAGAACCCCTCATTTAATTGAAGATAAAATAAATTATTTCTTTATCAAAGCGTATCCACACGTTCCTTTGAAAACAGTGAATCAATCATTTTTTGGATGCTGTAATTTAATCAATCACCCAGTTTATTACAGTCCCTTGATAGACTTGTGTTGTGATTAATATTGATCATGACAATGCAGCAATCTATTTTCTCCGTACCCAAAGAGTGGCAACAAGACCCCATTATTAAGCCTATGCCGTCAAGCTCTGTCTGTCACAAGGCTAACTAGGGCAACCTATTCATCATCGCCTAGCCTTTTCCCAACTATGTTGGGGTCGGCTTCCAGTTGAACCGGATGCAGCTGAATACCAGTGTTTTACATGGAGCGACTGCCTATCTGACCTCCACAACCCTGTTACTGGATTATACGATTCCCCTTGGTAAGAATGACAGCCAGGACCAACGGCTTAACGTGCTTTCCGAGGCACGGAGGGGTCACGGTATGTAAAGATGGTCACCCATCCACAGACCAACTACAGCAAGCGTAGCTTAACATGATCGATCGACCTGTGCGGCTGTTATTATTTAGCCACGGGCCCCTCTTTTAAACCTATTATCTATCATAATTATGGCAAATAATAATAAACAAGGAGGTAAACTAAAAAGTATCCAATACCTTATTTGACTGGCCAATGCCTCCCTTGTTTGCGACCACCCTCCCACCGGAGTACGGCGTCAAGCAGCCTGCTGTGTTTCCAGTTCCAGTACCTTAGGCACATCGTCGCGGGCACGCTCGTTCCATCATAGACCTCATCCATCGGTTTCCATCAGGCATGATCGAGGTCAAGAGCGGACCCATTCAGCAATATCACTGATAGTGTGATGATATCACTGAAAGTGTCACCAACCTATTGAAGTTAAATTGTAAGAAAATTATTTTGTGTGCTTTTCCATATTTTGAGCACTTGTCGAACAGACAAAACAACTATATTCACATGTTAAATAATTACATGCATTTCATAGTTAGTCACCATAGTGACAAGTTTATATTTTTTGATACCAACATTTTTGTTGATAAGTTAAGGTCGACTAGGGATACTGTGTATCTGCCCATTAGTTTTAGACGTCAAATAGCTAGGCTATTAGCACTTAATATTAACCCAGACATAATTAGTATGTCGAAGTCATCCATAATTAGCACCACAATTAGTAATAGTACTAATGTTAAGTTGGTTAGCTCAGATATTTGAAACTAGTTTGTAAGACAACAGAAGGTACCACTAACAGTATAGTTACACTTAATAACAAAAAGGTATTTTCTGGCTCTAAAATAGTAAACTGCAGAAAAGGGGCTAAGCAGAAATCCTTGAAATTATTTCATCAAAATATTCAAGGTTTTTCTTCCAAACAATTGGAAATTGAGTTGTTTTTAGAAAAAACAATGTTTGACATTATTTGTATAACTGAGCATTGGTTAAAAAATTCTGAAATGCTAATTAACTATGACAATTATAGTGTGGCCAGTTGTTTTAATCGAAATTCAATGCTGCGTGGTGGTTCATTAATCCTAATTAAAAGTTGTATTAAGTTCAAACCTCGTAAAGACATAGTTGAACTATCAGTTGAACATAGCATTGAGCTGTCTTGTGTTGAGCTAGATAAGCATGTTATAGTGTGCGTTTACAGACCCCCAAATTATCAAAACTATTCTATATTTGAATCAGTAATGGAAGATGTTTTGGCAAAACTTGCAACTGGTAATAGATCAGTAATTATATGTGGTGATTTTAATATTAATATTTTAGAAAATAATTTAAATACCAGTAGATTATTAAATTTGTTTAAATCATTCAATTTGTCAAATGTGTTTGTAGAACCAACCCGAACAACTACGACTACTGCAACATGTATTGATAATGTTTTTTGTTGCTGCGACTATTTAGATAAAGCCGTTGTTAATTATCTCCCTTCTGATCACAGTGGTCAAACTGTAACTTTTGAGTACAACATGCCAATACAAAAAGTGCAGATCCAATCCAGACCAATAACATCAGTTAATTTAAATAAATTTAATAGCACTTTAATTTGTAAATTAAGTAATCAGAACCTTACAGTGAACAATGTTAATACTTTGTATAATGAATTCTTCTCGGTAGTCCAATCCGAGTTCAATAATTATTTTAAGAAGAACACTAAAAGTATCAGCCCCAAGTTTTTATTTTGTGACTGGGCAACTAAAGGGCTTAGGAAAAGTAGGGAAAGACTTTTCGAATTGTATGGCCTTAAGCCTTATATTAACACGGAAACTTTTAATAAGTATGTTGCTACTTACTCTAGAACTTTTAAGAACGCTAGTAGGGCAGCTAAAGCCTTATATATTAGCAACAAGGTTAAATTAGCAGACAATAAAATAAAGACGGTTTGGAAAATTATAAATAATGAAACAAACAGGAATAAAAAGCATAATTCTGATTACACACTGCAGACGTCAAGCGGTCTCATTTGCGATAACAAAGAAGTGGCTCAAGAATTTGTAAATTTCTTTACTAGTATCCCACTCAAAACAACTGAAACCTTAAATTCCTCGCCCTCGCTCGCTTTTGATTTAGTAAGGGCGAACGTTTCAGCCTGCCCGATTGAATTTAACTTTAGGCATGTTAACCCCTTAATTGTAATTAAAGCTTTTAAGCAAATTAAGAAGAGCCTTAGTATTTAATTCGTGTGTGGATCAAGGTGTCTTCCCCGATTTAATGAAATACAGTAAGGTTGTACCACTTTACAAATCCGGAGACAGTAAAGACACCAATAATTATAGACCCGTATCCGTTTTGCCGGTTTTCAGCAAGGTGTTTGAAAAGATAATGCTTAATCAAATGCTCAATCATTTTAACACGAATAAAATCCTACACGATCAACAGTACGGTTTCACTAAAGGACGTTGTACGACCGACGCCGGCGTAACTTTATTAAAACACATTTTTAACGCGTGGGAAGAGGCCCAAGATGCCATAGGAATCTTTTGTGACCTCTCCAAGGCATTTGATTGCGTCGATCACCAAACCTTGCTTTTGAAACTTGAGCATTACGGACTTGGAAAACTTGCGCTCAGTTTAGTTAGTTCTTATTTAAATGATAGACAACAACAAGTTCAAATAAATGGTGTCAATTCACTTGGTTTAATAGTAAAAATTGGTGTGCCACAAGGCTCGATATTGGGTCCTTTCCTCTTTTTAGTGTATATTAATGATTTACTCCATTTATTAAAAAATCAACCACAAATGGTGTTATTTGCTGATGACACTTCCTTAATTTTTAAGGTAAATAGACGTGCTACAAATTTTGACGACGTAAATAACGCCCTACTGCAGGTCCAAAATTGGTTCACTGCTAATAATCTAGTATTAAATGGAAAAAAAACTAAGTGCATAAGATTTTCTTTACCAAATGTCAAAGGTAGTGATTGTGAGATAATATTGAATCAAGAGAAACTAGAATTCGTCGATGAAACTGTTTTCCTAGGGATCACGCTCGACTCAAGGCTACAATGGGGTCCTCATTTAACATCTCTTGCAGGACGGCTAAGTTCAGCAGCTTATGCTGTCAGAAAAATCCGTCAATTTACTGATGTAGATACCGCGAGACTAGTCTATTTTAGTTACTTTCATAGTATCATGTCTTACGGTATTTTACTTTGGGGACGGGCTGCAGACAACGATTCTATTTTTATTCTGCAGAAAAGAGCCATCAGAGCCATATATAATCTCCGCAGGCGCGATTCTCTAAGGGAACTGTTTAAGGAAATTAACATCATGACGGTGCCTTGTCAATATATCTATGAAAACATCATGTATGTAAGGAAAAATTTACATCTTTTTAGTAAAAGAGGTGAAAGACATAATTATAGTACTAGAAATAGGGACCTATTAGTTCAACCAGGTTTCAGACTGGCTAAAGTAGATTCATCTTTTATGGGGTACTGTCTAAAATCTATATATATAAAATGGTAAACTGACTGATTGTTGATATATCAACACACCGCCCAAACCGCTGGTCCTGGAGACATGAAACTTGGAGGGTGTATTTTTTGTATAGAGTAAGTATCCACTAAGAAAGGATTTTTGGGAATTCTACCCCTAAAGGGGTGAAATAGGCGATGGAAGTTTATATGAAAGTCCGTCAGTTTTGAAGTTAGGATCTTCAAATTTTGTGTATAGGCTAAGGATCGAAAATTAATTAATACGTATCTCAGCGTTTTTGAAAATTCTACCCCATAACGGTTAAAAAAGGGGATGAAATTGTGTATGGAAAGTCCTTAATTTTCGAAGTAAAAATCACAAAATTTCTTATCTAGGCTTAGGGTTGGAAGGTAACACAACGGTGTTGTTAGAATTTCAACCCTTAAGGGGGCCAAAAGGGTGTTGAGAATTACCTGACTAAGATATCAACGCACAGCCTAAACCGCTGGTCCTAGAGACATGAATTTTGTAGGGTGTGTTCTTTGTGAAGAGTACCTAGGTATCCACTAAGAAGGATTTTTTGGAAATCCAACCTTTAAGGAGGTGAAAAGAGGGGATTTTATTTGTATGGAAAATCGTGTTCCTTGAGTTAATAACCTTAAAACTAAGCACGAATACTTATCTAAATAAATTAAGAAGTTTGACATTTTTGTTTTTCTAAACTACCCTCTAAAGAGGAATTAGGGGGAGTCAAAATTTGTATGGAAGGATTTTAATGCGCTGTCCGATTAACTGGAAACTGAGTATGTATACTTAACACTAAAATTAAAGAATAACGTGTATCAGGGTCTTTCGAAAATCTACCCGTAACTGCGTGAAAAAGGGTAGTTAATTTTACAGGGGAGGATTTTACTGCGTGGCTTGATTAGCTCGAAAATTGGTATAAATAATCTTTGAGTCAAGTTATGAACACATCTTAAACAATTTATCAAAATTCCATCCCTGTAGGGGTTAAAAGCGGGGGGATACAGTCTATAAGAAAAATCTTGTGCATTTGGTTAATAAACTTGGCAAAATACCTGCCTAAGCAAGTAATAAAGTTTATCATTATTATTTTATCAAAACTACCCCTCAAAGGGGGTTTTTCGGTGTTAAAGTTTTGTTGAATAATTTTAACGCGCGGTCCGATTAACTCGAAGCTCAGTATTAAAACTTTTGACAGCAAATAATCAATAATAAGTGTATGGGGTTTTCGAAAATGACCCTTTTTTTTTTTGGAACGGAAATCATCAAATGACTCCTCCCGCTCTGGGTGGAGCGGAAGGGAGTGTCAGACTCTTACTGACTAAAACCTACCCGTGTTCCTTCCTTTGCTCTTTATGTTCCGGGCCAGCGGTAACCCTTTCGGACAATCCCGCTGACCCGGCATGCTTCGGCCCTAAGGGGCCCCTCCTCGATGCTGACATCTCTTTGAGGCGCGCGTGGAACACGTACGCGCCGTCCGGCACGGGCCTGGTCCTGATCGGACGGTGAGCTACCCATTACTCTCCGCCCGCAGGCCCGCGCCTACGGTGGCAGGGAGTCGTCACGTGGCTCCCGACGCCCGGAGCGTCTCCCGCGGCGGCTGGGACGGGAGGCTCTCTCCCTGAGCCGTCCCGCCACCTCCTTCGCTAGCATGACTGCTTCGCAGAAGGAAGTGACTGCCTCCCACTCCCTCTCGCCCCGGACCATGGCTTGCACCAGGGCCGGACGCGAGAAGTCGCCGCCGCTGCCGATCGCCTCTACGAGGACACGGCGGTGCTCCGCCCATGCGGGGCAGACCGCCACCGTGTGGTCCACCGTGTCCTCTGGGCGATCCTGGCAATAGTGACACCCGGGCGTTTCCTCCCGCCTGATGATGTGCAGGAACCTCCCGAAACTTCCGTGTCCGGTGAGGACCTGCGTCAGACGGTAGGTGAGGGCGCCGTGGCGCCTCTCTAGCCACTCCTCAAAGAGGGGTCTTATCGCCGCTGTCGCGGCTTGCCCTGCGCTGGGTTGCGACAGTCGCTCTTTCCATGCCGCCATGAGATCGCGCCGGAGATCCGTCCGCTCCGCAGCGATTTGCCCCCTGACGGAACAAAAAGTGGTAATTCGATTTTTAAGGGGATTTTAGTGAGTGGTATGATTAACTCAAAAAAATTGTATAAATTTTGAACCTGAAACTTGGCACAAATACTTATCTAAGTAAATTATAAAGTTCGTATTTTTTTGGAATTCTAATCTACCTTAAAGGGATATTGGGGGTGTCAAATTTAGTATGGAAGAATTTTAATGAGCGGTCCAATTAACTCGAAACTGAGTATATAAGATCAAAATAAATAATAAAGTGGTTCAGGATTTTTAGAAAAATAACCTCTAACGAGGTGAAGAGGCCAGTCAATTTCACAGGGGAGTATTATAATACGTGGCTTGACTAACTAGAAAATTGGTATAAATAATCTTTAACTCAAGTTATAGAAACATATCAGACGATTTCTCAAAATTCCCCCCCTATGGGGATAAAAAGAGGGGATACAGTTTATATGAAAAATATTATTAATTCATTTGGTTAATAAACTTGAAACGTGGCAATATTTGGCTCAGTAAATAATAAAGATTGTCAATTTTAATTTTAAAAAATCCCCTCACAGGGGGTTTAGGGGCTGAAAAAGTTAATCGTCTAGAAAAATGTGTAACCCGCTGTCGGATTAACTCTGAACTCAGTACTACTAAAACAAAAAATAAAAAACGTATGTGTTTAGGGTTTTTCAAAAATCGACTCCTACCAAGGTGGAAAAGGGTAATAAAGTTTAAGGGGTGGATTTTACTGATTGCTTCCATTAACTCGAAAATGGAGATGGGTCTTTGAGTCAAGTTATGAAGACATCCCAAGAGATTTCTCAAAATTCCACCCTGTGCGGACGAAAAGCGGGGATACAGTTTATTTGAAAAATCTGATCTCTTTGATATATAAACTTAAAAACTGGCCCGAATACTTATTTATCTAAATAAATGATAAAGATCATAAACTTACCTACATTTTCGAAATTTTTAGGGGAAAGTACGAATTTCACGCGGACGAAGTCGCGGGCAGAAGCTAGTGATAGATAGATAAGATAGATAGATAAAACGTTTATTCAGTGCAACAAAAGACACAATACAGGTATTAAAAAAAAAAACGTTAAAAACAGGTGAAAGAAAAAATAAAAACAAAGATTAAAAAGATAAATTGATCCATAGACACCTCGCTCATGTTGTACATCTATAACGGTCGATCACTACTGGGCGGTGTGTGTCTCATGGTTGCACCAAATGGGAGTCCAGCTCAGCATATGCCAGGTACAATACCTGACGCTGGTATTCTGCTGCATCCCGTTAGTGACATACGGATGTCGAGAAGACACATCTGAGTTTCAACAAAATGGTACCTACATAGTGCGGCACGTATATTATAAAAGTGGTAAGTACCCACAGTTGACTTGCTTTTAAAACCGACAGAAAGAAAGATTTTGAAATTTTAAACTTATTAAATATTTGAGTAGTGTCTACTGGATTACTTGATTATCATAGTGTAGGTAATAACATGTTATGTAATGAATGACTAGTTTATGTTTTTAAGCATGTATGTGTACGAGTTTACATGTTGGTGTATAATAATAAATAGTTATGTTATGGATTTATAATAATTACTACAGTGAGTATAGCATAATTTGCTTATATATTTTCTATTGTATACCTATGCTATATGCGTTTCGTTTTACACAGTTGTCTCAATCTTTGTCTACAGGATAACGTGTAGACAAACATGTCGTGTGGAGCAGAGCCCCAGCCACCCGCTATATTATGGACGTATTTGTGACGGTCAAGCCCAGTTTTTTCTGAGAGTCAATCAGATACTGCCGCAGTCGACTCCTAAAGGTACCCAGTGTTTTTAGATTCCTTATCGGCGGGGGAATGTTGTTCCAGCATTTGGATGCGGCATACCTGAAACTGCCTCTGAAGGCGGCCGTCTTGTGCACTTCTGTAGAGAGTTGCTGGGAGCACTGTCTGATCGCGCATTCTCTCCTACTAGCGATCCAGCTCAGTTTTTTGTACAGATAAGCTGGCTCTTTATGTTTAATAACCCCAAACATTAGACACGCTAAGTGTAACTTGCGACGTGATTTCATTCTAAGAATGGAGTGTTTATTTAAAAAAGGTGTTATATGGCTTCTAGGCGGAACTGAGAAGCAAAATCGTGCGCAGGCGTTTTGTACTCTCTGAATCAGTCGCTCAGTTCTTGCCAGCAGTCTAGGTCCGAAAACGGTATCTGCGTAGTTTAAATTAGAGAGTACTAGAGACTCAACCAATCGAACACGAAGCTCCTCCGACAGATACGGCCTTATTTTGTACAGGACTTTGAGCCTATAAAAGCAGCTGCGCACTGACTCTGCCACGTGGCCCTCGTACCTCAACTCAGCGTCCATGTACAGACCCAGATTTCGTGCCTCATTGACTCGACTGACCAACTCACCCAATAGCGTAACATTGAGCACTGAAGGTACAGCTTTTATTTGATGCTTGGTTCCAATTAGCATATATTTGGTTTTGGTAGGATTAAGTACCAAACCGTTACTTTCTGCCCAGCATGCTATCCTATCAAGGTCCTCGTTCAGATCTTTCAAAGCTTTTTCATATTCGTCAGGCTTGAACGAGATATAAACTTGTATATCATCGGCATAAATATGATAACTACAACGCTGTACAGATTTTATTATGTCCGCGCAATATAAGATAAAGATTATGGGCCCCAGTATAGAGCCTTGCGGGACACCCCTATTTATAGAAACTGGTGACGAGACAAGGGTTGTGCCATCGCTCAAACGTATTTCGACACGTTGTTCGCGGTTGTTGAGGTAGCTGTGAAACCAGTCTATTGTTTTGTCGTCACATCCATAGTAGTGTTATAATAAAATACCTCCCCACATTCTTCAACTGAATGAGACAAAATTTAAATCTTGTATAAAACGCACACTATGCAGTCAGGCATATTATAAGTTAGGGGATTACATCGCTGACAAAAATGCCTGGCTCAATGCTAGTCCTGCTCCACAACCACAACTAATTGACTAACACTTGAAAATACTGTTGGAGCTGCTGAAGATTGTAAGACTATCTTTGCATTGTATAAACTCAATTTCCTTTGTATTGTATAATTGCATAGCACAGATGTGAGTTCTATGTAACCTATAGCTACCATTTACCGGGTAATAATATATATTTCATTGACTTGAATATTCCCTGGCGGCTGATAGTGTGTCATGCTCACTCAAATGTCTCGCTGACGGTGGCGTGTGTGTTGGATCATTTAGCTCCCTTCAAAGTGGTTGAGCTGAATGGTGCTGGTATATACGTCATGTTCGTGAACGGGCGCCGTCAGTTGGGGCTGGTCATCACTTAGCCGCCAGGGCTTATTTTAAAAGGGCTTATTTTAATTGTTTTAATTTTGGATTGTTGTTTTGTTACAATTTGTTGTATTCTGGACGCTTTTAACGCGGACGTCTTTTTTTGTTTTTTACATCGTTCTCACATTATATAATCATAAATTCAAAAGTAATGATGTAACAAATATTTTTGTAAAATGTAATTTAAAAAGAGTGTCCATGGAGTTTCTTGCCCGTTCTTCTCCATAGGTACCTACGCTTTGGAATGGGCAACTAGCTTCATATTTTCTGACTGACCGACTTCTTGACAATTCAAAAGTGCCTGTTAAAGGTTTAATTGAAATAAATGCTTTGAGTTTGAGTTTGAGTTTGAATAAAATATTACCTTTAGTGACACATTGCTCTTTTTTTTGTCGGGGAAATCCATATGGATACCCTCGGTTTCCCCACAATGGAGGATTATGTCGGACTCCAACCGGCCCAGTGGTAACGGCTGCGACTTACAAGTTGTAGGTTGTGAGTTCAAACCCAAACAGGCACTTTGCTTAGTGTAAATTATTTCATGACCACTGCTATCAAAACGGTGACAGAAAATATCGTGAGAAAACCCGGCGGCATATCTTAGAATCAAAAAACTCGAAGGTACTACATTAATCGACGCCTTAGAGTGAATACCTCGTAAGTGTAAAAGAAGTAACTTTTCAGGAGGAAGAAAGAACTTTGTGCTGTAAAACTTTTGTACAGTGTCTTTTATGTTTTTTTACAGACTTCAAAAAAAGGAGGTTCTGTATTCTTATTAATTAATATGGAAATTTAAATCGCTTTTATTTCCAGAACTGTTCGATATTATAAGATTGTCCGAAATGCATAAAATGTTACATTCCCGAGGTTTTCACTCTAAGGCCGTCGCAGAGTATATATGTGACATCCACCAAGCCACACTGGGCCTGCTTGGTGGATTACGGCCCACTATCTCTCACAGAGAAGTAGCCTGTGTCCCAGCTGTGGAAACATTAAAGGCAAGCCTTTAATACCTCAGAACCATTATAAGCTGGCCTCGTTTTCTATTAAAACTCCGTACTACGCTAGATCAGTCAAGGTCAAAGGGTTACCAGGGGTCGACCGGCAGTCCACTGTACCAAGATAAAGAATTTAAAATTGGTACCAACTTTGCTAACACCCAGCTTTTGTCAACACAATACTTTTTATCCGGGATTTTCTAAAGCTATTTTTATCTTTCTCTTCGCATATTTGCTGACAATTCTAGGCATTTATTTGCATCGTCGGGACCTTGAATGGGGTCTAATAGGACCTCTATGCAAAGTTCAGTCTTAGTTGGAGCTTCCCCGTTTTTTATTAGACAATAGGATGCAAAGATCTGTGAAAGGGTTAGGTGAGTTAGATGGTGTTTTTAGGGTTCCGTACCCAAACGGTTAAAACGGGACCCTATTACTAAGACTTCGCTGTCTGTCCGTCCGTCTGTCTGTCACCAGGCTGTATCTCAAGAACCGCGATAGCTAGACAGTTGAAATTTTCACAAATTATGTATTTCTGTTGCCGCTATAACAACAAATACTAAAAACAAAATAAAATAAATATTTAAGGGGGGCTCCCATACAACAAACGTGTTTTTTTCGGCGTGTTTGCCTTGTGGTACGGAACGCTTCGTGTGCGAGTCCGACTCGCACTTGGCCAGTTTTTTTAGTAACGTCATTTGTTTTTTTATCGATGATCTTGGAAAGACAGAAAGTTAGGTCTTTGCAAATCATTTATTTCTAGCTTCTGCCACCCTCCCCCCATTCACCCTCTTAGGGGTGGAATTACGAAAATTTCTTTCTTAGTGGATACCTACTCTTCACAAAGAACTAGTGCCTCCAAATTTCAGTCCCTAGGACCAGCGGTTTGGGCTGTGCGTTGATATATCAGTCAGTCAGGACTTTCAATCCATACTGATATTATAAATTGGAAAGTAACTCTGTCTGTCTGTATGTTACCTTTTCACGCTTAAACCACTGAACGGATTTCGATAAAATTTGGTAGAGAGATTGATTGCATCCCGGGGAAGGACACAAATATCATAGTTTTTATCGACATACCTCGCGGGCGAAGCCGCGGGCGGAAGCTAGTAAGTAATAATATCGAAACAAAATATAAATCAACAAAAATTTAATTAATTATAATATCACAAGCAGAGCCTCGCGGTTCCACCCGCATAAGAGCCGATCCCCTGGGAATATTGGGATAAAAATATCCTGTGTGTTATTCTGATGTATAAGCTATATTATTGTAGTTTCGGCAAAATCAGTTCAGTAGATTTTGCGTGAAAGAGTAACAAACATCCATCCATACATCCTCAAAAACTTTCGCGTTTATAATAATAGGAGGAAGTAGGATGAAATCAATTTTACAAATTAAAGTGTAGACTGTTTCCCCCTGCTGGAACACACCTCCTCTTCCTCTCGGTGAGAGGGAGTGGGCCGTAGTCCATCACATGAGCTGAGTACGGGTTGGCAGATGTCACATGTCTTCGATTTTGTGGTTCTAGGACATTCCGGTTTCCTCACAATGTTTTCCTTCACTTTTGAGAGCAGTGGTGATGAAATAATTTACAGAAAGTAAAGCGCCTGTCTGGGTTCGAACCTACGATCTACAACTCGTAAATCGCGGCCAATTACCACAGAGCCAGCACTCAAAGTCAAAGTCAAAGCATTTATTTCAAATAGGCACATAAAAGGCACTTTTGAACGTTAAAAAATTACTAAAATAGAATTGATTCTAGTCGCCCATTCCAAAAGGTAGTTTTCGTATGGAGAAGAATGGGCAAGAAACTCCACCGCTCTACAATACCTATACGGATTAGTAATTTGTTTTTTTCGATATTATTCATAAGTACTTTTATTTAAGTTAGAATGTACAATTGAATTTACTGGATAACGAGATAAGGCATCTGCATTTGAATTTATTGGACCAAGCTTATACACAATCTCGTAGTCGCATTCTTCTAATTTTAGTCGTCATCTTATTAAAGGTCCACCGGGATCTTGCGCAATAAATAACCATGTTAAAAGGTCGATAATCTGTCACGATTTCAAACTTATAACCGTAGAGATAGGGCCGGAATGTGTTAACAGCGAAAATAATAGCAAGGAGCTCTTTCTCAGTTGTTGAATAGTTCCCTTCTTGTTTATTTAAAGTCCGAGATGCATATGAAATGGGCTTGTCTTTGCCCATCTCGCCTTGGGATAGAACTGCTCCGACGGCATAATTGGAAGAATCCGTCGTAACTATAAAGGGTTTGAGAAACATCTGGATACTGCAACAAGGGAGCTGAGATGAGCTTTTGTTTAAGCGTGTTATAAGTTGTTAAACTCTTTTAAACTCGGTTAAAAAGCAAGTAACGTCTCCAAAATATTTGCATTCTTCGCTCACAAATCTTATTATGCGAATATGTCAAAGCCGCCAGAATCGATCGCCTGATATTGGCTTCTTGATTTGCAAACATTTGCCTCCCGTTTTTAAACGAGCATCGAATTCTTTTATCTGTCTCTGTTTATTGTTTACCCAAAGAAGGAGATGAAAGATGGGCTTTGAAAGGTATTCGATTCTTCATTTGCTAGTTAAGGCTTTCTTTTGTTTGTGACTTGTTTTTCTTTCATTCTGTCGGTAAAGGAAAATGTGTGTACGTAAGCTAAATTGCTACCTAAATTGTGTTAGAATAATGTTGAAAAAACTGAACAGAAACGTTTTATAAGAAAGCCGTAAGGTAATTTTTGACAATGAATTAACGAAGGAAGGTTTTGTTTTTATATCCTTAATTAATATTATAAATGCGAAAGTGTGTCTGTCTGTTACTTTTTCATGCTTAAACCGCGCTTAAGCGTATTATTTAGGATGTTGATGGGACTTCGGCGCTTCTGCAACACTTCGCACAAGTTGAGAAAGTCCATGTTGGCGATTTTTTAACCGACTTCAAAAAAGGAGGAGGTTTCTCAATTCGACCGTATATATATTTTTTTTTATGTGTGTTCGCGGAAAACTTCGTCGTTTATGAACCGATTTTGATTATTCTTTCTTTGTTGGAAAGAAGATATGCCAAGGGTTGTCCCGTGATAAGGAAACCAGGATCTGATGATGGCATCCCAGTGAAATCGAGGGGAACATTCGAAAATCGTAGGAGCGACTAATGCGTTTGTTAATTTTTTCATTAAGTATTTTAAAGCACTACAATTTAAAGAAGACCTGGAGTCGATCTGATTATGGAGCCGAAATACAGTCGAAGGGACTCCTCAACGATTTACTGCAGTTACTTTGTGTTTGGGCTTGATTCATTTGTATTGATGTGAACTTTACACCTGTTGTGACTGTTATTAGGGGTCTGATGATGAAGACGAAGGACAGTTAGGGGACTCCTCAACAGTTTACAGTACTACCCTGTGTATGTTCCAATTCCAAAAGTTCTTTTTTATTCGAAAGGGTCGAAGTGGTCCCATTATCATCAAGTTGGAATCTGATGAGAGGACCCTATGGAAATCGAGGGAAACCCTCAAATTTTATAGGCACAGCTATAGCGATTTGGGTAACTTGAGCATTTGCTCTCGGAAATCATCGTTTGGTAAAGTGGAGCTGACGATGAAGACCACAGATGGCCGTCCGAACTACTCAATGACAAATATTTCACGGGTTGCGATTGGATTACTTTAATATGGTTGCTAAGCAATTTATGCTCGTCACAATGCGTATGGTGAGTGATTGTTGAGGAGTTCTCCTGGTTCTTACCGGGAGAACTCCTCAACAATTATTAACGTCCCGGCATCGGGAAAAGCAATATTTTGTAAAAGGCTATGAACAGTTGGCATTAGGATATTGTAATAGATAAATTACAAACTGACCCAATAAAAAGTGAAAATAAAAACATTTTTACAAAAAAAAAGCAACCGACTTCCAAAAAAAACACTACAAATAGAAAAATAACTTTAATTTCGGAAGCCGGTGCCTGGTTCCGCATTTTCGTTAACCAGACACCGGCTTCCGAAATTAAAGTTATTTTTCTATTTGTAGTGTTATTTTTGGAAGTCGGTTGCTTTTTTTTTTTGTAAAAATGTGTTTTATGCTAATATGAGGAAGAGAACAGGCGATAATGTTTTGGTTGCGCGAAAGCTTGGAGCATCCTAAAAACATTATTTGACAAGGTTCACAATCTCAGCTTTCACGAAATTGTCGTCACAGCAAGATCAACAACTGCACTGCACGGCGCTCTCGTCGCTCTATCACCAAATATATATTATCATACCAATATTATAAAGGCGAAAGTTTGTGAGTGTGTGTGTGTGTATGTGTGTTTATATGTTTGTTACTTCTTCACGCTCAAACGGCGGGACCAATTTTGATAAAATTTTGTACGGAGGTAGCTGATACCCTGGATTAACATATAGGCTACTTTTTATATCGACATTTCTACGGGATCGACATTTATGCGGGCGAAACCGCGGAGCGCAGCTAGTAATTAATAAGGCACACAACTGTTCTTCTTGAAAGAAATCACCAATAAGGTCACAGCTTGTGTCCGTAGTAAAAAATATGGCGTCAAACGACCAAAAAACATTTCCTCCGCTCCTAAAAATTGCAAACAATATCTTTTTATATTCTAGAATCAAGAAAACAGAGCAATACTTTTTACATAAACATATACAATTAAATATTATCCGTTCTATTTCAATGTCCGAAAACCATTCCAAGCGCCAGCAGGAAATCAAACGTCAGTTTCACAACATAGGCTTTACTGAGGACGAACAATGAGGCACGGAACTGTTTGTGCTAGGCTAGGGACTGTGCAGGCCTGACTCAAACTCAAACTCAAAGCATTTATTTCAATTAAACCTTGTACAGGCACTTTTGAATTGTCAAAATTAAATAGTCTGTCAGTTAGTCAGAAAGTTGAAGCTAGTTACCCATTCCAAAACGTAGATCTCTATGGAGAAGAACGGGCAAGAAACTCCATGGACACTCTTTTAAATCAAGTTATTACAAAATCCTGGGTACATTATTCTTGTTGCTTCTATATGTGAGAAGAATGTAAAAAAAAGACAAATGAAGAAACAATTCAAAATATAAGATTAAAAATAAGACTTGGCAGTTAAGAGATGACCAGCCTCAACCGACGGCACCTGTTCACGAACATGACGCGTGGATCAGCACCACCTTACGTTCGTTGCGGACCGCAACGCATTGGAAGACCTAATGCGTTGCGGTTTTTAGACTGGCAAGGCATATAATTGATGGCGAAACTGTCAACTGTCAGGCAGGACGACACATCAAAATTTTCCGTTTTTACAAAAAACATATATTTATTTTGAAAGATTCATTCAGTCTCAAAAATTGCAAAGAATGTGCGCAATTTGGATGGAGTACCAATGGAACTGTGGAGTTGACGCTGTGTAAGCATGCGTGTTCCATCGCGCCGCCCGTTCGATGTCCACCGCGCACAGGATGGATAAGCACATTAAGTAATTTTTTGCTCCGTTGGTGTAATTGCTGTATGGCGTTCCAGCAGGAGGATAAATAAATAAATAAATAAATGGCCAGTGGGGTTCTAACTAAGGCACTGCTCTCAAAACGGTGAAGGAAAACATCGTGAGGAAATCGGCATGTCCTATTACCAAAAATTTAAGACATGTGACATCTACCAACCCGCACTGGGCCTGCATGGTAGATTATAGCCCACTCCCTCAGAGAGAAGGCCTGAGTCCCAGCAGTGGGAACATTATAGGCTGATTATGCTATGCTTATGTTAGGGATTTAAATGGATATCTTTTTTTTTTTTTCGGATGGGAAATCTTCAAATGACTTCTCCCGCTCTGGGTGGAGCGGAAGGGAGTGTCAGACTCTTACTGACTAAAACCCACCCGTGTTCCTTCCTTGGCCCTTTATGTTCCGGGCCAGCGGTAACCCTTTCGGACAATCCCGGTGGCCCGGCAGGCTTCGGCCCTAAGGGGCCCCTCCTCAATGCTGACATCTCTTTGAGGCGCGCGTGGAACACGTACGCGCCGTTCGGCACGGGCCTGGTCCTGATCGGACGGTGAGTTACCCATTACTCTCCGCCCGCAGGCCCGCGCCTGCGGTGGCCGGGAGTCGTCACGCGGCTCCCGACGCCGGGGGCGTCCCCCGCGGCGGCTGAGACGGGAGGCTCTCTCCCTGAACCGTCCCGCCACCTCCTTCGCTAGTATGACTGCTTCGCAGAAGGCTGTATGTAGTTCTGATGACAATAATAAGGTACTGTCGAATTGATCTGATGATGGAGCCGGAAGATATGAACTGGAACTTCATGATGGAAAATCGTATCATAGCTGTTTTGAATTTCTTAGAAAAGTCTTGTAATGAACTTTGACCACGATCATTTATAAAAGCGTGTTTTTCTAGTGTTTTTTAAACTATTAATTATTTGTTCTGACGATGACGATGCACAATTTAATTTCCATTTCAGTATTATTTAGTTATTTCACAGCCATTCGTGTCGCGTTGGTGCGGTGTGTTTAAGGGGCTTACGGGACCTAAACGCAAGTTTTAGAAACAATAAAAGTATAATTATGATCGACTATAGTCAATAAAATCAGAAAAATATATGAAATTCTTTCGGATATATGCTAGGTAGATAGTATGTTAAAAACGTAATACAACTAATTTGATATGATAGAAAAAATCAAGAAGATACCTCTAAAAACTTTCTTTTTGCAATAAAAACCACAAAAATACAATCATTCTGACTTTTTGTCAGATTATTCTACAAGCAACATACTGAAAGACTAATGTTTTAATTTTTTAGTCCAAACAATAGATTTTTTTAAACTAAATAATTGCTTCATGTTTAGCAATAAATTACCAGCGTTGTATCATCGCGCTTCTCTTTCTTTTCTATGCAGTCCGACAGTGACGGCACTTTAGGCCATGTAAGCCCCTTAAATGTATATAGTTCCTAACATGGACAGCTTTTTGCTTCGTAACATTTGAGGTCAGAGGCGGAACAGTGTCGACTGTCCTGTATTGTAAAGTTGTTGCTTTATTTTTTAAATTCTTTCGGTTCGTTTCGTTTTGAAGTATTTTTAGATTGGGCTTTTTCTGAAGCTGTATTCATTCAGTATCAGATTGAGTCTCTTGCATTCCACTGCTGAGTTAACATACTGTATTTTATAAGCCATCGTCTAATGATAGTATTTATTTATTATGATCGTGAACGTGCGCCCAGATGAAGCTAGTTGCCCTTTACAATTCAAAAGTACCTGTAATTGGTTTATCCATACTATAAATACTATCACACTAATATTATAAAGGCGAAAGTTTGTGAGTGAGTGCGTGAGTGTGTGTGTGTTTATATGTTTGTTACTTCTTCACGCTCAAACGGCTGGACCAATTTTGATAAAATTTGGTATGGAGGTAGCTGACACCGTGGATTAACATATAGGTTACTTTTTATCCCGATATTCCCACGGGATCGAAACTTACGCGGGTGCAACCGCGGGACGCAGCTAGTCTATATATATAAAATTCAAAGTCCTGACTGACTGATTGACTGACTGACTTATATATCAACGCACAGCCCAAACCGCTGGACCTAGAGACTTGAAACTTAGAAGGTGTATTCTTTGTGAAGAGTAAGTATCCACTAAGGAAGGATTTTTGGGAATTCAACCCCTAAAGGGTTAAAATAGGGGATGGAAGTTTATATGAAAGTCCGACAGTTTTGAAGTTAGGATCTTCTAATTTTGTATTTAGGCTGACAATTGAAAATAAATTTACACGTGTCTCAGCGTTTTTGATAATTCTACCCCCGAAGGGTTAAAAAGGGGGATGATGTTGTGTATAGAAAGTCATTAATTTTCGACGTAAAAATCACTAAATTTACTATCTAGGCTTATGACTGGAAGCTAACACAACGGTGTTGTTAGAATTTCATCCATTAAGGGGGTGAAAAGGGGGATGAAATTTTGTCCTGACTGACTGATATATCAACGCACAGCCTAAAACGCTGGTCCGTACCGATGGGTAGAGAAATTAATTTTAGAGGGTGTGTTCTTTGTGAAGAGTAGATATCCACTAAGAAGGGGTTTTTGAAAATTTAACCTTTAAGGGGTGAAAAGGGGGGATTTTATTTGTATGAAAAATCTTATTCCTTGAGTTAATAACCATGAAACTTGGCACGAATACTTATCTAAATATATTATGCAGTTTGGCTTTTTTTCTAAACTACCCCCTGAAGGGGGATTGGGAGGTGTCAAAGTTTGTATGGAAGAATTTTAACGCGTGGTCCGATTAACTCGAAACTCAGTATTTATACATAAAATCGAAAATAATGAATAACGTGTATCATCGTTTTTCGAAATTTTACCCCTAACGGAGTGAAAAGTTAATTTTATAGGGGAAGACTTTACTGCGTGGCTTGATTAACTCGAAAATTGGTATAAACAATCTTTGAGTCGAGTAATGAACACATCCCAAACAATTTTACGAAATTCCACCCCTGTGGGGGTGAAAAACGGGGATACAGTTCATAAGAAAAATCTTATTTATTTGGTTAATAAACTTGGCAAGAATACTTGCCTAAGCAAGTAATAAAGTTTATCATTATTCGTTTATCAAAACACTCCAACACCCCTTGTGTTGGGGTGTTAAAGTTTGTGTGGAAGAATTTTAACGCGCGGTCCGATTTACTCGAAACTAAGTATTAATACTTTTGACAGAAAATAATCAATAATAACAGCCGCACAGATCGATCGATCAGGTTACGCAGGCTACGCTTGCCGCGGTTGGTCTGTGGATAGGTGTCCATCTTTACATACCGTGACCTCTCCGTGCCTCGGAAAGCACGCTAAGCCGTTGGTCCCGGCTGTCATTCGTGGATCTTTGACAGTCGCTAGGGGTGGTCAGAAGCCCGAAAGTTTGACAACCAGTCTTATCAAGGGGTATCATATTTGAGTTGTGGAGGTCAGACAGGCAGTCGCTCCATGTAAAATACTGGTACTCAGCTGCATCCCGTTGGACTGGAAGCCGACCCCAACATAGTTGGGAAAAGGCTAGGCAGATGAAGAATCAATAGTACTTAAGTGTATGGGGTTTTCGAAAATTATTGACCCCTGACGGGACAAAAAGTGGTAATTTGATTTATAAGGGGATTTTAATGAGTGCCTTGATAAACTCAAAAAAAATGGTACAATTAAATTTGGACTTGAAACTTTGTACACATAATTATAAAGTTCGAATTTTTTTGGAATTCTAAACTAACCCAAAGGGGAGATTGGGGGTGTCAAATTTAGTATGGAAACATTTTAACGCGCAGTCCAATTAACTCGAAACTCAGTACCTATCTAAGACCAAAATGAATAATAAAGTGGTTCAGGGTTTTTCGAAAATCTACCGCTAATAGGGTGAAGAGGGGTAGTCAATTTCACGGGGCAGAATTTTATTACGAGGCTTGATTAACTGGAAAATTGGTATAAATAATCTAGATTATGTTTCGAAATTCCACCCCTATGGGGATAGAAAGAGGGGATACAGTTTATATGAAAAATCTTATTCATTTGGTTAATAAATTAGAAACTTGGCAATATTTGGGTCAGTAAATAATAAAGATTGTCACTTTTAGTTTAAAAAATCCCTCACAAAGGATTTGGGGCGTGACAAAGTTGATGGATTAGAAAAATATTTAACCCGCTGTCGGATTAACTCGAAACTCGGTACTACTAAAACAAAAAATACTTTAAAAAAAGTGATTTAGGATTTTTCAAAAATTTACTCCTACGAAGGTGGGAAATTCTACTGCTTGCTTCCATTAACTCGAAAATGGGTATGGGTCTTTGAGTCAAGTTTGACACATCCCAAATGATTTTTCAAAATTACTCTCCTGGGGTGGTTAAAAAGCTGGGATACAGTTTGTTTGAAAAACTTGATCCCTTTGAGCTATAAACTAAAAAATTGGCCGGAATACTTATTTATATCTAAAATAAATGATAAAAATCATAAACATACATTTTCGAAATTATAAGAGGAAAGTACGAATTTCACGCGGACGAAGTCGCGGGCAGAAGCTAGTATTATTATAAATGCGAAAGTGTCCGTCTGTCTGCTTGGTCTGTATGTTACCTCTTCACGCTTAAACCGCTGAACCGATTGAGATGAAATTTGGTATAGATATAGTTTGAGTCCCGGGAAAGAACATAGGATTGTTTTTATCCCGATATTCACACGGGATCGAAACTTACGCGAGTGAAACCGCGGGGCGCTGCTAGTTTGAAATAATTGCTTTGAGTTGAGTTTCAAGTTTTTGAGTTTTATTTTTAGCTTATGTTGTCCCATTGCAGGTGTGTCCAAATAAACTTTATTCTTTCTTTTCTTTCTTTCATGTCAAATGCCTCCCTTTCTCCTTTCCACTCTCTAGTTTGAGTTAGTGGACCAATCCTGTCTGTAGGCGTTAAGTTTATTCCGTCATCGTCTTCTGGGTCTGCCTGGATGTCGCTTGACGTTTTCTAGGACCTGGCCCAGAACATTGGCTAATGACTCGTTTGACATGCGGCGAATGTGTCCGGTCCAATCCCACTTAAGCTCGCCTGCTTTTAGAGTGACGTTGGCGATTTGTGTTCTGGACCGCATCACTGTGTACCTAACTCGGCCCCTTAATCTGATTTCAAGAATGATAGTAGCATACTTGGAAAATCATAGACAGTATAGGATAGTATATATGGAGGGGCCCGTAGCTAAATAATAAAAGCCGCACAGGACGATCGATCAGGTTAAGCTACGCTTGCCGCGGTTGGTCTGTGGATGGGTGACCATATTTGCATACCGTGACCCCTGCGTGCCTCGGAAAGCACGTTAAGCCGTTGGTCCCGGCTGTCATTCGTGGATCTTTGACAGTCGTTACGGGTAGTCAAAAGCCCGAAAGTCTGACAACCAATCTTACCAAGGGGTATTGTATTACCCAGTAACCGGGTTAGGGAGGTCAGATAGGCAGTCGCTCCATGTAAAATACTGGTATTCAGCTGCATCTGGTTGGATTGGAAGCCGACCCCAACATAGTTGGGAAAAGGCTAGGCAGATGATGAAGATGACTTGGAAAATCATAGACATGTTTCTTTGAAAATATAGCATTGTGATGGTTCAAAAGCAAGGCAAAGACCTTATTTCCCCTAGAGAACTAACTGCTGTGAGGCAAAGGCCCCCGTTAATTCCTTTCTCCATAAGTCAGAGGCCTATTACCTTCTTGCCCAATGACTTTGATATATACCAACCCGCACTGAGCCCGCGTGGTGGATTACAGCCCACTACCTCTCACAGAAAGGAGTCCTGTGTCCCAGCAGTAGGAATATTATAGGCTAATTATGCAATGACTTACATAATTATTTTCTTTTTTCTTATGTAGCAGTATCTACAACGCCACGTGTGAACAACGCGTCACACTGACGTCATACAAAATCCTACATCTCGCAAGTAGAGTTTACCACACAATTAGCATAGATACAACGGCCCGACATGAATCATCGGGCAGTTGCCCGACAGACACAACACCCGTCTGGTCGGAGGATCCTCCCTTTTCTACCCTGTTCCTCATATCTCTACACTTAATTTTTTTTTTTTTTTTTAATTAGTTATGAATTTTAATTACAAATAAACAATTTAACATTAAAATATACATATTATACAGTATATACAAGTATATAAAAAAAAGGTAAAGAAAAAGACAGGAGCTCATTGGGCATCAAAAAATTCGTCCGCATCGCTGTCAATGGCACAAGTGCCCAAAAGGCTGGCAGCATTACCACGTTGGATGGCAATGCTTATTCTTTGGGCAAAAATTAAATTCAATTATTTAAGGAATTAAAATAAATTCGAATTCGTGACGTATTTTCGAGCAGCTCCTAATATCCTTGAAACGACATTCTTCGACTTCACAAAAAAGATAGAATCAAATCTAATAAAATTAACGAGATATCTTCACATGATGTACGGGCATACATTTCATTCCGGACCATTGATAACCACGGTAGCGCGAAAGTGTTAAGATGTTACATCGAGATGCCTAACAAGAGGGAAAATTCATTCGTTCATAAATCTAAAGAAAGAAAGATTTCCTTTTTATTATGTGCCTGGTAGTTTTAATGGAGTTTTTAGTGTGAAGTTTGCAGCTGCGTTTTCATGTGGCAGTTTGGAGATGTCATTTGGTGTTTTAAATGGTCGAAAATGAATGGATTCTGATAGTATGATATTTATTTACAGAGCAGAGAGTACGTTACAGAGTTTTTTTTTTGGAGAGAGCAGTAGTTGCCGAGTGTTAACGGCCGTGACTTACGAGTTGTAGGTCGTAGGTTTGAACCCAGACAGGAGCTTCGCTTTGAGTAAAGTATTTCATCACCACTGCTCTCAAAACGGTGAAGGAAAACATTGTGAGGGAACCGGCATGTCCTAGAACCAAAAATTCGAAGACATGTTACATCTTAGGTATATGTCACATGTGTTCGAATGTTTGGTACTAGGCCCGCGTAGTGGATTACGGCTCACTCCCTCACACAAGAGAGGAGGCGAGTTACTCAGCAATGGCAACATTAAAGGCTCGTCATCATCTGCCTAGCCTTTTCCCAACTATATTGGGGTCGGCTTCCAGTCTAACCGGATGCAGCTGAATACCAGTATTTTACATGGAGCGACTGCTTATCTGACCTCCACAACCCAGTTATTGGGTAATACGCTACCTCTTGGTAAGACTGGTTGTCAGACTTTCGGGCTTTTGACTACCCGTAACAACTGTCAAAGATCCATGAATGACAGCCGGAACCAACGGCTTAACGTGCTTTCCGAGGCACGGAGGGGTCTCGGTATGTAAAGATGGTCACCCATCCACAGACCAACCGCGGCAAGCGTAGCTTAACCTGATAGATCGACCTGTGCGGCTGTTATTATTTAGCCACGCACCCTCCCATTATAGGCTGATTATGCTATTTCTTATGCATTTTTTTGTGTTCAATATTTTCAAACTTCATTTAATAATTCTGATTGATTTCAGTATGTATGGTTTAGCAAGTTATAATTTAACCATTTTTTCTACTAACATTTTTACGCAATCAGTGTATATATAATATTCCACATAAAGTAAGAATCCAATAGCTAGCACGAACCTTCATAAAATAGCACAAAATCCAACGCAACGCTATCTCCCGTCCCATGTGTAAACCCCCTTACGAAAGTAATATAAATCAAGAGTTTATGAGCTGATCCACACGAAGGCTAATTAACTAATTATAAAACCTAGTTAATTTTCATCTTTTTGTTGCTGGTAGCAGAGTAGGGTTGTTAAGTTTACCTGCTAGTGATTTATTATGATGTCTTGACGTTTTGGATCTATTAAGTTAAGCTCATAAATGTCTAATGACGTTCACAAACTTAAATTTAAGTTTAGTTCATCTTCTTTCGACTCGTGTTTCATTATGAAAAGGATAGAATATAAATTTTAATTTAGTCCTGTCAAATTAATCAGCGCCTGACACTCTCCTCTCAACTATTGAAAAATCAAAGTTTTTACATCTAGACTTTCTTAGTCGCAGGCTGGAGTCGGGATTTGTGGTTGATGGTAATAAGCTCACCCCACTTTAACAGTTGTATCCAGATTTTTACACCACTTGCGAAGAAACACAAAAAAGATCCTACACTTTTCGACACAACAAAAACAAAATAAACATACCTCAATCCCGACTCAAAATGCACTCAACCAGCCCTTTAGTTATGGTCCATAAAAATCACACTAATAATATAAAGGTGAAAGTTTGTGAGTGTGTGAGGAGGGGTGTGTGTGTGTGTGTGTTTATATGTTTGTTACTTCTTCACGCTCAAACGGCTAGACCAATTTTGATAAAATTTGGTAAGGGGGTCGCTGACACCCTGGACACCATAATTATAGGTAACTTTTTATCCCGATATTTCCACGGGATCAAAACTTATGCGGGTGAAACCTGGGGGCGTAGCTAGTTTATAATAATTTGCCAAATGTCATTAGAGAAGTGAACAAAACAAATATATTTATCAATAAATTGAAACAATTTCTGGAATCCAAGTCATACTACTCAGGAAAGGAGTTTTTAGATGACAAATCGATTGCAAAATAAAATTATTTCCCCTCTCTTATACACCAAACATTATGAAATATATATAATATAATATGGAATATAGAAAATCAAATATAGATATGAAAATAAGAATACATAAATAATAACATAGTTTAATAAGAATTTCATAATAATTACTTACATTATTTTTACGTCATACTTACATAAAATAACTAACATACTATACCTATATACACAAACCTAATAATATATAAGTATACATAATTATACACCCAATTAAGCACATCTAATAATTTATAATAATATTGAATGGCCACTTAGCCCTCTTCCTCTCTCCTAATTTTGCTGTGCTCGACAGGGTCCATATTGATCATTTACTTTGTAATACCATCTATGTAATACATAATGGAATGCAATAAAGAATTGAGTATTGAACATGGGACTTAAAAATAACGAGAAAATATTGTGGGGTGTACTACCTAACCTGCACCTCTACCTAACCTTTCGATAATACAGGCGTAGTGTTATGATCCCACTGCTGGGATACAGGTCTCCTCTCAGTGAGAGGGAGTGGGCCGAAATCGCGGGCCCAGTGCGGGTTGGTAGATGTCATATGTCTTCGAATTTATTTTTGAAGTGAAAACTTCATTAGCCGCGTTGGACATCTTTTGAGATGGGAAGAAACCATTGAACTCGCGCCACTGTCACCGTAAGCGACACCGCGCGTGTTTTGTTTATAAGACGATTAAAAAAATACCCGCTTCGGATGTGTTCGGCTGTCCTCGGGATGTACTCGGTTTTCATGTATATCCATATGTCAGTCAGTGATGGCAAAGTGTTCTGTTTGTGTTTTGTTTTCACTTCTGTTGGCACAGTGTTTTCCTTCATCGTTTTCTAAGGGGAGATATTGTATCGGCTTTCATAATAATCTGTAGTTATCAGCCGTTATTGACACTAGCAGGGCTCCGCGGTTTCACCCGCATACATGTCGGTCCCGTGGGAATATCGCTATAAAAAAATCCTGTGTCCTTTCCCGGGACTCAGACTATCTCTATGCAACATTTCATCTAAATCGGTTCAGCGGTTTAAGCATGAAGAGGTACACAGACAGACACACTTTCGCATTTATAATATTAGTATGGATTAAAGTGTCAAAAAACGCCCTGTTCCTATTTGGACAGCCGTTATTATGACGGTTCGCCGCTTTCTAAGAAAACAAAAGCTTAAGCGGTATTAATCACTTTGCATCACGAGGGGACGGCGGTATTAATCACTTTGTATCACGAGGGGACGGCCATTTTGCTATCCACTGAAGGGTCCGTCGAGTATCAAAAGATCCTGATTTTGCTAACGAAATCGGACATCAAGAAGTCTGATATAAAAAGGTTCGAAATCAAAACTTTATTCAGCACCATTTAGTTACAACCCATTGAACCTAAATCGGTTTTATACAATACCTAAGTTGGCAGTACCTATTTAATTTAAAAGGTATCCATTATGCACACAATTTACCTTTTTATCCAATACTCACACGAAATAAACGATAGTTAGGTACTCAGTTACATAGTTGAAATGACTCCATTTTAGCGTATGTAAATGATAAATAGTTTACTTAGTATTTCATTAAAAATAACGCAGTTTATTTAACGCTTTCATTAAAATAACGATACCGTTATAGTACGTTGCGGCTTAAAAGAAGATGTAGTGACAAAAATTTAAAAGAGTATAATAAGACTAGCTTCCGCCCGCGGCTTCGCCCGCAAGGTATGTCAATAAAATCTATCCTATGTCCTTTCCCGGGATGCAATCTATCTCTCTGCCAAATTTTATTGAAATCCGTTCAGTGGTTTAGGCGTGAAAAGGTAACATACAGACAGACAAAGTTACTTTCGAATTTATAATATTAGTATGGATGGTTTGGTTATGTTGAGAGGATGATTATAAGGCGACTAACATAAGGACAAGGCAGATGTGAGTGGAAACTCCGTCAGGGGACACCCTAGAAGGACGTAATTACAGTGTCCTTATTTATGTTTAGTCTGTGTGGTGCCGGACTTAAAGAATAGCACCACCCCATACTTCCCGTGGGTGGCTAAGGATCGTACCGGAGAATGGGCAGCAACGTTCTCTATGCATTCCACTACCATACTATACTGCGATCGCCAACCCGCCTGCCAAGCGTGGCGATTATAGCAAAACTTCCCCAACTTGGGGGAGGCCTATGTCCAGCAGTGGACGTCTTTCGGCTGAAATGATGATGATGATGATGATATAGGTTAAGTTCTTCAGAATAGTCAGGTGCTTAGTACTCGCAACCGGCGTGCGAGTAATTCTGCTTTATTACTGAAGAGTGACAGATAAAATTGATTATTGCAAATCATTTCACGCGGTTGATTTGGACATATTTCATAGCCCAAATGACCTGTCTATCGGGTTTTCTGCAACACGTATAAAATTGGACATAATGGCTATAAAAATGATGAGACAGGATTTTCATGATGAACTAAAAATATTAAATAAACCAGTTGCTATTTTTGTCACACTTGTAGTGTTGAGCTAGCGTTTTCTAAGACTGCAGCGGCCGCCACATTGCGTCCGCAATTTATTGTCCGATGACGTCACTGAAACGTTATTTGTGTTTCCCTCGAGAGCGTTTTTTGGCACCGGTTGTGTTGGCAATGTTGGTCACCTCGGTGACCAACATTTCCATGAGTGGAGTCACTGTGGCCGTTATGTCACGCTCACTGATATTCAAAAAACCCTTAGCTTAAATAGTATCTCAAACTTAATTTTTTATAACTAGGCTTGTGGCTAAGTAATAATAGCCGCATGGGTCGATTGATCAGGTTAAGCTACGCTTGCCGCGGTTGGTCCGTGATGGGTGACCATCTTTACATATCAAGACCTCTCCGTGCCTTGCAAAGCATGTTAAGCCGTTGGTCCCAGTTGTCCTTCGTGGATCTTTAACACTCGTTACGGGCCGTCAGAAGCCGGAAAATCTGACAACCAGTCTTACCAAGGAGTATCGTATTACCTAGTAATTGGGTCGTGGAGGTCAGATAGGCCGTTGCTCCATGTAAAATACTGGTATTCAGCTGCATCCGGTTAGACTGGAAGCCGACCCCAACATAATTGGGAAAAGGCTAGGCAGATGATGATGATACGATGTTATGAAAAACCGCCGTTTCCGCCGAACAAAAAAAATTTCTTTTTTTACCTATCTAAGATTCTATGCTGATCGATGTGAAATAATAAGTTTGTCACTAAGGGAATGTTTAGTTAGAGCGAACCTATTCATAACTCTGTTTGCTCGTTCAGAGTTCGCACCCTTTTATTAAACCTAATATTTGACCACGCTTTATTTAACTTTACCAGCAACCATAACTGTAGGTGTTGGAAACCAAATGCGAAAATGTGGCAAGTGAAAAGTGGTTAATTAGGTGCAAAAATCAACAGTCGCCTTTATGCCGCGGTCCTGTAATAAAGTTATGACTTTAGAAGGTCCACTGCACACAGCAAGTCAGATTTGCCATCACTGTCCAAATCAGATTGATCTTTATTCTCATTGTTGTAAGGTTGCTGTTGAGTTGCTGCCACTGACGAGACTGTTAAATTTAGTGACTGTGATCTATATTCTCGTTACAATAAGACTGCTGACAAACCTCTGGTGAAGTCTGGCTTAACCCGACTAAATTGCTAGAGACCTGTTAGTAGCGCTTTATTCGAGATAAGCCAGACTGGATACTGTTCCTTTATTTGTCATTTATATGTCATTGAAAACAAAAGACGATTCACAACTATTTCAGATTACTTGATACTGAGTTGTCAGGGTGGTTTGTCTGTGTGGTGCCGGACTTAAAGAATAGCACCACCCCTTACTTCCCGTGGGTGTCGTAAAAGGCGACTAAGGGTCTTACTGGAGAATGGGCAGCAGCGTTCTCTATGCATTCCACCATCATACCATACTGCGATCGCCAACCCGCCTGCCAAGCGTGGCGATTATGGCAAACCCCCCCCCCCCCCAAAATTGGGGAGGCCTATGTCCAGCAGTGGACGTCTATCGGCTGAAATGATGAGTTGTCAGGGTGGTTATACATAAGTACTTCGACAGTTGGGCACGAAGAAATTATAGATAACCTTCTGCATCATTCTGTGCCACAACTCCCCGCGATGGGATTTAAATTTCATGCAACTCGGCGTGTCAGTGTTGACGTATGAAAACTTGTCTAACCCATATTAAAAGCGATTAAATTTAGCTTTTTTCCGTACTATTTTTGGCTGTTTGTTTAGGGTACGTACTCTGTGTTTAGGTCAACGTTGTATGCTAGTTGTGTTATGGACTTAGGATTATGTTTTCACGATTTGTTTTGTTGAAACATCTACATAACGTTTTGGAATAATATATTGGGGAAATTCCTCTGACAAAGACACTGCGTTTAAGGCCCAAAAAAGATGTGTGCGTGCTGTGTTTAAACAGTAGCAGCCCGAAGCCTCACTTTGTGTAAATTACTACCACTTCTCTCAAAACGCTGCAGGAAAACATCGTGAGGAAACCGGCATGTCTTAGAACCAAAAATTCAAAGACAATGTCACATCCACTAACCCGCACTGGGCCCGCGTTAAAACATTATAAGGCTGATTTATGATGATTTTGTAGAGTACGTCTTGCTTGTGCAGAACGCAATTCTGCACAAGCAAGATTTTTCTTTCTTTCATTCTTTCTATATTTTATCATCCTGGGTAAAACTCCTCTCTCTTTTCCAAGCACCCACCACAAAATCTAAACTTTAAAATAAAATATCACTTCTAGCATAACTTAAAGCTATCCTAAATGTAAAACTAAGCCCGTTTTAGAAATACGGCTTGCCAGAGACCATATTTTAGACAAAAGCTGTATAAACGACATCATAAAGTAGGTGCCGTGTCGATAATGTTATAGCAAATTGAAAATTTTATAGAATAACAGTTTAAACTTCTTGTGGGGCTAACTTCGCGTATATAGTTTAACATGCTGTGAATATGTGCTTAGTTGTGTATTTATTTTTAGAAGAAGCTTGGATCGCTCTTGGGAAGTTGGCTTACTGGTTCCTTTCCTCTCGTATCGGTTAAAAGAATGTAAGAGTAACTCATGCAGGAAAATATTAGCTGTAGTATTGGCACATTGCTCGCAGAACAGATGGCCGATGGGGCCGACAGTTTCTAGAGTGGCGACCGCGTACCGGCAGACGTAGCGTAGGAAGGCCTTCCACAAGGTTAACCGACGACCTTGTGAAGGCCGCAGGAACCCGTTGGATGCGAGAAGCACAGAATCGGTCGAAGTGGAGGTGCCTGGGGGAGGCATATGTCCAGCAGTGGACGTCTTTCGGCTGAAATGATGATGATGAGCTGGAGTATTTAAAAACGATCAAAATCTAGTCGCTATTTCTGTCATCTTAACGATAATCAATGCCAAAAATTAAAGGAAATTAGAGGAAATGTTGTCAGATTATGACTGAAATTAGAATGCCTATAATGTTTCCACTGCTGATACACAGGCCTCCTCTCTCTGAGAGGGACTGGGCTATAATCCACCACGCGGGCCCAGTGCGGGTTGGTAGATGTCACATGTCTTCGAATTTTTTGGTTCTAGGACATGCCGGTTTCCTCACGATGTTTTCCTTCACCGTTTTGAGAGCAGCGGTGATGAATATTTATTTACACAAAGTAAAGCGCCCGCCGGAGTTTCGCTGCGTGATCGAATCAGGAATGAGGAGATCCGCAGGAGAACCAAGGTAATCGACATAGCCCGAAGAATTGCCAAACTTAAGTGGCAGTGGGCAGGGCACATTGCTCGCAGAACAGATGGCCGATGGGGCCGAAAGGTTCTGGAGTGGCGGCCGCGTACCGGAAGACGTAGCGTTGAAAGGCCTCCCACGAGGTGATCCGACGACATTGTGAAGGCCGCAGGAACCCGTTGGATGCGAGAAGCACAGAATCGGTCGAAGTGGAGGTGCTTGGGGGAGGCCTATGTCCAGCAGCGACCTATGTAATTTCTTGTTCCCTAGACGCACCCCGTCGCATAGCTCCGCTCTATTATCTCGTTTTCGCTTGGCGTCTTTCTCACTTTTTGCTCACCTACTAAGAGTCCTAGCGTAATGTAAATAGCCTATAGCCTTCTTCAAGGATTGGTCTATCAAATGCAAAAATGATTTTTCAAATCCGACTGGTAGTTCCAGAGATTAGCGCGTTGAAACAGACGAACAAACTCTTCAGCTTTATTATTTGTGTAGATTTGAAGTTATGCCAAAATTCAACACTGTTCTAGAAGAATAGAACAAGAATTTGCTAGTTCCAAGTTGGTCTGTGTGGTGCCGGACTTAAAGAATAGCACCACCCCATACTTCCCGTGGGTATCGTAAAAGGCGACTAAGGGTCGTACCAGAGAATAGGCAGCAGCGTTCTCTATGCATTCCACCACCATACTATACTGCGATCGCCAACCCGCCTGCCAAGCGTGGCGATTATGGCAAACCCCCCCCCCCAACTTGGGGGAGGCCTATGTCTAGCAGTGGACGTCTTTCGGCTGAAATGATGATGATGATGAAGTTGGTAAGTACAGTATTAATTTAATTAATCCAAGGCAACTGACTACACCACAAAAATCATAAATTAAACAAATTAACATCTGTTCAAAGTTTAACGCCGAAATTAATGTTACTATTTCAAATAAACCAGAGAATTATGTCAGTGAATACCTCAATTCTCAGACGAAATTAATTACTAATAAAATTAACAGCACTGTCGAGTTAATAAATCGACGTTCAGACTTAGGTAAGTAATGCTTTATGAGGTATTTCAAGTAATTTGTTGCGGGTATTGAGGACACCGCTTTTTATTGCTTTCTCCGTCTGTTTTGAAAGTTTTTTGAGGTTGGTTTGTTTTTTAGTAGCTTTGATGTTTGTGGCCTTGGGTTCGTTTTAATAAACGGCTTAAAAATAGCTTGACAACTCAATATAATAACTAAAAAAATCTGGCCAAGTGCGAGTCGGACTTGCACACGAAGGGTTCCGTACCACAAGGCAAAAACGCCGAAAAAAACACAATTGTTGTATGGGAGCCCCCTTAAATATTTATTTTATTCTGTTTTTAGTATTTGTTGTCATAGCGGCAACAGAAATACATCATTTGTGAAAATTTCAACTGTCTAGAAGATACTGCCTGGTGACAGACGGACTGACGAACAGTGGAGTCTCAGTAATAATAGTGTCCAGTTTTTACCCTTTGGGTACAGAACCCTAAAAATATGAAAAAGAGAAAAACACGATTACAATTTCATAAAACTAATGCGGGCTTTACACAGGTAATTATAGCAACAGTCTACAATACGTATTACTGATCCTAATGATTATAATTCTGTAAATAAGTACATAATTGTTACGGTCGCGAATCATATTTTTTTTAATCAACGTAAAACTCACACAGCACACGACACAGTTGGCGCAGTGGTTAAGCGATTGACTGCTGCGCTGCGTGTCGCGGGTTCGATTCCTGCACGGAACAAATATTTGTATAACCTACATGTAGTTGTTCCGGGTCTGGCTGTTTGTGTATGTGTGTTTAAATGTTTGTAAACGCACCCACAATATAGGAGAAATTCCTAGAGTGGGGCAACGTTTTTTAAAAAAAAAAAAAAAAAAAAACTTAGTACTGACCAGCAAATTGCAAAAAACGTAAGAAAGTCTAAAATCGGCGGGCTACCTTAGCGCTTCCCCCTTAAAATAATTAGATACGTTGACACTTATTGTTGTCATAGACTTTTACGTTACATTCACTCCGACCAATGGCGGTGGTTTTCAAATATTTGAATTTCCCAGTTTTATAGCAATTTCAAAAATTTATTTTTATCTCAAAAATAAATTACCATCAAAAATATTGATGAAGGCATAATTCTGAAACAAAACAGTTTATAAAAAATATACATGTGACCCTTATTCTAATTTCATGAACATTTTCGCATATAAATAATAAAATAAGTTAGGGCATTTTATATTTTTTTCATAATACCTAATCCTGGTTTTTAGACCGGCGCGTCACGTTTCGCAGCCTATTCTAGGCTTAGCTTAGCTCGATCATGATTCACAAACCGTGTGCCACTGGCTTATTTGCTAAAGGTTTTGAACGTTTCTTTTTATAAAAAATATATATAATCCATACTAATAATATAAATTCAAAAGTGAATGTCTGTCTGCCTGTATGTTAACTTTTCACGCCTAAACCACTGAACGGATTTCGATAAAATTTGGCAGAGAGATAAATTGCATCCCAAGGAAGGACTTGTGATAGTTTTTATCCCGATATTCCCACGGGATCGACACTTATGCGGGTGAAACCACGGGGCCCAGCATAAAACCAGTATTACTGACTGCCTCATTCGTCTAGTTGTCGCAAGCACGACCTCTGAACGTGTAGTCCTAGGTTTGAACCCAAGGTCGCACAAAGTGTTATCGGTTTTTTCTGTTAGGAATTTCTCAGTTAGACTAGAGTTCCAAACATCCAATTTTGGTGCAAAATACAAAAAAACCAGCCAAGGCAAGTCGGATACGAAGGTTTCCGTACCACAAGGCAAAAAAACACCGAAAAGACGCTTTTTGCTTTTCCCTTTAATTTTTTTTAATTTATTTTATTTTTATTATTTGTTGTTATAGCGGCAATAGAAATACAGACTGTAAAAATGTCAACTCTATCTATTACGGTTCATGAGATACAGTCCGCTGACAGTCAGACGGGTGGACAGCGGATAAGGTTCCGTTGGCACTCTTTGGGTACAGAACCTTTCTACCTACCTCCTCTCCTCTATTAAAAGGCGTGAATATACCCTGCTAGTTTCGTTCATCTCATCTGCATGCGGTGTCTTGATTACCGCGAACTTGATAGGATTACTTGTAATTAAACGTAATTAAGTTCAGTTCATTGTGGCTGCTACACTACTTGTTACGAGTTCGGATAATACTATCATTGTAGTATGTTTGTGGAGCGTAAATAATTTGGAGGTTACAGAACCAGCCTGTAATTGAACCACTGAGCAATGCGGTGGAAATGCCTGCTTTTCATTACGACTTTGCGTTAAACTTCATACCGAGATCGTATCAGCAACAAAAGTCAATTATCATTTAAGTTAATAAATCTTAAGACGTGGACGGGACCTGCGAAAAATTTGAAAAATAGGTAGGTATTTGAAGAATCTATTGCCGTCGCCTTATCTCAAGTCTGCCCCCGTAGAGTGTGATAAGGACAACTGCAGCTCAGACCGAAATTATCACAAAAATTTTGACGAGATCAACGTTTCGTATTCCCCTGTTTTCTCATCGAAAACTGAGCGGATTCAATTATTTTTTACATTAACATTTTAAGAAAGAGTATGTTTAGGTTCCTATCATTTTTTTTATGTTAAAAACTTTTCTAATATATCTGGTATCTAGTCCTCTAATCACGGCGGTAAGAATAGGGCATTTTTTGTAATTTTTAGAGGGTCATATTTTCTTTACTAAGTAGTTGCTGAAAAAAAGAAAATGACAGGGACGTGTTTACAGCAGACCTTGATATTATGAAAAAAATTTTTGTTCTAAAGGCATTATTCAGGAAGAAAAAACCGGCCAAGTGCGTGTCGGGCCACGCACAGTGTAGGGTTCCGTAGTAGCCCGTTATCACAATGTAGTACGATTCTGTTGTTCTTTATTCTGAATAAGTAAAAAAAAAAAACATATTTAGCTTATCAATGCAAGTCTTTACCCGTTATAAACAAGCAACTACTTCATCTTAGTCACTTTAAAGGATTAATGTTAAGGATTTTGCATTTGGCACAAAATTATCCAACACCCAAGTTCAACGACTATTACTGCTAAACTTATAAAGTGATCTTAACCGCTTTACTTTTCCTTTAAAGTTCATGAAATGCACTAGCATTGTGAATTTTTCCAGATTTTTCAAGCCCGCAGTTTAGGTTTTAGAGGGGGGAGACGCCCTACTGGAACAAAAATTTGCACTTTAAAGTTTAATATTTCGTAAATGGAGCATTAAATCGAAAAATAATTTTATCAACCCCCAAGTCATTTTAGAAGACCTATTCAACGATAGCCCACACGATGGGGTAGACGACGAAAAAATATTCATCCCCACTTCACATGTAGGGGAGCTACCTTAAAAAAAATATTTTCCAAAATTTTATTTTACCACTTTGTCGGCGTAATTGATATACATACTCCTACAAAATAACAGCTTTCTAGTACTAACGGTCTCTTAGAAAAACCTCGGACAGACAGACAGACGGACATGACGAAACTATAAGGGTTCCTTGTAGGAACTACGGAACCCTAAAAAGGGGAATACCACGCCCTGTTTCCTCTTAATGATTAAATATTTAACACAATTGTTGCGCCACTTCTTCTTCCCATCTAAAGTACCAGGAAGTGGTAAAGACGGAAGTTTTTAGGGACTATCTTAAATATGTAATTTTGACGTTCAAAAAGTGCTGATTCTCCGCTGAATAAATTCTTTTAATTTTTTTATCTTTAGTCGCTAAATTCTCCCGTAGCTAAATAATAACAGCCGCACAGGTCGATCGATCAGGTTAAACTACGCTTGCCACGGTCGGTCTGTGGATGGGTGACCATGTTTACATACCGAGACCCCTCCGTGCCTCGGAAAGCACTTTATGCCGTTGGTCCCGGCTGTCATTCGTGGATCTTTAACAGTCGTTACGGGTAGTCAGAAGCCCGAAACTCTGACAACCAGTCTTACCAAAAGGGGTATCGTATTACCCAGTAACTGGGTTGTGCAGGTCAGATAGGCAGTCGCTCCATGTAAAATACTGGTATTCAGCTGCATTCGGTTAGACTGGAAGCCGACCCCAACATGGTTGGGAAAAGGTTAGGCAGATGATGATGAGTCGCTAAATTCGACATGTGACATCCACCAAACCGCATTGGGCTCACGTGGTGGATTACGGCCCACTCCCTCTCAATGAGAGGGGAAGCCCAGCAGTGGGAACATTATATTTATAGGCTGATTATACTATGCTTATGCCATGCAGCGTTATGCATATATGTACGACCACCAATACCATTTACTGGTACCTGAACACTATCCAAATCGATTGAACCATCTCACCAAATTGATTCGACCTATCGAGAACAGCTGTTAATTGGATTATACAGACCCTTTGTTGGTTTACTCGTTACTCCCCTGTAATTTAGTTAGTGCGGTGTGGTGTCGGAGTTTAATGCATTCGAGCATTGAACGGGTCTTGAGGAATGTGTGCGAAGATCGAACGATGGAACGGTGTACGGGAATTCGAAGACCTGAGCCTAGATCGAATGACGTGTAACTGTATAGGAGCTTAGAGAGGGTAGTGTTTATTTGTCGGATGATATCAAATTTAGGCCTTGCCTGTTGAAGTGTTGAAGATTGAATGTTCAGGATGTATATTTTACTATTTAAGATGAATTTATGTTTGCATAGGCATCGAGGTATTGAAGTTCTTATGTTTAATTTAGGTATGTGGTGATGGGTTTAAGGACTGTTTTCATTGAGTCACTTAGGTACTCTCACTGGTTCCTGTTATCCTGCATCATCCTACTGCTGAGCGAAGGGGGTCTCCCTACGATTTCCAGCTTGCTCGAACCAGGACTAAAGTGGACCACTGATCATTTGTTCATCCAGCTCATCCTGCCATCTTCTACGAGGTCTGTCGCGACGCCTTCTAGCTGTGTCAGGGCTCCACGTAGTGGTTATTTCAGCCCAGTCCCACTTCAGTATAGCGGCTTTTTGAACAACGTTAAAAATATGTGTTTTGGACCGCATTGTGGTGATGTAGGCATGGTCATCTTAAATCACGTTAACGTCTTATTGCTGATTTTACGCTGTATGAACACTACAATTTATGATGTTATCATAATCACCACGCTTGGCACGGACTCTGGTGATAGCTATTAGTTGATAAAAACATATTTTAACCATAAAATAAGACAAAACCAGTCCAAATACAGTTTTACAAAACCATTATCTTACGACAAAAGGAAAGCTTAAAATCCACCATTTTGCCGCGAAACCAACAATTTGCAGTCGTAAGCATTTACCCGAAAATGTTCGCTCGCAACGGATTTGCGCGGAAAAAAATACGAAATTTTCGCCCATCCGCGACGTAAAACCGCACAATTTGGAAGCTGTGCATTGGTTTAAAAAATACAAAGCTTAATTAAACGCTTTGGACTGAATTTGGAGCGATTGAATGGAGTCATTATTTTTAAAGAAAAATGAACAATCGTTTGGATTTTTTTAGGGAAATAGATAGAAAAATTGGATCTGGAATACCTAATTCAAAATATTATCTTATTATTGCCTATTTCTTTAGGGGAGAGTAGCCCAAAACGGGTAAGCTAAGGTTGATGATAAATAAAAACAATTTATGGATACAAATTGAACATTTATTTGTACATTTTGAAATGTTTAGTTATCAAGGGCTATAAAATAAATGACATATTTAGTAGTTTTGTACATTAAGAATAAAAAAATAACAAAAATCTTTACCATTCGAATTACCTGTTTTGCCCGTGGGGGGGGCCTAAAGCAGGTAGGGCTTTTGGGCAAAGCGGGTAGGGACTGAATTACATTAGGTCAACGTCAATCAATGACTAGAACTGTTTCATAACAATAATAACTCAGATGGAGCTCCACCAGGATCATCAGCTACTTGCAGTGATAATGGTTGGATCAATGGACCAGTATTCTTGGAATGGCACTTTGTAGACAACGTAATGAGTTGGCAACATAAACAGATAATCCATATGAAATAGATATTCAACTAGCTCTAATTCTTGAGCTGCTGTAAAAACTGTTGTGAATCTTCCTAGATTTTTTTTTGACATCCTTTCTTTACAAGTATCTGTAAAGTCGAAAAGTTGATGCCATATTTTTTTGCTGCACCATTGACGGAAGTTTTGAGAGCTTCTTCTATCGCAAGCTTCATAACTCCCTCATCCCGATGAATTTGAAGTCTTTCTTTTGTATTTATTAACCATCTGCAAAAATAAAAGAACTAATAAGCAGTCAATGAAATTATACAAGGCAAATCGGGTATGGGCAAAACGGGCACCCGCTTTACCCCTACCCTTTTTGCCCACAAGCATGTATTTTTTTCAATCGACTCATATCCTTAAAACCCAAATAATAAACGCCAACCTATTACACAAATAAAACGTCTATTTATTACAAAATAATAACACAAAACTAGTAAGACCATATTGTAAACCATTTTCGAGTATTCGAAAGTAATGTAACTCATTTTTTTTTAGTGGAAACAGCAAAAAACTTCTTTCTTATCTTACCGTGAACTCGTGTCCGTCAGAGAAACTCGCCGACTCCCTGTGATTGGCGAGCGGCAGGCGCCGCGCACTGCACGCACACATTCTTATTAGCAATAACTGTGTGCAATTCAAAAAGCATACCCGTTTTAGGCGGGCTACCCGTTTTAGGCTTACCTCCCCTACTTTCCCGCTACAGAGAAGGAACGACCGTCACTTTTGTTCAATGCGTATTGGCAGTAACAAACTAAGTATTTAATCTGCTAAAGTTAACTTAATATGGTTCCTTCAAAATATTTTCTTAGTACAGAAAAAATATTTTAATGTATCCAGCATCGCCTACAACGTGGCAGTACTGCCAGCCTTTTGAACACTTTTCCTGTTGACAGCGATGCGGATACCTTATGATTCTTTCTTCCTTTTTCTTATTTTATATACCTACATATTATTATACGTATTATAGTAAGTACATATATTTTTTTTGTTTATTTTAATAAATACATAATTATTAATTATATTTTTATATATTAGAATAAAAAAATATAAAACATTTAAAAATATAAAAAATGGTAGTAGCCCTCAGGTATCGGGAACAGGGTCCAAGCTACCGGCGATCAGGGCTCCAGAGAGAGGAACCTTCTAACAATGCGGGCCGTGTCCAGAAGTACCGCTTTCTGAATCAAGCCCTTGATCCAGCTGCCCAACGAGAGCCTCCTCAGGTGTTAAATTTGTGTTTTATTTTTAAGTACATATCATAATTTTTTTTAAGTCTGTTAGCAATTATGTAAATATTATCATTTTCGAAAATAAAGGGCCTCTTAATCTGATATTGAAAACCCTTGCCTATCTTTTAATTTCACTCACAAAAGGCTTGGAAAATGGATTTGTCACAACTTACTTTTGTTTTTATGTGCATTTGTTTCTGTGATAAATAACCTGCTTTTCTTTTGTTTCTTCTAAACAAATAAATAAAATTGAAGTGTCTATTTGTAATATCAAAATAACATGAAAATAACTTATTAAAATAACTTTGTGTATATCTGTCTGTGTGTTTTCCCCGGCTGACCTTCAAAACGGTGGTCAACACTGTTTTGAAGTTTCACTGCCAGATAGCTGATGTTATATATAACTTAAGTTACTTTTATTTTTTTAAGAATTAGGGTTCCGCGCAGAACCATTAAAACCCATGAAATCCAATATATAATTATACCTTTTCACGCCTAAACCACTGTACGGATTTCGATGAAAAATTGGCAAGGAGACAGATGGCATCTTGGCGAAAGCTATCAACTAATAATAGGTTTCTTTTTGTCCCAATAGCACGTTTTCTTGAGGTTATTTCCAACATCAGCGCGGCTAGAAGCTAGTTCTAAAATAAAAATACACACATCGTATTACAAATAATATAATACTAAACAACAGCAATCAACTCTAATATTAATTACAATAGAAACACGATATTCATCGCAATAGAATGAATTTTTATTAATTAAATTTTTGATTCGCTACCGAAGACAATATGGATATAATTCAGTTGGGATGTATTAAAAATTTGTTGAATTTTAATAATTAAAACAATATCATTCTCAATTTTCAATAGTTTGAAAAGGATTATAACTTAAGTTTTTAACCATATTTCAGTAACTACTTAAATTAATCTTTTAACTCACTGATAAAGTTTTCAATTTATGAAAGCTATGTTAATTTTTTTAATTTGGGTTGACCTACCCATGATGAAGCCGATTTTAGTAAGGGTTCTGAGGTTTAACATAAAATTTTTAAAGTAAAATTGCAGCAGTTGAAATCTTTTCAAGGGTAATTGGCATAATAGAATCAGTAAGTCAGTATTGTTTATAATTTAATTAAAAGATTTAAAACAAAAGTTTACCATAAACTTCTTGCCAGTCTGTTAAGCCCCTTTTAATGAACGACTTTAATAATTAATTTATTCTAACCAAGGAAATGGTTGATGAAATACATAGAATTTGAGTGAACTTTGTATTAGAAATTAATGTTTACGAAAGTGTTGGTAACATTCATAATCTTAATTAGGGTTATCAGCCTATAACGTTCCCACTGCTGGGATATAGGCCTCCTCTCTGTGAGAGGGAGTGGGCTGTAATCCACCACTCGGGCCCAGTATGGCTTCATAGATGTCACATGTCTTCGAATTTGTGCTTCTTAGGCCTCATTTACGGAGACGCGGGGCGTCACGCGTCGCGTGCGGCGTGGCGACACGCGGCGCGTCATACGATTTTTCTGTGTACGGAGCAGCGGCGCGTCAAGCGGCACTTATCATCGCACGCGTAAATACAAACGTATGGCAATATAAGACGTTGTTCATAGAGACGCGTGGCGGTGCACGCCGCTGCGCCCGCGGCGAATCCTCAAGCGTGTAGCAAAGCACGCGGCGGGCAACGCTGCGGCGCACGCGGGATACTCAATCAAACCGACCAGTTTTAGGTTAGCGGAAGATGGGAGCGCACGTGTCGATCATATCGTACTCCATTGTGACGGTGACTACGTCTGCGTTCTGCAATTTCCAAATATGACTGGCAGAAGTTTCCGCCGCGGGCATCGCTTCATCGAAAATTGCCGCTGCTTGCGCCGCCGCGATAAACGCCGCGTGAGACGCGGCGGTGCCAGCCTCGGGCTCGGCCGCAAAAAACGCTCCATTTCAAGCAAACGCGTCTAAAATCGCTTCTCAGTAAACGCACTCATACAACGCCATATGTTTGAATTCAGTGCGGGCCGCGCCGCACAACGCGACGCGCGACGCCCCCGCCTCTCCGTAAATGAGGCCTAAGACATGCCGGTTTCCTCATGATCTTTTTCTTTACTTTTTTGAGAGCAGTGGTGATGAAATAATTTATGCAAAGTAAAGCGCCTGTCTGGGTTCGAACCTACGATCTACCCACCACTGGGCCACCAGTGCTATTTGGTAAAGTTAAGATATTGTTAAGGTTAATAAATAATTTTCATTTCCATATTATTTTCTTCGACAGTACCCCTAATGCGATGGTTGTTTCATCTATAAACCAACGAAATAAGACACGCTTACCAAAAGATATCTTTTATTATAAAGATAAGTTAACAACATAGTTTTAACAGCTTTTTGAGTTTATCTTGGATATCACTGACCGGTAAACGAAAACATCGTGAGGAATCCTGGACTTTATAGGTGATGTTATAGGTCTGTAAGTGTGTCGCTATCCCGTCTTGAGCAAGCATGGTGATCAATGCTCGTGCCTTCTCTGCAGGAGGCAAGGCTTTTGCCCAGCAGTGGGACCATAAGTGCTTGGCCAGACTGCAACCGGAGGCGCGGAGCGTCGCGGGGCGGGCGCGGCGAGGCTTACTAAAACATAAGAACTTCATTTGAGCGTCCATAGCACGCGGGCGCGGTGAGCGGCGCGGGCTGCTTGGCACGGGGAGCACGCGGGCAACTCATGCCTTAGATCGTTTATACAAGTGGCCACATTAAGCGCCCGGGCGGCCCGCCGGGGTTTTCAAACTAGTTCGAGCATTTTTCTAGTAAAAATAAGTCTTCTCCATCCATGTTATATTTTGGCAAACACTGGACACGACAACATTCAGAACAAAGCTGCGCTCAACTGCGGACAGGCAGATCGAGCACGTTCACGCACCCGCGCCGCTCCCCGCTCCGCGCTGCCAGTCTGACCCAGCACTCACAGGCTGGTAACATACACCGCGATGCAAAGACGAATCATACTTGTTGGAACAACTTAGTTAAATTGTTGCTAAGTAATTAAAGTCGCACGTCGATTGATCAGGTTAAGCTACGCTTGACGCGGTTGCTCCGTGGATGGGTGACCATGTTTACATACCAAGACCCCTCCGTGCCTCGGGAAGCACGTTGAGCCGTCGGTCCCGGCTGCCATTCGTGGACATGTGACAGTCGTTAAGAGTCGTCAGAAAAACCGAAACTCTGACAACTAGTCTTGCTAAGGGGTAGATAGACAGCCGCTCCGTGTAAATTCTGGTATTCAGCTTCATCTGGTTAGACATGAAGCTGACCCCAACATAGTTGGTGAAAGGCTAGGCAGGTGATGATGGAACAACTTAGTTAAAAATTGTTCCAACAAATATTGAAAAATCACATTACGGTTCCTTTCATCGAAATACGCTCAGCCGTTAAGGTTTAAAAGGGACTGACAGACACTTTCGTATTTATAATATAAGTTTGGATTATATAGTCAGTTTTTCGACCACAATATAACTCGCGAACATCAGTAATATTTCTAGCAAGAAACATCAAACAGAATTCATACAAACTTCAAATATTTACCAAGAAATCTAGAATTTTCTTTATCAGAATAAATTACTCCTGTAATACATCAACGTTTTCCTTCTAAGATAACAGTTTCCAATCTTACTAATCAGATAAACGACTGAAAGTGGGTAAATCCTAATACATTTTGGCCCATTGTACCGATGAAGCATTGACACAAAATACAGATAGTACAGAAGTCAATCTACATACAAAGTGCGCTCGAGCAACGCACACATAGACACCGCCCACGGACACGTTATCTCGGACGGGTTGGGAGTAGTGCGAACGCGGGTGCCATCCGCTTGAGACACGCGTCTGTGAAGTGCAAAAATGCAGCAACAAAAAATGGCTATCTAAGCTCAATTTATATATTAGTTTCTTATTTTGAATCAGTATAAACAAAGTAACTTTTTTGTAAGGTAAATTCACGCCACTAGCTATTACGTAAGTTGAAAACATGATTTTTTGTTTGTGTAGATATTGTGTTGTTTTTAGTGTCATTTGTTAGGTTTAGGTCTAAAACGGATAAGGCAACATACATTGTGTAAATAAGTTAATCCGTTTTGAAGTTATTAGGGATTTTCGATAGTGAAAATTGACAAATGTAAAATCTTATATGTTTTTGTTCTGTAAACTTTTTGTATTGTAATATTATGTTAATTGTTTTGTTTGAATATTGTAGAATAAGCTCAACAATAAATCAAACAACTAGATACGAGTGCCACTACCACGATAGTTTTTTGTGCACAACCCAAAGTTGACGACCCTAGCGCGACCGCCGAGCGTAGGTATGAAAAGTGAAGTGCATACATGTGATTGCCTTCTGTACTATCTGTATTTTGTGGCATTGATCTCGTGTCCTACAACTCAATTCCGCGTTTTAATCAAGACTGGGGAGGTCGGGCAAAAATGGCTACGTCTCGTTAACCCGCCCTTATGGCGGTATTCCGATTAGACGGGGTTGTGGTACGTGTGCGTACAGACTAAGGGAGAATGGGGTCAGCGGCGGCCCTAGAATTTTTTTTAGATAGTGCAAAATCTTAAGAGCGTGTATTCAATTCGCGACGAAAACATCGCGTTTTCGAGCTTTTTCCAGGGCAATATCGTAATGATGTGAGCAGATTATTTGAAGAACATTACGGTTTTAGAAAGACTAAGTCTTGATTTAGTGTACTACAGAGTAAACGTGTAATTTTTATGACGGTTTTTGAAAGCTAAGACAATCCCTGCATGTTGTTTTACGAAAATAGACGTCAGAGTTATCTTTCAGGACGAATAGAATTAAAATGTGCCAAAATATTTTATTTTATGCGTTTTTCCAACAGGACATATAGTCTCAAAGTGCAACACAGAGCTAAAATTACGAAAATATTACTTTTAGATATTAAAAAACAATATTTAAAAATTACAAAATCGATTCACTTTAACAATTTTTTTTCACCAGTAGTTGAATAGAAACATAACTAATATATTTATTTTATGAAAAAAAAGGTAATGCTAAATATCCAGAATTTTTTTCAGACCATTATTTAAACTCATTTATTTTAGACGATTATTTAAAAAACACTATAAATCATCGCGCGCAATCCTTTACCGATCAGTGCGTCCCAGCGACAGGACGTATCACTTTCTATTTTAAGTTTTTAGTTTAAGTTACGTCGTGGTAGTAAGTTAGTTTAAAATCAAAATCAAAATGTTTTATTTCACATAAACCTACATGGGCACTTATGAAACGTCAGAAGCTAGGTGCACGGTTCCAATTGGTCGTTTCCTATGGAGAAGAACCGGCAAGAAACTCCATGGTTACTCTTTTTAAAAATAATTGGCTTTTACAATGTTTCCAGATTACAGTAGGTATGGGAAGACAGCGCAGGCCTGTCAACAAGTACCAATTACTTGATAAAATAGAAAATGGTCTACAGATCCAAAGTCTATAAAGCCTACAAAGTCCTCACATTTACAAAATAAGAATCTATCAAAAGGATAGATAATAAAAAAAGAAAAATAATAATAAAAACCTACTAAAACCAAGTGTTATGATTCTCATAAAAACCACTAATAAAGAGGTGAAAAATTTCAAGTGTCTGTATATAATGTCAAGTAATAAAGAAATTATGTATAAAAGTATATAATGTCAAATAATAAAGAAATTATGTCAAAAATATGTAAATAAAAAATATATATAATGAAATAAAAATTAAACATCGTAATTTGAGAGCAGTTAATAGACATTTACATAGTTATGCCGTTAATGAGAAGCCAGGGAAGCCACATGTGCAGAAGGAATTATTGCCAGACTAGCTTGTCTTCAACGTAGTCTTTAATCTTATAATATGCTTTTTTGATAAGGACACGTTTGATGAGGGTTTTGAACTTTCCATCGCTAAGTTCTGTAACCGGCTTTGGCAACTTGTTATAAAAACGGATGCTGTCTACAAGAAATGACTTGCTAGTTTTAGTTAATCTAAATTTAGGTAACACAATTTCATTTTTACTGCGTGTATTTATATTATGGAAATCGCTTCTTATTTTGAAGAGTCCTAAGTTTTTGCGAACATACAAAATACTTTCTAAAATATAAAGAGAAGGCAGAGTTAGTATATCAATTTCTTTGAATTTGTTTCTAAGAGACTCGCGAGGACCCATTTTATAGATTGCGCGGATTGCCCTCTTCTGTAAAATGAAAATTGAATCTACGTCAGCTGCCGATCCCCACAGCAGAACACCATAAGACATAATACTGTGGAAATAAGCAAAGTATACTAACCTAGCTGTGGCTATATCTGTCAACTGCCTTATTTTTCTTACTGCATATGCAGCTGAACTTAATCTACTTGAGAGAGCTCTAATGTGTGCGCCCCATTGTAATTTTGAATCTAAAGTAATTCCTAGAAATACAGTTTCCGTAACAGCATCTAGTCTTTTGCCATCAAGTTCTAAATTCAGACCCACTTGAGGTACATTTGGTAATGAAAACTTTAGACATTTAGTTTTGTTCGCATTAAGTAAAAGATTATTAGCTGCAAACCATTTCGAGAGAACAGCCAGACTATCGTTAATATGTAAGACATCCGTATCTTTTCTATCTATTTTAAAAATAAGGGAAGTGTCATCAGCGAATAAAATGATATCCGACAAGTTAGCCATCATGTAAGGAAGGTCATTAATGTAAACTAGAAATAGGAAAGGGCCAAGAATTGAGCCTTGAGGCACGCCCATCTTAACTAGAGACCCCGAAGACGTCGCCCCGTTAACTTTTACTTTTTGCTGGCGCTTTGACAGATAGGAAAGAACAAGATCAGCAGCTTGTCCACGAATTCCGTAGTGGTATAATTTACAGATCAGTGTATTATGGTCAACGCAGTCAAACGCTTTTGAGAGGTCACAGAAAATGCCAATTGCACCCTGGGACTTCTCCCAGGATTCCAAAATGTGACTGATGAGTTTTACTCCCGCGTCTGTCGTCGACCTACCTTTCGTGAAACCAAACTGGCGGCGACTATGTAAAATCCCATTTGAATTAAAATGTGACAACATCTGGTCCAGCATGATTTTTTCATAGATTTTGCTCAATGCTGGTAGCACAGATATAGGTATATAATTGGAGGGATCAAACTTACTACCCGATTTGAATATCGGTACTACTTTACTATGTTTCATTAAGTCAGGAAACGTACCGCTGCCTAAACATTGATTAAATATGCCTGTTAGGGCAGGGGCAATTGTGTCAATAATATCTCCAAGAACCTTAACAGATATCCCCCATAAGTCTTCAGTGTTTTTTATGTTAAGACTTTTAAATGCTTTTTTAATTGTGTCAACAGAAATGGCCTTGAATTCAAAGCTTGGAATTTCCCTATTAAAATTTTCCTTAAGAAGGGCTTCAGCTAATATAGGTGATGAGGAGAGAGATTTTGTAACCTCTATTGGGATATTGGTAAAGAAATTTTCTAGTGTCTCAGCAACTTTTAACTTATCTGAAATGGTTTCATTATCAATTTTTAGGCACAACTCATTCTGATCTCGCTGTTTTGTGTTTCCAGTTTCTTTGTTTATTACCTGCCACACAGCTTTTATTTTATTATTAGACATACTAATTTTGTTACTAATTAATTTAGATTTAGCCTCAGCGCAGACTCTTTTGAATATTTTAGAATAGTTATAGTTATACATAATTATGAAGGGCTTGATCAGAAGTTAATGATTTCTCGTGATACAGATTATATAAAATATCTCTGCTTTTTCTAATGCCAGCAGTGGCCCATTCACTAAATTTTGGTTTAGTATTTATAGTAACTTTTTTTACAGGACATGCTTTATTGAATTCTTGGCATACTGTAGAAAATAATGTACCATAGTTTATGTTGGGGTCTTGTGAATCAAAACTAGCTGTGGAAAGATTGCTAAGAACATTATTATTAAACATTTTCAATTTATTTTAAGTTAGAGGTCTTAATTGAATGGATTTATCTATGTGTAATCTTTTACCTAAGTCAAATGATACAAGTTGACCCGTATGGTCAGACCTGACGCCAGTAATTAAGGACGAGTCTTTTATTTTACAGTTAGTAAATACATTGTCGATGCATGAAGCTGAAGTTGCTGTTATTCTAGTCGCTTCATTAAATATACATTTTAAATTAAATGATTGAAACAATGATATTAGCTTACATTTTTCTGGTGAATTAACTAATAGATCAATATTTAGGTCACCACAAACAAAAACAAATTTACTATCTTTAAAAAGTTTACTAAGTATTTCTTCCATTATGATCAAAAATGATGACAAATTTGAGGCTGATGGTCTATAAACACATAAGAAAGTATGGCCTTCAACTTCTGCACATGCTACCTCACATAAGCGATCAACAGAGCAAGCAGTGATATCCTTTCTTTCTTTATACCTAAAAGAACTATTACATAATATCAAAGTACCACCCCCTATTGAGGACCTGTTGTGCGCACTGGCAACTGAAAAATTATTGACATTAAACAACATTCTATCCGGTTTTAACCAGGTTTCACAAAAACATAAGATATCCATATGATATTTATCTATTAACATTTCCACGTCTAGGATTTTGCCAGAAAAGCGATTTATATTTTGGTGATATAGTAAAATATTCTTATTATGCTTCTCTTTTGTCGAGTTAAGAGTTAAGTTATGTCGTTCTAGCAAGTAGTTTAGTAGTTTGAGATTTTGTCTTGCGCTAAATCGAATACGCGCTCTTAACATGGCACCCCTCTATGTACCATGTTACTAAGATATATGCATAATTATTTAGTTGCTTGCTTGTTTGTGGACGATCGGATTTATCATCAATGACTGATGCCTGGTGGACAGTCCAACAAGCAGCAGGGCTAGCATGGCCGGAGACATTTTATCCACGGGGAGAGGAGAAAATACTATTCCCCTCTGTCAATTTTGTCCACCCTCCGAGCATGGCGACATGGGTGGATAAACTAGTCACGGTGGCAGTAAGCAGGAGACATTTTTATAGTACAATTAATTATATTTTCTCCAAGAGATATACTTAAACCCACCATCTAAAGACGAGAACAAATTTCTCCCTTTGTTATGTCAAAATATCTGTAATTTTTCTCTTCCATTAGTCGCCATGCTATAGACGGGGGTGAGTATCCACGTCTAATGTCAAAAAGTGATATAATTCTCTTTCCCCCTGTTGCCGTGCTTTGGCAGGTGGATAAAATAATTTTATTCCTTGTCAGTGGAAATAACCGGTGGAGAAAAGTTTTATCCCCAGCCCATGCTAGCCCTGCAGCAGTCATTGAAGATAGTGGCTAGACCGTCGAGGCGCTGAAATCTACCGAAATGCGTCCATCAGTGGTGCTCGCATTTCGGTTGATTTCAGCGCCTCTCCCATGACGGCGCCCGGTGCCGTCGCACCGCTCGCACCGCCCTAGGGCCGCGACTGAATGGGGTTGTCTGATAGTGTTTAAGTTTTGGCAGTAAATCAATTTTTGTGATAGTGTTGGCTACAGACTTATGTAAGAATTAAAGCCTGAATTACATTACGAAATTAATGGCATGAAATGACATAAAGAAAGAACTATATATATAACGAAAAAAATATATATAGGACAAACACAGGAAATACCTACAAAAAGTAAAAAGGCATTTAAATCAAACAAAATAATCAACATCATCATCATCTGCCTAGCCTTTTCCCAGCTAAGTTGGGGTCGGCTTCCAGTGTAACTGGATGCAGCTGAATACCAGTATTTTACATGAAGCGACTGCCTATCTGACCTCCACAACTCAGTTACTGGGTAATACGATACCCCTTGGTAAGAATGTTTGTCAGACTTTCGGGCTCCTGACTAACTTAACGACTGTCAAAGATCCACGAATCGAGGCACGGAATGGTCACGGTATGTAAAGATGGTCACCCATCCACAGATCAACCGCGGCAAGCTTAGCTTAACCTGATCGATCGACCTGTGCGGCTTTTATTATTTAGCCACGGGCCCCTCATTCGGGCCATAATATATGTATAACTAACTGCGCCCCGCGGTTTCATCCGCGTAAATGTCGATCCAGGGTGTCAGCTACCTCCGTACCAAATTTTATCAAAATTGATCCAGCCGTTTCAGCGTGATGAAGTAACAAACATATAAACACACACACACACTCACAAACTTTCGCCTTTATAATATTAGTGTCACATGAAATAAATAAATAATTACTAACAACAAGAACTACACCTACTAAGTACACACACAAGGCACGCCTCCAGACGTTGGTACATTAATCCTTGCGTCTAATAGTTAAGTAAGGCGGGGGACATACTCGCGATTAACTCCTGCGACAGACTAAAGATGACTTAAAGTGGGAAGTAAACTCTGATTAAAGAGATGAGGAGTCACGGTCAAGGTCAATGGGTTAAGTTGGGTAATACTTTGTCTGGGGACAACAAACAGGACATGAAGTTTTTGTTTGAGAACCTGGTTTTCCAAACACAAACCACGCAACATGTCATAGGTAAGTTTAACGTTGTAGCGGTATCTACAACGCCATATGAGAACAACGCGTCATACTGACGTCACGCAAAATCCTGCATCTCGCAAGCAGAGTTTACCGCGCAACTCGCATAGATACAACGGTCCGACATGAATCATCGGGCAGTTGCCCGCCAGACACAAGGTCGGAGGATCCTCCCTTTTCTATAGAGTATGAATGAACTTTGGGGTTCCTCATCTTCATCACCTCTATAATGTAAACAATCATGAATATAAGCTACTAGCGGCATCCCGCGGTTTTACCCGTATAAGTCTCGATCGAGTGGGAATATCGGGATAAAAAGTGTCCTAAGTCACATCTAAATCCGTTCAGCCGTTTAAGCACGAAAGCGTCACAAACAAAATCATAAAAAAAAATACTTTCTTTATCTTTTTTATCTTTTCTCTTTATAATATTAGTTTATTTAGATATCAAAAACTCTGTACCTAATAATTATTATTTACAATCAACTTCAAACAATTTTGATTCTACTAGAATATTTTTATATTGAGTAATGTTTGGAAATAACTTTTGAATATGCATTTGAGTAAAACGGGCAAACTCTATGAATAGGTAAACTGCGTTCGCGTTCGCGTTGTGCCGTTGGAAAAACAATTTTAAGACCCACTCATAAAGTTCAATTTATGCTACAACTTTAGACATTTTTATGATATTTTCGTTTATAGTAGTCATTCAGAAATCAACACTCATAATTAGTCGTCCTACACTTACATAAAGTTGATATTCGTTTAAGTGGAAGTAGTATCAAATTGACCAAAGGAATTTAGGTCATTTGCTACGACCGTGTAGCAGGCGTAGCGCTACGAAGCTACGGCGTAGCAACCGCGGAATTCCTGCTTAGTAACTCCTCATTTACTTTAATGAAACATCAATCAAGTCAAGTAACATTGTGTACACGCAACTTAGAAATGTATTAAGATAAGTGAAACCAGCACTATCATCATTTCAGCCGAAAGACGCATAGAGATGCATAGAGAACGCTGCTGCCCATTCTCCGGTACGCCCCTTAGTCGCCTTTTACGACACCCGCGGGAAGTATGGGGTAAACCAGCACTATAATTGTCAATAATTAAATTCCGTACATAAAGTGAAGCTCTACTGATTTTTTGTAAGGAATTTAATTATTTGTAATCCCAAGAATTCATTTCAACTTTAGCTTCGGAATGGCAACACAAAGACCTCACAGGATATTCCCGCATTTTAGGAACATTTGCATTCTAGTCTCAATCTGCCAAAAATATCTAAAATCTTCATACATTTTTCTTTGACATTGATCTCAATGAGATGACTTATTTGCGACTAAATTTTGAACGTTTCAAATTACGGAAATTGTTTTTAGGGTTCCGTACCCAAAGGGTAAAAACGGGACCCTATTACTAAGACTTCGCTGTCTGTCCGTCTGTCCGTCTGTCTGTCATCGGGCTGTATCTCATGAACCGTGATAGCTGGACAGTTGAAATTTTCACAGATGTTGTATTTCTGTTGCCGCTATAACAACAAATACTAAAAACTGAATAAAATGAATATTTAAGGGGTTGTTGTTAACAACAACAACAAACGTGTTTTTTTTCGGCGTTTTTGCCTTGTGGTACGGAAGCCTTCGTGTGCGGGTCCGACTCGCACTTGGCCAGTTTTTGTAGTATTGCTTACATTAAAATATACAAATTATTTTGGCTGGAAGACAGGAAAAGCGCCGGTTTTGCCTTAAGTGCATTCACTCGCCTTACGCGCTATTTCGCTCAAAAACGATGATTTTCAAACACGTTTATACGCATTAAAGACTTATAATACAAACATGTAATTTACTAATAACATTAGGAAATGTTCTTATCTAAATAGTTACACAGGATTTTATTTAAATTAAATGCACGCTTGTAAACTATATTCAGATATGTAAACAGAGATTTGCGGATTTTACATACAGAGTAAATTTCGGAGCTTGAGAACGTTGTATGTCCCTGTTTTTCCTTTTTGATGATACATTATTTTTATAAACACAGAACCCTCAAAAAATGCCGATTTAAACCGCTGTCAACAGAGGCCTAGTGTACAAATTTGACAAATATTAATGAAAAAAAAACATAGGGACACAATATATCCTTCATATTCATTTTATGAAACATCTTTTAATTTTTTCCAATATTGGAGAAGAAATAGGCAAAAGCCAAACCTCGAATTATGCCTTTTTACTTAGGCTTTTCCAAAAGTCTCTCCGACCGCCTTTCTTCTTAAAGTCGATATGAGACGCGTCTCGAATCTCCACGGTTCATTTTGTATCATTTCACATGACACTGAAATTATTATATAGAAATGAACGTTTATCAGAAATTCAAGCCTTGGTGGTATAGTAGTTAGAAGCGCTACTGCTGTGCCCGGGGTCTGAAGTTGTGTCCGTTTGATGGTAATAGGAAAGAGGAAAAGAGGAAGACCATTTCGAAGAATGGAAGACGACCTGCGGGAGAGACATGGAGGAGAAAATATACTTAGACAGATAGATAAAACGTTTATTCAGTGCAACACAAGACACAATACAGGTATTAAAAAACATTAAAAACAGATGAAAGAAAAAAAAAACAAAGATTAAAAAGGTAAATTGACCCATAGACACCTAGCTCATGTTGTATATCTATAACGGTCGATCACTACTAGGCGGAGTGTGTCTCATGGTTGCGCCAAATGGGATTCCAGCTCAGCATATGCCAGGTACAATACCTGACGCTGGTATTCTGCTGCATCCCGTTAGTGACATACGGATGTCGAGAAGACACATCTGAGTTTCAACAAAATGGTACCTACATAGTGCGGCGCGTATATTATAAAGGTGGTAAGAACAACTCACAACTATGCTAAAGAGCAAAGCCATCTGGAGATTTCGGATGTCTAAACCCTTAATTTAAATATATTGTTAAACTAAGGCGACTAAGGGGCGTACCGGAGAATGGGCAGCAGCGTTCTCTATGCATTCCACCACCATACCATACTGCGATCGCCAACCCGGCTGCCAAGCGTGGCGATTATGGCAAACCCCGCCCTTTTGGGGGCGGCCTATGTCCAGCAGTGGACGTCTTTCGGTTGAAATGATGATGACGATGATGTTAAACCGGTTCATTCGGCGCCCCACGGTTTCACCCGCATTAGTTTCGATCCCGTGGGAATATTGGGATAAAAAGTAGCCTATATGTTAATCCAGCTTGTTAGCTACGTCCATACAAAATTTTATCAAAATTGGTCCAGCCGTTTGAGCGTGAAGAAGTAACAAACATGTAAACACACACACACACACACACACTCACAAACTTTCGCCTTTATAATATTAGTGTGATGTTATTAGTTTGTAAGATTGCTAATAAAGGCTATTTGAAATTGAATTTGATCGTAATAGGTTCGCCCCCTAGGGAGAGGCTTGTGGCTTAGTAATAACAGCCGCACTCGATTGATCCGGTTAAGCTACTCTTGCCGCGGTTGGTACGTGGATGGGTGACCGTCTTTACATATCGCAAGACTTCTCCGTACCTCTGAAAATAATAATAATATTATAATAATAATAAGTTTATTTATTTATTTGAAAATTAATGTTATGCCGTTGGTCCCGGCTGTAATTTGTGGATCTTTGACAGTCGTTACGTGTAGTCAGAAGCCCAAAAGTCTGACAACCAGTCTTACCAAGGGTTATCGTATTACCTAGTAATTGGGTTGTGGAGGTCAGATAGGCAGTCGCTCCATGTGAAATACTGGTATTCAGCTGCATCCGGTTAGACTGGAAGGCGATCCCAGCAAAGTTGGGAAAGGGCTAGGCAGATGGATGGAGGTTGGGCTATGGGACTTTAACATTAACATAACATAAAAAACCGGCCAAGTGCGAGTCGGACTCACACACGAAGGGTTTCGTACCACAAGGCATAAAACGCCGAAAAAAACGTTTCTTTTATACCCCTTTAAATTTTAGCTTTATTTTATTTTTATTATTTGTAACAACAAAAATACATCATCGGCAACAGAAATAAATCATGTGTGAAAATTTCAACTGTCTAGCTATCACGGTTCATGAGATACAGCCTGGTGACAGACAGACAGATGGACAGTGGAGTCTTAGTAATAGGGTCCCGTTTTTACCCTTTGGGTACGGCACCCTAAAAAGTACACCTCTGCCAAACCCTTTGCATAATTCAGGCGCGATGTTCTGTTATGTATGTGAACAAAAAGTAAAGCGTATATCGGCTTAAAACAAAACAAGAACGGAATGTCAAGTAGTATACATTGTGTTTCCCTATCATTTCTCACTGCGACATCCATGGGTCCTGTTTTACGCGAAGGACTGATGACATCATTGTCCCTTATTGTTTACACCATACGATTCAAGTTCCTATGGGTCATAAACATTCTTGTGCCTTCAATTGTTTGGGTCTTAAATTCGATATTATAGAGGTATGTTTGTTGGAATTATGACCTTTGTGACATGTAGATTATAGTGATTTTATTACGGTGGGATTAGGTGGCTAACATAGATATAATCTGTGGGAAACCATGTTTGGTGTAAAGGCTTACCATTATTATAATGAAATTTCCATCAAATTCCCTTTAAGAGAGTAGTAACAGTTCTTAGGACTATAGAGCTTTCGAGACACGTAAGTCTTTAAGGCTACGCCGACCGCCTAGTGGCGCCCTCAACGTTTGTTTGGTTATTTCTTTTATTTAAGAATGAAAATGAATTGGGTTGTGGAGGTCAGATAGGCAGTCGCTCCATGTAAAATTCTGGTATTCCACTGCATCCGGTTAGACTGAAAACCGACCCCAACATAGTTGGGAAAAGGCTAGGCAATGATGATTTGGCTTATTTGAAGAAGTTGTGTGTGTTTTGTGTAAAATCTAGAAATGTTCATGTCGTTTCATCTAAACATTCTCATCTTCATAGCAACAGCACCACTCCAAAAAACCTTTTTCTCATACTACCCTCAGAATGAATATAAGTTTTACTATACATTATTGGGTTCGTCCGTCTGTCCGTCCATTTCCTACGCCAGCCGCCATTTCCTGCAAGCGTCTCGGCCGTAGATCAAACGTCTGCGTATGAATGAGACAAATTGCAGGTGGGGATTTTTGGAATTACCTCATATTGTATTGGATATGTCTAGGTAGCTTTGTAGATTGTAATGATAATACGTAGATTACGGCACTTATCAGTGGCACGTTGTATTTGTAATAACTTCGTTACCAATTTGGTGATTTTTTCTGCGGGTTCATAAATTTTGGAGGGTGGTGTTTCGTTTGTTAAAGTATCTATAAATTGACTCGACTTCTAAAAGTGTCTTTAAACAAACAACTTACAGAATAAAATTTTATTATTTCATATAATTTCTGGTCAACTCAATAGGTACTCTTGTTAGCTGTTAATTAAACAAAATAAATACAATTCACTACAAAAGTTAATATTACGATTGACAACAGATTTAATTTAAAAGGCTTTAGTAGATGCAGAGAACTTGTACAGACGCCAGCACATCAAGCTACTACAATCTGTCAAATTTCTTTAATAGATTTTCAACTTTATCGCTAAATTATAAGGTTCAAAGTTGATTGGGAAAATTTGACAGTTTCGGATAACTTGACGTGCTGGCATCTGTACTTTGAGTAGGAATATTGTTTTTAACGAAAAAGAAGAGATGAAGATTCATGAAGTCTGTTGTAAAAAAAAAACTTAGCTCATTACTAAGAATTTTCAAGGGTGACGGATGGCTCAGTGATTTTATAGTTTGTCTAATTCATACTCCTTGTAAGACAATCTTGCCTGGTCAACCGTTTTACGATATTCGGGATGTTGGACATTGTGATCTATAAATTGTCCGATAGACCTGAGTTTCGGACCGAAATGCCAATTGTTATAATATATATTAGGATTGTGTTCGATGGTCAGTTTATTGGCAATTGATGACGTTAATGATTAACTGGGAACAGGGAACTACCACTCCTGAAATGTACTCACAATTGCTGTTTCAGGGGTCAGAACTTCTAGTTAATTTAATTTTTTTTTCGTTTAGTTAGACTTTTTTTTTTCGGGTGGAAAATCATCAGGAAATCATCAGTGGGTTTTAGTCACCCCTACCGCCTACCTACGGGGTTTCAGCTACCCCGGAACAAAAAGGCCTAAGGAAGGATCCTTAGCCCTTTTTGTTCCGGGTTAGCGGTAACCCTTTCTGACAATCCCGCTGCACGTTTAGTTAGGCTGACATATCTTTGAAAACGAATTTTAAGAGCATTTACGCTGTACTGCATTTTATACAAACTTTTAAGCCCTTATTATTCGAAATGAACGAACCGATTTTAATTAAACTTCATACGCATAAGCAGAGAAGTTAGTAGAGAACATTTTTTTTCATTCTCATCACCGTTATTCTCATTTTCATAAATTCGAACACCATCCCGGGGAGATACAACTACAAATTCAAAATAGGAACAAACATAAAACAAAAGAATCCGCACAGCCAACGAACCTCAACCTAATTAGCTACTAAAAACCAGTTTCCTAATAAAACAAGCGAGCATCGGCTGCCTAAAGTAGAACAAATACCAGCCAGCAGCACAGATTAACTCGCACGAGTTCGACCGTGAAAATTAACGGTAGATTTCAAGCCTTGCTTTGCCGCCTGGCCTGTCTATTTTGATTATTTTGCGATGGTACCTAGGCTATCTAGGCTATGTTGCCAAGTTTCAAGCATTTGTAGGAGATTTGTAAGGAAATGCAGCTTTCAGTTTGACTAATGATTTGAGGCTGATATACTGGCTGACTTTTTGCCGTCTGGACATAAACAGGGTTAAAAGGTGAACGGAGTAGAAGCCTCAATCAACTCAGCCTATCGCAGTCCACTGCTGGACATAGGCCTCTCCCAGACTGCGCCACAGCACCCTGTCCTCCGCCTTCCGCATCCAGTCTACCCCAGCCACTTTCTTTAGGTCGTCCGTCCATCTAGCTGGGGGGCGTCCCACACTACGCTTGCCGTTACGCGGTCTCCACTCCAGGACTCGTCTGCTCCACCGGCCATCGGTCCTTCGACAGACATGGCCAGCCCACTGCCACTTCAGTTTGCTTACTCTGCAAGCTATGTCGGTAACTCCGGTTCTTTTCCGGATAATTTCATTCCTGATTTTATCCTTTAAAGAGACTCCGAGCATAGCTCGCTCCATAGCGCGCTGAGCGACCTTGAATTTGTGTACCAGCCCGACCGTCAGTGTCCACGTTTCAGCACCGTATGGCAGGACGCACTGGTTGAAGACCTTAGTCTACAAACTCAAAGTAGAAACCTATAGCAAAGAAATTACTTTTATTATCACATCTATTCAAAAAGAGCTGTTGTATTCTTCGTAAACAAGGACTAAAATAGCTCTTTAATCCCTAGCGACTAAACGTGATTTGAATTGGGAATGCGGATATTGTTAGTAAAAGTTCCAATCACCAAAGAGATCAATCACGAACATTGTATGAATAAGTAACAGGCTGTATGATAAAACAAAATGCGCGCAGCCAAATAAAAAAAAAGTTTTTGAAAAAATAAAAAACGCGCGAAAAGCATTCTGCCTTCGTTCGTAATTGTTTACTCAAAATTGTATGTAGATAAATAAACGTACTATTCTTAATTATAAGTTGCACTTGCTTATTTTTCCTTAAAGGGTGATATAAAGTAGAGTATTCACCTCCGGAGCAACACTATTTTAAGCTCAAGTGACGTACTTTGAATCCTTCGCTGCGCCCGGGATTCTACTCTAGAATCCTTCGCTCCGCTCTGGACTCAAAGAAACACTCTCGCCTTCAAAATTGTTGTTTGCTCCCTTGGCAAACAATCTACTATTTTTGTTCACAAACAAGAAAAAACGAATAATCATCTGCCTAGCCTTTTCCCAACTATATTGGGGTCGGCTTCCAGTCTAACCGGATGCAGCTGAATGCCAGCATGGAGCGCCTGCCTATCTGACCTCCACAACCCAGTTACTAGGTAATACGATACCCCTTGGTAAGACTGGTTATCAGGCTTTCGAGCTTCTGACTACCCGTAACGACTGTCAAAGATCCACGAATGATAGCCGAGACCAACGGCTTAACAAGCTTTCCGAGGCACGGAGGACTCTCGATATGTAATAGATTGCCTCCTGTAGCAGTAACTACAACGCCATATGCGAACAACACGTCATACTGACGTCACGCAAAATCCTGCATTTCGCAAGCAGAGTTTACCACGCAACTAGCATAGATACAGTGGCCCGACATGAATCATCGGGCAGTTGCCCGCCAGACACAACACCCGTCTGGTCGCAGGATGCTCCCTTTTTCATAGAGTGAGTGAACTTTACACCCTGTTCCTCATACCTCTATACTGGTGACCCCGCGGCAGGCGTAGCTTAATCTGCACCATACACTGCCACATAACTATCATTTTTTTTAAATTTTAGTTAAACTTAATCTAGCCTATACCATCTACACAAATAAATAAAATTGAAGTGTGAATTGGAGGTGGACGTTAAAAGCAGCGACACAGAAAACTGTGTCGCAGATATTAACGTTTAGATGAAAAAAAAAAAAAAAATTACGTGAATTGATTATGTGCGGGCGGCACATAATTAATGTAGGTATTCACGTACGTAATCAATTTGTAAAATGTGTTTTTTGTTCCATCATCATCATCATCTGCTTAGCCTTTTCCCAACTATGTTGGGGTCGGCTTCCAGTCTAACCGGATGCAGCTGAATACCAGTATTTTACATGAAGCGACTGCCTATCTGACCTCCACAACCCAGTTAGTGGTTAATACGATACCCCTGGTAAGACTGATTGTCGGACTTTTTAGTTCCAATAAAGATTATTATTATTACCTATATAATTATATAGTGTCTGTTTATAATGTCAGAATAACAGTTTTTTACTAAATGCTTATGAAGGTTTAAACGATACTGACACCAAAAAAACAATTATTAAAATTTTTATCTGTCTGTCTGTTTGTTCTAAGCTAATCTCTTAACCGGCTAGACCTATTTTGACAGGACTTACACTGGCAGATAGCTGATGTTATAAGGAGTAACTTACTTTAATTTAGAAACAAAAAGGATAAGTAAAGAGACACGTGTACATTATTGCTTTGCGAAATCCACTCGAACGAAGTCACGGCACATATAGCAAAAAATAAAACAAAATCACTTTGTCTGTCCGTACATAAAACCTAGCAATAACAACACAAGTACTAAGCAACCCAAGCCTAAAGGTCGACCGCTTAAAGGGCTTACAGAACCTAAACACAAAAAACACAAGATTTAGAAACAATAAAAATATATGATCGACTCCTCCTCCTTAGTCGTTCACTCTTGACAGAGTGGTCGTGGTTGATGACTCTGCATTTTCTTTGGCCAAAGCAGCCCTCGCGATGCTCCTCCACTTATTCCGGTCTTCAGCGTCTCGGAAACTCTGAACTATGGAGGTTTGTGTTGACGCTTTGATAAGGTCTGTCCAACGCGTAGGTGACTGACCGCGTGACCGCTTGCCCTCCACTTGTCCCTGGACAAGACCGACTACAGTAAACAAAATCAGAAAAATATATGATATTCTTCAGGATATATGCTAGGTAGATAGTGTGTTGAAAACATAATACAACTAATTTGATCCGATAGAAAAAAATAATGAAGATACCTCTATAAACTTTATTTTTACAACAAAAACACAATCATTATGATTTTTTGTCAGATCATTCTACAAGCAACATACTAAAATACTAGTGTTTTAATTTTTTCGTCCAAACAATAGATATTTTGTTATTAAATAATTGCTTCATATTTTGCAATAAATTACCAGGGTTGTGTCATCGCGCTTCTCTTTCTTTTCTATGCAGTCCGACAGTGACCAAGCTTTAGCTCATGTAAGCCCTTAACTGAGACGTAGCCTGAGGTAGCAGCCCGGTGCGGGAGGGGTACAGTGACGTGATGCGAGAGCTCAGTGATTCGTCAACTTGTGACAACTATCACCCCTCCCGCACCGTGCAGCTGCCTCAGGCGACGTCTCAGTTAAGCGGTCGGCCTATAGTAATCCATACAATCCTGACATCTACAGCGTCCGATAAAGTTTTATCTTCACGTTGTCATTTCTTTTCAATAAAGAAGCATGTGCCTTAGTGAGGCTTTCAGTCACAGACGCTTGTAGAACATTTATTGATGCGAAGATTATAATATAACTTGAGTGAATTGCTTTGTGTGTTTATACTCGTACGCTGTTTGTTTTAAGGGGCTTACATGACCTAAAACATTGTCACTGTTGGACTGCTTAGAAAAGAAAGAGAAGCGCGATGACACAATGCTGGTAATTTATTGCAAAATATGAAGCAATTATTTAATTACAAAAAATCTGTTGTTCGGACTAATAAATTAAAACACTAGTGTTTTAGTACGTTGCTTGTAGAATAATCTGACAAAAAATAAAAATGATTGTATGTATATTAGTATGGTTTTTATTGTCAACTTAAAGTTTTTAGAGGTATCTTTATGATTTTTTTCTATTGTATCAAATTAGTTGTATTATGTTTTCAACAAACTGTCTACCTAGCAAATATCCTGAAGAATATCATATATTTTTCTGGTTTTGTTTAATGTAGTCGATCATATAATTTTATTGTTTATAAAACTTGCGATTTTTGCGTTTCGGTCCTGTAAGCCCCTTAATGGTGTCTTTGACTATCTAGGTAGGTAGCTACTACATAGATTATTTAAATATATAGAAAACCTTTTCTTTATTGTACGCATGACGATATACCAAGCTATACATTTCCAGTATAAGCTGAATTCGCATTGTATGAAAACCCTATACATGTGCGGTCAGCTCAAACTGGAAATTTACAGCTTTATTATGTAGTCGTGTGTTAGTTCCAGGCAATTTGTATGATTCCGCGTTTTACAAACGGCGTCGTCCATTTACAAACGCTCGCAGTTTTACCTAACCAAACCGAACCTCGGGGTGCCCTTCAATCACTCTTGCATCCTATGTCGACGTAGCCCCACTTCGTTGGGCTCCTATTCCTGTGTAAAGGGTTTAAAGAAACCTAACCAAACCTAACCTAGGGGTGCGGCATAGTTTTAAAACAGCGAGCGTTTTTAAACGGATGACGCCGTTTGTAAAACGCGGAATCATATAAATTGCCTGCGATATTTACACCATTTCAATCGCAATAAGAAACTTAAAAAGGTAACAGTGTTGCAATTGGCGGTTTCATCGCTAAAAGCGATAATACTTTACGAATTCTTTAACTTTCATTGAACAACAGGTTTTCTTTATTTGTAAGAAAACATTAAAGTATAAAAAAAGATAGTTAATGAATGCCTCGATTCTCTTCCATGTTAAAACTTATTATTCCCTAGCATAGATTATAGATAAGAACTAGTTAATACCTGTAAGAGCTAAGTCGAGAAAGTACTTATAATCCCCTTTAATGAAAACCATGTGTCTTTTCGCTCGGCTTCGTACGGCTGCAATTTAATAATGTGACGTGATTTACGTAGGTTAATTATGACTGTATTATATCCCAGGATCATCATAACTATCCCCGAGAAGTTCTATAATATTGGTGAAAACCGCATCTAAATATATCAAGGTGTTTAGAAGTTCTAAGCGTAAACAACAGCGGTGACCCAGTGATGACAGCCGCGACTTACGAGTAAATTACTTCATCCTCACTGTTCTCCAAAACGGTGAAGGAAAACATCGTGAGGAAACCGGCATGTACTAGGACCAGAAATTCAAAGACATGTGACATGTACCAACTCGCACTGGGCTCGCGTGGTGGATTATGACCCACTCCCTCTCACAGAGAGGAGGCCTGTGCACTGCTGGGTGGCAGTGGGACATTATAGGCTGATTATGCTATGCTAAGCGAAAACTTAGACAAACAACTTTGTTTCATTGTATAATTTAGTAACACCCACTTAGATGTATCGTCAATTAACTCATCATCATATGCCTAGCCTTTTCCCAACTATGTTGGGGTCGGCTTCCAGTCTAACCGGTTGCAGCTGAATACCAGTATTTTACATGGAGCGACTGCCTATCTGTCCTCTACAACCCAGTTACTGGGTAATACAATACCCCTTGGTAAGACTGGCTGTCAGATTTTCGGGCTTCTGACGACCCGTAACGACTGTCAAAGATTTACGAATGACAGCTGGGACCAAAGGCTCAACGTGCTTTCCGAGACACGGATGGATCTTGGTATGTAGAGATGGTCACCCATCCACGGACCAACTGGCAGAACTGCGCCTACAGGTGGTCAAATTATTCATCGGAAATAAAAAAAATAAAAAATGCTTTTCCATACATATTTTGACCACGCAGACACTTTTTTATGAAACAACCGATTTTTTTTTAACAGACGAAATATTTTCACGCTAGGGGTTCGTTCGAGAATCATGAACAGACGCCAGCACATCAAGCTACCCGAAACTGTAAAATTTTCTCAATCAACCTTGAACCTTATGCTGTAGCGATAAACTTGAAAATCTATTAAAGAAATTTGACAGATTGTAATAACTTGATGTGCTGGTGTCTCTACTGCGTCCGTGGTAACAAGTTATGCGTCGATGTCTCTACCTGTATGTGTATAATACACCCACATTCCGCCAGATAAGTTTAAGTCTGATGTAATAGCCTACTGCCATCAACCGGGCACAAATCCAAACTCCTTGCTGCTACCACAGGCCAAATAAAAAACCAAGACAGAGGACTGTCAACAGTAAAGTGAGGCCGGTTTCGTACATACGGTGGAGGTCAGCCCCGCTTGAGCGGAGCACCGCCGTGTCCCCGTAGAGGGGATCGGCAGCGGCGGCGACCTCTCGCGTCCAGCCCTGGTTCAAGCCATGGTCTGGAGCGAGAGGGAGAGGGTGGCAGTCACCTCCTTTTGCAAAGCGGTCATGCTAGCGGAGGAGGTGGCGGGTTGGCTAAGGGAAAGAGCCTCCCATCCCAGCCGCCGCGGGAGACGCGTGACGACTCCCGGCCACCGCAGGCACTTGCCTTCGGACGGCGAGTAATGGGTAGCTGACCGTCAGATCCGGACCAGGATTGTGCAGGACGGCGCGTACGTGTTCCACGCGCGCCTCAAAGAGATGTCAGCATCAACTGAAGGGGCCCGTTAGGGTCGAAGCCTGCCGTGTCAGCGGGATTGTCCGAAAGGGTTACCGCTGGCCCGGAACATAAAGGGCTAAGGAAGGAACATGGGTGGGTTTTAGTCAGTAAGAGTCTGACACTCCCTTCCGCTCCACCCAGAGCGGGAGGGGTCGTTTAATGATTTCCCAGTTGTCAACTGTAAAGTGAGGCCGGTTTCGTAAACATGTGTGCACATAGTGAAGTGTAATTTGATTGTAAATGGTTGTAAATGTGTGCGTGTGAGCGTGTATGCACAGAGCGGAGGTGTAATTTTTGCATGCTTCACTGTATTGTTCGCAGCGCTATGTCTTGACTTTTTATCTAGTCTGAGGCTGCTACTGAGCAATTCCTGATGGAAAACCCAATAACACTTTGATTGACCTGGGAATCTAACCCAGGACCATGTACAGCAGTGATGCTTGCGATTACTAGACCAACTAGTACTTGTGTACCTATTTTATCTATAATTAATTATGATATAATTTTTAATAATTTATTTTATATCGTTGTTCCTCTCAACCGAAGCACTTGCCATATAATCTCTTCAACCCCTTGGTTGACTGGTAAGGCCTAAAGCATTAAGTCCGCCTTGGTACCTTTTTTGTGTGCGAAAAGTTTTAATAAATAAATCCACTACAAACCACCACCGACCACCACCAACACACCACCAACAACACCACCAACACACCACCAACAACACCACCAACCAACCACCAACCAACCACCACCACCAACTAATACCAAGCAAATAGCATTAAATTCTCCCAAATGTCCTCCCACTTTATTGCAGCAGTACCTCAAAGGAACCATCACTATAAATTGTGGCCACACCAGCATGCCGAGAATAACGTTCTAAGTGCACATATGCTTCAATATTACCCACCTCTTGCATGCATTCAGGTGTTCAGCTAGTAAATAAAAGATTACTTCGACCGAACGTCGCCTTGGCTATTCAGGATTTGCATATACTGCGCCATTTGGGCACTTAGTCGACCTATTGTGTGGCAACTTAGTGACTGCAAGCTTCCATGTCTTCATTGTGTGTTAATTCTGAAAGAGTAAACTATTATTTCAATTCATCATCATCTGCCTAGCCTTTTCCCAACTATGTTGGGTCGGCTTCGAGTCTAAACGGATGCAGCTGAATACCAGTATTTTACGTGGAGCGACTGCCTATCTGACCTCCACAACCCAGTTACTGGGTAATACGATACCACTTGGTCGTCACTGGTCGTCAGATTTTCGGGCTCCTGACTACCCGTTACGACTGTCAAAGATCCATGAATGACAGCCGGGACCCACGGCTTAACGTGCTTCCCGAGGCACGGAGGAAATTATTAGTTCAATTAACACATAGTATTTAGAGTAGTATAAAAGCAGGCAATTATATCAAACTAGCTGCGCCCCACGGTTTCACCCACGTAAATGTCGATCCCGTTAGAATATCGGTAAATATTGGGATATAAAGTAGCCTATATGTTAATACAGGGTGTCAGCTACCTCGATACAAAATTTTATCAAAATTGGTCCAGCCGTTTGAGCGTGAAGAAGTAACAAACGTATAAACACACCCACACACATACACACACACACTCACTCACAAACTTTCGCCTTTATAATATTAGTGTGATTACTATAGTAACATAATCAGAAACTTGTATTGGTATTTTTTGGGTCTAAAGTCAGCACTCAGACCTAAAAAACGGCAATCCAAGTGTCCTTAAGACAGTCGAACAGATGGTGCATGGTGTGGTCAGGAGCTCCGCACTCGCACTGGGTGTCAGAGGGACTTATAATCCATTATTTTGCTAGTTCTAATTAGTATTTCGTCCACGTAAAGTTTCTTGTTTTAACATGAAATATAGCGCTAAATTTTGTAATCAGATTTGTACAGACGCCAGCACCTCAAGCTACTAAACCTGTCAAATTTCTTTATTAGATTTTCAACTTTTTCGCTAACGTATAAGTTCAAAGTTGATTGGGAAAATTTGACAGTTTCAGGTAGTTTGATGTGCTGGCGTCTGTACATCTGGATGTAAAGACGCCAAATTAATTGTTTATAAGAGGTAATATCTGGATATTCCCTCTCAAAAACAATTAATTTTACCTGTTCTTCTTCTTAGCGTGTCGATAGCAATCTAAATGTACTCGGCTCAGAATTCGGCTACTTGTTTGGCTATTTATACTATTTTACTTGTTTATGGTCTGTGTGGTGCCGGACTTAAAGAATAGCACCACCCCTTACTTCCCGTGGGTGTCGTACCGGAGAATGGGCAGCAGCGTTCTCTATGTATTCCACCATCATAGCATACTGCGATCGCCAACCCGCCTGCCAAGCGTGGCGATTATGGCAATCCCTCCCAAAATTGGGGGAGGCCTATGTCCAGCAGTGGACGTCTATCGGCTGGAACGACGACTTGTTTATAACTTATTAATATTAGTCTACATAGTTCGTGTTGTTTCATGTTCTAGTTACACATATCCGTTAGTGTTGCCTTTAGAATGCATTCAGGTGTTCACGATGTAAATAAAATATGACTGCGACCAACGTCGCCTTCTTGGCTATTCGAAATTTGCATACAGAGGTCCATCTGTGAACCGTCTAGCTATTGAGAAAAGAGTTTTACAGTCAGTTTAAAACTTAAAACTCTTGTGATGTTTACAGATTTTGCTGAAGTCAAAGTCAAATCATTTATTTCAAGTTTCAGTTTTGTGACGATTATGGCGGTACATGGCGGTTTGACATATTTTCTATACCAAAGCTGGCAAACCAAAATTATTATTCCCTAGACAAATTATCAAAAAATTGAAAAATGAGCCCTTAGGCACAAATAAAAAGCACTTTCGTATGTCAAAATTTACAATAAAAAAAGAATTGAGAAGTGTGTGAGTAATCACAAAATGCAAAATTCATATCATAAAAATAAAATAATATTATAATTCAATTAGCAACCAGTGTGATTTTGTCTAGATGCAAAATTTTGTCTTTTGTCTTTTACTCAGGTATAGACGAAGATCTGGCAATGTCCCTACTCATTAGAAAACAAGTTTAGAGGTACCAGAGACATGTTGATTACTTTGCTGGGTCAAGGCAGTACAAAAAAATAACACATTAAAATATGTTTTTCCCAGCCCATAAATAATAAATGATTTTATTTATGTAAGTAGGTTTGTACAAACACTTTTACACGTCAATCATGTTTTTTTTTTAAACTAGATGAGGTCGGCGTTTCATATCTGACTAATCTGAGAAGAAAGGCCGAAACAAACTCAGAGGTCACAGTCTCTTTTAAAGTCCAGACATAATCTTGGTTAGGTTATATGAAGACCATGTAGATCAATGTCTGAGATGGTCTTTTGAGGAAAGAACCACACAGATTGAGAGGACCTATCCAGTCAGTGCACGCATTTGTCAGAAATCGTGTAGCTCAACTCAAAACTTAAGGAGCTCAACGATTCAACGAACAATACCAAAGAAAGGACATTTGGGTACGCCACATAAATTACTCAAACTGCCAGACAATGATCAAAAAAAAAAATACAACTAACAGAACAGAGGGAATAATAAAAAATATATAATTAATAAAATGATTCACATCGTCTTCACAATCACAATAAATAAAATAAATAATACTTTACGAATAATGAAATAATGTCAATGTGTATATTATAAAAAAAAACATTAAAAATGCAGAATTGTAAGAATTGTAAATTGGAAGCAGCTCAATCCCAAGCCATTTTGTCCTCAATATAATCTTTAACGGTATAAAAGGCTTTCTGGCACAACTTACGTTTAATGAATGATTTGAATTTATTGAGGCTTAGATCTTGAACGTGGCTTGGTAGTTTATTATAAAAGCGTATACATTGGCATCTGAACGAGCCACCTATTTTCTTGAGCCTTGTTGTAGGTACAACAAATTTGTGTTTGTTTCTAGTATTTATATTATGGATATCACTGTATTTTTTAAACAATTTTATGTTTTTATGAGCATATAAAAGATTTTCATAAATATACTGAGAAGGCACAGTCATTACATTAATGTATTTAAATTTGTCTGTGAGAGAGTATCTCGGACTTAATTTATAAATTGATCGAACAGCTCGCTTCTGCAAAACAAAGACAGTCTGAATATCGGCGGCATTTCCCCACAATAGAATACCGTACGACATTACACTATGAATACATACTGTCTCATAGCTAGGTAAAAGCCTCCCCAAAATACTTCTAGGAACTCTTTTCCCATTTCCTTAATCATTATAACACCATAATAAAATTAACGCAGTTGGTACTGGGGATCTTTACATTATTTCACGGCAAAGTCGACCACTACCATACTGTTTTTCAATAAACACACTTTTAAAACCCAAGATAAACTCAACTTACTAGAAACTGCAGGGAACCACTCGCATATACAGTACGTTGCTTGCACCATATTTTTCCACATAATTTTCTCTCAAGCCACACCTCGTGTGCTTCTAATATTGCCTGCATCGCATTCAGGTACTCGGGCGGTAAATAAAGGATTATGTGGTGGCTAAATTTTCAGCTAGCCACGTAGCCACGTAGCCACGTAGCCAATTTTGGGATGTGCAGTTTCTGAGCGGTTTTCTTCAAGCTCGTTTTAGCGTTGTTACGGAGTAAGCAGGTTATTAGGTTATGTTTGTGGAACATTATTATAAGAAAGTAAGCGATAGTGTTTTATTTGAATGTGTGCTTGTTGAGAAATATGATGGGATGAAAAAGAAGGAATGAGAAAAGTAGTGTAGAAAAGTTCCAGTGTTAAAGTTATGCGTCAGAAACTTTGCTTTTTAAAAATATTTAAACGACAATTTAAACAAAAAAGACATTATAATTACATCGGCATATGAGAATAAAAGTTAAAATAACAATATCAATAAAAAAACCTGGCGAAAATCTACATGCAATGTATAAAAAAGTGCTTTACAATTTTTCATTTTTATTTAACTCTGCGTTTGCACTGTTTTTTTTTATTAATAATAATTCTAGAAAAAATAAATATACGAAAACTATGATTTTTATTGTTAAATATTTTTTAATTCAACCTGGCAAATTCCTTTACTTATTTTCAACCATAACCATTACAAAACAGTGCTTCTCCAACTCCCATACAAGTTACTTCAAAGTTATAATAGGCAGTGTAACACCGCCTTAACTTGGAACTTGGACGAGATAGCCCACACTTTGTTGACTTAAATATTGTTAATATTACAAAATGCCCTGTTAGTTTGTGTGAACTAAAGTTGGTATCCCTAGTTAAAAACTACAGCAATGTAAGATAATAATAGTTTTTGTTTGGTTTTCTTGAGAAAGTGAGGTGGTTGACGCACTTTGCTGGCAAGCGCTTGTACAAAGAATTTCTTCTGGGTAGTACAGTCGGTGGCCAACATTATCTGACCCACTTGAGTGATAGCGAATTTGAACCTTATCGTGAACATTTCGATAAATCATGTTGTTAGGCGATTTTAATCATTATATTGTTGTTGTTAAGGTTGAAAGGCTAATGAGTTTCAAGACTACTAAAAAAAACCAAAGCGAGGGTGGATGAATAAAAAAAAAATATCGCGCATCAGTAACATTTTAAAGGTGTCTACGGTTAATAGCTAAATTCCGTGATTCATTTTAATAGCTGGTTGTGATTGTGAGATAATGAACTTTATGAAAATATACGATATGGTTCAAATTCTTTAGAATATTGCGTCTGTCATCACAACTAAGATCGAATTTTAAATCATATTACAAGAGTCGAGTTGGTCTCGTGGTCACTAAGGCAGCTCGATGTTCAATTGTTGTCTGCGTTCGAGACCAGGAAAAACATAACAGTTTTTTGTTAGCAATGTTTTGTTTTTAATTATTAAGTATCTATTTTTTTACTATTTTCTAACTAACGAAGTCGGGAAATATCTTTTTAAATGGGCAGTTTGTATAGAAATGAAACAAAATCATTGCAAGTAATAAAAATGTTTATTAATTCATTAAAATATACTTATATAAGTAAGATAAAGTAAGTAAATGCTCTTAGTTCAAAATTAATACATTTTATAATATCATATTCAAACCTAACCATTTATAAACATTTAAAAAAAGTCATGCTAATGGTAATTGCTTGGAAGTGTGTTATCGAGAAAACATTAATGTATAAATGCGAGAAAATGAAGGAATTTGTGAAATGTTTTACAGATTTATAGCTAAGTATATGTAGTGAATCAACATGTTATTTAAATAGAAAAATGCATTTCCATTTATAACAATAACATCACCACAGAATCTTACATTTTAATAGTTTAGCATTCATTCAATTGAGCATTTACTTACATAGTGTGTTTCAAAATACTTATAAGTAATTAGATTAGTTAGTAGCGAAGTGGCGCACCGTCTCCTGCTATAACTTGCTGTAAGCGGCTACGCATACCGCACACCATGTTCCAACACAAATCTTTTCCTCTCATGTGCTCCCATGTCGATGACACGATCTCAGCCAAAATGTTTTTATTTCGCACTTCAGCTGTGTCCCAATTTAAAACCATTTGACCCCATAGGTTTTATATAGGGTTCAAATCGGGAGTTTTAGATAGCCAGTAAATAACAGTTACACCTTCTTGAGCAGCTAACCAATTCTTCACAATGCCTGCACGGTGGATGGAGCAGTTATCTTGCACGAAGTAAATTAATATCTGTATTTGGATAGGCAATTCGCACAGTCGGCAGCAGGCAGGACGTCACCATCCAGCCAGCAATGTTTTGTATAGTCATTAAGTTGCGACATGACGCTTTGATTACACCCAATTCATTAAAAATACTTTTCACGATTTACGTCAAACGTTTTAGAAATGTTTGTGCGCCGCAGTCACTGTTTAGGCGTTGGTAGACTGACTTATCTCACTTAGATCAATTTAGTATCCATCTACTCTACGACGTAAACTATTACTTCGTCCTGCTTATTTGAGGACTTATAGTTTTTTTTTATTTACCCACTTATTTTCCAGAAAAGTTGTTAGGCAAAAATCATATTGGTCGTTCTATAATAATGCAAGAAATATTGTAGAAATCATAAATGAAAACAAATAAAGAAAGAGAAATTATAAAGAAATTGATAAAAGGTAGATTGTGTTTTCGAACCCACATGTTGTTCGTCGCGAATCCAGCATCGAACCGCGAAGCCACAATGACTGGTTGAGAATACGCGAAATTAAAGATTAGGTAGTAAGTATGGCCGTGTTATTTAAAAGCTTTTCAACTTTAACGACAAGAACATAATGATTAAAATGGTTTAACAAGATATGCCGGTGGGTCAGGCAATGTTCGGTGGGTCAGACAATGTTGGTCACCGACTGTACCACCACTTTTTTTGTAGGTTTTTGTGGTTGCTTGTTGGGGGAAGACCACACTTATTTCTGCCGCCAAGCTGTATTACTGTGTTCCGATTTGGAAGGTATGGGTGGACGATACTGTAGTTTTGTCTCGTCGAGGAGCTCGTGGCTTAGTAACTTTAAATTTTGCTTTCATTGAATTTTATTCATGACTTTTGTACAATTTAAATTAATTTAATTTTGTTATTTGTAATATTGCTGACATTTTATTTTCTTTTCTTTTCCGTGCGGTTTTTGTACTATTTTATTTCATTTGCTGATATTGTATTTTATGAGATTTTGTACTTTTACAATTAATTTAAATTTGATAATATTAACTATGGCGACACTTCAGCGTCACTATTTTGTATGCCTTTCGGTGGAACATAGGGTGGACCAAAACATTTTTATAAAACATCAATGTACTCTGTGTTCACAAAATTAATAAATGAATGAATGAATGAAAAAAAAAAGTAATAACAGCCTCACAGATCGATCGATCATGTTACGCTACGCTTGCCGCGGTCGGTCTGTGGAAGGGTGACCATCTTTACATACCGAGACCCCGCCGTGCCTCGGAAAGCACATCAAGCCGTTTTTCATCAAAAGTCGAAAACTATGCGGCCGAAAAAGAATGTTTGAGAATGTGCAAATAGCCCTAGTAGACATCTAAAACTATTCTAAATTTCAAGTTGATAGCATTAATAGTTCTTGAGATATGCAGCTGTGACAGACAGAAAGACTGAGTTTCACCATAAGGGTTCCGTTTTACCATTTTGGTACGGAACCTTAAAAACGATAAAAACTAGGTACACAAGATAGGTTATATACACATACATACTATTTACTTATAATATAAATATATGCAAATTTAAGGGGGAGAGGTGTTGAGATGAGACAGCGCTATTTCTTATATCATCTTTCACACAGTCCAACCATTGTTTCGTTGGACTTCTCCTACTCTAATAGCCATCTGTTGTGGATGGCCCATACTTAAAACTTTCTTCACGACATTTTCATACATACTAAATATGCCCGTCGATAAAAATATTAACGTATCTTTAAAACCTTTCATGAAAGAAAACCAATAAAGTCTTTCATTTAACCGCACCACTTTCCCACCAAATTGTCCCTAGGAATATTTTATTCCCCTCCATCCATCGGTCTTCCCCTACTCTTATAGCCATTCGCATTCGTATTCAACACCATGATACACTCAACAATATGAATACTTAACCTACAGACACGGAGGCCAAAACGTGCAAAGTACATTAACCAAAAGTACTTACTTTAAACAGGAAGACCCAAAACCTCACACTTCATAATGCCGTACCTAACGAAATAATCTCAAACTCGTATGAAGTTACCGAATTTATAATATCTCCAAAACTTTGGGTAACAAGCTTTACTCTCATGCGAGTTTTCACTGACACTAGGCAACACCTAAATAAAAGCGTGCTGTTGGAATTTCAACTTTCAATGCTGGGCCTAGCGTTGAATATGAAGCAGCGCACTTTCATTTAGATATTCGTTTGTGTGTTGGCGAAACGAGCATGAGTAATATTTTACCTGCTCCAACCTTTATAACGCTAGACCCTTTAAAATTTGCATTTATTACGCATTAGAAATTTTGAATGACATAATTAAGTCTTGGGACAGACGGACGGTTTTATGATTCTGTTTTATGGCTTTTTTAGTCTGTGTACCTTCTGTCTGGTTGTCCTAGAATTATATTACGTCAGAAAGTTATCTATTCCGCGGTCATTTTAATTTTATTTTTATTTGGGTAGTAAATTTTTACTTTCTCTCAAAACGATTCTTGAGGAATTATTGATGTTCAAAATGGAGTATTTGCAATTACTAGTTTTATGATGAAATCAATAATTTTTAATACAAAATAAATAATAATAATTACTTAATAATTATAATTTATTATTTTTTTTTATAAGTAATTAATTTTATTAATAATTTTTAACACAAGAATAGAATAGACAGAATAGAATAGACATTTATTTTGGATATATGGATTACTAACTGCGCCCCGCGTTTCACTCGCATAAGTATCGACCCCGTGGAAATATTGAGATATAAAGTAGCCTATATGTTAATCCAGGGTGTCAGCTACCACCATACAAAATTTTATAAAAATTGGTCCAGCCGTTTGAGCGTGAAGAAGTAACAAACATATAAACACACACACACATACACATTCACAAACTTTCGCCTTTATAATATTAGTGTGATACTATCGAGCAAAACTTTAAAGGCACGCGTGACTTCAGTTCATAAAAAAAATTATTTCTCTTTTTAATGTTATTTCTTATGTGCCTTTTCTTCACAAAATACATAGATAGAGATATTTTTGCGATAATTATACTTTTAAAATATAATCCTAGGTTTTCAATTTTTTTGAACAATAAAGGGAGACTCTTAACTTTTTATGCACATCAGACACAGTTTTTATGCGCATCAGACACAGTTTTTATGCACATCAGACACAGTTTTAAAGCTAAATTGTAAACGATATCCCTGTTTTGGCTAGGCTCGTACATTCGTATCGCGACAACTCAAAATGTGCTCAAACGCGTCTAAACGCTCTTCTTAATCCAATTTTACTTGCCTGTGTCCATGACACTATGACAATCCTCTGTACAATGAAAACACTCTCAAAATGCTAGAGGGCCTACAAAAAGTGACATCCTATCAGCGACTACGGTGATGGAAATGTCAAGACTGTGTTGAAATGACACACGCTACCGAAAAAATTATGTTCGTCTTGTTGATAGTCGTTGTAGACATAAAATAAAACGCTTCGAAAGCGATTGTCTCTTGTCTAGCGGGGTAATTGCGTAAGACACTAACAGTATTTCAAGTTCAACAACATTCATTGCGATATTTACGTTATTGAGCAGAAAAATATTTCGAACATATGAAGCAATGTAATAATAGTTATCGTCGTTTCAGCCAATAGACGTCCACTGCTGGACATAGGCCTCCCCCAATTGGAGGGGTTTCCCATAATCGCCACGCTTGGCAGGCGGGTTGGCGATCGCAGTATGGTATGATGGTGGAATAAAGAGAGAACGCTGCTGCCCATTCTCCGGTAAAACCTTTAGTCGCCTTTTACGACACCCACAGGAAGTAAGGGGTGGTGCAATTTTTTAAGTCCGGCACCACACAGACAATAGTTATCAGAAAAACACAAAAGAAAATCTAAGTTGTGTATGTTTTAAAAATATGGCAGTTCAAAAAAAAAACTAGAAAGTCTGCAAAATGTACTTACAGACGCCAGCAACTAAATGGCTCCTTGAAAGCAACATTAAATTTAAATGAAATATTATCAAAATTCGATGATGTCAACTTCAAAATATTCTGTTTAAAATGGAAAGACACGTCTCAAAATAATTTCATAATATGTAGCTCCTACCTATATAAAAGCATATTGCCTCGAGTACTATTCTGTACAAATTTCTCGAATGTTCTCAACCAAAGTTTCAAGGTCATGAACCTGCACACCAGGCTACCCGAAACTGTCAAATTTTCCCAATCAACTTTGAACCTAATACTTTAGCGATAAAGTTGAAAATCTATTATATAAATTTGACAGATTGAAGTAGGTTGATGTGCTAGCGTCTGTACTATGGGAGTTTGGCAAGTAAGTAGTTTGAGTTTTTTTTTCTAATAATTATTATGACTTGGCCTGTTACTCGATTCCGGCTTGATGTCGACTTCTGGGACCCCCTGTATAAGTCTCAATACCATAAGACTATGCGGTAAATAAAAGCAACGTAACTCATACTCCTAGAACAACGTCCTATGTACGTAATATACATCCTAAAACCATTCGTCTTTAGTAAAACATCTGTCACAATCTACGAAACACTTTTCTGGCAAAAACACTGACGCTTTAAGATAACAATATCTTAGAGTCTGCCACTATTAATTCTCCTTTATATATGAGGATGAAAAACGATGTTCCATGTGCTTATATCGCAAGTTTTTTCGTAAAAATAGGGGAATATTAATAGGTACTAATAAATAATAAGTTTATTGTACAAAAAGAAACATATTTAAAGTTAGTCTTACACTAAACATGATTGTACAAGATGTATTCAAAAGCAGTTTGAACAGCTGGTTCCTGAACTAAGTAAAACGATACTTGTATCTCAGAAGCTAAAGTTCCTCATAAACAATGATTCCCAACCAGCCTAATAGGTTCCCACTGCTGGAACACAGGTCTCGGTGAGAGGCAGTGGGTCGTAATCCACCACGGGGGCCCATTGCGAGTTGGTAGATGTGGAACTCTTTACCTGCGTCTATGTTTCCGAGCGCGTACAACCCGAATCTCTTCAAAGTAAGAGTGAACAGGCTTCTTCTTGGTAAGCTCACTCCATCGTCGACTTTGTCTCTGTCACCTCTGACCTAGACTAGAGTCAAGAGCAAACCCATTTCAAAAAAAAAAAAAAGATGTCACAAATGTCTTTGAAAGTTTGATTCTAGACAATGCCGGTTTCCTCACGATATTTTCCTTCACCGTTCTCAGAGCAGTGGTGATGAAATAATTTACACAAAGTAAAATGCCTGACTGGGTTCGAACCCACGCCTTAGTTAAGGCACGTATGTCAGTGCCATTACCACTGTGCCATCACAATGTAGTAAAATATGATGCTATATGGGCCATAAATTCCAATAATCTCATAAAAATATCTACTTCACGGCCACTTGTACAAAACAGGATAAAAAGCGGATGTCTCCCTCCCCCCCTACCCTGTAATGTAAAGGTAAGTGAGACGCAAACATATTTATCGACATCAACAAAGTGCTATAACGACTTAGGGCTTTTTACACCCGTGTGACAAATGGACCTTTTAACGTTGTATGTAGCGATGGCTGTGTTCTCACGGTGCCACAAATGTACGGAATATGGATGGTAAAGTGTAATTTGAGAGTAAATGCGGAGCTCTATGGTATGTCCGATAACGAATTGTTATGCTTATCAAAGTTAAGTGGTGGAAAAAAACATATTTTATTTTTCAATGCAAGTTTTTACCCGTTATAAACAAGCAACTACTTCATCTTAATCACTTTAAAGGATTAATGCTAAGGATTTTGTATTTGGTACAAAATTATCCAATACCCAAGTTCAACGACTATTACTGCTAAACTAATAAAGTTATCTTGACCGCTATAGTTTTCCTTTAAAGTTCATGAAATGCACTATCATCGTGAATTTTTCCAGATTTTTCAAGCCCGCAGCTTAGGTTTTAGAGGTGGGGGGACGCCCTACTGGAACAAAAATTTTCACTTTAATGTTTAATATTTCGTAAATGGAGCAATAAATCGAAAAATAATTTTAGCAACCCTCAAGTCATTTTAGAAGACCTACTCAACGATACCCCACACGATGGGGTAGACAACGAAAAAAATATTCATCCCCACTTCACATATAGGGGAGCTACCCTAAAAAAATATATATTTTCCAAAATTTTATTTTACCAATTTGTCGGCGTGATAGATATACATATTGGTACCAAATTTCAGCTTTCTAGTGCTAACGGTCACAGAGATTAAGTGAGGACGGACAGACGGACGGACAGACGGACGGACAGACAGACATGGCGAAACTATAAGGGTTCCTAGTTGACTACGGAATCCTAAAAGTCATAATTATATTTTTTGGATGCCATAACATTCTTTTGCTTATTTTTTCATATACCTACATGTAATGTAAAGTAATGTAAATTTACCTGTGTGTGTAACACACACGCAGGTAAATTTTAGCTTATAATATGTAAATATTATCATGATGTGAATAAATATAGGTAGATAGATAGAATATTCTTCATTATGCAGGTACTTACACCATAACAATTACGGATTTTAAAAAACCGGGCAAGAGCGAGTCGGACTTGCGCACCGAGGGTTCCGTAACATCCGGGTTTATCAAATCAAATCAAATCAAATCATTTATTTATTTCAGGCATATACCCATATACAATTTAATTACAAATGACAATAATTAATTAATTAATTATTTAATAATTATATTTAATAATTTAATTAATAATTTCAAAAAAATAATAATAATAATAATAATAATAATAAATAATAATAAAAATCATAAGGCATAAGGTTATAAGGTAAGGTAAGGTGGTAAGGTTTATGCATAAGGTTTATGTTTATGAAATTAAATGTTTTTTTTTTTTTTTTATATTTGAGTTAATTGAATGAAAGGTAAATTGCGGTTTACGATTTATGACGTATTAAAAAAAAACTACTTACTAGATCTCGTTCAAACCAATTTTCGATCGAAGTTTATGTGGTAATGTACATCATATTTTTTTTTTAGTTTTATCATTCTCTTATTTTAGAAGTTACAGGGGGGGGGACACAAATTTTACCACTTTGGAAGTGTCTCTCGCGCAAACTGTTCAGTTTAGAAAAAAATGATATTAGAAACCTCAACAGACAGACAGACAGACATGACGCATCTACGGACGGATACGGAACCCTAAAAATGTAGACATTTTACAAGGGGTGACACAATGGGCGGTCTCATCACTTAAAGCGATCTTTTCAAGACAATCTATGGTAATACGCATGTAGCCTACTTACCATAATCAGCCTATAATGTTCCCACTGCTGGGACACAGGCCTCCTCTCGGTGAGAGGGAGTGGGCCGTAATCCACCACGCGGGCCCAGTGCGGATTGGCAGATGTCACAAGTCTTCGAATTTTTGGTTCTAGGACATGCCGGTTTCCTCACGATGTTTTCCTTCACCGTTTTGAGAGCAGTGGTGATGAAATAATTTACACAAAGTAAAGCGCCTGTCTGGGTTCGAACCTACGACCTACAACTCGTAAGTCGCGGCCGTTACCACTTAGCCACCACTGCTCTCTACTACACACTACTCTCTACAGCCTACTTAATATTTACTTAAGCTTAAATCCACGCAAAGTAAAAACCAGGCTGTATTATGCTTACGACAGTTTTTTTATCGCTTATGGCAACCGCCATTTTGTTTTGTTCACTCAGCGGATAATGCGAAAATGCGTTGTTTATGTGTGCGTGCATTTTAAGTTGTCAAGTACACAAAGGTTTTTAACTTTTTACTGCCAGTCATTTTGAAACTGGCCACATTTTTTTATCTAGGTATAGCATTTTGATATTTATTTTCTTTCTCATATTTTTTCTTTTTATAATTTTAATAATCATGTATTTAAAATACTGTAAGTTTTTTTTTTTTAATATGGTTGCAATGGCCATACTGAAGCTAGGTATTTGTCACTTGTGTGAGCTACGCTACACGCCAAGTGTGATTCAAAAGAATCTTTTGCTTGTATGGCTTCGGCCTTAGCGATTTTTAAGGTACAGACAGCTACCCGAAACTATCAAATTTTCCCAATCAACTTTGAACCTTATGCGCTTAAGTTGAAAATCTATTAAAGTTGATAGAATGAGAGTGAATTGTTTTATTGAAGTTGATCTATTATAGTTGTAGATTGTAGTAGCTTGAAGTGCTGGCGGCTGTAAATGTAACTGTAAAATTTTCCCAATCAACTTTGAACCTTAGGTTTTAGCAAAAAAGTTGAAAATCTATTGAAGAAATTTGACAGATTGTAGTAGCTTGATGTGCTGGCGTCTGTAACTAATCAACGCCATCATTATTTCAGCTGAAAAACGTCCACTGCTGCCAGTCCTGTGCTGCTCGCAAGCAGTGAATTCCCGCGATCTTTACCAGGTTATCTGTCTACATTGCAGTCACCACTCCAAAACTCTTCGGCCCTATCGAGGCAAATAATCCGTGCTTATTGGCGTCAGTCAACAAACCCACGAAATGGAACACAATGGACAAAAAAAATATTTCAAACCAGTTTTTTTTTTTTCAGAATTAATTTTTATTGTCTTTCATCTCGCTTGCGGAAATCATTCACACGTTCTGACATTGTCAGGTTTATGGGATAATATTTTGTTTTTTATCACACAATAGTAGGTACTTTGATTTGTGTGGGACTCGTTATTCCATTTTTGTGAGTAATTGGAAAAAAATCTGCGAATAAAATCTGATCTGCAATTCATTTAACATAACGTAAACCTAATAAATCTGTCTGTGTGGTGCCGGACTTAAAGAATACCACCACCCCTTACTTCCCGTGGGTGTCGTAAAAGGCGACTAAGGATCTTACCGGAGAATGGGCAGCAGCGTTCTCTGTGTATTTCACCACCATACCATACTGCGATCGCCAACCCGCCTGCCAAGCGTGGCGATTATGGCAAACCCTCCCAAAATTGGGGGAGGCCTATGTCCAGCAGTGGACGTCTATCTGCTGAAACGACGAAACCTAATAAATTTCATGCGGCTAATAAATACTAGCTGCACCCCGTGGTTTTACCCGCATAAGTTTTGATCCCGTGGGAATATCGGGATAAAAAGTAGCCTATATGTTAATCCAGGGTATCAGCTACCTCTACTAAAATTTGTAGAGCCGTTTGAGCGTGAAGAAGTAACAAACACATAAACACACACACTCACAAACTTTCGGTGTTATAATATTAGTGTGATAACTTAAAAGGTAGTAAGAATTGAGAAGCATGTAATTTTTTAAATCTAAACTAACATTGTAAAGAGGAAAGATTTGATTTTTTGTATGTTTGTTTGTTACGCTTCACACTAAAACTGTTTGTCAGACTTTTGGTCACAAATATAGTTTTTAATACTAAATTACAAATTCATCAAACTCAAACTCAAAGCATTTATTTCAATTAAACCATTTACAGGCACTTTTAAATTGTCAAGAAGTCGGTCAGTCAGAAAGTCCAGGTCCAGTTGAAAACCAGCGTCAGGCACTAGTTGTCTGGCATTTTTGCTGAACTGGGCCTTTTTGGCGCAGCCGTGAGGCACACATTCCTGCTAATTTCTTACATCGAACTTTGCACTTTTGATTTTTATCTTTTTATTTTTTGTTTTTATCTGATGTACGACTACTATCTGTCTGGTATATTGTGTGTCTTTTAGTCTGTGCTAAATAAATGTATTTTCTTTCTTTCTTTCTTTTCTTTCAAAGTATGAAGCTAGTTGCCCATTCCAAAGCGTAGGTACCAATGGAGAAGAATGGGCAAGAAACTCCATGGACACTCTTTTTAAATTATATTTTGCAAAAATATTAGTTACATCTTCTTTTGAATTTATAATTATATAAGAAATTATGTAAAGAATACAAAAGACGTACGCGTTAAAAGCGTCCAGAGTACAACAAATAGTAACGAAACAACAATCCAAAAATAAAATAATAAAAAATTGAGAAGCATGTAATTTTTCTTATCTAAAGTAACATTGAAAAGAGGAAAGATTTGATTTTTTGTATGTTTGTTTGTTTGTTACGCTTCACGCTAAAACCGTTTATCAGACTTTTGGTCACAAATATGTAATTTTTTAATTAAGTTTTTAATACTAAATTACAAATTCATTCAGAAATCGCGATGGAATCTTAATAAGCTTTATGCTAGCGAAATTTTTTAATTGAAGTAAACATAATCATGATCATCAAACTGGAGAATAAATTGAAATTTAAACAACAATAACAGCTTTTTAGTAGACAAGCATATCTTTGATAAAAATCCTGTTTCCTTACGACCATGCTTAACTATAATATTAAGCTTACGGAAAAAATCTTTCGAAACTTTAAATAAGTACGAAAGAATAATTATAAATCAACAACTTTATAGATCTAACTAACAATCATCTGCCTAGCCTTTCCCAACTATGTTGGGGTCAGCTTCCAGTCTAACCGGATGCGGCTGAATACCATTATTTTACATGGAGCGACTGCCTATCTGACCTCCACAACCCAGTAACTGGGTAATACGATACCCCTTGGTAAGACTGGTTGTCAGACTTTCGGGCTTCTGACTACCCGTTACGACTGTCAAAGATCCACGAATGACACCAACGACTTAACGTACTTTCCGAGGCACGGAGGGGTCACGGTATGTAAAGATGGTCACCCAGCCACAGACCAACAGCGGCAAGCGTAGCTTAGCCTGATCGATCGACATGTGCGGCTGTTATTATTTAGCCACGGGCCGCTCATAAAATAAAATATAGATCTAACTAATATAATTGCTAATTAATATTCTACAGTAACCACGAACAGAGATTCTGCAAAAGTTTATAAAAACAAAACGAAAACCTCAAACCCTTTACACAGTGACAATACCACACTCCAACAAACTAAATGCATAAGCTGCTGCAAATTGCGGCCAAATACTTAGCCAAGAAATAAACTAATATCTCACAAGATAAAACTTATTTTGACATCGCATAATAGAAAACTTGTTACTTTAAAGCTCTCTGCAAACCCTACTTTGCGACAGAACAAAATGACGCAGAATGTAATCCGACTAACTGAAGTGGAATTTGCATAGCTGTCTTACTGTGAAGACAATTGAATTGAAAACAGTGTGTTGCTGTATTAAATAAATGAGTTTGTATTTGAAATTATACGTGAACTAGTTTATGGGGCGATGTATTTGTTATTAGTGATCAATAGTAACGACTCCGACTTACGAGTTCGTAGATCGTGAGTTCGAAACCTGACAGGAGCTTTACTTTGTGTAAATTCATCATCAGTGCTCTCAAAACGGTAAAGGAAAACATCGTGAGGAAACCGGTATGTCCTAGAACCAAAAATTCGAAGACATATCGTCGTTCGTCGTTTCAGCCGATAGACGTCCACTGCTGGACATAGGCCTCCCCCAATTTTGGGAGGGTTTGCCATAATCGCCACGCTTGGCAGGCGGGTTGGCGATCGCAGTATGGTATGATGGTGGAATACATAAAGAACGCTGCTGCCCATTCTCCGGTACGATCCTTAGTCGCCTTTTACGACACCCACGGGAAGTAAGGGGTGGTGGTATTCTTTAAGTCCGGCACCACACAGACCTCCGGCACCACACAGACCGAACACCACGAAGACATATGATATCTATCAACCCGCACTGGGCACGCGTGATCTCCCTCTCGAAGAGAGTAGGCCTGTCCCAGCAGTGGGAACACTTGGTTAACACGTTTCCCCGCCTACCTGTCGAAACACCCCACGCGTCGGAGTAGTTGAATGGACGCAGTGAAGTTGTGTACACTTGGTGTAACGTTGACGTTTCGAGCACTTTCTCTTATGTACACTTGGTGTACACTTGACGCTTGAGGGGTTAATTGATGACTGTTATACACAGTGAACATGTGCAGTGACTGGGTTGTGGAGGTCAGATAGGCGGTCGCTCCAAGTAAAATACTGGTATTCAGCCGTATCCGGTTAAACTGGAAGCCGACCATAACATAGTTATTGACATTAATTAGACAACAGTGAGCATGTCCCCAATTTTTGGAAGTATCTTTTTCTATTTCTGTAAATTACACGACGCTGTACACAAGACTGTCCTAACTTTTGAAGGAAATTTATTCTAAGGCCGTGATTAATAAACATCACTTAGCACGTGCCCCGGCTTAGATTATGTTCCTGTCTGTAACTTGCACATGTAGTTTGACAGTTGTACTAACGTTTTTTAATCTCGGGCTAAGACCTTCGAGGCATACACGAAAGAAAACGCAAAACGCCGAGCATTTTTTATTTATTTAGCCATTTATGAACACATATATAAACAGACGCACACACATAACAGAAGTTATTCATCAAGTTATTGGACTTCTAACGACTCGTAACGACTGTCAAAGATCTGTAACGGCTTAAGGTGCTTTCCGAGGACTGGAATGGCTTGGTATGTAATGGATCCATCCGCCATATGGATTGACCTTGGCTAAGGTGTCTGTATGGTGCAGGACTTAAAGAATACCACCACCCCCCTTACTTCCCGTGGGTGTCGCAAAAGGCGACTAAGGATCGTACCGGAGAATGGGCAGCAGCGTTCTCTATGTATTCCACCATCATACCATACTGCGATCGCCAACCCGCCTGCCAAGCGTGGCGATTATGGAAAACCTAACCAAAATTGGGGGAGGCCTATGTCCAGCAGTGGACGTCTATCGGCTGAAACGACGACGACGAAGGTTTCTTAACCTTGAAGATTGACGTTATTACTTATCCCAAGCCCTTTTTACGTACACCAAGTAGAAAATATAAAACACGGAGCTGAGGAGAACCTTGAAAAAAATCCAATCTATATCTCATACACTGAAACGGTTTAAACAGATTGAAGCTGCAAAAAAAGTCGCGTAAAACCACGGTTTCTCTTTGTTCCCGGCGTTTCTGGATTTAATCGTATTTGTCTCGCAAATATAGGTCTTTTTACCGTCCCCATCTGTCTGCGGACCTTATTTGTTTTGGTTTACGCTACCTTTTTCATTATAACGTAAATGGATATTGGGACGGAATGCCCGATGCGGTGGAGTGCGAAGTTTTGGCGACGACAGCAGCTGGTTATTGAGATCATGTTTATCATGTTCAATACTTCTCTCTTTATTATTAGTATATATAGATTCTGAATTAAAATATAGCATACAATATTTGGATGGCAGTCGTTCGTTATAATATTGGCAAGCTTTGCTTCGGGCCTTATATTTCTTTATCATAGAGCGAACGGGTTATTTATATAAGGACTCATTGGATTTTTATGCAGATGTGTATAAAACATTAACATAATAACATAGTAGTTACTGTTATAGCACAAAAATCTCCATGTTTTGACGTCAGGCAGGAGGCCGGGGCAGTTTGACAGTAAAGAAATGAAAAAAAAAATCCGATGTTGCTTGTAGTTGTATGTTATGTATCGATATCTTTGGTCGTTGTGGCCCAGAAACTAAAGAGCACCGGGGGGCCTAAAAAGGCCACATTGGCACAATCATAAAAGGATAACATTATGAATCATAGTGGACAGTTAACTGTTAAGTTAATCTTATCAAATCCCATTGGTGAAGGATTTTTCAGTTATTTTTTTTTTGTTTGTGCTAAAATACCATATCAATCCAATCCCAATCTCTTTGATTACACCTACGTAGTGCAGCGAAAAAAATAAAAACACGGACTGTCTTTGCCTTATTATGATTCATAATGTGTATTGTCATAATGTGGTCGTGAGTTAAAAAAATTGAAAATTACAATTTATTAATGTAATTTGGCAGATGTGAGTTGAAACCCTAGAGGGGACGCCCTAGAAAGAAATTATGGTAAGTTTATTAGTGACGTTCTTCTGAAAGTTCAGATGCTTAGTGCAATCGGCGTTCTGCCTTTTGCCTACCCACAGGGGAAGAAGCCGTGAGTTTTCAGTAAGTATGTAGGTAATTTATATTCTTCCTAAGGCCCCTCGCCCTCGGCGACTTTTTGCAGCTGTTTTGTAGCTGACTGTTTGTTGCAAATGCGAATAACGTGCGTTACGTTATTCGCATTTGCAACGCGCTACAGAAGCGATTCCAACGCGCTACTAACGCGCTACAGCATCGCGACTGTATCGATGCAAACGCGCGACCGTGTCGGACGACCTCGGGGAGAGAACGAAGGGAGGATGGCGCGTGAGTGGAGATGTGGAGAACCGAGCCCTACTGAATCGCGTTTGCATCGCGACAGATGCGCGACAGTATCGCGTTTGCATCGTGACTGAGAATCTTGGTGTGGGGGAGAGCAAACAGCTAGCGACCGTATCGCGACTGTATTGATGAGAGCGCGCGACAGCATCGCTACAAAAAGTCGCCGTGGGCGAGGGGCCTAAGTTGGAAATAATGATGAATATCCGACCAGAATCTTGAACTGTGTCGACGAAATTCGCTACATTAAGCAAGCTTTACGATCAATGATTTCTCTGAATAAGAAAATATAGGTCTTTTAATAAAGAAATATGGATGTTTATTTACAAGCAAAAATTCTAAGTATATGCCAAAAGACTTCAACAAAAGGATAAACGTGTCTAGGTATATATAAAAATAAATGAACGATCACTCAAACTAGATGCCATTATCCACATCTGAAAAGGTCGTCCTGACCTCCGTAAACATTCCGATTACTACCCTTCCCTTGGCAAGTTTGTATATATGAATGATTTATCAAACATATGCCATTATTGTACACGCGAAGTTTCGCCAAGTTCGACAAATAAATTATCGAACTTGAATTTGGTACAACTCCCTTCTTGGAATTGGGGATCGTATCTGCGCATTTGGTTTCCTTTAAGGTTGTTGTAGGATTATCTTATGCTTTGACTTATAGTAAAGTGACCTCTCTCCTTCTATCTTAGGTCATCACGAAGTCATTGTTCGAATTTGCGGGTTAAAAACAAGAAATCATTGTCATTTAATTTACACAACATACCATTGCGCCTGTAATCCCTAAAGGGTTTTTATCCTCAAAAAAAAAAAGTATTTAAAAAAAATAAACAGACTTCAAAAAGAAATTAACTAAAAATTATGAAATAACTTTAATTTCGGAAGTCGGTGTCTTTGGGATCTGTATTTTATAGTTTTAGTTTTTGGCCACCGACTTTTTAGTTTTAAGTAAAAACTGGTATATTTGTTTTTTGTAATAAGTAGGTAATAGTTTTGTTGTAAATATTGCACTAGAATTTGACCAAGGTTTTGAGATGTTTTCCCTTTGACACTACACCCGTAACTCGTATCAATAAGCGCGGCCGTCACACTTACACGTATTAGTTCTTGAAAATTACTGAATCGATTTTGATGAAACTTGGACTGTTCCCCAAGTTGAAGTAAAGTAAATGTAAGCCAATAAAAAAATGGTCACGATCCGATTAATAGTTGCGGACAAATGCGTGGACAAACATACATACATACATACGTCTATAAAATTTAGTATATTTGTTTGGAAGCCCTAATAGATCGTCATATGTGAAAATAATGCAATTCCAATAATATTACAGACATAGGTGTCGAATTGATAAACTCCTTTTTTTGAAGACGGTAACAAAGGCTTACGTAGAGGTGTACCCATGTTCTATGTTATGGGTTTGGTTTCCGCACTTAGTCCTACAGTGGACCATTGTACCTAATAGCACACCTACATTTCGCCTGCTAGTTCATGTAATAGGGGGCGAACCTATTGTCATCAACCGGGCATAAATCTAGACTCCAGACTGCTACTGAGTAATTCCTAATGGAAAACCCCAATAACATTTTATTCGAACTAATTGAACTAATGGCATTGATTCAATTTATTTCGACGTTAAAGACAAACAATATTAGCGAGCGTTTCTTTTCATGGCTTAAATCCATACTAATATTATAAATTCGGAAGTTACTCTGTCTGTCTGTCTGTAACCTTTTCACGCCGAAAACACTGAACGCCAGAAACCCTATAGAGCTTTAACCCACCAAATAAAAGTTGGTTTACAAGCATGCTAAATGTAGCATTCTATTGCTGCTTTATTAGTGATAACTAAAAACATGTTTAAATGCCTTTAGAACTTGCGGTTTCTGTTTGAATCTAAGGACAATTATTACATTTAGTTTAGGTACCTTAAGTTTACATTAATTGCAGTTAAAATTGTAGAAATTATTAAAGAAGTGCTGTATACTGAGACGCGAGAGATCACCGCCGCCGATCGCCGCCGTGATTACGCGGCGGTGCTCTGCCCAAGCCGGGCAGACCTCCACCGTGTCCTCCGGGCGATCCACAAGATCCGTAGCAAGTAGCACAAAGTCGGCGGGTAGGCGAGATCGAGTCCGTGTACAAAAGCAAAAATCTTCGTGATAATATAAAAGTAATATGATCACAGAGAGATTAGGGAGCGTAAACAACAAACAGCAATGCAAACAGAACAGGGCGAATGTCAATGAATTACTTTTTGACATAACTATCAGCGCGTCAATGACGTTTCGTTACCCCTAATCACTAACGCTGAAATGCGAAATAGTGATTAGATTATACATTCATAATAAACTAATATATAAAAAAAAAAACATTATTTTCATTAACTGTGTGTATTTAAACCAAATACATATTAAAATCTGTACATAATACTTTAATAGATGTCATTTTTTCTTAATAAATGACTCGTTTTGTTCCGCGTGTGTGCGTAGTAAGTAACGCAGATGGTCGCGATAAAAACAGGAAGTAGGAATTGGATTTTTAAATTCCTTTTATCAGTAACTTTTTATCCGCAAGTTTAACAGAATAACAGTTAAGTAACTAAGGGTCCTATTTTCATTGCATAATTTTGGTTAATTTACATTTCTTGTAAATTAATGAAAGGTGGGGCAGGATCTGGCATTGTCATTTATGTAATATTAGGAGTCATTAAAAATACATAATAGGAAATACATAAGAGGAAGTTTGAAAGTGGCACCGGTAACTGAAAAGTTGTGTGGGAATCGGTTGTCATGGTATGGGCATGTGTTACGAAGAAATGAGGAAAATGTCGTGAGGAAAGTTTTGAGTATGGATGACGATGGCTATAAGAGTAGGGGAAGACCAAAGAAACGATGGATGGAATGTGTGAATGATGATATGGTTAGAAAGGGGGTGACTACCGAGATGACGACTAATAGAGAAGTATGGAAGAAAAAGACATGTTGCGCCGACCACAAATAAATTGGGATAAGGGCAGGAGAATGATGATTAGGAGTCATTAAAAAGGTACTTTCCTTAAAATCTCTAGTCATTATTCTAGAACTCATTAATAAGCGATTTCAAATTTAAAAAAAAAACAGTAGAATTCCGGGAGTGCCGACAGAAGTGAAAACAAAACACAAACAGAATACTTTGCCATCACTCACTGACATATCGGATATACATTAAAACCGAGTACATCCCAGGACAGCCGAACACATCCGAAGCGGGTATTTTTTTAATCGTCTTATAAACAAAACACGCGCGGTATCGCTTACGGTAACAGTGTCGAACAGTGAAGATACGTTTATTTGTGGCAAATATTATGACGTAGTGAAAGAATACAAAAAAGAATAATTATGTTGGGAGAAAATACACGTCACATCGTCACCATCGACTGCATCGATATCATAGTGGTAGAACTCTACGTGAGACAGGGCCGCTGGTTTTCAGCCACAGCCGGCGTTGACGTGATGACGTCAACCTGTGTAGCATCATCATCATCATCATCATCATCATTTCAACCGAAAGACGTCCACTGCTGGATATAGGCCTCCCCCAAAAAAAGGGGGGGGGGGTTTGCCATAATCGCCATGCTTGGCAGGCGGGTTGGCGATCGCAGTATGGTATGGTGGTGGAATGCACAGAGAACGCTGCTGCCCATTCTCCGGTACGCCCCTTAGTCGCCTTTTACGACACCCACAGGAAGTATGGGTTGGTGCTATTCTTTAAGTCCGGCACCACACAGACAGACTGTGTACTGTGTACTACGTTAGACTGTGTAGCATACGATGAGATATATAAATAGCACATCACACTTTCACACTAATATTATAAAGGCGAAAGTTTGTGTGTGTGTGAGGGTGTGTTTATATGTTTGTTACTTCTTCACGCTCAAAGGGCTGGACAAATTTTGATAAATTTTGAATGGAGGTAGCTGACATGCTGGATTAACATATAGGCTACTTTTTATTCCGATATTCACACGGGATCGACATTTACGTGGGTGAAACCGCGGGGCGCTGCTACTAATCACACTAATATTATAAAGGCGAAAGTTTGTGAGTGTGTGAATGTCTATATGTTTGTTACTTCTTCACGCTCAAACGGCTGGACCAATTTTAGTAAAATTTTGAGTGGAGGTAGCTGACACCCTGGATTAACATAGGGGCTAGTTTTTATTCCGATATTTCTACGGGATCGACTTTTTCGCGGGTAAAACCACGGGGCGCAGCTAGTTAAGTAAATAAAAAACAAAATAAATAGACAATAATATCTAGTTCTAAATGAAGCTTTCAATACTTACAGAGACATCAACACATCATCATCAGAAATAATGAAAAATTGGTTTAACTGTCATAGAAATACGTGCACATTAAAGATAGCTAAGATAATAGGAATGAAAAAACTGACCTGTGCGAGTCGGACTCGCACACGAAGGGTTCCATACCACGAGACAAAAACGTCGAAAAAAGCACGTTTGTTGTATGGGAGCCCCCCTTAAATATTTATTTTATTCTGTTTTTAGTATTTGTTGTTACTTAAAGCGGCAACAGAAATACATCATCTGTGAAAACAAGTGTCTATCTATCACGGTTCATGAGATACAGCCTGGTGACAGACGGACAGACGGACAGTGGAGCCTTAGTAATATGGTCCCGTTTTTACCCTTTGGGTACGGAAACATATAAAACAAAACAGATCTAAAATCACACAACAGAAGTAGTTAGCAGCTGCACGTCGTGGTTATGACAAGAAGGCTTCCACTTGGCACCCTTGTTTGCTCTCCAGCACATCGCTGATTTTCAGTGGTCACCCGAAAACCCCCACAAAATCTCCACGAACCTGGGCTTCCTCACAAAACACTTCAAAAGTGTCAGATCAAAAGTCAGTAACACAATCCTCAGTTAGAATTAATGATTCGTTACATTCTGCGGTCGCCACCGAACAGAACTACCCTATTATTTACCATGGGTATCGTAAAAGTGTGCTCGGGATAATTCCGTGGGATCCGTAACGGGATTTTCAATTGTCTTCTGTTTCAGTTATTGCTGTGACAACATTCTCATGGGAGTTTGATTGTCGTGCGACCGACGAGACAATGCGTTGTTGACACCTGTCAGTTCAAAATCAAAATCAAAATGTTTTATTTCACATAAACCTACATGGGCACTTATGAAACGTCAGAAGCTAGGTGCACGGTTCCAATTGGTCGTTTCCTATGGAGAAGAACCGGCAAGAAACTCCATGGTTACTCTTTTTAAAAATAATTGGCTTTTACAATGTTTCCAAATTACAGTAAGTAGGTATGGAAGGACAGCGCAGGCCTGTCAACAAGTACCAAGTACTTGATAAAATAGAAAATGGTCTACAGATCTAAAGTCTATAAGGCCTACAAAGTCCTCACATTTACAAAATAAGAATCTATCAAAAGGATAGATAATAAAAAAAGAAAAATAATAATAAAAACCTACTAAAACCAAGTGTTATGATTCTCAATAAAACCACTAATAAAGAGGTGAAAAATTTCAAGTGTCAGTATACAATGTCAATTAATAAAGAAATTATGTCAAAAAGTATATAATGTCAAATAATAAAGAAATTATATCAAAAAGTATGTAAAAAAATAATAATAATTAAATAAAAATTAAACATCGTAATTTGAGAGCAGTTAATAGACATTTACATAGTTATGCCGTTAATGAGAAGCCAGGGAAGCCACATGTGCAGAAGGAATTATTGCCAGACTAGCTTGTCTTCAACGTAGTCTTTAATCTTATAATATGCTTTTTTGATAAGGACACGTTTGATGAGGGTTTTGAACTTTCCATCGCTAAGTTCTGTAACCGGCTTTGGCAACTTGTTATAAAAACGGATGCTGTTTACAAGAAATGACTTGCTAGTTTTAGTTAATCTAAATTTAGGTAACACAATTTCATTTTTACTACGTGTATTTATATTATAGAAATCGCTTCTTATTTTGAAGAGTCCTAAGTTTTTGCGAACATACAAAATACTTTCTAAAATATAAAGAGAAGGCAGAGTTAGTATATCAATTTCTTTGAATTTGTTTCTAAGAGACTCGCGAGGACCCATTTTATAGATTGCGCGGATTGCCCTCTTCTGTAAAATGAAAATTGAATCTACGTCAGCTGCCGATCCCCACAGCAGAACACCATAAGACATAATACTGTGGAAATAAGCAAAGTATACTAACCTAGCTGTGGCTATATCTGTCAACTGCCTTATTTTTCTTACTGCATATGCAGCTGAACTTAATCTACTTGAGAGGGCTCTAATGTGTGCGCCCCATTGTAATTTTGAATCTAAAGTAATTCCTAGAAATACAGTTTCCGTAACAGCATCTAGTCTTTTGCCATCAAGTTCTAAATTCAGACCCACTTGAGGTACATTTGGTAATGAAAACTTAAGACATTTAGTTTTGTTCGCATTAAGTAAAAGATTATTAGCTGCAAACCATTTCGAGAGAACAGCCAGACTATCGTTAACATGTAAGACATCCGTATCTTTTCTATCTATTTTAAAAATAAGGGAAGTGTCATCAGCGAATAAAATGATATCCGACAAGTTAGCCATCATGTAGGGAAGGTCATTAATATAAACTAGAAATAGGAAAGGGCCAAGAATTGAGCCTTGAGGCACGCCCATCTTAACAAGAGACCCCGAAGACGTCGCCCCGTTAACGTTTACTTTTTGCTGGCGCTTTGACAGATAGGAAAGAACAAGATCAGCAGCTTGTCCACGAATTCCGTAGTGGTATAATTTACAGATCAGTGTATTATGGTCAACGCAGTCAAACGCTTTTGAGAGGTCACAGAAAATGCCAATTGCATCCTGGGACTTCTCCCAGGATTCCAAAATGTGACTGATGAGTTTTACTCCCGCGTCTGTCGTCGACCTACCTTTCGTGAAACCAAACTGGCGACTATGTAAAATCCCATTTGAGTTAAAATGTGACAACATCTGGTCCAGCATGATTTTTTCATAGATTTTGCTCAATGCTGGTAGCACAGATATAGGTCTATAATTGGAGGGATCAAACTTACTACCCGATTTGAATATCGGTACTACTTTACTATGTTTCATTAAGTCAGGAAACGTACCGCTGTCTAAACATTGATTAAATATGCCTGTTAGGGCAGGGGCAATTGTGTCAATAATATCTCCAAGAACCTTAACAGAAATCCCCCATAAGTCTTCAGTGTTTTTTATGTTAAGACTTTTAAATGCTTTTTTAATTGTGTCAACAGAAATGGGCTTGAATTCAAAGCTTGGAATTTCCCTATTAAAATTTTCCTTAAGAAGGGCTTCAGCTAATATAGGTGATGAGGGGAGAGACTTTGTAACCTCTATTGGGATATTGGTAAAGAAATTTTCTAGTGTCTCAGCAACTTTTAACTTATCTGAAATGGTTTCATTATCAATTTTTAGGGACAACTCATTCTGATCTCGCTGTTTTGTGTTTCCAGTTTCTTTGTTTATTACCTGCCACACAGCTTTTATTTTATTATTAGACATACTAATTTTGTTACTAATTAATTTAGATTTAGCCTCAGTGCAGACTCTTTTGAATATTTTTGAATAGTTCCTGACATAATTATGAAGGGCTTGATCAGAAGTTAATGATTTCTCGTGATACAGATTATATAAAATATCTCTGCTTTTTCTAATGCCAGCAGTGGCCCATTCGCTAAATTTTGGTTTAGTATTTATAGTAACTTTTTTTACAGGACATGCTTTATTGAATTCTTGGCATACTGTGGAAAATAATGTACCATAGTTTATGTTGGGGTCTTGTGAATCAAAACTAGCTGTGGAAAGATTGCTAAGAACATTATTATTAAACATTTTTAATTTATTTTTAGTTAGCGGTCTTAATTGAATGGATTTATCTATGTGTAATCTTTTACCTAAGTCAAATGATACAAGTTGACCAGTATGGTCAGACCTGACGCCAGTAATTATATAAGGACGAGTCTTTTATTTTACAGTTAGTAAATACATTGTCGATGCATGAAGCTGAAGTTGCTGTTATTCTAGTCGCTTCATTAAATATACATTTTAAATTAAATGATTTAAACAATGATATTAGCTTACATTTTTCTGGTGAATTAACTAATAGATCAATATTTAGGTCACCACAAACAAAAACAAATTTACTATCTTTAAAAAGTTTACTAAGTATTTCTTCCATTATGATCAAAAATGATGACAAATTTGAGGCTGGTGGTCTATAAACACATAAGAAAGTATGGCCTTCAACTTCTGCACATACTACCTCACATAAGCGATCAACAGAGCAAGCAGTGATATCCTTTCTTTCTTTATACCTAAAAGAACTATTACATAATATCAAAGTACCACCCCCTATTGAGGACCTGTTGTGCGCACTGGCAACTGAAAAATTATTGACATTAAACAACATTCTATCCGGTTTTAACCAGGTTTCACAAAAACATAAGATATCCATATGATATTTATCTATTAACATTTCCACGTCTAGGATTTTGCCAGAAAAGCGATTTATATTTTGGTGATATAGTAAAATATTCTTATTATGCTTCTCTTTTGTCGAGTCTAAAAGTTTAAAGAATTTATTACAGTATTATTAGAAGTACTAGATAATACTGTTTCGTCACTTAACCTAGTCTCAGTTAAATTATCAATAACTGCGTGTATATTGTAAGCTAACAAAGTAGCCAGTACATGCTGACTTTTCTTGGGAAGAAACATATTATGTTCCTGAACTAATACAAAATCCCTAACAAAATAGTTTGTATCAAAATACAATAAACGGTCACTATGACGACATGTCAAAATATGCATTAAGTTGTTTAAACTATAAATGTAATCGTTTTCTGCATCATACAAATTATCAGAATATGGCAATGCACATAATATTAATTTACCTAGTTTTAATTTAAGTAGGGTGTCAATACCATTAACTATGTCCCTTTTTGTTACGCTCAGACTGTTTCCAATTAAAAGAACTACAGTAGTCTGCTCATTCATTTGTGTATGTTTTATTTTATGAACAAGCTCATTAAAATGCAGGTTATGATAACAACAATTAACTATAGTATGTTTAGAGCGGTTATTTAATAATGATCCAAAACCTGATCCTAATCTATCAGAAAATACCAAAACATTACTTTGAGTGGGATAGATAGGTTCTATAGTATGAGTTGAAGTGGTTGAAGTAGCAGGTACAACATGCTGTAACATCTGAGGTGAATCGGGTGGTGTGGTGTTAGTGTGAGTGGGAGCACAACTACAGGTAAGATTGTTGGTCAGTGACTCGTACCTCTCTGCATTGTACTTGACTAGGTCCACCAACTCACAGGCCTCTTGCAAGCGCTCGCTCAGCATAAGTTGACTAGACTCATACTTATAGGATATTTCCTTAAGTGCATTTTCCCTGCTCAGTAATTGCTTATGAAGGTTTTGTATGTCGACATAATACATTTGTCTGCTATTTTCCAACTTATTATTACATACATTTAGTTGGCTTTGTAAGTTTATACGTTGTTTCCTAAGATTAATGTTAAACTTGTGAACATTTTGTGTCTTCAAGAGTTTCTTGTACCTTTTAATGTTTTTACTAATTTTAATATATTTCTTAATTTTATTATGACTAGTTGGAGTTGGACATCTAGTTAAGGTATCGTTCCCAGTCAGGTCTATGGTGATGGTGGGTTTCTCATACTCCAGTCCCGGTACACTACCAACCAGCTCGTTGAAGAGGTTATTGGTGTTGGCAACCTGTTCGCTGGCTTTCAGAGAGTTGATGGTGGAAATGGTGTTGTGTGCTTCGCATAATTCTGCTTCAAGGCCTGATATGCGTTTCAGTGCCTGGTCATGAGTGTCACTGCAAGTTTGAAAGTCTGACACTAGTTGACGGAGATGGTGATGCTGGTCAAGTATTTCTATGTGCTCGGTGTGAAGTTCTACAAGCTGTCTTTTGAGTTGAGTGTTTTTCTCGTTAATCCTTTTGACTTCAACCTCGCTGTCCTCTCTTTCCTGCAGCAGTTGGTTGCATTCCTTCTGTGATGCCTCCAGCTTCTTCAGTGCTACATTCAGTTTGTCATTCATATCACGAACTGTGGCTCCACGGGTCATCATATTCAAAAAAAAAAAAAAATCCCCAAATGGCACCTGAAATGTGACAAGAAACAACTGAGTGTATGAGGAAAAAATGAGTTGAGAACTAGAGAAGGTAGGATGGTAAGACAGTTAGCAAGAAATAAGAAAAACAAAAGATAAAGTTTTAGAAAAGATTATAAAAATATGAGGGTATAAGAAGAAGCTATTTAATTTATTCTAGGGCTTATCACAATTATTAATATTTACAGACTTTTATTCTTATTGAGGATAGTAATTATTATTGGGCTAAATAATTTCCACTAAGAATAATATGGACATGAGATTAGAAGTACACAAACTTTCATGGTAGGTTCTAAGTTTGTTTTTCAAACTATAGTATATTAATTAAGTGTAGCAATGTAAATTAATTCCATTAAACAATAGTAAGTGTATTAGGGATAAATATGTGTAGTAAAGTTTGTAGTGTAAGTTTATGTCTGAAGCAAGTGTTTTCGTCGTCGATTCTGCTTCCACAATTTGTCAAGCAAAAGGAGACATAAACGGTGCCGGTGTGTACTGGACGTTGCTCATAACTCTGAGCAGTGTTTACAGATGATGTACAGTGTGTAAATACAACTACAAATAATGATTAACATAAAACAAAATACTCCCCGGGTTCGATGAATTCAAATACGCAATCCAAACGTTGACAGCCGGTAGATGATTTTTCGTAATATCGATTATTGTGGATTATCACAACAAAAAACAAGGCACAAACACTGTGTGATACACTTTATATTAAGATTCTACGATAAACAATAGTTTTAAAACAAAATAAACACAATTTATTAATATTCTAAAATAATTTAACTAAGAGGTCGTTTTTTCACGACCTGTCACCAGTGTTCAGTCATCAGTTAATACACAAACGAATTCGTGTTTTGCGGATTTGATCTTTATTAGCAACTTGAATTCTGATACTGAACTGACCGGTGTCAGGAATGCATCGTATTGACGGCCGGACTGTAAATCATCATCATCATCTGCCTAATCTTTTCTCAACTATGTTGGGGTCGGCTTCCAGTCTAACCGGATGCAGCTGAATACCAGTATTTTACATGGAGCGACTGCCTATCTGTCCTCCACAACCCAGTTACTGGGTAATACGATACCCCTTGGTAAGACTGGTTGTCAAACTTTCGGGCTTCTGACTACCCGAAAAGACTGTCAAAGATCCACGAATGACAGGACTGTTATATAACTTTTAATTTTCAATTTTGAATTGTTAAATACTGGTATTTACCTGTATTCGGTAAGATGGAAGCCGACCTCATATTGTGTACGTCCTTTTTGTTTTGTGAACCTCAAATAATTATCAAAAGTTAAAACGAGGCTCAATATTCCAAAAAGTGTCCATCATTAGCAGGTTAGTAAGTTTTAAAAGGATCAGTTACCTAAATATTTCTTTTTAACTAAGGGCTGATTTTTCCAACGCCAGATAATTTTAATAGTCTGTGTGGTGCCGGACTTAAAGAACACCACCACCCCTTACTGCCCGTGGGTTTCGTAAAAGGCGACTAAGGATCGTATCGGAGAATGGGCAGCAGCGTTCTCTATGTATTCCACCACCATACCATACTGCGATCGCCAACCCGCCTGCCAAGCGTGGCGATTATGGCAAACCCTCCCAAAATTGGGGGAGGCCTATGTCCAGCAGTGGATGTCTATCGGCTGAAACGACGAGATAATTTTATCCGAGGAATAATTTTGAATTTTTGACGCTTCTTCCAAACAGAATCTGTCAGACGTCAATTTTATTCCACGAATAAAAATTTTCCGTCGATTGAAAACTCAGCCCTAAATCAATTTAATTTCCTCACATAATTTTGTTCTCCAAGTGAATTTAGATAGGTACTGTCTTAGGATTAATGTATCTACTACATGAGGGCAATAGAGATCAACATAGTTCATAATACTACAATTAACTTTGTGCCTGGGTATGTACATTGATCGAAGCTGGACTGTCCCACTGCTGGGCAAAGAACTCTTCTCATATAGAGAAGTCACGAGCATTGATCACCATGCTTGCTCAAGACGGGGTAGCGGATTTTTAACTACCTTCAAATAAGACATTACGCGGTTGCGAGTGGCGACCGCGTACCGGACGTAGTGTTAGAAAGCCTCCTAGAAAGTGGACCGACTACCTCGTGAAGGTGGCAGGAACCCGCTGGATGCGGGAAGCACAGAACCGGTCGAAGTGGAGAGTGCTTGGGGGAGGCCTATGTCCAGCAGTGGACGTCTTTCGGCTGAAATGATGATGATGAAAACATATTACTAGACTGAGGACTTAAATCTGCTGGTGCTGTCAAAATATTTGGTTATATTAAATGCTTTGAAATCACTAGATAAAAACCTTAAAGCTGATGTTAAAAATCATCAGCTTATCCTTTTTCAGGTTTGAATTCGCTCCCAAATTGTTCAGGATTCATCTTCAGGGTTTTAATAAAAAATAATAATGCTAAAATACAAAACACTGGTCATATTAATATTACCAAACATCAACCCAAAAGTTCCCCTTAAGGGGAATGCTCCAACCAGCCCGCGAAATTCAAAATTTCTTGCGTTTTTTGCAATTTGCAGGCCAGTGCTAGGTTGTATGTTGATTAAAATATTATTCGCGGCTGTAAGACGTATGTAGTTACAGAATTATAATAATCAAAATCACCAATACAACCCTCCAACTTCATAAAGGTGTAAGAACAAAAAAAAAACAGAAAAAGTAATTCTAACAGCTTTATGAACTTAGAGCGTTTTATTGATGATTTTCATGATTATAATTCTGTACCTATATATGTCTTACAACCGCGAATAATATTTTAATCAACATACAACCTAGCACTGGCCTGCAAATTGCAAAAAACGTAAGAAAATTTGAATTTCGCGGGCTGGTTGGAGCATTCACCTTAAGCAAAACGGTCCTTAATAAGGAAACAATATAGCATCAATAAATATTCCGGGACAAACAGAAACCGGATGGTCTTTTTATTACATTTTAGGAGATTCATAAAAAGCCCCGTTCACGTTAAGCCGTCGGTCCTGGTTGTCATTCGTGGATCTTTGACAGACGCTACGGGAAGAGCCCGAAAGTCTGACCAGTCTTACCAAGGGGTCAGTCTTACCAAAACCCAGTCTTACCAAGGGGTCAGTCTTACCAAAACATTTTAGGAGATTCATAAAAAGCCCCGTTCACGTTAAGCCGTCGGTCCTGGTTGTCATTCGTGGATCTTTGACAGACGCTACGGGAAGAGCCCGAAAGTCTGACCAGTCTTACCAAGGGGTCAGTCTTACCAAAACCCAAAAATCTTTAAAATGCCAAAAAGTAAATAAATTAAATACAAAACTTAGGCAAAAGAAATTGAATTTAATACAAGAATTAAAGAACTGTAACAGTGAATTAGAATTATGTAATACTATGTATGACACAGACACTCAGCACCTGCAGGATGAATTGCTTGTTAGGGAATATGCTCTAAAGGAAATCTTTAGTAAATATGAGGCTTCTCAACAAGACCTGAGTAAGCGCATGCAGGAGGCTAATGAGTTAGCAGACCTGGTCAAGTATAATGCGGAGAGGTATGAGTCTCTGACAAATAACCTCTCTTTTAGCTGTACCTGCTCCCAGGGACTGCAGCCTCAACCTATTACACCCACACCCTCAGTGGCTCAGCCAGTAGGTAGCTGTATTAATGATGATAGCAATACCATGAATAATTTGATTAACACTACTTATGTATTTTCTGATAAATTTGGTCAAGGATTTGGTAGGATATTTAATCAGTGTTCGCAACAATATGTAATTAATAATTGTTCACCCGGTGCCAGTATTAGCCAATTAATTAGTAATATCAGATTGATAAAAATAAACCCTAGTTCAACTGTTATATTATTATATGGGGATAGTTTAAATGTTAGAAAAAAGGACATAATTGAATGTGTCCATTTGATGTTACATCTTCATGAGACCAATAACTGTAAATTTATTTTTTGTGCGTTGCCTTATTCTTATTATTTATCTCATGAGAAAAGTAAGCTTATTTATAATTTAAATATGTTCATTTATTATAGGACTTGTCGTCACAGTGACGCTATTTTATATTTTGATTTTAATCAATTCATTACTGATTACAAACTGACAAATTACACTATGTATTTGCCACCTAGTTGTAGGAGACAAATTGCTAATCTTTTAGCATACAATATACTCAGTGACACTGGTACTTGTAGTGTACCATCGATTACTGTTAGTAGTGGTACTAACACTACTTCTGATACGCCTTGTAGTTTAAACTATTAGGTGCGACAACGGGTCAGCCGCATATGTTGAATGTTGTACATCAAAATATGCAGGGTCTGTCCGGCAAAGAGCTAGAATTAAGTTTATTTATGGAGAACTACAATGTTCAGGTGAACACTGGTTGAAAGAACATGAAGTAGTGTTTATCGATGATGATAACTTTACCGTACAGAGTGCATTTGTGAGAAAAAGTGCTATTCGCGGTGGCTCTTTAGTTCTTGTTTCAAACCAGTTGAAATGTAAACAACGTTTAGATTTAGTTAATCTTTCAATTGAGCGCACTATAGAATTGTCTTGTGTTGAACTTGAGCGATATGTTATAATTTGCGTTTACCGACCCCCCTCTGGGGATTTTAGTAGTTTTGAATCGGTAATGGAGGATTCTCTCAATAGGTTGAAATCAAGTAACAAAAGTATTATTTTATGTGGAGATTTCAATATTAATATTTTAGATGTTACTCCATTAAGTATTAGACTTCTCAATCTGTTTAGGTCTTATAATTTAATTAACTTGTTTTTTGAACCTACCAGGATCACGGCATCTTCGTCAACTTGTCTTGATAATATATTTAGTGATTGTGATGCCAAAAATAAATTAGTGTTAACTGACTTAACGTCCGACCACTGTGGTTTATTAGCTAGCTTCCCCATGCCATTAAATAAAAAGCCGCATAAACTTGAATGCAGGCCTTATACAGCTAGTCGTTGCAAAATGTTTAAAAATAATATAGCTCATAGAATTACACCATCTATAGTAGAACAAGAGGATCCTAATGAAATTTATGGTGCCCTTTTTGATGTTGTGCAAAAAGAGTACCAATCTACTTTCAAGACCAAAACCATTAACATTAATGGCTCCTCGGTTGGCTTTAACCAATGGGCTACTCCAGGTATTTATAAAAGTAGAGCGAGACTATACGAGTTATATGGTTTGAAAAAATACAGGTTTGATACTCCTTTCCTAGATTATGTTAAAAATTATTCAAAATTATTCAAAAAGATTAGTGCTTTTGCTAAATCAAAATTTTTAAGCGATACAATTAAAAATTCTAATAATAAAGTAAAAACAACTTGGAAAATTATTAAAAATGAAACTGGTAAATCGGTTAAACAAGAAAAACAACTTGAGATTATGGTCGACAACAAATTAGTTAACAAAGCAGCTGACGTAGCTGAGGCATTCAATGAGTTTTTTGCCAACATACCTATAACTACGACTCGCTCCTTAAATTCCTCCCCGTCTAAAGCTGAAAACCTTTTGCATAGCAGTGTACCTAAATGTAGTCGCTTATTTAGCTTCGAACATGTAACCCAGCGTGATGTAGTTAATGTTTTTAACACACTTAAGTCTAAAAACACCGGTGATTACTGGGGCATCTCCATTAAACTTTTAAGTAATATAATAGACATCGTAGCCCCCTATCTAGCTGTTACTTTTAATAAATGTGTTGATTTAGGAACTTTTCCTGACCTCATGAAGAGTAGTAAAGTCATACCATTATTTAAATCAGGTAATAAAAATGACGTTGGCAATTTCAGGCCTATTTCCATCTTACCTGCATTTAGCAAAATATTTGAAAAATTAATACTCAAGCAGTTGCTAAGACATTTTAATTTAAATAGCCTCCTTCATAATGAACAATATGGCTTTACAAAAGGTCGTTCGACTACAGATGCGGGTGTTGCTTTGTTAAAACACATATATAATGCATGGGAGAATTCTAAAAATGCTATTGGAGTTTTCTGTGATCTCTCCAAAGCCTTTGATTGCGTGCACCATGACACGCTTTTACGTAAACTACGTCATTACGGTGTCCAAAACGAAGCTCTCAACGTAATAAATTCTTATTTACATAATAGGTTCCAATGTGTGGATGTTAATGGTGTGAAATCTTCTGGGCTACCAGTTCAGTTAGGTGTACCGCAAGGCTCAATACTGGGTCCTTTCTTGTTCCTAGTATATATCAATGATTTACCATTCCATTTAAAGGGCATCTGTGACGCTGTACTGTTTGCAGATGATACCTCTCTTATTTTTAAAGTAGACAGGAATAGACAAGATTTTGACGACGTAAACAGTGCGCTCTCAATAGTTACGAATTGGTTTACGTCAAATACCCTAGTCCTCAATGCCAAGAAGACGAAATGTGTAAAGTTCGTCTTACCGAATGTTAGAAATCTAGGACCCAACATCGTCTTAGATAAAGAGGTGCTTGAAACTGTGGACACGGCAGTTTTTCTGGGAATAACAGTAGATGCCAAACTTCAGTGGAGACCACATATATCAAGTCTAACAGGAAGGCTCAGTTCGGCTGCCTGCGCCGTCAGGAAAGTAAGACAATACACTGACGTTGATACAGCTCGTTTAGTCTATTTTAGTTATTTTCACAGCGTTATGTCCTACGGTATTCTGCTGTGGGGCAAAGCCGCTGATATACAAAATATATTTGTCCTGCAAAAACGAGCTGTTCGAGCAATATACCAGTTAGGTGCCAGAGTTTCTCTAAGAGATTTTTTTAAAGATGTTGGAATTCTTACGGTTGCATCACAGTTCATCTTTGCCAACATTTTATATATTAGGCAAAATATACACTTGTATACTAAAAACAGTGATATTCACAATGTAGAAATCAGGACAAACTACGCGCTCCCTTTCACCGGCTTCATAAGGTTCATAACTCATTTGTTGGGCTTGACCTTTTATAACAATTACTAGATTTGCCCTTTAATACATTTAAAGCTCAAATAAAATCCAACCTTTGTTCAAAGGCATACTATTCCATCAACGATTACTTAAACGATAAGAATAGTTGGTCGCCCTGATTAACTCAAGACAATGTTTATGTTCTTTCTCCAGAATTAGTTTACTGACAAGTTATATGAGTTCATATAATTGTTTTTTATTATTTTTTTAAATTCTATTAACCTCTTAAATAAATTGCAAACTATAGTTTTGTATAATTTAGAAGCTTTTTTTAATTTTGTAAATGTAAGAACCATGTTTCCGTTTATTATGATTTAATTTTGATGTTGACTTGAAAGAGCATGGCAGTTGAGAACTTGTCATGCTCACTTAAATGTCTCACCGATGGTGGCGCGTGTGTTGGATCATTCGGTTCCCTACAAACTGGTTGAGCTGGATGGTGCTGATCCACGCGTCATGTTCGTGAACGGGCGCCGTCGGTTGAGACTGGTCATCTCTTAACTGCCAATGCTTATTTTTAATCTTATATTTTGAATTGTTTCTTCATTTGTGTCTTTTTTTTACATTGTTCTCACATATAGAAGCAACAAGAATAATGTACCCAGGATTTTGTAATATCTTGATTTAAAAGAGTGTCCATGGAGTTTCTTGCCCGTTCTTCTCCATAGAGATCTACGTTTTGGAATGGGCAACTAGCTTCAACTTTCGGACTAACTGACAGACTATTTAATTTTAATTTTGACAATTCAAAAGTGCCTGTACAAGGTCTAATTGAAATAAATGCTTTGAATTTGAATTTGAATTTGGTATCATATTACCCAGTAACTGGGTTGTGGAGGTCTGATAGGCAGCCGCTCCATGTAAAATATTGGTATTCAGCTGAATCCGGTTAGACCGGAAGCCGACCCCAACGTAGTTGGGAAAAGTGGGTACACTTAAAGTGCGTACACTTTGGGTACGGAACCTTAAAACGTACCAATATTGCGAACTTTTGCAGGGTAAAAGTACCCGCATATTGTATCCTTTTACAAGTTTGAAATGGTATACCGCCGTTTGGTCGATTTTTTTTGCCCTAATATCATTTGCCATAATAGTCAACAGCCATAATATATGACGTAATATTCATTTGCCCTACTTAATTATAATTAATTATAAATATTTGCCCTACGTAATATTCATTTGACCTACTCTTATTTGCTATATTAGTCACGTGCTAGAAGCTTTGTTTCCCATGAAGTCACTTACCATAACATCATTTGTCATAATCATTGGAAGCCCTAATTATCACGTGCTCTAATTATCACATGCCCTAATTATCACATGCCCTAATTATCACATGCCATAATTATCATATGCCATAACATCATTTGCCATCGACATTGGGTGTGTAACGGTTGTTATATTAGGAGAAACTGAATGCAATCGGGACTTTAAGGTTATTTTTTTATAAACCACCCAGAAGTAGGAGCCCCGCGTAGCGGGGCTCCGTCGACCAAGCCCACCCTCGACCATGCATAGAATATTAGAAGTTAGGTTAGCTGTGACCATTAATCATGTGTAATGATTATTATGGCGTTTAAATATTTGTCTAATAATCATTATGGCGTTTAAATATTATGTCTAATCATTATTATGGCAATTAAAAATATGAAAAACAATACGTATGGCACTCGTATCTTATGGTATCTAAGTTTCGAGCAATTAAAGGTATGTCATATGTCTTTTCGTCGTTTCAGCCGATAGACGTCCACTGCTGGACATAGGCCTCCCCCAATTTTGGGGGGGGTTTGCCATAATCACCACGCTTGGCAGGCGGGTTGACGATCGCAGTATGGTATGATGGTGGAATAAATAGAGAACGCTGCAGCCCATTCTCCGGTAAGACCCTTAGTCGCCTTTTACGACACCCACGGGAAGTAAGGGGTGGTGCAATTCTTTAAGTCCGGCACCACACAGACAACAATATGTCTTTTAGGGCAAACAAAACATTCGGGCAAATGAAATTCGGGTAAATGAAATTCGGGAATATGATGATTATGGTATATCATCTTCGGGTAAACAATAGACAACCGTTTGAAATCACACCCTAATTTAAAAAATAATCAGGTAAACCTTTTAATTAAGAATAAAAAGCAGAAATTTATTACACTGGTCATATAAATATCAATAAATATCACCGCAAATGTTCCCTTAAGCAAAACGGTGCCGATAAGGAAAAAGGCCAGGATTAAGAAAAGGACCTAATTCTGAAAATAGCGGCTATAAATATCCCGGAACAAATAGAAACATAGGATCTGGGGCCCAGCAAGATGGTCCTATTTATTACATTTTAGGTGTCTAGATGCCGTTCTGCGTTCTTAATTAGAATTTTCACAAAAAGGTTTTGTGCAGACGGGCTGCAAAAAGTCACTGGCCGGAAAACAACGGAAAATAGACCTTGTCTAGAAATAGGTATAGAATAGAATAGAATTTTTCTTTATTAAAGTGACCAAGACTCAAACTGAAACAAGATTGTTAGTAAAACTTACGACTATGTTAGTAAGTACAGATACTAAACAAAAACAGAAGAAATAACGGTTGGTCACCGTTGAGACATCCCATGAGAGACGGCACAACAGTGACCCACGTAAACACAGTCCAGGCGACTCGCAACCATGTTTAAGGCACTGTTGGAGTCGCCCCACACCCTGCGCACCAGGGAAGCGCACCTTTTACGCATAGTTGCGTATAAGCAATCTACATGAAGTATGGTAGTAAGTATATATAAGTAGCATAATCATTAACCTATAATGTTCCCACTGTTGAGACACAGACCTCCTCTCTTCGAGAGGGACGGCCCAGTGAAATAGGTATACGTCACGAAAATTACTAACGAATATGGTAGAATAATTCTCTTTTTTTCGTCGTTCGTCGTCGTCGTTTCAGCCGATAGACGTCCACTGCTGGACACAGGCCTCCCCCAATTTTGGGAGGGTTTGCCATAATCGCCACGCTTGGCAGGCGGGTTGGCGATCGCAGTATGGTATGGTGGTGGAATACATAGAGAACGCTGCTGCCCATTCTCCGGTACGATCCTTAGTCGCCTTTTACGACACCCACGGGAAGTAAGGGGTGGTGGTATTCTTTAAGTCCGGCACCACACAGACTAACTCTTTTCATTCAAAGTCGCTTAATTTAACTTATCGTTGTAAACACCTACGAACACGAGAGCCTACAATAACATTCACTAAAAAAACATTCTTAAAAAACTGGCCAAGTACGAGTCGGACTCGCACACGAAGGGTTCCGTACCACAAGGCAAAAACGCCAAAAAGAAAACATGTTTGTTGTATGGGAGCCCCCCTTAAATATTTATTTTATTTTATTTTAATTTTATTATTTATTATTAAAGTTAAAATACAACTGAGTATTTTGTGAATATTTCAAGTGCCTATCTGTTGCCATTTTTGATATCGAGCAAAAAAGGGCAAAAAAATCACGTTTGTTGTATGGGAGCCCCCGTCAAATATTTAATTTATTTTGTTTTTAGTATTTGTTGTTATAGCGGCAACAGAAATACATAATTTGTGAAAATTTCAACTGTCTAGCTATCGCGGTTCTTGAGATACAGCCTGGTGACAGACAGACGGACAGACGGACAGGCGGCCAGACGGACAGACGGACAGACAGCGAAGTCTTAGTAATAGGGTTCCGTTTTTACCCTTTGGGTACGGAACCCTAAAAAAAGGAAACCAAAATAAGATGAAAGAATTATTCCTCTGTTTGAACAATTCTAATCTACAATCATCATTCATTGGCTAACAATTCAAGCGTGCAATTCAATTCTCACACCATTCACAAAAAGTTGCCTTCAACATCCACACAACAAAAAAAAGTTGCCAATCTACCGCCTACCGCTTAGGCGACACCATTTGTCTGTTATTTGTTACCATCGGCCGAACCCTTTTCCGTACCATTTGTTCAAGCCTATTCACCGATTACAACGATACATTAAACCAGAGATTAACTGCCCGATTTGTTTACTGGAGTATCCAGGGATTTATTAAACGTTCGTTACTTTTTAACATCGTTTTTGGACGTTTATTATGTAGCGGTATCTACAACGCCACATGCGAACAACGCGTAAATTCTGCATCTCGCAAGCAGAGTTTACCGCGCAACTAGCATAGATACAACAGCTCGACATGAATCATCGGGTAGTTGCCCGCCAGACACAACACCCGTCTGGTCGGATGATCCTCCCTTATTTATTTATATATACTTTATTGTTACACCACAAAAATACATAACATGAGAAAAATACATCAAACATTACAAAATATACAATGGGCGGCCTTATCGCTTTCTGCGTTCTTTTCCAGGCAACCTTCCATTTTCTATAGTATAGAGGACGAGTAAACTTTACACCCTGTTCCTCATACTCTAAGGTTATTTCAAGATTAGTTTTTGTGGTGTAATAAAACTATGGACTGTCTTGTCTGTGTGGTGCCGGACTTAAAGAATGGCACCACCCCATAGTTCCCGTGGGTGTCGTAAAAGGCGACTAAGGGTCTAACCGGAGAATGGGCAGCAGCGTTCTCTATGCATTCCACCACCATACCATACTGCGATCGCCAACCCGCCTGCCAAGCGTGGCGATTATGGCAAACCCTCCCCCTTTCGGGAGAGGCCTATGTCCAGCCGTGGACCTCTTTCGGCTGAAATGATGATGATGATGAAAACTATGGACGTAAAAATTCCAGCTATGTCAAAGTGCACAATCAACAAACTGTCAAACTTTAAACTTTTATGCTACTTTGTATTTTATGTCAGTTTTTTTGTAATGTGCATTTTGTTTGTCCAAAGTAAACAATTTGTTTTATTTTTCCACAAATAAAAAATATGTTTGTGGGTTGGTGATTCTTTTTACCCGACTGCGGCAAAGCCCAAAAGGAGGGTTAATATGTGTTTGACCTGTATGTATGTATGTATGTATGTTTCTTTGTTCCCTCGTAACTTCTAAACGAATGAACGGATTTTGATAAATTATACGTCTTTAGATTTGTCTTGGTAGCGCGAGTGTCACTGGGTAAATCAAAATTGAAAAAAATATAAAATGGCCGATTTTTGGCGCAATATTATGTCTTCAAAAAAAAAAATATTTCTCGAAACCTATCGAGTGGGCTATCAAAACAAAGGGTTTTTAAAGGTGATTACAAAAATATATACAACTAATATGGTTAATAGTAATTCGAAGTGCCAACACGTAAAAAACACGTACCAAGAGCTAAATCGTCTGCGAAATCTTTCAAATTTGTGAACTAAAAAGCTGGAAATAAAAAACAAGTAATTCATCATCATCTTCCTGCCCTTATCCCATGTTACTTGGGGTCGGCGCAACACGTTTTCTTCTTCCATTCTCCCCTGTCAGCCGTCACGCTATCATTCACTCCCTTCTCTTTCATATCATTCCCCACACAATCCATCCATCTTTTCAATAAAAAACAAGTAATTAAAAAAACTAAAAAACCCGACTGCGGTAAAAAAATTAAGTTAAAAAAAAACTGAAAAGCTAAAAACGGCCATTTTAAATTAAATAAAAGTTGGAAGCAGGCGGGTCCCATACCATTTTTTATTACATTTCAAACTCAAACGGGTCCGGCCTGCTTCCAACTTTTATTTAATTTAAAATGGCCTTGTTTTTAGCTTTTCAGTTTTTTTTTAACTTAATTTTTTACCGCAGTCGGGTTTTTTAGTTTTTTTAATTACTTGTTTTTTATTTTTGTGTGAGTATACGCTTAATGTAATATGAAATCCAATTATTGTTTTAACCTTTCTTAACCCCAGAACCTCATTCCATTCGATTCGCTTAGCACTTCTTATTATCTTACCTCTTCGTATTTATGTTAAACAAAATACCGACTTGTAATTTCTGAGTCGAGCAAAAAACTCCATTTTAAAATGGATTACAAATCTATACTTTAACATAGAATAGAAATAATTTATTTACTTTTTTTTGTCATTCTCTCCGAAGCTCTTTTAAACTTTATTTCTTGTCAATTATTGATTACCATTACATTATTATTTATTTACTTAAAGCTTTTCATTTTTAATGAAAGAATTCGACATATTGTGAGTTGCTGAAAATCAGCGCTGTTGACGATAGTTTCGTCCGAAGTCGCAGCATTTTTCTGAGCAACAACATGTGTGTGTGTGTGTGCGTGTGTGAGCAACAGATGCGCCCACGGTTTAATTGTTCTTAAGGTGTTTGTTCGTTACAAAAGTAGTTCTTTTTCCACTCTGTAATCAGCATTTTGTATTTTAGGGTTCCGTATCCAATGACTAAAAACGGGACCCTAGTACTAAGACTCCACCGTCCGTCTGTCCTTCTGTCACCAGGCTGTATCTCATAAACCGTGATAGCTAGGCAGTTGAAATTTTCACAGATGATGCTGCTATTACAAAAAATACTAAAAACAGAATAAAATAAATATTTAAGGGGCTTCCCATACAACAAACATGTTTTGTTCGGCGTTTTTGCCTTGTGGTACGGAACCAGTTTTATTTTATTTGTTAGTTGTGATTTGCCAGTGTCGCAACACAGATTAATGTGTATTGTCTTTGGTCCCTGGCCCTGATAACAAGCAATAGATAACGTTGTCAACCTTTTATTGCTTGAGTACGAGGCTTTTGGCTACTTTGAACGTGTGTATTTTATGTAATATTTTTATAAAGTGCGTTTTGTTTGTGCTGAATTAACAATTTTTCTTTTTTGTTTTAGGTACTTGTTGCGCCCTAAAAAAATTGGGATGAGGTCAAGACATTGATGATGAAGATAAGGCTTTTAAGTACAGACGCCAGCACATAAAGCTACCTGAAACTGTCAAATTTTCCCAATCAACCTTGAACCTAATGCTTTAAAGTTGAAAATCTAATAAAGAAATTTGACAGATTATATTGGCTTGATGTGCTAGCGTCCTTTACATAAGATAAATCTTTTGATTGCTCACGAACACTCCATCAGATATTTGGCTTTATCAAAGAGGCAATTCTCGTAATTTTAAGAACGTTTACAGTCTGAACTTAGTCACTAACTTTACATTAAAAAAAAATACATTGATTGGAGCTGAGATGAGATTGCAATTACATTTTTTGAACATTTTTAATAACGAAAAATGGCGTTCAGATCTCTATAAATCCCATTAAGTGGACTAATGAAGTTTGCACACGTTTAAAATCAAGTTTCTCCCAAAACTTTGACTTAAGGTGAATGGGTAGTTGAGACAGCGAAATTCAAATTTTCTTACGTTTTTTTGCAATTTGCAGGCCAGTGTCAGGTTGTATCTTGATCAAAATATGATTTGCGGCAATAACATTTACATATTTAGAGAATTATAATCATTAGAATCATTAATACATCTTTCTAAGTTAGATTTCTACCATTAACACTTTTCCATAAGAGATTGGTGGTTGGTGGTAGAAATCTAACTTAGAAAGATGAATTAATGATTCTAATTCTCTAATTATGTACCTGTTATTGTCGTGAATCATAATATTTTGATCAAGATACAATCTGACACTGACCTGCAAATTGCAAAAAACGTAAGAAAATTGGAATTTCGCGGTCTACCACTATCTATTCAGGAGGGGCCTGTGGCTAAATAATAACAGCCGCACAGGCCGATCGATCAGGTTAAGCTACGCTTGCCGCGGTTGATATGTGGATGGGTGACCATCTTTACATACCGGGACCCCTCCGTGTCTCGGAAAGCACGTTAAGCCGTTGGTCCCGGCTGTCATTCGTGGATCTTTGACAGTCGTTACGGGTAGTCAAAAGCCCGAAAGTCTGACAACCAGTCTTACCAAGGGGTATCGTAACGTATTACCCAGTAACTGGGTTGTGTTGGTCAGACAGGCAGTCGCTCCATGTAAAATACTGGTATTCAGCTGCATCCGGTTAGACTGGAAGCCGACCCCAACATAGTTGGGAAAAGGCTAGGCAGATGACCACTATCCATTCACCTTAAACCTAGCTCAAGAATGCGAAACAAACTTCAAATAAAAATCGCTATCAGTAACGTCAGCAATTCAGCATCCCAATCTTTATTCCCACTAAAACACTAAAGTACCACCTTAGTACCATCTTAATGTCACTTTTAACGACTAACATAAGTGTTATGATGCACATAGGGAACTATTCAAATAAAAACTGTTTGAAACTTTCAGTCCCTGAAGTATAAGCTTTAGTTTTACATGTCAACCGAAGTCGATAAAAGCTTTTGGATTTTGTGATGTTAGTCCTTTCGACATAAGTTTTGGCTTTTGAACGATAAAAAAGAGACTGTGACCTCAGAGTTTGTTTCAGCCTTTCTTCACAGAGTATTCAGATAGGAAACAGCACTGACTGGACAGGTCCTCTCAATCTGTGTGGTTCTTTCCTCAAAATATCATCTCAGACATCGATCTACATGGTCTTTATGATCTGACCAAGATTATGTCTGGATTTTAAAAGAGACTGTCACCTCTGAGTTTGTTTCGGACAAGTGAGATAGGAAACACCAACCTCATCAAGTTTTTTTAAATATGATTGACGTGTAAAAGTGTTTGTGCAAGCCTACTTACAAAATAAAATCATTTATCATTGTCATTTTTATGTGCCTAAGTCAGATGACTGTCTGGGTTAGGATTTTTTTAAATGTTTTTTTTTTGTTTAGCTTATCTATACTGTCACACTGCTGGGCAAAGACTTCTCCCAAGTCCTTCCAGGAACTCTTTTCCCGAGCCACCTTGAACCAACCGTCGCGTTACGTGTCCAGGTCATCTCGTCACCGCTTTCTGGGCCGACCTCGGCGGCGCCGTCCATCTTCAGGCACCCATTGTGTGGAGACTTTTTTTGTGATATTAAGAAGATTAAAACCAGATTGGTGTGCCAGATATGTGTACAGACGCCAGCACATCAAGCTACTACAATCTGTCAAATTTCTTTAATAGATTTTCAACTTTATCGCTAAAACATAAGGTTCAAAGTTGATTGGGAAAATTTGACAGTTTCGGGTAGCAGATAGCTTGATGTGCTGGCATCTGTACATAGCTCTGTTCATCATGACTCGGTATAACCGGGCGGTAAAATCGATAATTTTCGGAAATGTATCGAGCTGACCCGAAAGTCGAGCGAGGTCGAGGTTGTTCAACAAATACTGCGGAATTGAATTCGTCTACCCGAACATGTATATAGAACCCCTAAGAAAATAAGAATTAGATTAGTGCGTAGGTGAAAACAGTCTGAAGTAAAGTCAAAGGCTTTAAATCAACCACGCATATTTGAATTTATGGTGATGTTTCTAAACAACTTTTTAAACGGAGACCAAAACGCTACGCTGCTACGAGATTGCTACGGCGTAGCACTTGATCTACGTAGACGCTTTACGCAGTCGTAGCCGATAGCCAATTCGCATCGACACGAAATATTCAAATTTTTTTTTTTGGCTCATTAATGAAAACGTCACCAATCGTGATCCATGATCATCCTTCCTCTTTACTGTTAAATCGTTCAAATTATATATTTTTTTTGCTTTGCCTATCTATCTGGGCTAAGGCCGGCCAAGTCGTTCCAGAAGTTCTTACCCGCACCACCTCAAACCAACCCTTAATGTACGCGTCCAGGTAATATCGCCTGCTGTTTCTGGGCCGGCCTCTGCGGCACCATCCATCTTCAGGCCCCAGCATCCATCTTTTGCCCGGCTGTCATCCTGTCATCATCATCGTGTAACGCGCCCAATCCAATTCTAGCTGGTAACCTTCTTACCGACATCCATTAATACCTATAAATACAAGATCATTAAGTTATCATGGCTTAGGTATCGGCTTCAACTCTAACATACAACTTTACTTACTTTAGGCCAATTTTTAATGAAAACCATATTTCTTACTTGAAGTTGCAAATAAACTATTTTCTTTTTTTTATTTGATTTTATTATATCCATTTTGGAGAGCCGATGGGGCCGAAAGGTTCTGGAGTGTGACCGCGTACCGGGAGACGTAGCGTTGGAAGGTCTCCCACAAGGTGGACCGACGACCTTGTGAAGGTCGCAGGAACCTGTTGGATGCGAGAAGCACAGGACCGGTCGAAGTGGAGGTGCTTGGGGCCTATGTCCAGCAGTGGACGTCTTTCGGCTGAAATGATGATGATGATTTTGGAGAGCAAAGTGGTGTTCTGAATGGGTATAAATTTAATACAATATATTTTTAAATAACAACAAGTCGTTCGTTTTGGTCTGGCAGCTTGAGTAATTTATGTGGTCTACCCAAATGTCCTTTCTTTGGTATTGTTCGTCGAAGCGTTGAGCTCCTTAAGTCTTGAGTTGAGCTGCACGATTTCTGACTGGACAGGTCCTCTCAATCTGTGTGGTTCTTTCCTCAAAAGACCATCTCAGACATCGATCTACATGGTCTTCATATAACCTGACCAAGATTATGTCTGGACTTTAAAAGAGACTGTGACCTCTGAGTTTGTTTCGACCTTTCTTCTCAGAATAGTCAGGTAGGAAACGCCGACGTCATCTAGTTTAAAAAAAACATGATTGACGTGTAAAAGAGTTTTTACAATCCTACTTACAAAAATAAAATCATTTACCATTTCTCATTTATCATTTAAAAATTAATCAGCATGCCAGAGTCCTTACCATCGAATCAACGATAAATGGAATGTCAAACACTTGCGATGATTGAAACGCTATTAATTAATCCACTGATCGCGAATGTGTATTCGTATCATCTGTAAACAGTTTTCAGAAACACAATATTTTCAGGAAACTTTTTCTGTCGTTTCATGAAATTAAAAAGGTTGTATTATTATTTGATTTCAGTTAAGTAGCTGGTCTGTGTGGTGTCGGACTTAAAGAATTAACCACCACCCCATACTTCCCGTGGGTGTCGTAAAAGGCGACTAAGGGTCGTACCGGAGAATGGGCAGCAGCGTTCTCTATGTATTCCACCATCATACCATACTGCGATCGCCAACCCGCCTGCCAAGCGTGGCGATTATGGCAAATCCTCCCAAAATTGGGGGAGGCCTATGTCTAGCAGTGGACGTCTATCGGCTGAAACGACCGTACAGATTGGTAGAATTTTTTCTTTGATCAGCACACGAGTGGGGCAATTCTCGTAGTTTTAAGAACGTTCACAGTCTGTGCTCAGTCTCAATCTGTCAAAAATACCTCTAATTTCCCTCCATTTTTGACATTTTTTTGACATAAGTTTGTCGCCGAAATGAGACTGCGACTAGATTTTGATCGTTTTGAATTACGAGAATTGGCCTTCTGCACTCCATGCGAAACCTTCAATACAAAAATTTTTGAAGGAAATTCGTTGTTTCATAATTTTATAATGTTTCAAAACACGTCTGGCTCAACAACGTAAATAACAAATGACTGATGTTGAGCTGTCAAAATGGATGGTATTGTCGTCGTAGGAGTGTCGCAGTAACCCCGCTGCTAACCGCATATTTCTGAACTCAGATTAATTATTACAGAAACAATAAAATATACAAACCCTGGTTTTCAGGGATATTATTGTTGCGCGCCACAATTAATGCCTGGTACATGGTGACAGTAGTTACCATTAGCGCCATCTAGTGTCGAGTAGCGGAACTAGTAGTCAAGACCCTTCTAGAAATTTCGATGCGAGAACTTTCTAGAACGCTCCCGAACTATCGACATGTGGTCGATCGGGGCCTGTATGTACTCGAACATTCTAGATGTTTCTAAAATGGAAGATTCTAGAACTCTCTGTGGCACTATATAAGGCCGGCGTGAGCCGCGAGCGACACAGTGTTAGATAAGGATCGAAGTGAAAACATCCGAAGCGATCTTCAAGTGCGACTTAAAGCGATCAGTAGTGCAATTGTGTTGTGTAATTAGTGCTGTTAATTAAAGTGTCAATTTTTGGTTAATAAATCGGCAGTTTTTATTGTCACGAAACCGAAGCTCGTAACATTATTATGTTTTCCCTCATCGATAGTGAGGAACTAAGGAATGTCTGATACTTTTTTTAAAGACGCAAATTATTTCAAGGTCAGTTCCGATCCCCACAACCGTATAATAATCATAACCTACAAACCTCATCATCTGCCTAGCCTTTTCCCAACTATGTTGGGGTCGGCTTCTAGTCTAACCGGATGCAGCTGAATACCAATATTTTACATGGAGCGACTGCCTATCTGACCTCCACAACCCAGTTATTAGGTAATACGATACCCCTTGGTAAGGCTGGTTATCAGACTTCCGGGCTTCTGACTACCGTAACGATCCACGCCTGCCAGCCGGGACCAACAGCTTAACGTGTTTTCCGAGGCACGGAGGAATCTCGGTATATAAAGATGGTTACCCATCCACAGACTAACCGCGGCAAGAGTAGCTTAACCTGATCGATCGACCTGTGTGGCTGTTATCATTTAGCCACGGGCTCCTCCTCATAACCTACACAATAATCACACTAATATTATAAAGGCGAAAGTTTGTGAGTGTGTCGGGGTGTGTGTGTGTGTTTATATGTTTGTTACTTCTTCACGCTCAAACGGCTGGACCAATTTTGATAAAATTTTGTAAGAATGTAGCTGATACCCTGGATTAATACATAGGCTCCCTTTTATCTCGATATTCCTACAGGATCGACACTTATGCGGGTGAAACCGCGGGGCGCTGCTTGTAATTTATAAGTTGACTGACATAAACTGTGGGTCTTTATAGATTTTATTGTTAACCGTATAAGACAAGTGTCAGTGACGATACTCAAAGCCGTACTGTTACTAAAGCAATATGTGCCATATTAACAGCCGTCATACTGCTCATCCTCATCATCACACTTTTTAGGGTTCCGTACCCAAAGGGTAAAAACGGAACCCTATTACTAAGACTTCGCTGTCTGTCCGTCTGTCCGTCTGTCTGTCACCAGGCTGTATCTCAAGAACCGCGATAGCTAGACTGTTGAAATTTTCACAAAGTATGTATTTCTGTTGCCGCTATAACAGCAAACACTAAAAACAAAATAAAATAAATATTTAAGGGGGGCTCCCATACAACAAACGCGAACTTTTTGCCCTTTTTTGCTCGATATCAAAAATGGCAACAGGTAGGCACTTGAAATATTCACAAAATACTCAATTGTATTTTAACTTTAATAATAAATAATAAAATTAAAATAAAATAAATATTTAAGGGGGGCTCCCATACAACAAACATGTTTATTTCTGCGTTTTTGCCTTCGTGTGCGAGTCCGACTCGCACTTGGCCAGGTTTTATCCTAATATTCCCACGGGATCGCCATTTACGCAGGTGAAACCGCGGGGCGCAGCTAGTATTAGATAAAGTAACAAACCAACATTCTGTTAAACTACCATTGTCTTGTAACAATGCGTTGCCCTGGTTTATATAACAGAATGCCTTATACACCTGAAACACGTTTCTTTTGTACAAAATCTATTCATACAACTTACAGATGTACCGTTGTTACGAATATGTGCGCCATTGTGAAGTTAATAAAGGCGAGAATCGCGTGACGGCTAATGAGAGCTTTTTTGTTGGTTATGCCCTTTTGTTGTTAACTATATTTTTTTGGATAGGCCACTTTATTGGGGAGTTCATTCAAGTTGAATGTCATTGGTGTTCGAAGTGGTAAACATAGGCAGGACAAATCCTGCATAAACTCATTGTAAGAAATCCAAAGTCACAATATATATTTTTTAGCTAGATCCTACCACTTGATTTAAAATTCAGGCATGCAATATTTTTTTTGCGTTTTTCATCTAGAACAGATGAAAACGCTAAAAAAATTAAGATAATTCATTACTCGCATGGAGCAATTTAATTATATCACAGAGTAGTGGTGGCTCAGTGGTAATGACCCCGACTTACGAATTGTAGGGCGTGGGTTCAAATCCAGGCAGGCGCTTTAGTTTGTGTAAATAATTTCATCACCACACTGCTTTTAAAACGGTGAAAGAGAATATCGTGAGGAAATTGGCATTTCCTAGAACCAAAAATCGGTATCATGTGACAAATACCAACCAACACTGGGCTCGCGTGGTAGATTATAGTATAGCCCACTCCCTCTCGGAGAGAGGAGGCCTCTGATGATGCAATTGACCAATTTATAATATCCTTCAAATATATCTGCATCCTGCAGATATATTTTGAAGTGCAGTCTGTGTGGTGCCGGACTTTAAAGAATAACACCACCCCTTACTTCCCGTGGGTGTCGTAAAAGGCGACTAAGGGTCGTACTGGAGAATGGGCAGCAGCGTTCTCTATGCATTCCACCATCATACCATACTGCGATCGCCAACCCGCCTGCCAAGCGTGGCGATTATGGCTAACCCCCCCCAAAATGGGGGGCGGCCTATATCCAGCAGTGGTCGTCTATCGGCTGAAATGATGATGAATGATGATATCTGCATCCTACTGTAATTAGATATAAATTGGTCGTAGTTTATCATCACTCTATGAGGACTAGACGACTAATTCCCATAACTGCTTAACATTGTAACGGCTGACAAGGCCCCTAGAAGGAATCACTGGCTCTGAAGATACATGCTACGCCTAGTTTCGGAGTCAGGGATACTTATACTTTAGTTGCCAAAGATAAGCCCTGGCTACATAACGCGTTCAGGGTGCTGGTGGGAATCCCACGCTGCTGTAGTGCGTCTGCGATGTTTTCGCAAGTTCACACAGACGGCTTTCACACTGTTCTGAGGCGCCGCATCTCTTCGTTGATGTTCCGCACGCGTGGGAACGCCAACACCATCCTGAACGTGCTCAGCCACAAGCTGGACAGCCCCCTTCTGGGGCACTTGGTTCAAGCACAAGTGCGTGTGCCCGGGGCCCCAGTGGGCGGTAAATACTTAAATTAATTTTTCTTTTCTTCATTATTATTTTTCTTTTATTTTTTTGTTTTATTTCTTTTTAATGTACTTAACATAGCTTATAAGTTGTACCACCTACTAACAATATTATGGGCAAAATATGCCTGAATTAAAGAGATTTTATTTTATTTTATTTATTTTTATTTTATAACAGTACCCAATGAAATTGTAATCCAATGTCCAATCTCTTATTTTAAGTCACTTCGATGTACACCTTAGAACAAGACCGAATTATAAAAAGGGTTGTGAATAACGGACCCATTGGGACCCATTTGAATTTGAAAATATAATAAAAATGGTATGGGTCCCGCCTGCTTCCAACTTTTATTTAATTATAAATGGGCTTGTTTGTAGCTTTTCAGTTTCGCAGTCGGGTTTTTTATTTTTTAAATTACTTTTTTTATTTCCAGCTTTTTAGTTTACAAAAATGTGAAAGATTTCGCAAACGATTTAGTTCTTTGTACGTGTTTTTTACGATTTGTCACTTCGAATTACTTTTAACCATATTAGGTATATATATTTTTGTAATTACCTTTTAAAACCCTTTATTTTGATACCCCACTCGATAAGTTTCGAGATATTTTTTTTTTTTTTGAAAACATTGCGCCAAAAATCGGCCATTTTAATTTTTTTTTTTCAATTTTAATATACCCAATGTCACTCTCACAATTAAGACGAATCTAACGGTACCTCTCAAGCTGAAATCGATCAAATCGTTTAGGCTGCAGAGCGTGCCAAAGAAATATACATACATACATACATACATACTCTCGAAAAACATAACCCTCCTTCTGACGCAGTCGGGTAAAAAGCAACATATATTGTGCCCTTGTACCAAGGTAACCGACATATCCCGAAGAATTGTCAAACTTAAGTGGCAGTGGGCGGGGCACATTGCTCGCAGAACACATGGCCGATGGGGCTGAAAAGTTCTGGAATGGCGACCGCGTACCAGAAGACGTAACGTTGGAAGGCCTCCCACAAGGTGGTCCGACGACCTTGTGAAGGCCGCAGGAACCCGTTGGATGCATAACCGGTCGAAGTGGAGGTGCTTGAGGGAAGCCTATGTACAGCAGTGGACGTCTTTCTGCTGAAATGATGATGATGATTATGCCCTCTGCTGGGACTGCGTGGCGTGACGGTTTAGCTTCGTTCACTGTTCAGAAAAAGCACAAAATGCGCTTGACGAAGTTTTTTCTCAATAATACTAAATAAACATACAGTAAATTTACCTTAATCCCAATAATTTAATTTTAACAATATTAATTAATAGGATAAATATGAAATGGGCCGTGAGTTAGTGCCGACAATTTTCCAGCACGTTTATCAAATTACATATTTCGCGAATTGAGTAAATAATTTGACTACCGACGTCGAAAATTAAAATAACAAAATAATAACGAAATAATTAAACGAAAATGTTTACAGTAATAACATTTTGAACGATTCATTTTATTTGCTTACAGCCGGTCGATTCTGTAAAAATCTCACCGTGAAAACTTAAGTGAAGTGAGTTTGTTTTTGCTAGGAATTGACACTATTGACAGCTCACTTCACCTAAGTTTTCACGGTGAGTTTTTTTACAGAATAACACCGTAGGCTTGTTGTATCACCTTCGGATACGTACAGTATATTTATACCTGTAGCGAGAATAAAAATAAATCTGTTATGTTTAGTCTATCGTCATTTTCTACCTTTTCTGAAACAGGTCCTTAATTTATTTATATTAATAGTAAAAAAAGCTTTGTTTGAGGAAGTTTCCCAAAGAACGATTTAGCAACATCATTTTTATTTTCATCTAATATTATACTTTTGTGTGTTGTGCTGTCTTTTTGTGTGCGCCAAATAAATGGTTTATCTATCTATCTATCAAAATAACTGCGACATGACCATTAAAATGCAAAACGAGTGAACAGTCTTTGATGGAAACGGGAAAAGCCGTGTGCTAAGCTACTATTCATGCTATCTTCCTACGAAAATTTTAAATTTAACTGAATATAGTGCCACTAATGTATATTGGGTTTATGCCAAATCGAATGGCAAGGGTGAGTTCGCATATCTTTTGTTCCTTTTTTGCCAGTTTAACTCCGATCCGCCATTTTATGTTCGGCAGGAATATTGTTATCTTTAAACTTTATTACGTATGGCTGAATATTTCCAAGCTATATTATATTGGCAAGGTTTGAAACCGCTGTTACCAAAAAAACGCGGCCATGTGCGAGTTGAATTTGCACACGATAGGTTCCGTACTAAAGGCGAAAAACGCCGAACAAAATACATTTCTTGTATGGACCTTTTGATTTTAACTTCATTTTTTTTTTGTTTAGCAATAGAAATACACCCTGTAAAAATTTCAATTGTCTACCTGTTATGGTTCATGAGATACAGCCCGCTGACAGTCAGACGGACAAACAGATAATGAATCTATAATTATAACCCATCTCAATTCAGCCTATCACAGTCCACAGCTGGACATAGGCCTCTCCCAGGGTGCCCGTGGGTGGTACCTCTGCCTTCCCCATCCAGTCTGTCCCGGCCACCTTTTTAAGGTCGTCGGTCCATCTAGCTGGGGGGCAGCCAACACTTCGCTTGCGATACGCGTTCTCCACTCCAGGAACAGGAATATCATCATTCTCCTGGAGGAATATCATCATTCTCCTGGAGGAATATCATCATTCTCCTGGAGGAATATCATCATTGTCCTGCAGGAATAGCATCATTCTTCTGGAGGAATATCATCATTCTCCTGGAGGAATATCATCATTGTCCTGGAGGAATATCATTGTTCGCCTGGAGGAATATCATCATTCTCCTGGAGGAATATCATCATTCTCCTGGAGGAATATCATCATTGTCCTGGAGGAATATAATCATTCTCCTGGAGAAATAGCATTATTCTCCTGGAGGAATATCATCATTCTCCTGGAGGAAGATCATCATTCTCCTGCCCTTATCCCAATTTATTTGGGGTCGGCGCAACATGTCTCAACACTTCCCTATTAGTCGTCATCTCGGTAGTCACCCCCTTTCTAACCATATAACACAGTCCATCCATCGTTTCTTTGATCTCCCTTTTCTCTTATAGCTATCGACATTCATACTCAAAACTCTCCTCACGACATTTTCCTCATTCCTCCGTATCACATGTCCATACAATGACAACCTATTTGTACAGACGCCAGCACATCAAGCTACCAGAAACTGTCAAATTTACCCAATCAACTTTGAACCTCGTGCTTTAGAGATAAAGTTGAAAATCTTTTAAAGAAATTTGACAGATTGTAGTAGTTTGATGTGCTGGCGTCTGTACACAATTTTTCGGTTACCGGTGACACTTTCAAACCAGGAATAGGAATATACCTGTCATAATTTCCTATGTAATTTTTTATTTAGCAATCTACCAGTAATATTCAACTTTTTTAGTATGACGGTACAAATTAAAATAATCTGAAGACCTTGAAACGATCTTTTAACAAAGAAATATAAACATGACTTCGGCAAAGTTTTTTTTCATTAAAAACTTATAAGCGCTACGTCATTGCTGCCTAGTGACGTCACTGGGTTCAGTTCCAAAAAAGTTTTGATTATTACTTGCTTGTCCATGTTACCAGTTGTCTATTTGGTTGGTTTCAGATACAAAATACAGTATTATTATTTTACTACGAGAAGGATTAAATCTATGTCGTTTATCCATTAGATACCTCGTGCAAACTTATTTACTTATTTCAAAACAATCTGTCATGGCCTTTCCTACCGGGTCAGCGGGATTGTCCGCCGGGTCAGCGGGATTGTCCGTAAGGGTTACCGCTGTCCCGGAACATAAATACCATGAATACCAGTATTTTACACGGAGCGACTGCCTATCTGACATCCACAACCCAGTTATTGGGTAATACGATACCCCTTATTAAGACTAGTTGTCAGGTGCCAAGGGCCTGAAACCCTTAACGACTGTCAAAGATCCACGATTGACAGCCGGGACCTAGGGCTTAATGTGCTTTCCGAGGCACGGATGGGACTTAATTATCACCAAGAATTATTATTACTAGGCTATGTTTGCTGTGCTTTGCCTTCAATAACATGAAAGATGCTTCTGCCCATCCATAATATTACATCATTCGTCGCCATTCTTATTGTTTTTATCTAAATAAAAAATAGTAATTGTTCCAATTTTTTAGGGTAATTTCTTAAGTACCTAGTCGATTTTGATGTTAATTCTCGCCATTTACGTAACCATAATTTTCATGTTTTTGTAAACGAAACTTCCACAAAGACACTACATTCGCAACATAATTTATACTTCAGTGCCTATTTCTCTCGCAGTGGATATAACGAGAATGTTCCAAGAAAATAAATCTCTTTAAATGCAGTAGCATGAAATGCACAAGCCATGCCGTCGCAATCTCTGTCATAGCATGCATAGTTTAAAATCATAAATGTGCAAAACTTCCTCTGCACTTATTCTTAAGAAAAAGTAATGTAGAATTTATCTGCGAATGTGTATCTTGGTAGAAAAGAAATAGAGGTCGTTGTGGAAACGGTTGTCCGAGGAAACAATACCAGCTTGTAGTAATGTAGTTGCCTCGCAAATTGCTTTTCCGTTTTTGACAACAATTTCCAGTAAATTGAAACTACAGTAAGGTTGAAAGTATCTAACTGTCACAAAGACAAATAGACCTTGTCGTTTTATGACGTGCAAGTGACACTGAACCCTAGGGTGATAAAGTGTTTAGGCGGTTTACTACTTACCTACTTTTTATTTTGGATAGAAAAAGAACCAATCCAGCTTTAAGCCTGCTTAAAGTTAGATTACAGGCAAAAGAGCCGTTTCAACTTCGTTTCTGAGATCATCTTCATCATCATTTCAACCGAAAGTCGTCCAATGCTGGACATGGACCTCCCCCAATCTTCGCCACTTCGCCTGGTTCTGTGCTTCTCGCATATAGTGGATTTCTGCGACCTTCATAGGGTCATGATCGTGGATATAATTGCATAGCACATGTGTGTGTACCTACTATAAAGCTTCCATTTACTGGGTACGCCTTTCATTGACTTGAATGTGCCCTGGTGGTTGAGAGTATGTCATGCTCACTCAAATGTCTCGCTGATGTTGGCGCGTGTGTTGGATCATTCACCTGCACCTTCATTACACCACTAAGGCCGAGGACATCGTGGAGTACGTGTGCCAAAGAACCAAGTACAGGCCGAGAGTGCAGTTGCTTGAATCGCGCCGCAACGTCAACTTTAAGGCGTTCGTGGTGCGAGTACCTACATGCTACCTGCACCTCGTCATGGCAGAGGACTTTTGGCCGCAAGGTGTAATGTTCCGTCGCTTCCGCGGACAAGTGCCACACGAACGTACAAAGACAGTGCTCGAGTGACGTATTTTACTAACACAGTTTTAAGTTTATACACTAATACACAATGTATTATTATAATATATATGTTTGTCACTAGCAAGTTTTCACTGCATATCACATATGCAGTCTGTTGGCATAAATACTTTCCAATTATGTTTTTACCCAATTTGAGTTATGATAACAACTTCACGCCTGTAAGCCCTGAAGGGATTTAGGACGTATTTCGCCAGTTACATTAACGTCTCATGTAATACCCCGGGCGAGCCTATTGCTATCATCCGGGTACAAATCCAGACTCCGGGCTAGCTATTTTTAAATTACGGAAATATCCATTAACACGTCGCCCGACCTGGGAACCGAACCCAAGAGTCTTCGGTCAGCTGGAACCGGTCGCTTCTGGACCCGCGGATCCAGTTGACCACATCATTTATTTTCTGTATTTTGATTGGTTAACTGGACCCAGATTCAAACTTAGAGGAACATGTATTGTTTAAAGCTACCCGTGGATACTTTCGAGACAAAAATAAACATATACGCCACGTCTATTGGCGGTGCCCAGTACTAGGACCAATCTACTGAGTAAAGCCCCTATAACGGGCACCTTTTGCGTACGTAATGACGTAGCAGACAACATAGATATTTTTACTTAATCCCTGAGTGAGTTCACAAAAACCACGATGTACATAATATGTTACGGCAAATAATAATACTGTAATTATAGCCACAATATTGAATTAGAAAATTCCTGTAATGATAGTGATGTAGAGCAGTGGTGGCCCAGTGGTAACAGCCGCGAGTTACGAGGTCGTGGGTTCGAACCCAGACAGGCGCTTTACTTTGTGTAAATTATTCCATCACCATTGCTCTCAAAAAGGTGAAGGAAAACATCGTGAGGAAACCGGCATGTCCTAGAACCAAAAATTCGAAGACATGTGACATCTACCAACCCGCACTGGGCCCGCGTGGTGGATTACGGCCCACTGCCTCTCACAGAGAGGAGGCCCGTGTCCCAGCAGTGGGAACATTATAGGCTGATTATGTTATGTTTGATAGTGATCTTGAGTTAATAAATAAATAAATAAATATACAAGGGCACGAATCAGTAACTGGGTTGTGGAGGTCAGAGAGGCAGTCACTCCATGTAAAATACTGGTATTCAGCTGCATCCGGTTAGACTGGAAGCCGACCCCAATATAGTTGGGAAAAGGCTAGGCAGATGCTGACAAGGGCACGAATCTCATGATCACCAGTAGCGCTTGCGACGATGAAACCAAAAAGGCTGCCAATAATAAAAATATCAAAAATATTGTTTCATAATTTTCATATAGCATACATGCATTATTGTAAGGAATTTATGAAAAAATCCGACATAATAAATATTCAGCGTTAAAAGTATCGACTTTCCATGTAGTTAACAACTTTATTAATTTAATAAAAAGCAAGCAGTTTCAACGTACAGACAGGTATCTATACATATAATAAATCTGTAGAAGGGTCAATTCTGTACATTGAAAATATTGAAAAAATAAATAGCGGGGGGTGTTGCTGGATCGATACCAAACCCAAATATGTGATTAAAAAATTTTTTGTCTGTCTGTCTGTCTGTCTGTATATGCAGGCATCACGTGAAAACTAACGGTTCGATTTCGATGAAACTTGGTATAATTATACCTTATTATTCTGGGCATAAAATGGGATACTTTTTATCCTGGAAAAATACGTAGAAAAAAAAAATCTTATTTTTCAGTTTTATTCATAGACGTTGTTCTGTAGAACCGCGAACACACGTTGCATTACCCGCAGTGGATAATTTTCCATTTCAATTTAAGAGAATACAGTTTCCTGTAGCTTTGTGTTACACCATGACAATAAATAAGGCTCAAGGTCAGACACTAGGAGTTGCTGGCGTAGATCTTACCGCGAGTTGTTATTCACACGGGCAACTTTACGTAGCTCTTTCCCGTGTGAGCAGTCCAAGAAATCTTCATGTTCATATTCCGGACGAGCTCACTAACAATGTTGTGTATGCTGAAGCTCTCAATTAACTTTCTGTCGCATTGTCACGATCACTTTTTTATTATTGCAAACTTTTCGTCACTGTCAGTAATTTACTGCTACATGCTACTTATCAAGGTCGGAATTACTATGAAAAAAATACTTACTACAGAACGCGAGCTCAACAGCAGTAGCTCAATAGAGGGATCTCCTTTATTATTATAGGCTTAGCCGTATTTGGGTCCAATAGATATTTATAAGATGTCATTGTCAGAGTTACTCAAAATAGAGAAATAAACCATCCACGCGAAGACCGACATCCGCGCGGACGGAGTCGCGGGCGGAAGCTAGTATTCAATAAAGGTTGAATTTTTGCTTTATAACCAATAAATTTCGATGCATGCGGATATCTCGTTTCATATTATCGTAATAAATATACGGTTTTCAGGTAATTTTTTATTAAATATTTATTTTACACAGAAAATATTTTTCTACGCTCTTTGTTTCTATAAACACGTAGAATTCTTTCCTTTATAGTGAATATAATTTGTGTTGTTACTAGCTGCGCCCCGCGGTTTCACCCGCGTAAATGTCGATCCCGTGGGAATACCTGGATAAAAAGTAGCCTGTCTGTTAATCCAGGGTGTCAGCTACCTCCACACAAAATTTTATTAAAAATTGGTCTAGCCGTTTGAGCGTGAAGAAGTAACAAACATATAAACACACACACAACACACACACTCACAAACTTTCGCCTTTATAATATTAGCGGCTACATCTGCGGGGCCCAGCTAGCAAAATCTTTTCTATGTTAGTGTTATTATAGTACACCAATATTTCGCCAGTTATTTACAAGTCCTATGTAAAAGGGGGCAAGGTTATTGCCATGAAGCGGGCACATATCCAGACTCCGCGCTGCTACTAAGAAATTCCATATGGGGAACCCCAATAACACTTTGTCTGACATGGGAAACCCTAATAACACATTGTCTGACATTGGAAACCCCAATAACACATTGTCTGACATGGGAAACCCCAATAACACATTGTCTGACATGGGGAACCCCAATAACACATTGTCTGACATGGTAAACCCCAATAACACTTTGTCTGGCATGGGAAACCCCAATAACACATTGTCTGACATGGGAAACCCCAATAACACTTTGTCTGGCATGGGAAACCCCAATAACACATTGTCTGACATGGGAAATCCTAATAACACATTGTCTGACATGGGAAACCCCAATAACACATTGTCTGACATGGGGAACCCCAATATCACATTGTCTGACATGGGAAACCCCAATAACACTTTGTCTGGCATGGGAAACCCCAATAACACATTGTCTGACATGGGAAACCCCAATAACACTTTGTCTGGCATGGGAAACCCCAATAACACATTGTCTGACATGGGAAATCCTAATAACACATTGTCTGACATGGGAAATCCTAATAACACATTGTCTGACATGGGAAACCCCAATAACACATTGTCTGACATGGGGAACCCCAATATCACATTGTCTGACATGGGAAACCCCAATAACACTTTGTCTGGCATGGGAAACCCCAATAACACATTGTCTGACATGGGAAACCCCAATAACACTTTGTCTGGCATGGGAAACCCCAATAACACATTGTCTGACATGGGAAACCCCAATAACACTTTGTCTGGCATGGGAAACCCCAATAACACATTGTCTGACATGGGAAATCCTAATAACACATTGTCTGACATGGGAAACCCCAATAACACATTGTCTGACATGGGGAACCCCAATATCACATTGTCTGACAGGGGAAACCCCAATAACACTTTGTCTGGCATGGGAAACCAGGACCAACAAGGCACTGGAAAGACTAGAAAAAGAATCATGGAGAAGTTCATGTCATGTGTTAACCAGCTAAAATTACGGAATTTTCGTAGTTTTATTCCCAGTACCACAGATATAGATATACCTAGATAACGCAAGTATCACGAACTGTATGAAAACCAAGCGTGCCATTTTTTGACTACCTACTATGACGTCACAAGCTCGCGCTCTCGCTCACACTTACCCAGCCAGCAGTACAAAGGACTGAGCGCGAAAGGGGCGGCTTACGATTTGTAATCATAAGTTGGTGCAATTTTTGGCACGCGAAGTAGTTACTCTTGCGTTATCTAGGTATATCTATATCTGTGCCCAGTACAAACTGTTCCTCCTCCGAACTTTGGTTTCCAATCCTCATAATATAATTATACGAAGACGGAACCTTATCAGGTATTCTGTCGTTTTGTCGATTAGCAATTAAACTCCCCAACCAACGATGAGGGTGGTACGTACCTAACGATTAAATCGTGCTCGTGGAATGACTACTTAATTTTGGGGCTACTTGTGGCTATTTTAGAAGACGTTGGCGACTGCAGCGTTTGCTTTTATGGAGATTTGAGTGCCAAAGGAGGCTTTAATGTTTCCTCAAACGTTACACTAAAAAAAATAATTTCTTACCACACCACATTAAAGCGATTTCATTAAGACTTACTAACTTTATACAGTAAGAAGATATGTTTGTAAAAAAAGTAACTTTTAATGATTGAACATACTATTAACTAAAAAAATAACATAAAAAAAAGCAAACCCACCTTTACTGTAATGTAAGTAAATTTCAATGATTTGAACGATATCACCAAATGAATAAAAAAGGTTAAAGAACAATGGCAGCCACCCATACATTGATTTAGCTGAGATTAAATTCTCGCGTCTTTTAATGAAAAATATCTTGTTTAACTCGGCGTCAAATTCTGAATTAGTTTGTGCAAGAATTTTTGTTCGAGAAGGCCGAGAATAATAGAAATTCTGTCATGAACTTTTGTAGGTTATGTCTATGGTAATTCCAATTCGAGGAAGTAAAAGGGCAATATTGCTAAATCACATTATTTTTTCCTGTCCCTTGACCGTTCATCCTTCCTTCAGGGGAATATCACAGTCCGGAACAAGTTAAAATTAAAGAAACCGGAAAACCATCGAGAGCAACACAAAGCACAAAGCGTAAGCGTCGTGTAATCTGTGGTAGTGATACCATAGATAAAAATACTAAATGTACCACTCATGTCACACGACACTACACGACGTGTAATGTCGTGTGACATGAGTATCGCTACCACAGATCACTACAACGATACAACCTATTATGTTTTTAGATTTGGGATAATAGCCTTTTTGCCAGTCATTAATTGAAAGTAATTAATTTATTGTTACACTGCAATATTTTTACCTCCTTGCAAGGAATACTTCCACTTAGAAATAACAGTATTGTTAATTTACTCCGTTTAATTACAATAACAAACGAAAACTGAATACAATACATTAATGCTGTCCACTTGGCAGAATAAATATAAAATGGCAACACTAATAGTCAATGAAAAAATCAAATAACTTTTCATTTAAAATATTTTATTTATCCGGCCTTAACTAGTTAATGTGATACTTTGAAAAAACGTAGAAAAATAATGGAACTGCCTTCGTATATAAGTCACTTGTAGACGTTCAAATTAAATTCAGCTAAGATTTCGCCATTGTTCTTTGTGACCTTTTAGCTACTTAAAATTTTAAAGTTTACTGACATGACGGTAACATTTTGCCTCAAGCTTTAACTGTTTTCGGATCAGTAAAAAATACTGATTTTAACCCCCGACGCAAAAACGACGGGGTTTTATAAGTTTGACGTGTCTGTGTGTGTGTGTGTCTGTCTGTGGCATCGTAGCTCCCGAACGGATGAACCGATTTTGATTTTGTTTTTTTTGTTTGAAAGGTGAATTAGTCGGGAGTGTTCTTAGCTATGTTTAATGAAAATCGGTACGATGAATGCCCTAGATTGATGAGGAAAGTGGAGTGATGACTGGTACCTACGACGAGTTTGACCATTTTTACGAATGGAATTATCCTACTTAACAAACGTATTTCTACATCAGATAGTGTCGCAGTCCCATTTTATAAACTAGATCTGAAATACCTAAGATATCTAATAGCTATGAAATACTTGTACGAAAGTTGAATAACTAAAGGAAGAACTAGAAAAAGGATATAATAAAACAAAAAAATCTGTTTAGTCTTAAAAAAAATTCTTTAACTACTTATAAATTAATAATTATTTTTTGACGGATAATAAACCTGATTAAACACCAAATTACCAGAATCTTAAAGCGCAAGAAAATAAAAGAAATGAAATACAAAAATTAAGGAGTCCCTACAAAAAGCATGAAATAAACAATTAAATTAAAAATTTAAAAAAACCCCGACACAAAAAAATAATAAAATTAAATGTAAATAATTGGAAAAGGATCAAATAATTTAAAAACCCCCAACTTAAAGAATCTAGGTAACGAGACTAAAACAGATAAATTCATATGGAAGTCGGGAGACCGTTCTGTGGAACACCTTCTATGCTAAGAGGTCCCCCCGACTGCCATATGAATTTATCTGTTTTAGTCTCGTTACCTAGATTCTTTAAGTTGGGGGTTTTTAAATTATTTGATCCTTTTCCAATTATTTACATTTAATTTTATTATTTTTTTTGTGTCGGGGGTTTTTTAAATTTTAAATTTAATTTTTGAATGTTAAGCTCATATGGAACTGTTTAAGGCCGTGGGCAAATGCATTCAATCGAGCGGACTCTTTGTGAACGCAATTAATATGTATCTGTCTTTTATTTGTATTTATCTGAAACAACCACAATATCATCAACATCTGCCGAGTCTTTTCCCAACTTCGTTGGGGTCCAGGTACCAGTATTTTACATGGAGCTGTCTAACCTCCAAAATCCAGTTACTGGGTAATACGACACCCCTTGGTAAGACTGGTTATCAGAGACAACCAACCACAAATAGTGTACCCTTTTTATCCCGTAGGTATAGTCCCACTGCTGGTCAAAAGTTTCCTCATACCATAGTATTCCATTGTTCCCTACGCTTTGTCTCCTCCAGTCAATCTCCTATAAACGTATCACGCCAACGTTTTCTAATTTTCCTAGGCCTCCCCGGCGACGATGCCCGCCTTCTGGAACCCATTGCGTGACGACCTTGACCCATCTATCCCGATCTTCTTCTTAGCGCGTCGATAGCAATCTAAATAGAGTCGGCCCAGAATTCGGCTACTTGTTTGGCGTCATCACCAGCGGCCACCAGTTCCTTTAACGTGCAGCTGACAGGACACGCAGGACACGATATTAAGGGTCCCATCGTTTGTGGAACAGCACCACATTTACACTCCAAGGCGGAGTCGTCTATGTACCTGAACAGGTATTCCTTACTTCGGCCAACCTGGGTCCGGAGTCTGTTAAAAGACTTCCAGATTACCCAAGGTGGTCCAGGTGGGAGGGCTTCAGCGGGTGGGACAAACGGTTTGGGTAAGGAAGGACTGTCTCGCCACAGCTTTAGTCTCTCTTGTGATGGTTCGCCAGTGAGTGGAACGACACAGATGTATCCTAAAGACATGTATATTCTTCTATATTTAGTTAAATAAAACTGCAGAACCACAATACAAAACTGAACTCGTCAGCACAGCTTTCTGTATAATAGGATATGAATTTAAATAAATGTAAACCGCTCGAAATCAGTGGGGATTAAAATGTCGTCGAATTTAAATGAAAATCACATTTTAATTGTTGGGTTACAAAGTTTACAGATCAGCATGGCTGTGCATTTAAGGGTATTTGTTTAACGTTTTAATACTTTGCCTTTAGTGTATAATATTGTCCTGTTTGCAAATATTAAAACTTAGGCCATTAGAAGTGATTAACTATGAAACGGTTCCGCTATCCAGCGTCCAGGTCATTCCTACGCTTTAATTTTTTTCACACAGCGATTTGAAATGAGGCGCAATAGCAGTTATTGTATTATAATAAAATACCTATATAATAAAATAATATATTTGTGGTATTTTTTGGTGCTTAGACCAGCTTCGCGCCTGGCGGCTTGCGCCCATCTGCAAACTCCGTTCGGTATCTACTTTTGCTGAATCATATTGCGATTTTGGCGCCGGGCTCTGCCAAATCATGCCGATCCGAACATCCGCTCTTGTAGCAACATACATCGAATTTGATCTGCAAATCTTTTAAAAGCTGAATCCTTTTCAACCAACTTCCAAACAAGGAGGAGGTATGAAATAAAAATAAAATTCCTAAATTAAAACTGATAAAATTCTACTAATGTTTTCTTTTCTTTTTCGTCTCGAATTTTATTTTCTCTCTTTCAATTAAGAAAAATTGAAAGAGAGAAAATAAAGTTCGACCAAGCCACAGAATTGGGCATACATTATAATTACGTCTTGAACATAGACCATACCACCACCTAGATAACGCAAGAGCAAATACTTCGCGTGCCAAAAATCGCACCAGCTTACGTACAAAAATCGTAAGTCGCCACTTTTGCGCTCAGTACTGTGTACTGCTGGCTGGGTGAGCGGGTGGCGTGAGTGCTGGCGCTAGGCCCAGGGAGTAGGGAAACACGGATGCCGCACGCGGCGGTGTCTTTGAATCGATTTGATTTTGACATCACTAAATAGTTCTTGTGACGTCATAGTTGGTAGACAAAAAGAGCACGTTTGGTTTTTATGCAGACCGTGATACTTGCTATCTTATCTAGGTCTATCTATATCTGTGGTATTGACCCTACCAGAAATCTGGCAACCCAAATAACTTTAAGGAGACTTCAGGAACTAGTTCAAGTTTCAGGAAAACGTAACTGAAACGACCACAAGTTGTTAAAAGTTCATTCCGTAACCATCGACACCATTACTGTCATTTAATAACTTCAGGATAAGTTTGAAATCAAGCAAACATTAAAACTGAAACTGTCTCATAAAAAAATTACAACTTTAAGGTAAAATATCTCATAATCTTTGATCTCACCATGCTTCTAAAATAATAAGCAACAACATTTAAACTGTAAACTTTCCGAAACCCTGTTTACTCGGGAAATCTTCCATTCCGCTTGCATTAAAACTTCGTCTATCCAAAACCAATCTAATATCCAAGTCTTAAGATTAAAAGTTCATTGGATAAAACAAGTCGCTTAAGTACATTTTCCACCATCTTTGTTGCTACTTGCAACAATGTTCTTGAGTGTATAATAATAAATCTTATTACGCGGATATAAGATACAAATTGGAGTGGTGATTTGATTTTATGTGCACTGTGCTTGTGTGGGGAGCGAAGCTTTATAATGAGGGATGTGTTACAAGTCAGTGCGGAATAAAGGGGTGGGTAGATAACCGTTATAAAGATGTAGGATGCAAGTTGTGTATTTTGCAAACAGAAGCAGGGATTGAAAAGGTTCCTAAAATACCGGTAAAATACCGGTATTTAATGGTTCCGGTTACTAGAACCCGAACCGGAACCGGAACCTAAATTAGAACCTTTAAGAACCTTTATTTTACCGGTTCTTCTTTAAAACGAGTCCGAACGAGTTCATATTTACGATGCCGCTCAGCGCAGGACGATCTAGCGGCAAAGTATGTACCTACGGGCGGCCGGCGCCGCGCCGGCGCACGGTGGGATCAAAATCGCCTTTCATAGACTTAGAGGCTTGAATTTTGAAAGGACCTTATTTTGCTACAAATGGATTTTGCTGATCATTACTTTGCTATAAAATTTCGTATGAGGCAATTGCGTCTACAAATGAAGGAGTTATAATTTTTTTAAGAAAAAATTGTAAGGTGCTGACCTGCTAAATGAGGCTATCTCTGGAATCATAAGGTTTGCCATTCTTACACACAGATATACTACTATTTATTTGTAATTTTTTGACATACTTACTTCGTATTGCGGTACCTACCATGTGCTATTTTTTTTCAAAATTCTCAAAGTTGCTTTAAATATGAGTATGCCAAGTCTAATTTACAATTTTTTTTTATACTATAGGTCAAAATAGTCTATGAAATCACAAAAGTTCGTTTTACAAAATTGGTAATTATAAATTACCTTTTGAATGTAATCTCCTCTAATGGTCAAGTCCTTAAGTCCTTATTAGCTAACGACATATCATATCACTAAATACTTATGTAGGTACCTGATGAATTAACTAGTTGAAAGGATACACTCGAAAAATAATTAGAGTAGGTATACGTTAATTTAACAATGAGTGCAGGATCACCTTAATGAGGGTAATTAGGTAAATGTGATTCCCTCATTAGGCAATAACAATAAATAGTCAAAAATCAGGTTCGTAACTTCAGTTCATTTTGAGCATTTCTACTGCTATCATCTGATAGCACCGTGCCTCTCAGTGATAGTGAATAATGGAAAGCATCATTACAAACTTGGATTTGTTTGTTATTCTGAGGAACCAGGATACTTCTTCCTTTGATCATGAAATATTGTTCAGTTCAATTGTTATTCGCCTGGGTTCTAGCCTTTTTGATTAAGACAGTGTTACCCTGAAGGAATTTTCACACGGGCAGTTCAAGAGATAGATACGATCCCACCGCAAAAGTGAAATTTTTAGACGTGATTACTAAGGCTTTGATCCCGGGAGTCTCGGTCTCGAAAATTTCGAGCGTCTCGATTATTTTTTGGTATTTTCGAGACTCGAGAATAAAATTTTCGGTCACGGGAATAACGAGACTTTTGGGACTTGAGACGCGGGTTACTTTTGTAATAAAATTAAGTTCTCTCCGTCTGAAACCACATTAAACGCCTTTTGTTTCTTTCGTGCCCACTACAAAAATGAAAAAAACTTCAACAAATAATTTTTTAATGTTTAATTTGCGTTTGTTTAATATGCAAAAAAGAAGCTCTCTGATCCTATTTAACGGCTCATGAAGGAGAGGCGCGAGATTATCCTGCAGTCTTCAGATGATGCGCTAAATTACCGGCAACTCAATAGACGGATCTCTAAGTCCTTGAAAAACGATCTTCGCCGCTTTAATACAGACCGTATTAAGGGCGCGATAGAGCGAAATAAAGACCCCAAGGTTTTTGCTAAAGATCTGTCTATTGGGAAAAGCCAGCTTACGAAACTGAAGACCGATGATGGCAGGATCGTATCCGCCAAACCTGAGCTGTTGAGAGAGATCGAGATGTTTTATGGACAGTTATACACGTCAACAAGTAACCCCGTTATGAATCTGGCAAACGACCCAAGAGCTAGATTGACCCGACACTATACCGAAGTCATCCCGGACGTCAGCCTATAAGAGATTAGGATGGCTCTGAAACTCTGAAGCAGCTCAAAAACAACAAGGCGCCGGGTGATGACGGAATTACGGAAGAGCTCCTGAAGGCCGGCGGAAAACCCGTTCATAAGGCTTCAGAAGCTGTTGCAAAACACCACAGGCATGGAACTGAGATGTGGTGATACTTTTCTTTAAGAAGGGCGACAATGCTCTTCTTAAGAATTATAGGCCCATGTCACTTCTGAGCCATGTCTACAAGCTGTTTTCGTAAAGGCTTTAGCACCGTAGACCACATACATACGCTGCGACAGGTTATACAGAAGACCGAAGCGTATAACCTGCCTCTCTGCTTAGCGTTTGTGGAGTAAGAGAAAGCCTTTGATTCGATCGAGACATGGGCTGTGTGCTGAAGTGTCTGTACGAAAACGTCACTATGTCAGTCTGACTCCAGGATCAGACCTCAAACCTATCCTTCTGCAGCGAGGTGTGAGACAGGGAGACGTTATCTCTCCGAAACTGTTCACCGCTGCACTGGAAGATAACTTCAAGGTTCTGGACTGGAAAGGGGCTGGCATTAACATCAAAGGCGAGTACATAACTCACCTTCGGTTTGCCGACGATACCGTAGTCGTGGCTGAGACTATGGAGGACCTCAGTAGAGCCTCCAAAAGAGTGCGTCTTAAAATGAATATGGACAAAACGAAGGTCATGTCAAGTGCCCGTGGAACACCCACTCTCATAAAGATCGGAGACGCTACACTCGAAGTCGTGGACGAGTATGTTTACCTAGGACAAACTGTCCAGATAAAGAGGTCAATCGTCGAATTCGACTCGGCTGGGCAGCGTTCGGGAAGCTACGCAATATCTTCTCGTCCCACATACCTCAGTGTCTCAAGACGAAATACTTTGACCAAAGCGTGTTGCCAGTGATGACTTGTGGCACTGAAACGTGGTCGCTCACAATGGGCCTTATAAGAAGGCTAAAAGTCACCCAAAGGGCAATGGAGAGGGCTATGCTAGGAGTTTCCCTGCGTGATCGATTCAGGAATAAGGAGATCCGCAGGAGAACCAAGGTAACCGACATAGCCTGAAGAATTGTCTAACTTAAGTGGCAGTGGGCTGGGCACATTGCTCGCAGAACAGATGGCCGATGGGGCCGAAAGCGACCGCGACCGCGTACCGGAAGACGTAGCGTTGGAAGGCCTCCTACAAGGTGGTCCGACGACCTTGTGAAGGCCGCAGGAACCCGATGGATGCGATAAGCACAGAACCGGTCGAAGTGGAGGTGCTTGGAGGAGGGCTATGTCCAGCAGTGGACGTCTTTCGGCTGAAATGATGATGATGATGTTTGTTTAATAAAGTACTTGATTAAAATATCTTGTTTTGACTGCCTAATTGCATAGCCTACAAGTTAGAAACCTATTTTTGACATAGTCTCAAAAGCCTCGTTTTTCCCGGGAATTTCAAGACCACATCGAGTCTCGTTTTTTTTTCCCGGGACTCAGTAATGAAAATATTTGTGCTGAACCTGTACCATCAACGTCACTGATGACATCGACTTCAACGATGACAAAAAGATCTCGAAAGCAGTTTCAAGATCTAGGTAACAAGCAGAAGAAGAGACGATCTGAGGAACATAAAGGCGATGAACCTCTTGAACTAGCGTATTCAGCTACAGCACTTTTTAGACAAGATGGCCGTGAGGATATTGCATCTTTTATTGAATATATGCTCAACAATCCAGAAGCAGCGGCAAAAATTAAGGAAATGATTAAGGAACCCGTTTCTTCATCATTATTTTCACCAGACAAAGCACTAGGTTTGCTACTTTCATTAAAACTATCGAAATGGCAATACATCACTTTGAGGGAAACCACAATTCGAGAAGGTTCAAAGGATATACATATATCCATCTTACTATAATGTACAAAAGGCTAAGCTGCAGTGCTACCCTCCGAAGACATTTGTGACTGTAACGGATTCCTCAGCTAAGATTGCACTACAAGCATTACTAGATTTAACATTGAATAAGATTCTTGAAAGTCTTCTTAGTACTAATGTCAAACATGGCAAACAATTGATGTTAATATCAAAGTGAAGATTTGACGATGCATCCCACCAAAGTAGATATAAGCAAAAAATGGTAAGTGAGCAAGATGATTCAAGCATATTTATGACCTCTTTGGTTCTATTAAAGTTGATAGCTGGAGATGATACCATATGGACTAATCCAAAACCCTCATCTTTGTATTGTCGTCCAGTGCAATGCAGTTTTATGAAGGAGAGCAAAAAAGTTGTCATGGATGAAAAAAACTAGAATGGATAACGAAATCAAGGCTCAGGTTCCTCAAAATACCAAGGAAATGAGGTTAGTCATCAATTAATGATGACGATGATTGATGGCAAAAGTACGGATCTTTCTGAAGCTAAATCAAATGCGGCCTGCTACCTTGTTTGGCTAAGCCTACGGAAATCAATAAGTTAAATACCGTTGCGTCAAAAACCGTATCTCCTGGTGTATATGAGTTTGGGTTATCGTCACTACACGCCCGCATTAATGTGATGGAATGTCTTCTACAGATAGCTTATCGTCTCGATTTCAAGGCTTGGTCTGCGAGAAAATAAGATCACAAAGAGTTGTTACAGTCAAGGAAAAAACTAATCCAAGATCGATTTAAAGACGAGCTCAATCTTTTGATCGACATTGTTAAGCAAGGATCAGGCACAACTAACGATGGTAACACAGCGAGAAGGTTTTTTGAGTCTCCTGATAAAACTGCAGCAATCACTGGACTAGATGAAGACCTGATCCGCAGGTTTGCTGTGATCCTGCAAGCTATCACATCTGGAGAGGTTATAGAAGTACCTAAATTTTAAAAATACACTAAAATAACCGCGGAAAAATACGTGGAACTGTATAATTGGTACTACATGACATCGACCGTACACAAATTATTAATTCATGGAAGGGACATAATCGCAGAAAATGCTATTGTGACAATTAGGAGTCTTTCGGAAGAAGCTTCATAGGCCCGAAACAAAGATTTTAGGAGGTTCAGAGAACACCATTCGAGGAAGAAGAGCAGACAAGCATCAACCGAGGATGTCCTCAATATGCTTATCGTCTCTTCTGATCATCTTATTACTACAATAAGACCAAAACTGGATGGCGACGAAGAAGTTTAGAATAAGTTAACTTTTATAGTTTATGGTAGCTAGATTCATAAATATTGTATTTTTTTTTCTTTTGGTTGACATTTATTTATAACAATTTTTTTTAAATATATCAATACTAATTCAGTTACAATTTTATTGTTTTTATAAATAATTTGTTATTTAGTTTAATTTAGTTACCTACTGATTTTATTGTCGATGATGATTTTTTTTATACAATACAAATTTTAAAACTGTTTTTTAATCATACAATCCAATACAATTAAGGGCTGATTTCTCCATCGCCAGATAACTTTTATTCGAGGAATAAACTTGACGTTTGACACTTTTTATATGAAATATCTGTCAGAATTTCTAAATTATTCTTCGAATAAAGTTATCAGATGATTGAAAAATCAGCCCTAAATGTACTAGATACCTACCATGAATAGCAGATATCCCACATAGGTATAAAACGAACTTTTGTGATTTCTTAGACTGTTTTGGCCTATAGGATAAAAAATATTGTAATTATATTGTAATTGTGTATTTAAGCATTAAAATGAATCATCATCAGTAAGCATTTAAGCATTAAAATGAATCATAAAACATAAAAAGAAAGGATTTTTATGTCAAAAAATTACAAATAAATAGTACTATATCGGTGTGTAAGGATAATTATAATGGCAAACCTTAAGATTCCAGAGATAGCCTCAATTTTCATGTCAGAGCCATACAAATGTTTCTTTAAAAAATGACAACTCCTTCATTTGTACACGCACTTGACTCATACGAAATTTTATAGTAAAGTAATGATCAACAGAATCCATTTCTAGCCAAAAAAGGTCCTTTCAAAATTCAAGCTCTATGAAAGGCGATTTTCAGCCCACCGTGCGGCGCGCGGTGGGTGGGTGGTAAATTTTATGAGAGGGGAGAATGCAATGTACCCCACAATGCATTTGTAGATCATTCGCATCATTCGTTGCATAACCAACGCGTGCGCCACTATATTTGTTCCATTGTTTGATAAGCCACTAATAATAATTACTGACAATATTTGCTGACACTGTACAGTACAGACTTCTACTTGCCAATAATTCGAAGGCGAACTGAAAGAAAAGGTACGCCAGCCACGCGTCAAACATTATCCGGATCCCTTCTTTCTTAGAGAACCTTTAAATCGGATGATACGGAACCGGTATATTGGAACCTTTATTTGGAACCGGTACTTTGGAACCAGAACCGAACCGGAACCTGAACCGGAACCGTACCGAAAAGAAGAACCTTTTTAAGAACCGAATTGAAGAACCGGAACCCAAATTCGTACCGGTTTTCAATCCCTGAACAGAAGGGGTTTTCACTATCTTTGGACACGCGTAAGTCGCTGGAGACCTAAGTTTTACAGCCAAAGATAAACATTCTCATGCGCCGTTAAGTTTTGCGAGACTTTTACTATCGTAACTGGACTACCCAGTCCAGTTGTCTAGTTCGGATAGTGACAGTGACAGATAGATGACAGTGGAAAATAGTTGTGATGCTCGTTTTTTTCTGGATAAACGCGTTTTCTAAGGGGCTGTCTCCACGAGCGAGAGAATCGCAGCGGTAGTCTCGCCTTGCCATCAAATGTTCGCCGTGATGATATCGCCGTGTGGAGACAACTTCTAAGAGAGTGTAGAGAAATACGTGGCACGACTATAATATCGCCGCGATTCTCTCGCTCGTGGAGACGGCCCCTTAAAGAGAAAAGCGAAAACAGCTCCGCTCCAAGCGCTATAACAACAGAACTGTTTTCGATTTTCTTTTTCATATTAGAACATAATATATCAAGAGCAAAATGACATCATGAAAAATTAAAAAAAAATGTTTTGTTAATTATCTTGAGCCGCCTAGATTTCAAGGTATACAGTCATACCGTTTTTAAGGAGGTTAGAATTCTATAATTCTACGATTATTTTAATGGGGTTTCCAAATACGTGTACCCACTTCAACTCAGCCTACCGCAGTCCACTGCTGGACAAAGTCCTCTCCCAGGCTACGCCACAGCACCCTGTTCTCAGCCTTCAGCGTCCAGTCTGTCGCAGCCACCTTCTTAAGGCCCTCAGTCTATCTAGCTGGGGGGCGTCCCACACTACGCTTGCCAATACACGGTCTCCACTCCAGGGCTCGTCTGCTCCACTAGCCATCAGTACTTTGACACGCACTTCAGCTCGCTTACGCTGCAAGCTATGTCGGTAACTCTACTTTTCCTGATAACTTCATTTACCCACCTTTTTTTTTGTTTTGAGTGGGAAATCATCAAATGAACCCTCCCGCTCTGGGCGGAGCGGAAGGGAGTGAAGTGAGGGGATTCTTACTGACTAAAACCCACCCGTGTTCCTTCCATAGCCCTTTATGTTCCGGGCCAGCGGTAACACGCTGACCCCGGCAGTCATGTACCCACCTAATGCCTTGAAATCACATAATCAGTATTTTTATTAAATTATAGCGGAGTTCAAACACATTGCTTTTCTCTTAGTACGAAGCGTCTTTTAATTCCGTCGCATTTTTGACCTCGAGCTCCTAAACTAGGTCGCAGCTAAACCGCATAATCCTGTGGCTTTGAATCGGAGTGACTGGCTCTTAAACTAATACTCTCTTAACGTGTCACGCTGGAGTATTTAAAAATAATTAGGTATTTTAATTAAAGCTTGCAAACTGATTTAAAAGTGAGAAAATATATTTACAATTTACGTCTAGATGTGACGTATATTGTACAGACACATCAAGCTACTTCAATCTGTCAAATTTATTTATTAGATATTCAACTTTATCGCTAAAGCATAAGGTTCAAAATTGATTGGGAAAATTTGACAGTTTCGGGTAGCTTGACGTGCTGGCGTTTGTACATCATTTTGTCATGTTAAAGTCATTTCATACAACTGCCAAAGAATATAAAGAGTATAATAATAATAATATATTCGACAACTATCACACAACGCCGTCTAGTCCCAAGCTAAGCAGAGCTTGTGTTATGGGTACTAGACAACTGATAAACATACTTATATATTTCTAAATACATACATATTATAGATAAATTACACCCAGACACAGAACAAATGATCATGCTCATCACACAAACATTTGTCCTGGGTGGGAATCGAACCCACTACCTCCGGCATAGCAGTCAGGGCCACTAACCACTAGACCAACGGGCCAGTCAATATATAACATAATCAGCCTATAATCTTCCCACTGTTGGGATACAGGCTTCCTGAGAGAGAGTGGGCCGTAATACACCACGCGGGCCCAGTACGTCACATGTCTTCGATTTGTTTGGTTCTAGGACATGCCTGTTTCCTCACGATGTTTTCCTTCGCTTGCCGCTTGTCTTTAGAGAGCATTAGTGATGAAATTAAATGCACAAAAAGTGCCCGCCTGGGTTTGAAGTTACGACCGACGACTCGAAAGTCGGGGCCGATACACTGCTCACTGATTTGAAAATTTATGTTGGCAGTTCATTTGTTTAGTTATTAATTTCCCTGACTTCACATAACCAGTGGCGTAACTATAGGGTGGCAAAATGCCACGGGCCCCCAGCCAGAGGGCGCCCCCGGCCAGAGGGGGCCATGAGCACAGGAGGATCCTAACATAAGGGCAGAAGCAGTCAGGTGTTAAATTTTGTAGGGGAAAATATGAAATGTACGCGGGAGAAGTGCTAATAAAAGAAAACTATAACAATGATGACGTCTGTGTGGTGCCGGACTTAAAGAATTGCACCACCCCTTACTTCCCATGGGTGTCGTAAAAGGCGACTAAGGGTCTTACCGTGGAATGGGCAGCAGCGTTCTCTATTTATTCCACCATCATACCATACTGCGATCGCCAACCCGCCTGCCAAGCGTGGCGATTATGGCAAACCCCCCCAAAATTGGGGCAGGCCTATGTCCAGCAGTGGACGTCTATCGGCTGAAACGACGACGAACGAACGACAATAACAATGAGCTTCTTTACATTGAGGGAGGGCCCCATCCCTTGATTTTGCCACGGGCTCCAAACGGTATATTTACGCCACTGCACATAACCACCAACTTTGGCACTTTATGGGGCCGTAAACTGTCAAGACTCAAGAAGGTCAAAAATGACATAATATGAATGTGCTTGCATGGAGGCTGATGAAACCATTGCGCATGTGCTCTTTGAGTGCACAGGCGTCACCCAGATAAGGTCAGAAACCCTCGGGACACCCAGATCGTACACAGATGTTCTTAACAGACCAGGAGATTTGATCAGCTTCGGGAGGGAGGTGGGCTGGTTGGAATAACCACCGACGGCCGCCATGGCCCACGCACAATGGTCCACTGAAGGACTAAGTGCGGAAACCAAACCCATAACATAGAACATAGACATAATATGAAAAAAATTATTACATCTGCGGAAATCTGTCACCACTAATTCTTTGCATTGTCTAGATAAGATTTACTTTTTGTTAAATCTATATAAAACAATACCTGAGTAAGTATTCAGTTGATAGCTAAAGTTTTGGCTCAAGTTTTCCACAAGTTTTAGTTAAAATTATTTCAGTCATATTCTGCCTAGCCTTTTCTCAACTACGTTGGGGTCGGCGTCCAGTCTAACCGGATGCAGCTGAATATCAGTATTTTACATGAAGCGACTACCTATCTGACCTCTACAACCAATTACTGGGTAATACGATACGCCCTGGTAAGACTGGTTGTCAGACTTTCGGGCATCTGATTACCCGTAACGACTGTCAAAGATCCACGAGTGACAGCCGGGACCAACGGCTTAACGTGCTTTCCGAGGCACAGAGGGGTCACGGTTTGTAAAAATGGTCACCCATCCACAGACCAACCGCGGCAAGGGTAGCTTAACCTGATCTATCGACCTGTGCGGCTGTTATTATTTAGTCACGGGCCCCGTTAAAAATTTTTCAGTATCATCATTAAATCAAAAATTGTCTACTGCTCGATATTTGCATTTCCCCATTGGCCTGTTCTGGACTTTTCACATTCGGCGGATTCCTGCGACCTTCACCAGGTCATTGTTCTAACTTGGTCCAGGGCCTGGAAACAATATTTGTCTTTTTCATTCGTTTATTTCCCATAAGTACTTAAAACTTGAGTGATTGCTTTTACCTGTTTGAACATGTATTAGAATGTAATTTAATTTTCCTGGTTTATCAATTTCCTCAAGGGAATTATAATGGGATAAAGATTGTGTATTACAAAACGAATAAGAATATTATGTTTTCCAAAACCAATCAAACTAATATTATAAAGGCGAAAGTTTGAGAGTGTGTGGGGTATGTGTTTATATGTTTGTTACTTCTTCACGTTCAAACGACGGGACCAATTTTGTTAAAATTTGGTATGGATGTAGCTGACACCTTGGATTAACATATAGCTACTTTTTATCCCGATATTCCCACGGGATCAATATTTACAAGGATGAAACCGCGTGGCGCAGCTAGTCGTAAATAAAGTCTATCTCGTAATTTATTTCTGACTTTTAACAATAATTCCCACTAAGTTAAAATTCGTTACAATATAAAGTTATGCTCCATCATTGACCTCATCCATCGCTTTCCATCAGGTGTGATCGAGGTCAAGAGTGGGCCCATTTAGCATTAAAAGAAACTGTCAGATAGACAATTTATCAATTTATCCAATTATTAAGTTATTTGCTGACATTTAAATATTTGTACGCCACTAGGGCCAAACACGACTGATCTTCTAATAATCATCATTTCAGCCAAAAAATGTCCACTGCTGGACATAGGCCTCCCCCAAAAGGGGGGGTTTGCCATTATCGCCACGCTTGGCAGGCGGGTTGGCGATCGCAGTATGGTATGGTGGTGGAATGCATAGAGAACGCTGCTGCCCATTCTCCGGTACGCCCCTTAGTCGCCTTTTACGACACCCACGGGAAGTATGGGGGTATCTAATAATGTATTGTGATAACTTGCATGCACTGTATGTATACCTACTCATGTTTCCACAAATAAAGAATCTTGAATCTTGACAAATGAACGTAGTCGATTTGCAAGTGTCATTAAAGGGGTCTTCAGCGTCAGGTGGTACACCTTGTGTTGTCATCTGACATTATGCTGAGCTGAGGCCTTTTTGGCATTATAATCTTTCTTTTCTGTTTTTATAGTTTTAGGGTGTATTTATTTTGCTGTAATGCCAATAAACGCATGTTTCTTTCTTTCCTTCCAAAAGCGCTTTGGGTTGACGATACCGTCAAAAGTTGCAGGAAACACTTGGATGAGAGATGCACGGCGACGTGTGACGTGCATCTATGGCAGAAGAAAGGGTACCTGTTCCCATCAGTGGGTGATGATGATGAGGAGATAAAGCAATTACGAGGTCGACTAATTCCAATATTTCTGTTGCAAATTCTGTGAAAATGACCTATTATTTCAGCCGAAAGACGTCCTGCGGCCTTCACAAGGTCGTCGGACCACCTTGTGGGAGGCCTTCCAACGCTACGTCTTCCGGTACGCGGTCGCCACTCCAGAACCTTTCGGCCATCTGTCCTGCGAGCAATGTGCCCTGCCCACTGCCACTTAAGTTTGGCAATTCTTCGGGCTATGTCGGTTGCTTTGGTTCTCCTGCGGATCTCCTCATTCCTGATTCGATCACGCAGGGAAACTCCAAGCATAGCCCTTTCCATTCCTTTGGGAGACTTTTAGCCTTCTTCTAGGTCCATTGTGAAAATGACCTACCTACTCATTTTATTTCCACTGTAAAAACTTAATATCTCTTACTGAGACAAAAATTACTCAACACCTCAGAATATTTATTGTAAAAGGCAGACATTTTGAGTGTCACAATAAAATTTATCAGTTGTTAACAAAGCGAGCTTTATATCAAAGTCGTTCAAGCTATTTGTCTGTCCGATAAAACTGGCTTTTTATTATGTTTTAATAAAATGATTAATTATGTGAAAAGTTCAACGGTGGAAAAGCTGAATTTATGTGTTGAATGCAGGACAATCCTTTTCATGACAGTTGCTGTTTCAAAAATAATGATGTGAATTATTTATTGTGGTTGTTAAAACTCAGTTCTTTTTGCAATAATGAAGTATATTTTTAGCTTACTAGACTATAAGAGGAAATGCGGACGGAGAGACTTTTGAAAAAGTCTGAGTAAAAAGTCATAATTCGAGATTTGGCTCTCGCCTATTTCCTCCTCCACTATTAGACCAATTTAAACGAAAACATGGACATAGCATAGCATGGTGGACATAGCAGTAGTTATTATTTATTATTCTGTAAAAAAATCATTGCTTTATGGTCATTGACCAGAAAGAAAACACGCGAGAGCGTTTCTATGGAGAAGAGACCATTTCAATTTAATTGATAATGTTGCGCGCCACAATTAATGCCTGGTACATGGTGACATTAGTTACCACTAGCGCCATCTAGTATCGAGTAGCGGAACTAGTAGTCAAGATCCTTCTAGAAATTTCGATGCGAGAACTTTATAGAACTTTCTCGAACTATCGACATTTGGTCAGTCGGGACCGACATGTACTCGAACATTCTAGATGTTTCTACAATGGAAGGTTTTAGAACTATCTTCGGCGCTATATAAGGCCGAGACGCGCCACGACCGACACAGTTTGGATACAGCGATCGAAGCGAAAACATCAAGCGATATTCAAGTGCGACTTAGAGCGATCAGTAGTGCAATTGTGTTTTGTAATTAGTGTGTTTGAGTTGTAATTAGTGTTATTAATTAAAGTGTCAACTTTTGGTTATTAAATCGGCAGTTTTTAATTGTCACGAACCCGAAGCTCGTAACAATAATTAATAATTATAATAATAAAAAATCATTTGCATTTCTTCTAACAATCCCCTTATTCGTTTATTTCAGGCGACCCAGGCCCTTAGATAAATACCTTAACCTAAACATACATATTTTTATTATAAAATAGTACTTCAATAGAACTTTATTGTCTTTTGTAGTAGCTTTGGCTGAAATCTAAGACACATACATAAACTCAGACCTTCTTCCAATGGCGGTAAGCAGAAACTACAGAACGCTACCTGCTACGATCCATACATACTCTTTTGTCTCTGAAATCTCAGATATTTTTCTATTAAACGATTTTGTAAGTGGTGGAATAGAAATCTAGGGCTAAGAGAGGCAGATAAAACAAATGTTCTCTTTTGTATATTATTAAGCAACTCTATTTCGAAGTATTTTCGTCATTATCATTAATTACGAGGTTTGTTCATTAACAAAACCCCAGTTTCTGAGGTGTCGAAGTTTATCTATTCTCTAGAACTCTTGGTTCTACATCTAATTGTTTCTGAACACTCAGTTAGGCTCATATATTGATAACTTTGTCCAATGAATACTCTACTATTGGGAGTTGATAAAGACAGTAAGTTTTGGGATACATGAAGAAGCCTCCTCGTGTAGCGCAGTTTGTTCCGCCAGTTACTCAACAGAACCGAGCGCTCGGTGTATCCTGGACAGTCACACCCAACACCTTATTTGACTGTCCAGTTCTTCCCTTGTGGTGGTATAGCTAACGCCCGCCTGGTTTGCGCCCATCTTTCCACCGGACTCCGGTGTCAAGCAGCCTGCTGTGTTTCGTCGATGCGTGGGGAGTTCCAGTGCCTTAGGCATCTTCTGGGTACGCTCGTTGCATCGTAGACCTCATCCATCGCTTTCCATCAATCGTAATCGAGGTCAAGAGAAGGGCCGTTCAACAATAAAAGAAAACCACAGAATCAAGGCATTAAAGTTCACATAATCAATTAATCGATCAAAGGCATACATGTGCCCCTCATAACTGCATTATAAAGGGCCCTATCAGAATACCAGCGCTGCGGTATTACGTACCCAAGAGGTAAAAAACCGGCCAAGTGCGTGTCGGGCCACGCACAGTGTAGGGTTCCGTAGTAGCCCGTTATCACAATGTAGTACGATTCTGTTGTTCTTTATTCTGAATAGGTAAAAAAAAACATATTTTGGTTTTCAATGCAAGTCTTTACCCATTATAAACAAGCAGCTACTTCATCTTAGTCGCTTTAAAGGATTAATGCTAAGGATTTTGTATTTGGTACAAAATTATCCAACACCCAAGTTCAACGACTATTACTGCTAATAAACTAATAAAGTTATCTTAACCGCTATACTTCTCCTTTAAAGTTCATGAAATGCACTTTCATCGAGAATTTTTCCAGATTTTTCAAGCTAGTAGTTTAGCTTTTAGAGGGGGGGGGACGCCCTACTGGAACAAAAATTTGCACTTTAAACTTTAATATTTCGTAAATGGAGCATTAAATCGAAAATAATTTTAGCAACCCCTAAGCCATTTTAGAAGACCTATTCAACGATACCCACACGATGGGGTAGATGATGAAAAAAATATTCATCCCCACTTCACATGTAGGGGAGCTACCCTAAAAAAAAATATTTTCCAAAATTTTATTTTACCACTTTTTGGCGTAACTGATATACGTACTCCTACAAAATTTCAGCTTTCTAGTGCTAACGGTCACAGAGATTAAGCGAGGACGGACAGACAGACGGACGGACAGACAGACATGGCGAAACTATAAGGGTTCCTAGTTGACTACGGAACCCTAAAAAGGAACCCTTATGGTGAGACTCAGTCTATCTGTATGTCACCGCTGGATATCTCAAGTACTACTAATGCTATCAACTTGAAATTTAGAACAGTTTTAGATGACGTTTGCCCAACTATTTTGCAAATTTGAAAGAAATAAAAATATATGTATATTTTTTGCAACAGGGACTGAAAGGGGGTCTGAAAAATTAGAAGTGGGGCTACTGGGGCATGTGGGGTATCATATGAAAAAGCGCAGTTTGCACATTCTCAAACATTATTTCTTTATTTTTTTAGGCTGCATAGTTTTCGACTATTGATGAAAAATGTAAATGTAAATAGCACACTTTTTCAGAAATCATCAACAAAAATTACATTTATCCACTATCGGTCAAGAGATGGCGTTGACATAAAACTGCAATATTCGCAGTGCAGTGTTAAAATTCTCTGACGAATATAGGTCTCGGCAATGAAAATTTTAAAAAGATGTGATGGTACGGAACCCTCGTTGCGCGAGTCCGACTCGCTCTTGCCCGGTTTTTTTAAATATCGCAGCACTATGCTGAGACCAAACGCCTCTAAATTCCTTAACAAATTGAAGTACTTAACTGCCTAACATATCTTATCCCCCCTGCCTATCCCCAAGTTTAATGGCGTGAATCTAACATAAACCGTTCAAATGCCCATTTAGAGAATGTAAGACATTCAAAAGTTTAAAATCAAGACCGTTGAAAATCTTAAGTACCTAAGTGAGACTGAACGAGTTTTTTGTGCTCTCGACGTAGTAAGTGTTGTAAACGAAGTCAGAGAAAATCGTAGTTTTTTGTTCAAATCATCATTTCAGCCGAAAGACGTCCACTGCTGGACACAGGCCTCCCCCAAAAGGGGGGGGGGTTGCCATAATCGCCACGCTTGGCAGGCGGGTTGGCGATCGCGGTATGGTATGGTGGTGGAATGCATAGAGAACGCTGCTGCCCATTCTCCGGTACGCCCCTTAGTCGCCTTTTACGACACCCACGGGAAGTATGGGGTGGTGCTATTCTTTAAGTCCGGCACCACACAGACTACTATTTTTGTTCAAATACTAGGTGGTTATTTATTTTACATAATCATCCTATAATGTTATCAGTGCTGAGACACTGGCCTCCTCTCTTCAAGAGGGAGTGGGCTGTAATCTACCATGCGGTCAGTCCTTTTGATAGATTCTCATTTTGTAAATGTGAGGATTTTGTATCTGTAGACCATTTTTTTTACTTTATCAAGTACTTGGTACTTGTTGACAGGCCTACGCTATCCCATAACTGCTGTAATTTGGAAACATTGTTAAAGCCAATTATTTTTAAAAAGAGTAACCTTGGAGTTTCTTGCCGGTTCTTCTCCTTGGGAAACGACCAATTGGAACCGTGCACCTAGCTTCTGACGTTTCATAAGTGCCCATGTAGGTTTATTTTGATTTTGATTTTTGAGTGCGGGTTGGTAGATGTCACGTGTCGTCGAATTATTGGTTCTAGGACATGCCGGTTTCTTCACGATGATTTCGTTCACCGTTTTGAGAGCAGTGGTGATGAAATAATTTACACTAAGTAAAGCACCTGTCTGGGTTCGAACCTACGAGCTACAATTCGTAAGTTGTGGCCGTTTTCACTAGGCTACCACTACTCTCTTAGTTATTTGAATGCTATTTATTGCTGTTTAGTTTAAGTGATATTACTAAGTAGATACCTATGAATAAAGTTGAGAAATAATTATAGGAGAATATTTATTGCACTCTTTTGATATTTATTGCAAGGGTTTGTGGTTAAGTACTAACAACCGCACGGGTCGATCGATCAGGTTAAGCAACGCTTGCCGCGGTTGGTCTATGGATGGGTGACCATCTTTATATACCCCTCCGTGCCTCGGAAAGTACGTTGGTCTCAGCTGTTTTTCGTGGATCTTTGACAGTCGTTACGGGTAGTCAGAAGCCCGACGTCGAGAAGAAAATCTGACAACCAGTCTTACAAAGGGGTTTCGTATTACCCAGTAACTGGGTTGTGGAGGTCAGATAGGCAGTTGTTCCATGTAAAATACTGGTTCTCAGCTGCATCCGGTTAGACTAGCCGACCCTAAAATAGATGGGAAAGGCTAGGGAGATGATGATTTATTGCACATTTTAATTTTAATTTTACCAACTTGCAGTAGCTGGGGTAGTGATTAAAAAAATATATACAAAAGAAACCCCAGCAGACCAATGTTTACAAAGCAACAAAAACCTGCCATGAATAATAAGTATTAATTTATTATTTGTGCCTTATTTAATTAAAAACGAATAACGGGCCTCTGAGAGTTGGCTTCGGCTCTTCATCCAAACTCGTCGTCGTCGTCGACTTCAAAGGTCCGGGGCCCCAGGGTCCGGATATACGTCAATCGACAAAAAAATAATCATTATTATAATGAATATTAGACAAGCTTTTGAGACTGTATCCTGTAATCAAAGCGCTTTATGATAAAGTAATTCCTTCTTCGCTTTAACTCGTGAAATTCTGAAAACGTTGTGATCCCCTAAAATCGTAATTAAACAATCCATACTTACTCCGAATTTGTTACTATGTGAACAACGAAGTCCCGATCAGAGAAATTCGATAAAATTACACAGACTGATTATAAAGTACCAGGACCTCATCTTTGGGGAGGAAATTAGATTTGAAGCGTGCCCTTTCTGGAATATTTTAATTTAAAACATTATTTACTGGTAGTGACAGGTGGATTATAATCTAATGCTTGAATTTAATGGATTTTATTACATAACTTAAACAGGAACCTTCCAGAAGACTGCTGTTGGCTCTTTGAGTCCTTTGTGTCAAAGATATTGAATGAAAGAAAGAAAAAGTATTTTTCTAACTCGCACAGGAAGGCCACAAACTAAGGGCGAATTTCACCAATGAACGCGATCAGTACATAAACCACGTCTGGGCGTCTCATGTCAGTGTCCTTAATGTCTGAGGAATATTGACACTAACAGCTCTTGACCACAGATGTGCTGAACGCGTTCGTTGGTGAAATTCAAACTTATTATAATGACACAATCTAAGAAACAAAAACATAAAAAGTATATAAAAAAAAAAAAAAACAGTGGCACTCCTGGACGACCGAAATGAAAACTTGAAAAAGCATAGTAATTTTGTAAATATGTTTGAAGGCCAATGGTTTTTTCCCATCTCAAAAACTGCCCAACGCGCCTTTAGAACTATTCACTTGAAAAAAAAGACCCACATAGTCATCATATTCACAATTATCCGTGAAGTCCGCAGCGTGGTCCATAGGTACCTACCTAGTCTATACTAGTAACGATATTAACCTTTTGAACGCCACGGTCGGGTATAGACGACAAACGAAAACTTGCCCAACACGCCACGGTCGTCTACAGCCGACAAGAAAACGACGTTTTTTACCTTTTGAACGCCACGGTAGGGTATAGGCGACAAACGAAAACGTACCCAACACGCCACGGTCGTCTACAGCCGACAAGAAAACGACGTTTTTTACCTTTTGAACGCCACGGTCGGGTATAGGCGACAAACGAAAACGTGCCCAACACGCCACGGTCGTCTACAGCCGACAAGAAAACGACGCTTTTTACCTTTTGAACGCCACGGTCGGGTATAGGCGACAAACGAAAACGTGCCCAACACGCCACGGTCGTCTACAGCCGACAAGAAAACGACGTTTTTTACCTTTTGAACGCCACGGTCGGGTATAGGCGACAAACGAAAACGTGCCCAACACGCCACGGTCGTCTACAGCCGACAAGAAAACGACGTTTTTTACCTTTTGAACGCCACGGTCGGGTATAGGCGACAAACGAAAACGTGCCCAACACGCCACCGTCGTCTACAGTCGACAAGAAAACGCGTGTTGGGAACGTTTTCGTTTGTCGTCTATACCCGACCGTGGCGTTCAAAAGGTTAAAATACATCCGGGAAACTCTCTATTAACCTGATAAATATAACCATCCAACGCACAATAGTTTAGTTATACATTGTTCAATGCAAGGACACAGGAGTCGATCCCGATATGAAAACTTGGGGAGTGCCGACAGCTGAAGTGAAAACTTAAACAATTACGTGTGTATTTTTTTAATCACACTAATATTATAAAGGCGAAAGTTTGTGATTGTGTGAGTGGGTGTGTGGGGGGTGTGTGGGTGTGTTTATATGTTTGTTACTTCTTCACGCTCACGGCTGGACCAATTTTGATAAAATTTTGTATGGAGGTAGCTGACATACTGGATTAACATATAGGCTACTTTTTATCCCGATATTCCCACGGGATGCACGGGACCACGGGGCGCAGCTAGTCGTCTTATAAACAAAACACGCGCGGTGTCGGTTACGGTAACAGTGTCGCGAGTTCAATTGTTTTTTCTCATCTCAAAAAATGCCCAACTAAAGAAGTTTTCACTTCAATAAAATATAGGTATCAATAGTATTGATAGTTATTGGGGTCGGCAACGTGTATTTTTTCCATTACTATCTATTAGTCGTCATCTCATTAGTCACCCCCTTTCTAACCATATCATCTTTCTCCTCAGACCAACAAAAAAGAAAGACGGCCTGCCGTGAACATCCAAAGTGAAGCCATAAAACTCTGCTCCTGCAAGTAAACATACACGTTCACGCACACACCTACACTAAGGCCCGTATTAATAAACGTTCCTCAATGACGTACCCAAGTGCGATATCATTTGATACGCCATTATTGCAATATCAGCAACTCAAGATCATTGCTAATTAAAATTAATAAACACATGAAAACAGTATCCCAGTTACCAAGATCAGCTCCTCAAGATGCTGTACTTGAGGGCTTGATCTCGTGAACGATTACGTCACATTGACCGAAGTTTTGAATGATATTCATCACATTTCGTTCTTGATGGTTTTTGCTATGTCGTAAGATTGATTGAAATACTTGTATTTTGTTAAAATTTTAATGAATAGCGCTGTATCACGTTAAGTATAAGTAGTTCGGAAGCGCTCCGATCACACGAACCTCCGCCGGCTCGGTACCGGATCCCACTCCCATCGTACCCAAGAATGACGACATACGACACCCTTATTTGATTATGTAAATATTTATTATGCTACCCATCAAATCTTATGAACGTGCGTTAATTAGGAATGTTGGATAAAAACCTCACAATATTATGTTCATATTTAGCGCACAAGTTTATTGTTATTAATTTACCTTGAAGACATTCAAGTTCGTAAATACATACGATACTCGCCATTTTGATGACAGTGGTGGTCGAGGCTGAAAAACATAAAAATTGGGGATTTTGAACACCCTAACTTCATCACAGGGGCTGTGAATAATACATCATTTAATTATTTGACGAATTTATCATAGTTTAAAGTAAAAAGTAATGGTAATGAAGTTTTTGGATATCTAATGTCGAAGTTTCGCGCCAATCGTGCGTGTTTACGTTTTTACTTTTCACAAATTTCACACACACAATTAAAGATAAGATTTAAAATTTGACAAACATTATTGAAAATATTGTGAACAACATAAAAATGCCCAGGTCTTAACGTAATATTCAAACACAGGTCCAATAACACGTACATTACCATTACCACTACCTACTCAATTTGTGTTCAAAATCGCCGACCATTATTGTTTTTTTTTATTGCAATGATGTGCGAAAGCGATTATTCCAAACGATTTTTTTTTATTTCGATTGATAATATGACGAATGTAATCGATACTTTTAAGTTAAATAAATTAGTTTAAGCAGTAAATACAATAAGCATTGTTTATAATAATGATTTATGCTTTTCTAATGTCTTTTCAATAGTTTTTTGGACATTTTACTGAAACAGAGTCAATAACAGACTGGCCATAGGTACCTCATTTATTGAATTTCGCGCCGAAATGTTTCTATATTTGAATTTATATTCGGAATGCGCTCCCTGTTTAAAATTATTTTAATTTATTGGACAACTATCATTATTGTGTATTTTATTTTTGCTACTTTCTAATAGTTTTCTACAGAATTCCCAGTAGGTAGTTATATATATTTTTAGGTAGGCTTAAGTAGTAAAATTTTGTTTGAGAATGATGATAAATTAATTCTATAAATTGGGTTTTCTGCAGCACTTTCAATACTTTTTGTTAGTTAGAAGAGTTATTGTTTCAATTTTTTTTTGTTGCGAATATCGATTAGGCTGTATGCAAGTTTTGAATCGAAATAAGAAAGTTAGGTCGACGGTCAGCACTACAAAGTATCGTAACACAATTTTCAGTAATTTTTATCAAGATTTGATCGTTTCTTTTGTGTAGTTTATGTATGAAAAATGGTAAAAGTAAAAATGCAGACAGAATGATAATATCTTTATTTTTTCCTGTTGCATATTTTCAGCAAGAGAGTAGGTAGTTTATGTAAATATTTTCACTGAATTGAATTTGTCTACTTTTCGGATAGGTGTGTAGTAATATCAATTCTATACAACTTTCGCAGTTTACGCAGTTTGTCCGACCTCAACATATAAATAAATTATAGATTTTTGGTAAACGATATCGCAAAGACCATAAAATACACACACACAGAACTCTATTTCATCACAATGATTATTTTCATCCAAAATATTTTCAAACTCCGTGTTTTGCGGTACTAATCACTACCTCAAGTCACGGACCGCCTACACTCAGGTTGAAGCATCTTGAGTACACGCACCTATTGTATACTTAAGTGTCAAGTTTCATTTATTAATCAGTCCATCACTCGGCTGATATCGTAAACCCAAACCGTAGCTTGAGAACGTCAAATAATATGTTTATTAATACGATCATGACCTCAAGATCGATATCAAGTGCGAGCTCTTGGGCTGAGTGACGTTTATTAATACGGGCCTAAAACTATGCTCATCGCTCTTAGTACGTCACAAGTCGTCGTCAAGTTATTATAGATTTAAAAATTATAATTATGCCTTCCTGTGTAGTGAAAAGTTGCAAAATCAACAGTAAATCACATAAAAAGTCTCACGGAATCCCTTTTCACTTGTAAGTACTTGAAATACCATCGTTTCTATATTATTAAATTTTAGGTTATTTGGAACAAAAACCTCAATGAACGGAAGCAGTGACAAAGTGCGGGGGCTGCCATAATACGATTTAAAATTTCCCCATTCGATTAATATATACATATAAATATGATTTCTTACTTCGAGTTATATTTCTATTTTCTTTTTTATGTATTTAATATTTTAGGTTTCCAATTAATATCAATACCATACTCAATAATATCTTACTCGTACAATATTATACTAGTTCCTATTCACATAAATATCCCCAAATTATAGAGAAAAAAATTATCAAATGGCAACTCTTCGATACACACATGGATAAAAAGGTGGCTTCAGTTTTAATGTTCGCGGCGCGCTGTCTATTTTTTTTTTGTTGGTGTGAATCTTTCTCACAGTCCATCCATCGTGTCTTTGGTCTTCCCCTACTGTTACAGCCACTGGCGTATTCATAACTGCACTGACGACAGTTGTATCGATAGATTTAAGACATGATCATCTTCAGTCAAAAGCCGTCCACTGCTGGACATAGGCCTCTTTCGAACACCGCCAACTCAGCCTCTTTTAAGACATATTTGTAAAAGAAACCATTTTCCCCTATATCAATATTGAAATGATAATCCATACTCTTTATATGTACTTAACAATTTCGATCTCCTTGAGGACCAACTCGCGCGTAAAAAACAGCCTCAAAGAAATGAATTTCCGATTTTAAATCATTTACGGGGAAGAATGCCTTAAATAAGGTTGCTTTTCGGATGGGAAAATTAATATAGAAGCAATATCCGTTTTGTAGCATGCGTTCGGATTATCAAAAGGTTACTGATATTATTTTTCTTTGTAGAAAAATAATATCAATAATATCAATGTGGTCTAGTAGGTACTTGATCATCACGCTTGCGCAAGACGGGTTGGCGATTTCAGACACATTAAAGTACTATAAGTTCAGGTTTCCTCATAATGTTTTCCTTTATGGGGATAACAGGATGTAAACGCAAAAAACGCAAGTTTTAGAAACAATAAAAGTATATGATCGACTACAACGTAAACAAAATTAGAAAAATATATGATATTGTTCAGGATATATGCCAGGTAGATAGTGTGTTGAAAACATAATACAACTAATTTGTTACGATAGAAAAAAATCATGAAGATAACCATACTAGTATGCATACAATCATTCTGATTTTTTGTTAGATTATTATACAAGCAACATACTAAAACACTAGTGTTTTAATTTTTTAGTCCAAACAATAGATTTTTTTAATTAAATAATTGCGTCATATTTTGCAATAAATTACCAACGTTGTGTCATCGCGTTTCTCTTTCTTTTCTATGCAGTCCGACAGTGACCGCGCTTTAGGTCATGTAAGCTCCGTAACGATGTGAGTAATGTCCAAGATAAACTCAAAGTTCATATGAATTAGACAAAAAAAATTAATGCAGTCGTTAGGACACCATTTTCAATCACGATGATAAATTATTTTCTGTCAATAAATTCTCTACCAAATGTTTCGGCTTAAAAGTTTTAAGTGCTAAAGTAGTGAAATGTAACCTAGGTATACCTACTAGAACGTAAAATGTCTAATTTTTCTTGTAATCCCTAAAAAGGTTTCAAACAAAATTGGTACTTAGTAGTTTCGTAAAGTACTTTGGAAATTTTATGAAAATTGTTAGACCGCACCTGAGAGTCTGGATTAGTCTGGTGCTTATAAAGTTTCCAGAAAAATTTTTTTTTTAAAAGCTTACGTTCTTCCACTCCTGATCAAAGACCGGCCCACCAGTCCTTCCACGTTTCGCGAGCCCGTGCGTCTAAATGAGTATATCAGAGGTAGCCTGAAAATGGTACCGGTAACTGAAAAGTTTTGTCGAAATCGGTTGTCATAGTATGAGCACGTGATACGGAGGAGTGTGGATAATGACGCGAAGAAGAATTTGAGTATGAATGTCGATGGCTATAAGGCCGTGTTCAGATAACCTGCGCCGACCACGCACAGAACCCGCACACGCGTTGTGCCCGCCTTACACCCCCGCTCGCCACGCGCAAAATCAGCGCACGCCTCGCACGGCGCTTATACTACTAGTGACTGGACTACTTCGTTCACTGGACCTAGTGGCTTCCAGATGTCATAACGTGAGATGTTACACCTAAGATGGGTCTGGCGCGTGTGCGGGGTGAGCGCGGGGTTGACTGAAACGGGCGCGTGGCGTGTGAGGTTGGAGTTCAATAAATGCAATTTGAGATCTATTGATGTGTCATAAGACTCAAATTGTATACAACTTTCAAAGTGAATTAGACGCGGTTGGCGTGCGCTTAGCGGGCGCGTGTCGTCTGAACGAGCTCAAAGAGTTCGGGAATTAAATACCAAAGAAACAATGGATGGACTGTGTGAATCATGATATGGTTAGAAAGGGAAGGAGGGAAGGGAGTGACTACCGAGATGACGACTAATTAAGAATTCATCATCATCTGCCTAGCCTTTTCCCAACTATGTTGGGGTTAGCTTGCAGTCTAACCGGATGCAGCTAAATACCAATATGTTCCATGGAGCGACTGCCTATCTGACCTCCACAACCCAGTTACTGGGTAATACGATACCTCTTGGTAAGACTGGTTGTCAGATTTTCGGGCTTCGACGATCGGTAACGACTGTCGAAAATCCATGAATGACAGCCGGGACCAACGGCTTAACATGCTTTCCGAGGCACGAAGTGGTCTTGGTATGTAAAGATGGTCACCCATCCACGGACCAACCGCGGCAAGCGTAGCTTAACCTGATAGATCGAACCGTGCGGCTGTTAATTCTTAGCCACAAGCCCCAAGTTTAATTAAGAAGTATGGAAGAAAAAGGGATGTTCCTCAAACCCCAAATAAATTGGTACAAGAGTAGAAGAAAGTTGATGATGATTCTTTTAATACCCAGATGTGTGTTTAGTTGTATAAAGCCCATGACCATGACCTGAAAAAACATTTGTTTTACTCGGAAACCTCGTTCTAATTATGAAGTAAAATAGGAGATTGTTTGCCAAGGGAGCAAACAACTATTTTGAATCCAGAGTGCAGCGAGGGGTTCCAAGTAGGTACGTCACTCGAGCTTAAAATAGTGTTGCTCCCGAGGTGGACACTCTACTTTTTATCACCCTCTATGAAAAAATAATTAAGTGCAACAGAATAAGAATAGTACGTTTATTTATTTACATACAGTTACTTGAGGAAGACTTACTCGTAAAATCCTAATTTGAGTAAACAACTACGAACAAAGACAGAATGCTTTTCGCGCGTTTTTTTTTATTTTTTCACAAACTTCATTTTTTTTTTAATTGACTTGCGCGTTTTACTTTATCATACGGCCTGTTACTTGTTCATACCGCTTTGGTGACTGGAACTTTTACTAACAAAGTCTACATTCCAAATTCAAATCACTTTTAGTCCCTAGGGATTAAAAAACTACTTTAGTCCCGGTTTACGAATCTACACTAGCTCTTATAGAATAGATGTGATAAAAATAATATTTAAGACCCAACATCTTACGCTTCTGTACGGCCATCAAATAAAGATTCAGCAGAATGGAAACATTTTAGATGTTAACATTTATTTTTGGTATAATTTAAAAATTCTTAGTTCCGACGACGGACGGACGGGCGAGCGTGTTGACAAGCCGTCTCGGTCCGGGTTTCGTGTCCCGGAAAATCTGGGGAGGGTTGGAGGCGTAAGTCATAGGCTGTGAGAAATAAAAATAATGTAACTATTAAATTAAAAATTTCCTGAACTCACAAATTCACTGACAGATAACGCACGCCTAAAGCCCCCCCCCCGTAGTCAATTCCACTGCGCGGCGCGCACGTCGCGTCGGTCACACGCCCGAGGAACGCTCGCGCCCGGCGCACGCCTAATTGGGGGTGGGGGGGGGCTTATGAGGAAATACGGGTGGTCGTGTCTCCATAGAAACGGTCTTGCCTGTTTTCTTGCTGGTTAATGACCATGAAACAATGATTTTGTACAGAATAATAAATATCAACCGCCATTCTCAACAAGAAATCATAATAAATATCAGTGTACAAAACTCGGGTTTGTAACCGGTTTCTTGTAGTAAAGTACTTCAAACTTTTCAACAAATATAACATATTATATTACATCATCTCCCCCCCCCCTACCGCGCATAGGGTTAGTCAGAGGTGTGCCCGTAGGTACAGACGCCAGCGCATCAAGCTACCCGAAACTGTCAAATTTTACCAATCAACTTTGAACCTTATGTCCTTAGCGATAAAGTTGAAAATCTATTAAAGAAATTTGACAGATTGTAGTATCTTGATGTGCGGTCTGTACATCCACATTTCGCAAGTTATGTTAAAGCACAGTATAAAGATCATCTTTATACTGTGGTTAAAGTCTCATGTGTAATATGGGGCGAGGCTATTGTCATCAACCAGGCATCGAGTTTTAAATAATCGTTTCATCATCTGCCTAAGCTTTTCCCAAGTATGTTAGGGTCAGCTTCCAGTCTAACCAGATACAGCTGAGCACCAGTCTAAAAAAATTAAATCAAGCAGTATTTCTGTTACAAAAATAATTGTAATCGCTATCTTCTGTAACTCGAACACCAGAAAAACGGCTGCATATTATTTTTACAAAAGTCTTTTTCCTCAGATTAATTTTCGCAAATTGTTTTTCATTTTTCTTATAGTTCTGCTACAAGATATTTATTATATTGTACGAAAGGTCTGTGTGGTGCCGGTCTTAAAGAATAGCACCACCCCATTATTCCCGTGGGTGTCGTAAAAGGCGACTAAGGGGCGTACCGGAGAATGGGCAGCAGCGTTCTCTATGCATTCCACCACCATACCATACTGCGATCGCCAACCCGACTGCCAAGCGTGGCGATTATGGCAAACCCCCCCCCTCCCCCTTTTGGGGGAGGCCTATGTCCAACAGTGGACGTCTTTCGGCTGAAATGATGAAGAAAGACGCGTGACCTTTTACTTCGTAAACACTGAGCTTCTCTAAATACCAGTGCTGGTTTTTTGGGATGCCATGTCATCCGATTTGTATTATTTTTTACCGACTTCAAAAAAAAGGAGGTTATCAATTCGACACGTATGAATGTGATATTATTGGAACTGCATTATATTCACATATGAGAATCAATTAGGGCTTCCAAACAAATAGACAAAATTTTATAGATGTATGTATGTTTGTTTGTCCAGGCATTTCTCCGCAACTATTAACCGGAACGTGACCATTTTTTTTTATTGGCTTACATTTACTTCAACTAAGAGAAAAGTTCAAGTTTTATCAAAAACGATCAAAAAATTAAAACTAAAATATAGACCCCAAGACACCGACTTCCGAAATTAAAGTTATTTAAAAATTTTGAGTTAATTTATTTTTGAAGTATATTTAATTTTATAAATTATTTTTTGTAGTTACGATTTTGTGTTCAAAACGGTGAGGGAAAGAATCGTGAGGAAACCGGCATATCCTAGAACTAAGGAATCGAAGACATGTGACGTCTACCAACCCTCATTGGGCCCTCGTGGTAAATTACGGCCCACTCCCACTCAATGAGGGGAGGCCTGTGTGCCAGCGCGGCTACTATTCGTATTACACCATGTTACTACTTTGAAACTTATAAAAAAAAACAATTTTCAAGCTAATATTTACATAATTTAAAAGTTATCAGTCTTAAAATAATAATAAAACTGGCCAAGTGCGAGTCGGACACGCACACGAAGGGTTCCGTACCACAAGGCAAAAACGCAGAAAAAAACATGCTTGTGGTATGGGAGTCCCCCTTAAGTATTTCATTTATTCTGTTTTTACTATTTGTTGTTATAGCGGCAACAGAAAGACATCATCTGTGAACATTTCAACTGTCTAGCTCATGAGATACAGCCTGGTGATAGACATACAGATGGACAGTGGAGTCTTAGTTATAGAGTCCTGTTTTTGCCCTTTGGGTACGGAACCCTAATAATCATAGGGCATCAAAAAAATCGTCCGCATACTACATACTATAAACAGGAAAAGTGCCCAGAAGGCTGGCAGTATTTCCACGTTTTGTATGGCAACGAAAATAATGTTACTTGTGCCAAATTGGAAATTCAATAATAACGATTAATATGCCAGAGAGTTTTGTCATTTCCTTCATTCGCAACGGAAGCAGACGAAATCATGGGCGACCATTTATTAAGTTCCAAATGTAGTTATGTTTGCAATATTATTTCCAGCTCCTTTATAGGAAGCGAAGATCGTACAGCGCTCTTCGCGTTCAATACAACAATGCGTTTAGGACACTGTTGGGGCTGCCCCGTTTCTGTAGTGCGTCAGGGATGTTCGCAGATGCGCATGTAGATTGCTTTTACGCAACGATGCGTAAAAGGTGCGCTTCCCTGGTGCCCAGGGTGTGGGGCGGCTCAACAGTGTCTTAAACATGGTTGCGAGTCGCCTTGACTGTGTTTACGTGGGTCACTGTTGTGCCGTCTCTCATGGGATGTCGCAACGGTGTCCAACCGTTATTGCTTGTGTTTTTTGTTTAGTGTCTGTGCTTACTAACATAGTCGTAAGTTTTACTAACAATCTTGTTTGAGTTTGAGTCTTGGTCACTTTAATAAAGAAACTTATATTCTATAACACGCTTTTTTTTCATTTATGTCGCCTTTCCTCGTTGTAATTTATTCATAAAACCCTTGCTATGTAATAAGATATGCCAGTGATCAAACTTTTGCCTTCTCCTTTAGTGACGAGCATAGAACGGGGAACTTTAAAATTGTGTTTCTTTACATTTTCCCCTTTTTTATTAAAATTTCTCGCGGTTATAACTTTCTATTGACATTCGAACGAAAGTATATAAAATAAAAAGTAAACTTTTGCGTTTATAATATAAGTAGGATAGGAATCTTACTTCCTATTAATGACCTACATCTATCATGAACGCAAAAGTTTGTATGGACGGATGTATGGATGTTTGTTACACTTCCACGTAAAAACTACTGCACATATTTAGATTAAATTTGGCACACAGATAGTTTATAACCATGATTAAAACATCGGATTATTTTTATCCCGATATTCCCACGGGATCGAAACTTATGCGGGTGAAACCGCGGGGCGCTGCTAGTTACTCAATAAATTGATGACAAGTTACTTGTGCCCTTAAAATTATCCATGTTATTTTCGAGACATGAAAAAAATTATATAGTATAATGTTTCTATGAAAGTAAATAAATTATTGTTCATAAAACTTTTTCTCAGAACATGTCATCAAGGTAAGACTGGTGTTTACTGCCTGACGACTTCTCAGAAGAAATTCTTAACTTAGGAAACGAACTCACAAAATTTAGGGCTTTTTTTTAAGTCTAGGCATTTATAGGATTAAATTATATAAAAACAATTTAGGAAATTCTCTGAAATGGTAGTACTGAAGCTAAAAGCGTATTAAAGTCAAGGAAAACGGAAGATTTTTTACCTTTTAAGCTTAAACGAGACGTCAGAGACGTTGAGAGAAAGAAAGTAAAGTTTATTCCATACAAACAAACCGCACACTACAAGAAAAAAAATTACACACATACAAAGTAGCCAAAAGCTTCGTATTCAAGCAATAAAAAGTTGACAATTTATTCCATTGCTTGATGTCAGGGCCAGGAACCAAAGGGGTGTGTAATATATGGTATGCCATATAGGTAACGTAACGTTATTTCAAGTGATATAATACTATCTGTTATGATGATCCCAGCAAACACATATAATGTTGAAAAAGGAGGCCAACTTCCTTACTTCATGTAGATGTTTGACCAGCAAAAGAGTTGAAATCGAAACCAACGCCAAGTTTTAAGCCATTTTCTTTGCACCGGCCTTAGTTTGCAATTCTGTTGTAAGTAAATCGTGTTTGAAACTTTTTAGATATCAATACAATAATATTGTTCCATTTACACTTGGCGGGTTTTCGTTGTGTTATAGTTATTTTTCATGCATATTATTTTATGGTTTTCTGAAAACCCGCCAAGTATTATATGTTTTTGCTATATTAAATGATCATTAGAACTTTTGGTATTATATCAAACGGAAATCATCAAATGACCCCTCCCGCTCTGGGTGGAGCTGAAGGGAGTGTCAGACTCTTACTGACTAAAACCCACTCGTGTTCTTTCCTTAGCCCTTTGTTCCGAGCCAGCGGTAACCCTTTCGAACAATCCCGCTGAACCGGCAGGCTTTGGCCCTAACGGGCCCCTTCAATTTATGCTGACGTCTCTTTGAGGCGCGCGTGGAACACGTACGTGCCGTCCGGCTCGGGCCTGGTCCTGATCTGTCGGTGAGCTACCAACGCCTACGGTGGCCGGGAGTCGTCAAACGGCTCCCGACGCCCGGAGCGTCTCCCGCGGCGGCTGGGACTCCCTCAGCCATCCCGCCACCTCCTTCGCTAGCACAACTGCTTTAATAATAGCCTCCTTAATAATAAACATTGTATAGCGTCTATATAGTTACACAACGCTTTGTCTTCTCCTTTCGAAAATCAAATTACTAACGACTGAAAGAGAGAAATCGGTGTGTAACTATTCATCTGATATAATACGTTTATTAGTAAGGGGGTTAAATTACAAGGTCGACTATACAACATACTATAACTGTGCGGTCACCCAAAATCGAAGCCGAACTGAACCAGCATTCCCTTTAATATCTTCCCCAAACATCTGTACTGAGCTCCAGAACCAACCGACCGCAAAATAATTCCATATTCGATTATTTTTATTCCCTCGTTTCCATACCCGTTTGTGAATACAATAACAATTTGCTACGATCCATATGTTTTGTTGTGTGGACTTCAAAGGTTTTCTTACGTAAATTTCAAAATAACACACTCGGTGAAATGGAGTAGCTGTGAGGCCTAGGACCCTTTTTTGTGTCCACCCTTCGTCGGCAAGTATGTGTCTAGTATTTTTTGCGCTGACTATGTGGAGAATTTCTAGCTTGGAGTTATTTTGTATGTTAATTTGCTTACCCCCTTACTAATAAACATTGTATATCGTCTGCTGTATAGTTACACAACGCTTTGTCTTCTTCTTTCGAAAGTCAAATTACTGACGACTGAAACAGAGAAATCGGTGTGTAACTATTCATCACACTATCACCGTAATATTATAAAGGCGAAACTTTGTGAGTGTGTTTATGCGTTTGTCACACCTTCACGCTCAAAGGGTTGGATCAATTTTAATAACATTTTGTATGGAGGTAGCTGACATTCTAGATTAACATATAGGCTAGTTTTTATCCCGATATTCTCACGGGATTGACACTATGCGGGTGAAACCGCGGTGCGCAGCTAGTCTAATATAATACGTTTATTAGTCAGTACTAACCCCCTTAGGTTACACACCAGACGCGAAGGTTCCATACAACTCGATTCCTAGTGGCTTCCCTTTGAAAATGGCACAGTCAGTATTCTATAGACAAATAATATAATCATACTAAAGATAGTCCTCCAGCTTACCTCTTACAAAAATTGACCCTTTTTTGCGGATGGGAAATCATCAAATGACTCCTCCCTTTCTGGGTGTAGCGGAAGGGAGTGTCACACTCTTACTGACTAAAACCCACCCGTGTTCCTTCCTTAGCCCTTTATGTTCCGGGCCAGCGGTAACCCTTTCGGACAATCCCGCTGACCCGGCAGGCTTCGGCCCTAAGGGGACCATTCCTCGATGCTGTCATCTCTTTGAGGCGCGCGTGGAACACGTATGCGCCGTCCGGCACGGGCCTGGTCCTGATCGGACGGTGAGCTACCGTAGCTCTAGCTCTCCACCCGCAGGCCCAAGACCCTTCGGTACTGTTACACATTATATTATATTCCGCTTCGTCTGCCTCGTTCGTCTATTGGTCACTAGCTGTTCTGCTGAGAATGAGATTCTGGGATCGATTCCCGAGTCGACCAACGACGAACGACGCAGACGAAGCGGAATATAATATAATGTGTAACAGTACCGAAGGGTCTTTGGCCTGCGGGTGGAGAGCTAGAGCTACGGTAGCTCACCGTCCGATCAGGACCAGGCCCGTGCCGGACGGCGCATACGTGTTCCACGCGCGCCTCAAAGAGATGACAGCATCGAGGAGTGGTCCCCTTAGGGCCGAAGCCTGCCGGGTCAGCGGGATTGTCCGAAAGGGTTACCGCTGGCCCGGAACATAAAGGGCTAAGGAAGGAACACGGGTGGGTTTTAGTCAGTAAGAGTGTGACACTCCCTTCCGCTACACCCAGAAAGGGAGGAGTCATTTGATGATTTCCCATCCGCAAAAAAGGGTCAATTTTTGTAAGAGGTAAGCTGGAGGACTATCTTTAGTATGATTATATTATTTGTCTATAGAATACTGACTGTGCCATTTTCAAAGGGAAGCCACTAGGAATCGAGTTGTATGGAACCTTCGCGTCTGGTGTGTAACCTAAGGGGGTTAGTACTGACTAATAAACGTATTATATTAGACTAGCTGCGCACCGCGGTTTCACCCGCATAGTGTCAACCCCGTGAGAATATCGGGATAAAAACTAGCCTATATGTTAATCTAGAATGTCAGCTACCTCCATACAAAATGTTAATCATGTTGCACATTTTAATTTTACCAACTTGCAGTAGCCGGGATAGTAATTAAAAAAATATATATACAAAAGATACCCCAGCAGATCAATGTTTACAAAGCAACAAAAACCTGCCATGAATAATAATTATTAATTTATTATTTGTGTCTTATTTAATTAAAAACGTCTAACGGACCTCTGAGAGTTGGCTTCGGCTCTTCGTCCAAACTCGTCGTCGTCGTCGACTTCAAAGGTCCGGGGCCCCAGGGACCGGATATACGTCAATCGACAAAAAAATAATCATTATTATAATGAATATTAGACAAGCTTTTGAGACTGTATCCTGTAATCAAAGCGCTTTATGATAAAGTAATTTCTTCTTCGTTTTAACTCGTGAAATTCTGAAAACGTTGTTATCCCCTAAAATCGTAATTAAACAATCCATACTTACTCCGAATTTGTTACTATGTGAACAACGAAGTCCCGATCAGAGAAATTCGATAAAATTACACAGACTGATTATAAAGTACCAGGACCTCATCTTTGGGGAGGAAATTAGATTTCAAGCGTGCCCTTTCTGGAATATTTTAATTTAAAACATTATTTACTGGTAATGACAGGTGGATTATTATCTAATGCTTGAATTTAATGGATTTTATTACATAACTTAAACAGGAACCTTCCAGAAGACTGCTGTTGGCTCTTTGAGTCTTTTGTTTCAAAGATTTTGAATGTAAGAAAGAAAAAGTATTTTTCTAACTCGCACAGGAAGGCCACAAACTAAGGGCGAATTTCACCAATGAATACGAACGCGATCAGTACATATATCACGTCTGGGCGTCTTATGTCAGTGTCCTTATTGTCTGAGGAATATTGACACTAACAGCTCTTTACCACAGTATAGATGTGCTGATCGCGTTCGTTGGTGAAATTCAAACCTATTATAATGACACAATCTAAGAAACAAAAACATAAAAAGTATACAAAAAACCAAAAAAAAAAAACAGTGGCACTTCTGGACGACCGAAGTGAAAATTTGAAAAAGCATAGTAATTTTATAAATATGTTTGAAGGCCAATGGTTTTTTCCCATCTCAAAAAATGCCCAACGCGTCTTTAGAAGTATTCACTTGAAAAAAAATTACCCACATAGTCATCATATTCACAATTATCCGTGAAGTCCGCAGCGTGGTCCATAGGTACCTACCTAGTCTATACTAGTAACGATATTAACCTTTTGAACGCCACGGTCGGGTATAGACGACAAACTAAAACGTGCCCAACACGCCACGGTCGTCTACAGCCGACAAGAAAACGACGTTTTTTACCTTTCGAACGCCACGGTCGGGTATAGGTGACAAACGAAAACGTGCCCAACACGCCACGGTCGTCTACAGCCGACAAGAAAACGACGTATTTTACCTTTTGAACGCCACGGTCGGGTATAGGCGACAAACGAAAACGTGCCCAACACGCCACGGTCGTCTACAGCCGACAAGAAAACGACGTTTTTTACCTTTTGAACGCCACGGTAGGGTATAGGCGACAAACGAAAACGTGCCCAACACGCCGCGGTCGTCTACAGCCGACAAGAAAACGACGTTTTTTAGCTTTTGAACGCCACGGTCGGGTATAGACGACAAACGAAAACGTGCCCAACACGCCACCGCCGTCTACAGTCGACAAGAAAACGCGTGTTGGGCACGTTTTCGTTTGTCGTCTATACCCGACCGTGGCGTTCAAAAGGTTAAAATACATCCGGGAAACTCTGTATTAACCTGATAAATAACCATCCAACGCACAATAGTTTAGTTATACATTGTCCAATGCAAGGACACAGGAGTCGATCTCGATACGAAAACTCCGGGAGTTTCGACAGGAGTGAAAACTCGAACAAATTACGTGTGTATTTTTTAATCACACTAATATTATAAAGGCGAAAGTTTGTGATTGGGTGTGTGGGGGTGTGTGTGTGTGTTTATATGTTTGTTAGTTCTTCACGCTCACGGCTGGACCAATTTTGATAAAATTTTGTATGGAGGTAGCTGACACCCTGGATTAACATATAGGCTACTTTTTATCCCGATATTCCCACGGGATCGACATTTACGCGGGTTAAACCGCGGGGCGCAGCTAGACGTCTTTTAAACAAAACACACGCGGTGTCGGGGACGGTAACAGTGTCGCGATTTCAATGGTTTTTTCCCATCTCAAAAAATGCCCAACTAAAGAAGTTTTCACTTCAATAAAATCTAGGTATCACACAATAGTATTGATAGTTATTGGGGTCGGCAACATGTATTTTTTCCATTCCTCTCCATTAGTCGTCATCTCGTTAGTCACCCCCTTTCTAACCATATCATCTTTCTCCTCAGACCAACAAAAAAGAAAGACGGCGCGCCGCGAAAATCAAAGTGAAGCCATAAAACTCTGCTCCTGCAAGTAAACATACACGCTCACGCACACACCTACACTAAAACTATGCTCATCGCTCTTAGTACGTCACAAGTCGTCGTCAAGTTATTATAGATTTATAAATTATAATTATAACTTCCTGTGTAGTGAAAAGTTGCAAAATCAAATCAAATCAAATCAAATCAAATTATTTATTTGCTAGAATGCAGGTAAGTATACAAATAAGGTCGTGAAGAATTAAAGTTGAGCCATACATTCTGTCCAAGATTCGGCATGCAAAATTTAAATGAATAAATAGGTACGATGCTTTAACTAATAAAAATAAGAGTATCTTAAACGACTTAGTAATAAGAGTATCTTAAAAACAACAGTAAATCACAGAAAAAGTCTCACGGAATCACTTTTCACTAAGTAAGTACTTGAAATACCATCGTTTCTATATTATTAAATTTTAGGTTACTTGGAACAAAAACCTCAACGAACGGAAGCAGTGACAAAGTGCTGGGGCTGCCATAATACGATTTAAAATTTCCCCATTCGATTAATGCATACATATAAATATGATTTCTTACTTCGAGTTATATTCCTATTTTCTTTTTTATGTATTTAATATTTTAGGTTTCCAATTAATACCAATACCATACTCAACAATATCTTACTCGTACAATATTATACTAGTTCCTATTCACATAAATATCCCCAAATTATAGAGAAAAAAAATTAACAAATGGCAACTCTTCGCACACACACAGAAAAAAACACATAGATAAAAAGGTGGCTTCAGTTTTAATGTTCGCGGCGCTCTCTATCTTTTTTTTGTTGGTGTGAGTCTTTCTCACAGTCCATCCATCGTATCTTTGGTCTTCCCCTACTGTTACAGCCACTTGCGTATTCAAAACTGCCCTCTCGACAGTTCTATCGATAGATTTAAGACATCATCATCTTCAGCCAAAAGCCGTCCACTGCTGGACATAGGCCTCTTTCGAGCACCGCCAACTCAGCCTCTTTTAAGACATATTTGTAAATGAAACCATTTTCCCCTATATCAATATTGAAATGATAATCCATACTCTTTATATGTACTTAACAATTTCGATCTCCTTGAGGGCCAACTCGCGCGTAAAAAACAGCCTCAAAGAAATGAATTTCCGATTTTAAATCATTTACGGGGAAGAATGCCTTAAATAAGGTTGCTTTTCGGATGGGAAAATTAATATAGAAGCAATATCCGTTCTGTAGCATGCGTTCGGATTATCAAAAGGTTACTGATATTATTTTTCTTTGTAGAACATTAAAGGTCTAGTAGGTACTTGATCATCACGCTTGCGCAAGACGGGTTGGTGATTTCAGACTTACATTAAAGTACTATAAGTTCAGGTTTCCTCATAATGTTTTCCGTTAAGGGGATTACAGGACCTAAACGCAAAACGCAAGTTTTAGAAACAATAAAAGTATATGATCGACTACAGTAAACAAAATCAGAAAAATATATGATATTGTTCAGGATATATGGCTAGGTAGATAGTGTGTAGAAAATATAATACAACTAATTTGATGTATGAAAAAAAATCATGAAGATACCTCTAAAAGCTTTCTTTTTGCAATAAAAACCATACTAATATGCAAACAAACATTCTGATTTTTTTGTTAGATTATTCTACAAGCAACATACTAAAACACTAGTGTTTTAATTTTTTAGTCCAAACAATAGATTTTTTCTAATAAAATAATTGCGTCATATTTTGCAATAAATTACAAGCGTTGTGTCATCGCGTTTCTCTTTCTTTTCTATGCAGTCCGACAGTGACCGCGCTTTAGGTCGTGTAAGGCAATGTCCAAGATAAATTCAGAAAGTTCAAAATTGAAACAAAAAAAATTAAGGCAGTCGCTAGGACACCATTTTCATCACGATGATAAATTATTTTCTGTCAATAAATTCTCTACCAAATGTTTCGGCTTAAAAGTTTTAAGTGCTAAAGTAGTGAAATGTAACCTAGGTATACTAGAACGTAAAATGTCTAATTTTTCTTGTAATCCCTAAAAAGGTTTCAAACAAAATTGGTACTTAGTAGTTTCGTAAAGTACTTTGGGAATTTTATGAAAATTGTTAGACCGCACCTGAGAGTCTGAATTAATCTGGTGCTTATAATATTTCCAGAATATCTACATATATTTTTTTTCTCCTCCTGGGCAAAGGCCTCTCTCCAGACCTTCCACCTTTCGCGAGCCCATGCCCTCCTCCTTCCAATTTTGATGGAACCTATCCAGGTCGTGCTGTCTTGAGCTGAGATGAGAATGTTAAGAGGTATATTGTGTGGTGTTACACGAATAAATAGAATAAGAAATGAGTACATAAGAGGTAGTCTGAATATGGCACCGGTAACTGAAAAGTTTTGTCGAAATCGGTTGTCATAGTATGAGCACGTGATACGGAGGAGTGTGGATAATGTCGCGAAGAAGGATTTGAGTATGAATATCGATGGCTATAAGGGCGTGTTTAGATAACCCGCGCCGACAACGCACACTACCCGCACACGCGAAGGCTCATTGTACACCCCCGCTCGCCACGCGCAATATCAGCGCACGCCTCGTACGGCGCCTATACTACTAGTGACTGGACTACTTCGTTCACTGGACCTAGTGACTTCCAGATGTCATAACGTGAGATGTTATACCTAAGATGGGTCTAGCGCGTGTGCGGGGTGAGCGCGGGGTTGACTGAAACGGGCGCGTGGCGTGTGAGGTTGGAGTTCAATAGATGCAATTTGAGATCTATTGATGTGTCATAAGACTCAAATTGTATACAACTTTCAAAGCGAATTAGACGCGGTTGGCGTGCGCTTAGCGGGTGTGTGTCGTCTGAACGAGCTCTAAGAGTTGGGGAATTAAATATCAAAGAAACAATGGATGGATTGTGTGAATGATAATATGGTTAGAAAGGGATGGACTACCAGGATGAGGGTTAATTAAGAAGTCATCATCATGTGCCTCGCCTTTTCCCAACTATGTTGGGGTTAGCTTCCAGTCTAACCGCATGCAGCTAAATACCAGTATTTTCCGTGGAGCGACTGCCTATCTGACCTCCACAACCCAGTTACTGGGTGATACGATACCCCTTGGTAAGACTGGTTGTCAGACTTTCGGGCTTCTGATGACCCATAACGACTGTCGATCCATGAATGACAGCCAGGACCAACGGCTTAACGTGCTTTCCGAGGCACGGAGGGGTCTTAGTATGTAAGGATGATCACCCATCCACGGACCAACCGCGGCAAGCGTAGCTTACCCTGATAGATCGAACCGTGCGGCTGTTAATTCTTAGCCACAAGCCCCAAGTTTAATTAAGAAGTATGGAAGAAAAAGTGATGTTTCTCAAACCCAAAATAAATTGGTACAAGAGTACCTAGAAGAAAGTTGATGATGATTCTTTTAACACCCAGATGTATGCTTAGTTGTATAAAGCCCATGACCTGAAAAAACATTTGTTTTACTCGGAAACCTCGTTCTAATTATGAAGTAAAATACGAGATTGTTTGCCAAGGGAGCAAACAACTATTTTGAATCCAGAGCGCAGCGAGGGATTCAAAATAGCTATTTTAGTCCCTGTTTACGAAGAATACCTACACTAGCTCTTTTAGAATAGATGTGATAAAAATAATATTTAAGACCCAACATCTTACGCTTCTAATACGGCTATCAAATAAAGATTCAGCAGAATGGAACAATTTTAGATGTTAACATTTATTTTTGGTATAATTTAAAAATTCTTAGTTCCGACGACGGACGGACGGGCGAGCGTGTTGACAAGCCGTCTCGGTCCGGGTTTCGTGTCCCGGAAAATCTGGGGAGGGTTGGAGGCGTAAGTCATAGGTTGTGAGAAATAAAAATAATGTAACTATTCAATTAAAAAAAAAAACATATATACGGTCGAATTGAGAAACCTCCTACATTTTTGAAGTCGGTTAAAAATTTCTTGAACTCACTAATTCACTGACAGATAACGCATGCCATAGGAGGAAATGCGGGTTTCTCTTCCTGACCATAGAGCAATATTTTTTTTATAGAATAATAAATATTAACTACTTGCATGTCCCTATGTTTTCCTTTTTGTTGATACATTGTTTTTAAAAGCACTAGAACCCTCAAAAAATGCCGATTTAAACCGCTGTCAACAGAAAAAAAAAAAAAAAAAAATTGGTTCCACCGTTTGGAAGCTACGATGACGCTGACAAACACACAGATACACTCGTTAAACTTATAACACCCCTCTGTTTTTGTCGGGGGTTAAAAACCATGAAACACAAACATGAGAATACGAACAGGTTTAACTTTAACCGAAACTTGCCGAAAAATCGCCATTCTCAACAAGAAGACAATAAATATCAATGTACAAAACTCGGGTTTGTAACCGGTTTCTTGTAGTAAAAGTACTTCAAACTTTTCAACAAATATAACATATTATATTACATCAAGTTCTCCTCCCCCCCTTCCTTTCCCCCTCTCCGCGTAGGTGTTAGTCAGAGGTGTGCCCATAGGTACAGACGCCAGCGCATCAAGCTACCCGAAACTGTCAAATTTTACCAATCAACTTTGAACCTTATGTCCTTAGCGATAAAGTTGAAAATCTATTAAAGAAATTTGACAGATTGTAGTATCTTGATGTGCCGGCGGCGTCTGTACATCCACATTTCGCAAGTTATGTTAAAGTCTCATGTGGAATATGGGGCAAGCCTATTGTCATCAACCAGGCATCGAGTTTTAAATAATCGTTTCATTATCTGCCTAAGCTTTTCTCAACTATATTAGGGTCGGCTTCCAGTCTAACCAGATACAGCTGAGCACTAGTCTATAAAAATTAAATCAAGCAGTATTTCTGTTACAAAAATAATTGAAATCGCTATCTTCTGTAACTCGAACACCAGAAAAACGGCTGCATATTATTTTTACAAAAGTCTTTTTCCTCAGATTAATTTTCGCAAATTGTTTTTCATTTTTCTTATAGTTCTGCTACAAGATATTTATTATATTGTACGAAAGGTCTGTGTGGTGCCGGACTTAAAGAATAGCACCACCCCATTATTCCCGTGGGTGTCGTAAAAGGCGACTAAGGGGCTTACCGGAGAATGGGCAGCAGCGTTCTCTATATGTCCAGCAGTGGACGTCTTTCGGCTGAAATGATGAAATGATGAAGAAATACGCGTGACCTGTCTTTTACTTCGTAAACACTGAGTTTCTCTAAATACCAGTGCTGGTTTTTTGGGATGCCATGTCATCCGATTTGTATTATTTTTTACCGACTTCAAAAAAAAGGAGGTTATCAATTCGACACGTATGTATGTAATATTATTGGAACTGCATTATATTCACTTGTGACAATCAATTAGGGCTTCCAAACAAATAGACAAAATTTTATAGATGTATGTATGTTTGTTTGTCCAGGCATTTCTCCGCAACTATTAATCGGAACGTGACCATTTTTTATTGACTTACATTTACTTCAACTTAGAGAACAGTTCAAGTTTCATCAAAATCGATCAAGAAACTATAACTAAAATACAGATCCCAAGACACCGCCTTCCGAAATTAAAGTTATTTCATAATTTTGAGTTAATTTCTTTTTGAAGTCGATTTAATTTTTTAAATTACTTTTTTGTAGTTACGATATTGTGTTCAAAACGGTGAGGGAAAGAATCGTGAGGAAACCGGCATATTCTAGAACCAAGGATTCGAAGACATGTGACGTCTACCAACCCTCAATGGGCCCTCGTGGTAAATTACGGCCCACTCCCACTCAATGAGGGGAGGCCTGTGTGCCAGCGCGGCTACTACTCGTATTACACCATGTTACTATTTGGAAACTAATAAAAAAAAAAACAATTTTCAAGCTAATATTTACATAATTTAAAAGCTAACAGTCTTAAAATAATAATGAAACTGGCCAAGTTTGAGTCGGACTCGCACACGAAGGGTTCCGTACCACAAGGCAAAAACGCAAAAAAAAACACGTTTGTTGTATGGGAGTCCCCCTTAAATATTTCATTTATTCTGTTTTTACTATTTGTTGTTATAGCGGCAACAGAAAGACATCTGTGAAAATTTCAACTGTCTAGCTATCACGGTTCATGAGATACAGCCTGGTGACAGACAGACATATGGACAGTGGAGACTAAATATTATAGAACCCTAATAATTATATGGCATCAAAAAAATCGTCCGCATACTACATACTATAAACAGGAAAAGTGCCCAAAAGGCTGGCAGTATTTCCAAGTTTTGTATGGCAACGAAAATAATGTTACTTGTGCCAAATTGGAAATTCAATAGTAACGATTAATATGCCAGAGAGTTTTGTCATTTCCTCCATTCGTAACAAGCATGGGCGACCATTTATTAAGTTCCAAATGTAGTTATGTTTGCAATATTATTTCCAGCTCCTTTATAGGAAGCGAAGATCGTACAGCGCTCTTCGCGTTCAATATGCGTTTAGGATACTGGTGGGGCTGCCTCGTTTCTGTAGTGCGTCAGGGATGTTCGCAGATGCGCATGTAGATTGCTTTTACACAACAATGCGTAAAAGGTGCGCTTCCCTGGTGCGCAGGGTGTGGGGCGGCTCCAACAGTGTCTTAAACATCGTTGCGATTCGCCTTGACTGTTTTTACCCGACTGCGCGACGCAAAGGAGTGGTAATGTGTTCATCAGCCTATGTATGTATGTATGTATGTATGTATGTTTATATGTTCCTTTGAAGCACTATACAGACCAAACGCCTGGGCCGATTTTTATGATTCACACGTTAATCGATTCCTCTTAGTCCGGCGAGTGTCACTAAATACATGACGTTAGTGAAAATTCAATATGGCGACTACTGGACGCCATATTAAATATTTTTTTAAATTTTTTTTTTTCAAAACCTATCGAGTGGGGTATCAAAATAAAGGGTTTTAAAAGGCGATTACATAAATATATACAACATATATACTTAAAAGCAATTCGAAGTGACAAATCGCAAAAAACACCTACCAAGAACTAAATCGTCTGCAAAATCTTTCAAATTTGTAAACTAAAAAGCTGGAAATAAAAAAGTTATTTAAAAAAATCAAAAAACCCGACTGCGGTAAAAAACTTAAGTTAAAAGAAACTGAAAAGCTAAAAACAAGCCCATTTTAAATTAAATAAAAGTTGGAAGCAGGCGGGACCCATTTGAATTAGAAAATACAATAAAAATGATGTGGGTCCCGCCTGCTTCCAACTTTTATTTAATTTAAAATGGGCTTGTTTTTAGCTTTTCAGTTTCTTTTAACTTAAGTTTTTTACCGCAGTCGGGTTTTTTGATTTTTTTAAATAACTTTTTTATTTTTTAGTGGGTCACTGTTGTGCCGTCTCTCATGGGATGTCGCAACGGTGACCAACCGTTATTTCTTGTGTTTTTTGTTTAGTGTCTGTGCTTACTAACATAGTCGTAAGTTTTACTAACAATCTTGTTTGACTTTGAGTCTTGGTCACTTTAATAAAGAAACTTATATTCTATAACACGCTTTTTTTTCAGTTACGTCGCCTTTCCTCGTTGTAATTTATTCATAAAAAACCCTTGCTATGTAATAAGATATGCCAGTGATCAAACTTTTGCCTTCTCCTTTAGTGACGAGCATAGAACGGGGAACTTTAAAATTGTGTTTCTTTACATTTTCCCCTTTTTTATTGAATTTTTTCGCGGTTATAACTTTCTAATGACATTCGAACTAAAGTAAATAAAATAAAAAGTAAACTTCCGCGTTTATAATATAAGTAGGATAGGAATCTTACTTCCTACTAATGACCTACTTCTATCATGAACGCGAAAGTTTGTGTGGATGGATGTATGGATGTTTGTTACACTTCCACGCAAAAACTACTGCACATATTTAGATTAAATTTGGCACACAGATAGTTTATAACCATGATTAAAACATCGGATTATTTTTATCCCGATATTCCCACGGGATCGAAACTTATGCTGGTAAAACCGCGGGGCGCTGCTAGTTACTCAATAAGTTGATGACAAGTTACTTGTGCCCTTAAAATTATCCATGTTATTTTCGACACATCAAAAAAATTATATATAATGTTTCTATGAAAGTAAATCAATTATTGTTCATAAAACTTTTTCTCAGAAAATGTCATCAAGGTAAGACTAGTCGATACTGGAAATATGAAATAACGTAAGGGACAAAACTAAGGTTTTCAGGAGAGAAAAAATAAGATATTTTTCTTACAAAACTGGCTATAATTTTTTAACTATATGTTTTATGTAAAAAGTGTCTAGGACAAAGTTTCTTAGATTTCTTCATTCTTTGCAGCTAAACTAGTTAAAAATCAATAAAGCCTACTGTACGGTGCAACCGCACATTCTGCAATTCAGCAGTTCACGCCACACATTCATTCAACTCATTATAATTAGTTCAGTTCGCGTTGGGCTATCAAGTCAGCCAGGCGTTCTCGTTACAGCCAACAAGGGCAGCGTCACTCACTTCATTTCCACACCATCAGTCCATTAAGCTCATTTTACCTATAAGTACCTTTGGGACAATACAGTAGTGTTTCAGTACTTACCTTCTTTTATTCCATTCATCCCTCATCTAAAAGTAATGTATGGTCTAGCAAGGGATCATACATTCTTTTTGGTCCTTCGACTGTGAAATCGTACGCTATATAGTCCATTTCGCGCGCGTGGACAGTATAGCGGGAAGCTATCCAGTGACTCAAAGTGTGTGTTGTGTTGAGTGACTATAAAACTTTGGGACTAACAAGTGTCTCAGGGTCAACAAGGATCCGTAAACTATCAGGAGTTCAGTGCAGTAATTTTAAACATTGGGACTAACAAGTGTCTCAGGGTCAACAAGGATCCGTAAACTATCAGGTGCTAAGTGTGGGGATTTCAGACTTAGAGACTAACAAGTGTCTCAGGGACAGTCAATCCGTAAACTATCAGGAGTTACTTTGGGACAAGCAGGTGTCTCAGGGAGCGTTTTACCATAAAGAGCTGAGGCTAGCAGGTGTCTCAGGGGATCACCAAGGATCCGTAAGCGTTCATCAAGAACATTCAAGTAAGATCTTTCCATTTATTTCTTACTTCAATAAGTCCTCGTCATGGAGGCCATACATGCAAATCAGGATGACCTTTACACAGCCATCCTAAAGTTGGGTACAAATATCAAAAAGGACTCAGCGGATCGTAAGACTGCTGACTATTTCAAGCGACGTTTAGAAAACTTAAATCAGTATTGGTCCGATTACCAGTACAATCACGACCGACTTCTTACGGAAGAAAGCAAGTCTCATCCGTATTTTAGTGGCCGTGCATACGAACGAACAGAAGAGTTATACATCTCGACCAAGGCACTCATCAATCAACAATATCAAGTTTTGTTGATAAAGATGAAGGAAGCTCAACAAGGAGGTTCTACTCAGGAGGTACAAGGTCCTGCACGGTCTGAGCAAGAAGATCCGGTGGGACGTCAATCGCCGCCCGTCGAGGTATGCTCTAGAGGTTCATCTAGCAAGCTTGATGAACTGTTGAAGAAACAAGCAAGCAACTTCAGGGCGCTGCAGCGCACTGTAGCAGGGATAAATTTGGATTTTATGTCCGAAAAGTGGGAGTTGAAAGATGCCTTACGTACTCTACAGTCTCGGTGGTCTATCATAGATTCTTTGCATTGGGAATTAGACAGCGAATTGGAGGGTACGAATCAAGAATATGAGGTGAGGTGTGAAGAAGCAAGAAAAGCCAAGCATATTTATCACATATCGCAGCAAGAGAGCGATAACATTTTGGGTGAATTATTAACAAGATATAGCTCACTCACTAAACTAACAAGAGTTTTAGCATGGATATTAAGATTTATCAAGCAAGCGAGATACAAGAAAAACCGCATGCAAACTTATTTTACATTACAAGAATTAGTTAATGCTAAGCATAAAATAATTTTATATGTACAGCAGAGAGAATTTGCCCAGGAAGTACATAACTTACAAGAAAATAAGCCGCTATCAGCAAAAAACAAGTTATTGCAATTACATCCATTCCTTGACAACGAGGGACTTCTCAGAGTCAGAGGAAGATTAAGCAAGGCCAACATTCATCAAGATATGATGCATCCGATTATCATACCTCACGAAGGACACTTAACAAACTTAATTATAGATCAAGCACATGAACTTACATTCCATGGCGGAGCACGGGTAACATCAGCATTCATTCGCAAGAATTACTGGATCATAGGCGGGAATCGAGCAGTCAAAAAACGTGTACGTACCTGCGTTACCTGTCGTAAACATAATCCAAGCAAGTTGACACAGTTGATGGGGGATTTACCCACGCAAAGATGTAACGTTGCAAAGCCTTTTGAACATACAGGCGTCGATTTTACCGGGCACGTGCTCATAAAGGCTAACAAGGGCCGTGGTATAAAGACCACAAAGGGCTACGTGGCGGTATTTGTCTGTATGGTGACCAAGCTTGTCCATATAGAGCTGGTCTCAGACCTCACATCATCAGCATTCATAGCTGCATTGCGAAGAATGGCTGCAAGAAAGGGCTCGCCGAGACATTTATACAGTGACAACGGTACAAACTTTGTCGGCGCCAACAGAATTTTACAAGAAGAATTTGAACAGATACAAGAAACATTCGATCAAGATTTCATCAAGGAAATTACTAGCATGGAGATCGAATGGCATTTTAATGCGCCCTCATGGCCTACAGCAGGAGGGCTATGGGAGGCTGCGGTTAAAAGTTTAAAATATCATTTGAGAAGAGTCGTTGGAGAACAGAAGCTCACCTTTGAAGAGTTCGGTACAATTCTGGCCCAATTAGAAGCAGTACTTAACTCGAGACCACTGTGTCCTCTAACTGAAGATCCCAACGACTTGGATTTCCTCTCTCCGTCAAGCTTTATCAATCTAAATCAAGACATGACTATATTAGAAACAGAAACAGATATGCGGACGAGATGGCATTTAACTCAAAAAATAGTACAAGATATTTGGAAACGTTGGCATACAGAATATCTCACTCAGCTGTCAGCAAGAAGCAAGTGGAGGCATTCTCAACCAGACATTCAACTAAATGACATTGTTACAATTAACGATGCAAACTTACCACCTGGGAAGTGGGCAGTTGGCCGCGTCGTTCAGCTGCATCCCGGTGCCGATGGCCACATCAGGGTGGTCACATTGAAAACAAAGAATGGGCTTATCAAGAGGCCTATTCTCAAGCTGTCTATTCTCCCTGTGAAAGATAGAATCGACAAACAAGAGTCGCGTTCCAAGGAAGTTAAAGATGGCAAGCCATATCAAAACAAAAAAGTAAACTACAGCTTCTCATCGCTTGTAATGTTACTTTTGTCTTTCATGAGCATCTTCACCACAGCTCACTGTTCATTCAATGTTACACAATTAAAAGACAATCAAGGTCTTTATTTTGACAAAATTGCAAACATGCAATTAATCAGAGATGAATGGAAGATAGTCACATACTATGACATGAATTCATTTTGGCAAGGTACAGAAGCATGCAGTAAATACCTTAGCTATTTGGATCATTTATGCAACAAGTTTAAAGATACGTCACATTGTGACATCATACAAGTTCAATTGCAGCAAGAATTCTCAGAACTCGAGTACTATAACCACCTGTTGCTGAGTCAGCATTCCAGCACGCGCCGCCGCAAGCGAGGCCTTATCAACGGTATAGGGTATCTCGCAAACGGCTTATTCGGCGTACTTGATGAGAGATTCGCCGAGCAATATAAACAAGATATTAAATCAATACAAGACAATGAAAATCATTTGCTTTCGCTCTTGAAACAACAAACAACGGTTATTGAAGCAGAATACAACGTTTTAAAAAGGAACTGGCAAGCAATTAATAAGCAAGACAAGATGCTTAATTCACTATCAATAAAGTTAGATAAGATGGAGAAAGTTTTATTGATAGAATCAGAGAGAAATCAAGTCATGAACGATTTCACTACGGGAGCAATTGCTACGAGCAATGTTTTAAGACAACTAAAAACAATCCAAACAAGTTTATTAGATACCATAACAGATGTTTATCACGGGAGACTCAATTTTCATTTATTGTCACCAGAACAACTGAAGGACACTCTGAATAAAATATCGAGTCATCTTTCAAAGGATCTTACGTTGCCGATCAACAACTTACAAATTAACTTTAGAAACATTTATCATTTATTGACAGTCAAAGCAAGAATGACTGAAGAATATTTAATCTTCGAATTGAAATTGCCTCTGGTGTCTAGAGATACATTTTCAATCATGAAAATTATTCCAATACCTCAACTTGTAGGTAACTCAAGCATGGCTACTTTAACTCCGATTGCTGAACATGTTGCAATCAATTTGAAGAAGGACTCGTATTTACCGATGTCTATACACGACGTCCAGACATGTCTACGTGACAATGTCGATACTTATCTATGTCATACAGAGAAGCCGATTTATCATCTCAAGAATGATGAAAAATTATGTGAAGTAGAACCTGATTCCAGCAAATGCAAGATCAGTATCACGACTTGTTCGAATCAATGGACAGCTCTTAGCAAAATAAACAATTATGCATTTTTCTGCTGTAGTCAGTGTCAAATAAGAGTTCTATGCGACGATAATGTATCGCCGGGGCAGTTAATAAAGGCAGGCATATTGGGAGTCGAACACGACTGTCTAATTAAAACCGAAAGTTTTACGGTTTATTCACGCAATGAAGGTTTAAGCACTTTAGACATAAAACCATCTTTCAAACTGCCTGAGATAGAACCAATCAATCATGTCATAGACGTAGGCATCCCAACTCCACTGATACAAAACTATACACTCCTCTCGAGCAACGAGGAGCTTGAAGAAATTAAGAAGCAACTCCGCGTTCTCAAAGCAAGTGAAAATTTGCCACATCAAGTTTCATATCACGATATCCATCACTACACAGCATTTTATGTAGTGATCGGAGTTCTGTTGGTGGTTGGAGCAGTCTTTACGGTACGACGGCTGCGCAACAGGCGAACCGCATCTCTTGCGGTGGCAAGGGCTGCATTGGCGAGTCTACAGACCGAGCAACACGCGTCACCGGCACGAGCAGAGGCTGGGGCCTCCATCTCATCGTCCACGGTTCAATATAGTGTTAGTGCGCGTAATCAGTGTGAGATTCCGTGTGTATCAGATTACAGTGAAATTCCAAAAGTGCATAAGTTAGACAAGTGTACAGTGCCTATGTCTCGTAAAACGGAGTTCAAGTAGAGACTCTAAACATAGAATAAGGACCAATTGGAATCACCTTGTTACTCATCTTTCATGTTCATCTTCCCGCTCGGGAGCATGTACGGTGCAACCGCACATTCTGCAATTCAGCAGTTCACGCCACACATTCATTCAACTCATTATAATTAGTTCAGTTCGCGTTGGGCTATCAAGTCAGCCAGGCGTTCTCGTTACAGCCAACAAGGGCAGCGTCACTCACTTCATTTCCACACCATCAGTCCATTAAGCTCATTTTACCTATAAGTACCTTTGGGACAATACAGTAGTGTTTCAGTACTTACCTTCTTTTATTCCATTCATCCCTCATCTAAAAGTAATGTATGGTCTAGCAAGGGATCATACACCTACAGTTTCAAAGATAGCATGTCCCTTACGTTAAATAATAATGAATACGAGTGATATACGTTTACAAAATTTTAGATGTAAATAAACGGCATTGATGTATGGGACACTTAAGGAAATAAACATTTAGAGTTTTTCAAAGTAAAGGTCTCTTACTGGTACACTCTATATTGTTAATGCTGTTAACAAATATAAAAAATAGAATTTTATACATTCGTGACCTACTATGCCTATGTAATACAGTTTAAAACTACTTGCTGACTCATAGGGATACAAAATATACAAATAAAATAGATCAAAACTTTTATTTGTGCTCACTAATCCTCTTTTATAAACGCAATTTAGGTACTCTCAAAAATTATGTTAAGTATAACATTATTAAATTCTGTTTTAAATCACAATAAAAAAAATAGCTATTTTGGCAGCTTACTAAAATTAGACTCATTGTCCCAAAAGAAAAATAAATTTTACTTAAAAATTAAACAAAATCAACAAATCAGTCTTCTTATGTAAATAGTAATCATTAAACAAAAAAAAAAATAACTTCTTCCTCAATAGAAAGCCTACAGTTAAATTGAAAAAGTCTCAAAAATTTGTCATTATCTTTATCAGTCTCATCATCGTCGGTGTCATTGAGCCTATCTTTAATTATACTCTTATTAGGAAGATTCAAATATTCATTGTGAAACCTATTTGGAATTATGCCATTGTCACATATTTTTTTGAGATCTTTAAACTTTGGAACTGAAATTGGCAGTCTTTCCTTATACAGAAATGGTAAGCTGTCTATGCTACTGGGCACAGCTAGATTTCTGGTACTTTCTAATTCGGATTGATCATTCTTTGCAAGGCCCTTGCCCTTTCCTTTACCTTTCACTGTCCTTCGAAATCGAATCGTTTGTATATTCGCAGAACGTTCCAAAAAATATGTTAACATTGAGAAAATTTAAAAGGAACTTGATTCCAGGGGGGTTACAATTGTGTTATTCTATTGTGATACTGTACGGGGCAGAATAAAAACAAAGTGATTTTCTCAATGTGAACATATTTTTTGGAACGTTTTGCGAATATAAAAACGATTCAAATAAATTACTTATTAGCTGGACATACATACATGACATGCCAGTAGATAGCATGCATGCTATCATTGAAAGGGAGGTTAAAAAACTGATTGTTTGGGGACCTTCCCAGTGGCCATCATTGATGGAATCAGCCAGAAAAAGACCTCATGCTTATCGAGTGAATGTGTTAGGACATCAGGATTTCTTTGATTTCAATGATTTTGCTGAATCAGTTTTTACTCCAGCTACTCTCAAAAACAAAGACCTGCATTTCAAGAAAATTCAAATACGTACATTTCAAAAATCGAACTTAAAGATAGTGGAAGTAACATATACGATGTTAGAGGATGGCACTACTCACAAAATAGAACTCTGCAAAGAAATGCAAACTGGAAGAAGGACAGTGAAGGGTAAAGGAAAGGGCAAGGGGCTTGCAAAGAATGATCAATCTGAATTAGAAAGTACCAGAAATCTAGCTGTGCCCAGTAGCATAGACAGCTTACCATTTCTGTATAAGGAAAGACTGCCAATTTCAGTTCCAAAGTTTAAAGATCTCAAAAAAATACGTGACAATGGTATAATTCCAAATAGGTTTCACAATGAATATTTGAATCTTCCTAATAAGAGTATAATTAAAGATAGGCTCAATGACACCGACGATGATGAGACTGATAAAGATAATGACTAATTTTTGAGACTTTTTCAATTTAACTGTAGGCTTTCTATTAAGGAAGAAGTTAATTTGATTTTTTTTATATTTAATGATTACTATTTACATAAGAAGACTGATTTGTTGATTTTGTTTAATTTTTAAGTAAAATTTATTTTTCTTTTGGGACAATGAGTCTAATTTTAGTAAGCTGCCAAAATAGCTATTTTTTATTGTGATTTAAAATAGAATTTAATAATGTTATACTTAACATAATTTTTGAGAGTACTTATATTGCGTTTATAAAAGAGGATTAGAGGATATAGAGGAGGTATTAGAGGATTAGTGAGCACAAATAAAAGTTTTGATCTATTTTATTCGTTTATTTTGTATCCCTATGAGTCAGCAAGTAGTTTTAAACTGTATTACATAGGCATAGTAGGTCACGAATGTATAAAATTCTATTTTTTATATTTGTTAACAGCATTAACAATATAGAGTGTACCATTAAGAGACCTTTGCTTTGAAAAACTCTAACGGTCTTATTCATAATAAGTTATAGAACATCTAAAGGCTTGCTAAAGTCTCGTTGTCAAAAATTGTTATTCATAAACGCATTTTAGCACCAAAACGTTCGATAAACCTACTATAAAGTTATGAAACCCAGACCCCTACTATAACAGTACTATAAAAATGGCCGACTCTACATCAGCTGATAGAAAATGACGTTTGACCTACAAATGTAACATGTGCAGTTGTATTTAATTTATGTTGCACTTCTGTTTAACCAATTTAGTTTATTATTATATACCTACCTAAAATGCAAAATAGAAGCAAGGAAAAATATAACGCAAGGAAAAAGCACATAAATTATTGCAACAAGAATTACTGTAGGACGCTGCTGCTTTGGGCTGTGGAAACAACGCTTTTCAATGTCTTTTACATGGCATACATGCAAACTAGGAAATGTGAAAACAACCATAGTGGCTAGAGCAGTACCTTACAATATTGCAGTTAACCATGGAGACATGCAGTTAGTAGTTAGGGTAGCAATATCAATGATTATCATACAAAATCAGCCCAAGAAGCCTAGGTGCAAGGGGAAATGCAAATGCTATTTTACAAACTTTTGAGGAAACATTCCGCCGAGATAGCCTCACTTTACCAGGTTAGAGGTACATCTTCCCACTTGTGTCGGGAGACGGTTCAGGGACTTCTGTGTGGATAACGAAAGTTTACACCCTGCAGGGAGATGCTCCACTAAGATGCGGTAGTAGGGAGTGGTTGTGAAGCTATGTAGCAATCAATGTTCCTCCTCCTATCCTACCCTATGCGTCCCTAAACATGCAGTCAAAGTGACCTCTGCGCTGCCACTGACGACGTTGTGGAAGTGGCAAAGTTTTGGGCCAACAAGATCTGAAATACTGTCGTCCCCGCGACACAAAGAAGATAAGGAGGAGACATTTTAGCGAGTAGTGCATTAATAAAAAGCTTTTATACAGATATCAGTTTAATTGATTTATTTTTATAATACTCTAAACTTTAATTCGGCTTCTAGAACTTGTGCTAGCAGAACAACATTTTTAAAATGTTTCTTTTCATTTGCCATCTATGCCGGCATCTCTTCTGTAGGCCGTTTCAGTTTCTGCTATTTGTAGTGAAGCACCATCCTTCCTACTGTCCTGAAATACAAAATGAATGTTATAATTCTTTCTCTTCATCAAACGAAATTCTTGACATGCTTACTCAGGAACTTTGTAACTTATAAGTAAATGGGATAGGCACCTAATTCGTAAATCATGCCATGCCGCCTTTTTCGCGTTGGTGTCAGTCAGTTATGTGTTTTTATTTTCTATCTTCTTCTTCTTAGCGTGCCCAGAATTCGGCTACTTGTTTGGCGCCATCACTAGCGGCCACTTTCTTTTTATGTTATGGAAACCCTCTCCCTGACCAATTCTTCTAAAAGATCTAAGGAAAAGCAAAAGCAAGCATAAGTATAAGAAATTAAGAATGTTTACAAAACAAAACTTACTTTGAACATAACTGTTTGAACACATTTTAGTTCTAGGTAACAGTACACACCTTATCGTCCTCCTTGTCCGTCCGTCTTTCTTGGAACTAGTCTGCGGTCATATTTCCATTTCTTTTAAATACAAAAAAAATATTCAAAGGTTTTCGCTCTCCAGACAATAAAATAACAATATCAAATTCATTGACTTATAAAACCATGGTTACCATGGTAACGTGGCAAAACTGTCGAAACTGTAGACAATAAATTAGTTTTCAGTACGTCATAATGTCTATGGTCACAATTATTCGGTGCGTAGGCAGATATTCTCGTTTGACAACTCAATGTGTTGGCCAATTTGTTGGATGACTTCAATAAAATGGCAACATTTATATTTATATTGAAGTTATAGGACACTCTAACTATAGAAGGTTTATGAAGCGTTTATGAATACAAAATTTTATCGAACGTTTTAAAGGCTTATCGAGCATTTTAACTAATGAACGTTTTAAACCTTCTATAAGCTTTTTTTATGAATAAGACCGTAAATGTTTATTTCCTTAAGTGTCCCATACATCAATGCCGTTTATTTACATCTAAAATTTTGTAAACGTATATCACTCGTATTCATTATTATTTAACGTAAGGGACATGCTATCTTTGAAACTGTAGGCTTTATTGATTTTTAACTAGTTTAGCTGCAAAGAATGAAGAAATCTAAGAAACTTTGTCCTAGACACTTTTTACATAAAACATATAGTTAAAAAATTATAGCCAGTTTTGTAAGAAAAATATCTTATTTTTGCTCTCCTGAAAACCTTAGTTTTGTCCCTTACGTTATTTCATATTTCCAGTATCGATGTGTTAAAATAGCTGTTTTAACACATCGATACTGGAGTCTGTCTCTGTCAGAGCCATTTATAATCTACGTCGCCGCGAATCTCTCAGGGAACTTTTTAAAAGGATTAATATTATGACGGTACCTTGCCAATTTATTTATGAAAATATTATGTATGTTAGAAAAAATCTACATCTTTTTAATAAAATAAGCGATAGACATAATTTTAATACTAGAAATAAAGATAAAATACATCAACCATTTTTTAGATTAGCCAAAGTAAATACATCTTTTATGGGGTACTGTGTTAAATGTTACAATAAAATACCTTGTGATATATTGCAATTAAATGAAAGAAAATTTAAAACTCACATTAAACGTACACTTTGTAAACAAGCATACTATAAATTAGAAGATTATATCCAAGATAAGAACGCTTGGAAACATGCTGGTCCTGCTCCATAGGACAATCTAGAGTCTAGACAAAATCAAACTGGTAACTAATTTAATTGTAAAATTGATTCTTTCTTCTTTTTTTTGACGTTGATTTATATTCTGTAATTACTTAAACTCACACCCTGACTTATTACTTGTAATTTTTTATTTTAATGAAAATCGTTTATTTTTACCATGTTTGTAAATATGTGAGCACCATGTATCTATTAGATAATTAATTTATGTCATGTTTTCATTTTTAATTCTTTTACCTATTTTGGTATAGTAATTTTATTTTATTTTAGGTGCATCGTCTTCACATATTATTATATAATTAATGTATACAAAATATTGTAAAACATTTTAAAAGAGTAACGGTGGAGTTTCTTGCCCATTCTTCTCCATACGAAAACTACCTTTTGGAATGGGCGACTAGAATCAATTCTATTTTTTCGTAATTTTTGACGTTCAAAAGTGCCTTTTAAGTGCCTACTTGAAATAAATGTTTTGACTTTGACTTTGATAAAAGACATGTGCGTTCAAACCTTCTCTGGGAACACTAATGTATAAGACAATAATAAAACATCTCAAATTATGGAATAACTTAAGTGACCTGTTGTAAAATGTACTCGATTTTGATTTAATGTAAATACCAAATACTGTGAGTAAAGAGACTTACATTAGTTTTTATAAAAATATTAATTTAAATGTCATATACAGCCAGTTTCTAGAAAAAAAATGGTATAGGCCTACGGAAAATATGTGATGTAAAGGACATTTTTTTTAAGATATCGAGATTTTAAATATACCAATCGATAGAGCAAAAAATTCCGAATCCAACGATATATATAACTCATTTTCGACAAAATGTCCCTTACGTTATTTCATATTTCCAGTATCGTAGTGTTTACTGCATGACAACTTCTCAGAAGAAATTCTTAACTTAGGAAACGAACTCACAAAATTTAGGGCTTTTTTTTAAGTCTAGGCATTTATAGGATTAAATTATATAAAAACAATGTAGGAAATTCTCTGAAATGGTAGTACTGAAGCTAAAAGCGTGTTAAAGTCAAGGAAAATGGAAGATTTTTTACCTTTTAAGCTTAAACGAGACATGATAGACGTTGAGAGAAAGAAAGAAAAGTTTATTCCGTACAAACAAACCGCACACTACAAGAAAAAAAAATACACACATACAAAGTAGCCAAAAGCTTCGTATTCAAGCAATAAAAAGTTGACAATTTATTCCATTGCTTGATGTCAGGGCCAGGAACCAAAGGGGTGTGTAATATATGGTATGCCATATAGGTACCTATAACGTAACGTAACGTTATTTCAAGTGATATTATACTATCTGTTATTATGATAACTTGAAATAACGTCCACAAATGATATCATTTTCTTATGCTATAAAACGTATTCTAAACCTAATGTCATGTGATCGAATGTTACATTTCATATATGAAATATATGAAATAAATGAAAAAAAATGAATGAAAGAAAGAATGAAATTAATGAAAGAAGGTTATAAGTAACCTTCTTTTGCTCTAATAACATTAAGTATATCGTTCATTATACACTTCTAGACACATCTATTGGCCCACCTTGTATTTTCAGTTTCATTTGGTCCTAGCTAAAATTTTATATTAGGTCGAGCAAAAAGTTTTTATGCAGTTTTGAACCTGGCACATTCACAATTTCATTCAATAGTCTTTTTTTGAATTTCGAACACAGAATTTAAAGAAACAAAAGACAATTTGGAGCCTGTTTGTTGATATCAAACAATCGAATACTAAGAAAACTTGGTTTTATTGGTTTACTTGGATTTAATTCTTGAAAAAGTGATTGATATCTTTGGTTTTGCAACAAACATTACTTATTCTTAACATTAAGGTGAGGTTCTATCAATAATCTATGGATACTTCACCTGAAGTCGCCGCCCAAGCTGTGGCACTTATTCAGGCCGGACACAGCCAAAGAAACGTGTGTGCTCAACTTAATTTAAGTCGATCTGCGGTCCGAAATGTTTATCGGAGGTACCTAGAGACTGGCGGCTTTGTTCGTTGCCAAGGAAGGCCACGATCTCGGGTCACAACTGAAAGGCAGGATCGATTCATCGTGACGACCAGGTTGAGAAATCGTCACCTTACCTCCATTGAGATACAAAACCAACTTCGCGACTTCCACGGAGTATCTGTGAGCGCTCGACCTGTTCGGAGAAGGTTAAAAGAACGCGATATGGTACCACACAAGCCAGCTAATGGGCCCAAACTAACGCGAGCCCACCGAACAGCGCGACTTCATTTCGCACGCAGTCATTTAAATTGGACACAGCAAGATTGGAGCCGTGTACTCTTTTCTGATGAGTCTAAAATTGTGTTACATGGCAATGATGGAAGGAAGAAGGTCTACCGACGTAAGGGAGAGCGTTTCGCACAATGCTGCTTTGAAGAGAGGGTTGCTTATGGCGGTGGCTCATGGACTGTCTGGGGCGGTATGTCCGCGAGCGGCAAAACTCATATTCATATTCATATTCATATATTTATTTGCATTCCATAATGTTGTAGAGGTGTTACAATGGCTTAAAGCTATGGTACAATTATGGACCCTGTAGGGCACAGCAAAAAGTATAAAATGTATTCTTATAATAAATGTACAAATTAAACTCAACTTGAGGTTGTTACAGGACCACGGCTGCCAACATTAAATGCTGAAACGTACATTCGTGAGTGCTTAGAACCTCACGTGATACCATGCGCGGACTATGTGGGCCCAAATTTCCTTTTTATGCATGATAATGCAAGAGCCCATGCGGCCGGCATCGTCAGGGAATATCTTCGGGATGTAAACATCACAGTTATGGACTGGCCAGCCAGAAGCCCAGACATGAACCCCATTGAGCACATGTGGGACGAGCTAAAAAGACGTGTTAGGGCTCGTCAGCCAGTTGCCCAGACGATGCAGGAGTTGAAAACTGCCATAGAAGAGGAATGGGAGATGATCCCTCAAAATTTCATAGAGCGGTTGATAAACTCTATGCCTAATCGTATGAGAGCTGTGGTAGATGCCCATGGAGGCAACACGCGTTATTAAATTAAACCTTTATTTGATAAAACATGTTTTTTATTCAAAAATCAATTGCCTTAAACAAGGCGCATATCCGACTTGTTAGGCGTAGCTCCATGTCGTATGGTATTCTGAATTCAAATTTAAAACAATACGATCGAAAAAGATGGTAAAATGTATCAGGTTTAAATCTGCATCAACAGTTTTTGTTCAATCTAGCAATCATATTTCGGTAGGGGCCATCGAAACCTAAACTCTAAGGTGGGCCAATAGATGTGTCCAGAAGTGTATATATAATTTGTGATCGAATGTTATATTTCATATAACCTTCTTTTGCTCTAATAACATTTAGTATATCGTTCATTATATAAATAATTTATAATTTGTATAATGTTCTTATTATATTTAACGTTTAGTTGACCTAATTTTCATATTCACAATTTTTTTACCAAAACATTGAGTAAATATCAGGAAACATCATACTGTTATCACATCATCTAACCCAAATTATTTACCAACAATAGAGGGTATTTGGCGTTAATGGTCATTGTTCTAACCTAACCTAACCTAACGAAAATGGCAGGCGTTTAAAATCTTATCAGTTTTTGCAAAAATATACAAAACAAAGTACTTAAATGTTTCTAAATTATACAGGTTGAAATTGAAAACATGTGACAAACCGAAATGGGAGATTGTACCTACTCATCATTATGAACAACTTTTACTGTGGGAACAAAGCTGCAATGGCGAAAACAAAATCAGCTGTTCCTACCTGTTGACGAGTTATGTGAACATAAAATATGTAGGGAACAGCTGATTTTGTTTCCGGTATTTCAGGTTTGGTCCCATAGTAAAAGTTGTTCATAATGATGAGTACAATCTCCTATTTCGATTTGTCGCATGTTTTCAATTTCACCCTGTATTAAACGTTACTTATATATTTTGAATATTATACCAAATGAATATTAATTCAAATGCGCATTATAGAAAATATCTATTATCTATACATATAATAAATCTGTAGAAGGGTCAATTCTGTACATTGAAAATATTGAAAAAATAAATAGCGGGGGGTGTTGCTGGATCGATACCAAACCCAAATATGTGATTAAAAAAATTTTTGTCTGTCTGTCTGTCTGTCTGTCTGTCTGTCTGTATATGCAGGCATCACGTGAAAACTAACGGTTCGATTTCGATGAAACTTGGTATAATTATACCTTATTATCCTGGGCATAAAATAGGATACTTTTTATCCTGGAAAAATACGTAGAAAAAAAAATCTTATTTTTCGGTTTTATTCATAGTCGTTGTTCTGTAGAACCGCGAACACACGTTGCATTACCCGTAGTGGATAATTTTCCATTTCAATTTAAGAGAATACAGTTTCCTGTAGCTTTGTGTTACGCCATGACAATAAATAAGGCTCAAGGTCAGACCCTAGGAGTTGCTGGCGTAGATCTTACCGCGAGTTGTTTTTCACACGGGCAACTTTACGTAGCTCTTTCCCGTGTGAGCAGTCCAAGAAATCTTCATGTTCATATTCCGGACGAGCTCACTAACAATGTTGTGTATGCTGAAGCTCTCAATTAACGTTCTGTCGCATTGTCACGATCACTTTTTTATTATTGCAAACTTTTCGTCACTGTCAGTAATTTACTGCTACATGCTACTTATCAAGGTCGGAATTACTATGGAAAAAATACTTACTACAGAACGCGAGCTCAACAGCAGTAGCTCAATAGAGGGATCTCCTTAATTATTATAGGCTTAGCCGTGTTTAGGTCCAATAGATATTTATAAGATGTCATTGTCAGAGTTACTCAAAATGGAGAAATAAACCATCCACGCGAAGACCGACATCCGCGCGGACGGAGTCGCGGGCGGAAGCTAGTACCTTAAATAAAATTTGGTAAGATATGAAATTATATCAATAATTCAATATATCATTTCATCGCTATATTAAAGAAAAGTTTAATAAATAAAATTAGGTCATATGATCATTAGAACTCTTGTTATTATATCAAACGTTACACACCCGAACCAAAGACAATACACATATATGATTCTGTGCTGTGACAATAATAACAAATGAACAACGATCATAACACAAACAGTCTCAACGATCATAACAAAAGTCCGAGGTAGTAGGGGCGCGCCTATTGCCGACAACCGGGCGGCAGCGGCAGCGCTTGCGGCCACCCAACCAACGAGGAAGTTAGCTAAGTAATAGCCCGCTTTTTTTTTGCGGATGGGAAATCATCACATAACTCCTCCCGCTCTGGGTGGAGCGGAAGGGAGTGTCAGACTGTTACTGACTAAAACCCACCCGTGTTCCTTCCTTAGCCCTTTGTTCCGGGCCCGCGGTAACCCTTTCGGCCAATCCCGCTGAACCGGCCGGCAGGTTTCGGCCCTAACGGCCCCTTCAACTGATGCTGATGTCTTTGAGACGCGCGTGGAACACGTACGCCCCGTCCGGCACGGGCCTGGTCCTGATCGGACGGTGAGCTACCCATTACTCTCCGTCCGCAGGCCCGCGCCTATGGTGGCCGGGAGTCGTCACGCGGCTCCCGACGCCCGGCGCTGCTCCCGCGGCGGCTCGGACGGGATGCTCTCTCCCTCAGCCATCCCGCCACCTCCTTCGCTAGCATGACTACTTCAATTATAGCCTCCTTAATAATAAACATTGTATAGCGTCTGTATAGTTACACAACGCTTTGTCTTCTCCTTTCGAAAGTCAAATTACTGACGACTGAAAGAGAGAAATCGGTATGTAACTATTCATCTGTTAAAGTACGTTTATTAGTAAGGGAGTTAAATTACAAGGTCGTCTATACAACATACTATAACAGTGCGGCCACCCAAAATCGAAGCCGAACTGAACCAGCATTCCCTTTAATATCTTCCTCAAACATCTGTACTGAGCTCCAGAACCAACCGACCGCAAAATAATTCCATATTCGATTATTTTTATTCCCTCGTTTCCATACCCGTTTGTGAATACAATAACAATTTGCTACGATTCATATGTTTTGTTGTGTGGGCTTCAAAGGTTTTCTGAGTAAATTTCGAAATAACACACTCGGTGAAATGGAGTAACTGTGAGGCCTAGGACCCTTTTTTGTGTCCACCCTTCGTCGGCAAGTATGTGTCTAGTGTTTTTTGCGCTGACTATGTGGAGAGTTTCTAGCTTGGAGTTATTTTGTATGTTAATTTGCTTACCCCCTTACTAATAAACGTTGTATGTCGTCTGCTTAAGGCTGATTTTAGAGTCGCGCTGACCGCACGCTGACTGTCGGCGCTGACAGCCGAAACGTATGAAACACACGCGCTGATAGCTACGCGTTATTCTAAAACGCTCCCTTGAAGTTCATACGTTTCAGGCTGTCAGCGCCGACGGTCAGCGTGCGGTCAGCGCGACTCTAAAATCAGCCTTAGAGTAACACAACGCTTTCTCTTCTTCTTTCGAAAGTCAAATTACTGACGACTGAAACAGAGAAATCGGTGTGTAACTATTCATCACATCATCACAGTAATATTATAAAAGCAAACATTTGTGAGTGTGTATGCTTATGTGTTTGTTACTTCTTCACGCTCAAAGGGATGGACCAATTTTGATAAAATTATGTATGGAGGTAGCTGACATCCTGGATTAACATATAGGCTACTTTTGATCCCGATATTCTCACGGGATTGACACTTATGCGGGTGAAACCGCGAGGCGCAGCTAGTCTAATATAATACGTTTATTAGTCAGTACTAACCCGCTTAGGTTACACACCAGTGGCGAAGATTCCATACAACTCGATTCCTACTGGCTTCCTTTTGAAAAATGGCACAGTCAGTATTCTATAGACAAATATAATCATATTAAAGATATCTACTCCAGCTTACCTCTTACAAAAATTGACCCTTTTTTTTTCGGATGGGAAATCATCAAATGACTCCTCCCGCTCTGGGTGGAGCGGAAGGGAGTGTCAGACTCGTACTGACTGAAACCCACCCGTGTTCCTTCCTTAGCCCTTTATGTTCCGGCCAGCGGTAACCCTTTCGGACAATCCCGCTGACCCGGCAGGCTTCGGCCCTAAGGGGGCCCCTCCTCGATACTGACATCTCTTTGAGGCGCGCGTGGAACATGTACGCGCCGTCCGGCACGGGCCTGGTCCTGATCGGACGGTTAGCTACCCATTACTCTCCGCCCGCAGGCATTACTCTCCGCCCGCAGGCCCAAGACCCTTCGGTACTGTTACACATTATATTATATTCCACTTCGTCTACCTCGTTCATCTACTGGTCGCCAGCTGTACTGCTGAGGATAAGATTATGGTATCGATTCCCGAGTCGGGCAAATTTTTATTGCATTTTTTCAACTGGAATCCCCGGAGCCTGGCTTTGTACCCGGTTCAATCAATCAATCAACTCAGCCTATCGCAGTCCACTGCTGGACATAGGCCTCTTACAGACTGCGCCACAGCACCCTGTCCTCCGCCTTCCGCATCAAGTCTACCCCAGCCACCTTCTTTAGGTCGTCCGTCCATCTAGCTGGGGGGCGTCCCACACTACGCTTGTCGATACGCGGTCTCCACTCCAGGACTCGTCTGCTCCACCGGCCATCGGTTCTTCGACAGACATGGCCAGGCCACTGCCACTTCAGTTTGCTTACTCTGCAAGCTATGTCGGTAACTCCCGGTTGTACCCGGCTGTACCCGGTTGATGGCAATAAATTGATGACAATGGGATGGGAATTGACATGGGCAGGGCATATTGCTCGCAGAACAGATGACTGATGGGGAGGTGAGGTTCTGGAGTGGCGACCGCGTACCGGTAGACGTAGCGTTGGAAGGCCTCCCACAAGGTGCTCCGACGACCTTGTGAAGACCGCAGGAACCCATTAGATGCAAGAAGCGCAGAACCGTGGCCTTGGTGTGAGTTTTTTCAACTCACGTTCGATTGCGAGCGCGTTAGAATTTTATATGGGAAATTAGGTTTCTTCTAGTGACCACCAGGTGGCGCTATAACTTTTTCCCTACAAAATTCGAATGCGCTCGCAATGAAAACTCACACTAAGGCCACCGGTCGAAGTGGAGGTGCTTAGGGAGGCTATGTCCAGTAGTGGACGTCTTTCGGCTGAAATGATGATGATGATGGCAATAGGAAAATAAATGAAATAGTTTAAATTGGATATCGGAATGGGCTCGCCTTCTATAACGTTGGACTTAAACATAATTGGCGAAATGTTGGTGTACTATAGATATAAATATACCTTTGCCTAACCCTTTCTTCGTATTCACCATTGTATGTTGTTTATCATTGTTTGAACATGCTCGTTCTGTACGTTAATTAAGTAGAGAGGTAACTGTTCCATAAGAAACTCGTTGATTTCTCTCATTTGAAGGCTGTCTTTGAAGTATTGCTTTGTTAATTTCCTGTGATACTAATTTGATTATTAAATAACCATATACCAACCGTTACTATAGAAATATAATAACAACAGCTTTATGCCGAACGCTTAACTGAGGCGTTGCCTGAGGTAGCTGCGGTGCGGGAGGGGTGATAGTTGTGGCAAGTTGACGAATCACTGAGCTCTCGCATCACGTCACCACACCCCTCCCACACCGCGCTGCTACCCCAGGCAACGTCTCAGATACGCGGTCGGCGTAAAGCAAAATTCTGCTTCTAACGCCCGCTTTAACCAAAATTTAAAACATAATTTCTGTCTCTGTCATCTTCAAATAGACGCCAGCACATCAAGCTATTACAATCTGTCAAATTTCTTTAATAGATTTTCTACTTTATTGCTAGAGCATAAGGTTCAAAGTTGATTGGGATAATTTGACAGTTTCGGGTAGCTTGATGGGCTGGCGTCTGTACACAGGGTGGCAGGAACATCGACGCGCAACCTGTTACCATTGATTCAGTACATGATTCTGAACACCCCTTCGTTGAAAATTTTCGTTGGATATTAAAAAAATAGTATTTGCTGTTCCATACATTTTGACCGAGTAGGTATTGCACTTTTCTATTAAATGGCAGATTAATTGAATAGAGAAATTTTTAATAAAAATGAAGTGTCCATTAAATAACTTACCAGGGATAATAAATATTAATTACGTAATAAATAAAAATAATAATAAGTAAATAACACAATATTGAATAATTTAAAAAATAAATTATTTTTACAATGTTACTAAATAAATAAATTTATATAATTTATAAATGAACAATTTACAGTTCTGAACATCAATTTTTGTATTAATAAAACAGTACCACTACATCATAATCATCACAATCAGTCTATAATGTTCCCACTGCTGGGACACAGGCCTCCTCTCTGTGAGAGGGAGTGGGCCGTAATCCACCACGCGGGTGCAGTGCGGGTTGATGGATCTCACATGTCTTCGAATTTTTGGTTCTATGACATGCCGGTTTCCTCACGATGTTTTCCTTCACCGTTTTGAGAGCAGTGGTGATGAAATAATTTACACAAAGTAAAGCGCCTGTCTGGGTTCGAACCTACGACCTACAACTTCTAAGTCGTGTCCGTGACCACTGGGCCACCACTGCTCTCAGTACTACTAACTACTACTTAACTAATAATAAAATGTATCACTTTAAACACCCACCGTCTTATTACAAAACGAGATCTAATTTTAGACCTAGCCTAAACCTTCGAGCCAGTTACTCTATTTTGAACTTTATTCCGACAAAGGTAATGTTCTTAATGCAAAATCGACAACTTAGACTAAGGTTTAACGTCAGTTTTTGTAATAAGAACTTTAGCTTCGTTGGATTATAGTTCGAAATTTAAAAATGGCTGGATGGTTTAAACCTGGGTCCAAAGATAAATCTTGTTTTGTAATAAGGCCGCCAGTGTTCGTCCTCCTCTCACCTACTTGATCTGTGCTGTGCCCGACAGGGTCCATAATTGTGACTAATATGATTAGTTCCCTACCAACTATATACGAGGTACACAATAAAGAATTGAGAATTGAATTGAGATTTTTATTGATATCGACGAAAACTTTCTACGCTAGAACTACGAGTATGTGCGGAATTCATGGTTACATTTTGTACGTCGATATAGAAGAATAGAAGAGAATAGAATTTTTCTTTATTAAAGTGATCAAGACTCAAACTCAAACAAGACTGTAAGTAAAACTTACGACTATGTTAGTAAGTACAGACACTAAACAAAAACACAAGAAATAACGGTTGGTCACCGTTGCGACATCCCATGAGAGACGGCACAACAGTGACCCACGTAAACACAGACAAGACGACTCGCAACCATGTTTAAGACACTGTTGGAGCCGCCCCACACTCTGCGCACCAGGGAAGCGCACCTTTTACGCATTGTTGCGTAAAAGCAATGTACATGCGCAACTGCGAACATCCCTGACGCACTACAGAAACGGGACAGACAGATCGATCTAAAATTATTTTTATGAATAAAAATAAACAATAGGAATCATAACAAAAACTTTGCCCAAGAACCTATTTCACATAAGTACAACATACAACAAGTTACCAGAAACTGACAAATTTTCCCAATCAACTTTGATCCTTATACTTTAGCTATAAAGTTAAAAATCTATTAAAGAAATTTGACAGATTGTACATAACATACATAATCAGCCTATAATGTTCCCATTCCTGGGACAGAGGCCTCTCGGTGAGAGGGAGTTTCCAATTTCACACTTCGCCCTAACTATCTTGTACTAATATTTGATATATATTTGTTTCAGATCGACAGCGGACCTCTAAAGGGGTAAGGAAATCTTTCATCCCTTTTGTCTGGATCCCAAAAATAACAGAATCGATTGCAACCTTATCTGACATCCACTGCCGAGACCAGTCAAGGACGATTGTCGGCCATTTTTTTTTCCGACTTGAAAGGGTTCGGCGGTTGATCAACATTAAGGCCTCATGCGGATAAAAGGACTCCTTTTTTGGTTAAATTTGGATTGTGAATTTGGTTCGACTGAAGGAAATTAATGATTTTTAGTGGTAGATTTAATTAGATGTATGATTTTAACTTCCGGGATAGGGAATAATAATAATACTGAATAATAATAAAATGTATTCAAAAATATAAAAACTAACGTTAAATACAGTTTTTCTTAAATCTATGTCGAGTTCATCCATGATTTGTGCCTGAACTAGGTAATCCTGTTTCAGGTGATTGGAGGTAACATTAATTGATTAAATAATCACAAACTTATCATACCTATTTATCTTATTGGTATCATGTAAAAAGGTGTATAAAATTATATAATACGAACAATATTCACTTTAGCAACTTCTCTGTATCTTCATAGGACATAGTTTGAAGAGCTTCCATAAGGATTTGAATAGAATGTTTGGTTAGTTATAATTATGTTAGAGGTTAAACCTTCATTTTAATTCGGAATGTATCATCAGTTATTGGCCAGGATTGTATTGTATTCTTTTCAGGAATGTTGGAATGCATCCATTGATATTGTTTTAATTATATCAATGTATGCATCATCAGAAACAAATGATTGAATTTCACATCCGTATTTACACCATTCACTTTATTGTATTGTAACGGAATTTATATAATATTACATACACAGCTTCTGCTCTCTCCAAACAAATAAATTCTTCAGCTTTATCTAGGTATACTAATATTACAAAGTGGTAAAGTTTGTATGTAGGGGGTATCTCTGGAACTACCAGTCGGATTTGAAAAAATATTTTTGTATTCGATAGCCCACGTCTTGAGAAGGGCTATAGGCTATTTAACGTCACGCTATGACCTATAGGAGCCGAGCAAAAGGAAAAAAAAGTCAGAAGGAACGCTTAGCAAAAACGAAGTTATGCGCATGCGATGAGATATGTGATGCGACGGGGTAAGTGGGGGGACCAAGAAATTTCACGCGGACGAAGTCGCGAACAGAAGCTAGTTATTATAGATAGTATAGTATAGTAGTTAGATGGATGGTATAGTAGTTAGTATAGATTGAAGATGAGTGGAGGGTGAGCAACATTGTTATAATGGGGAATGAACAAGACGATCTGAATGACAACATGTGTGCTTGGCCTCACTGGCAGCGTGGCGCGGGGAGCGGTGCGGGTGCCGGAACGCGCGCGATCTGCCTCTCCGCAGTCGAGCGCGGGTTTGTTCTGAGTGTTGTCGTGTCCAGTGTTTGTCAAAATATAATATGGATGAAGAATATTTATTTTTACTAGAAAAAAGCTCGAACTAGTTTGAGAACCCCGGTCCCCTCCGGTAGTTTGAAAAAGCAGCCAGCTCACCGCGCCCGCGTGCCTACACCTACGCTGAAATGAAATTCTTATGTTTGAGTACGCCGCGCCACGCCCGCCCCGCGCCCGCGTTTGCAGTCTGGCCAAGTACTGAGTGGAAGTATGATTAACAGACGACAATTGACGGCAAGAATAATAAGCAGGTAAATAAGATGCTAGATGAAATTTAAAAAAAGAGAAGTTTTCTAACAAGAAAAATATTTTTACTAACCAGATCCCAACAATTGGGGGGCGTCTGGGACTGGTATCGAAAAAACGGTATGCCCCAAGTTCCTAGCCAGATATCCGTCAATCCATTGTTCCTCAAACATATCTACATTACTGAGGGGCAATTCTCGTAATTTCAAGAACGTTCACAGTCTGATCTTGGTGTCAATCTGTCAAAAATACCCATAATTTCACTACATTTTTGACAAGTTTTTGGCATTGATTGCCGCTGAAATGAGATTACGATTAGATTTTGAACGTTTAAGTTGCAGGAATTGGCCTTCATAAATTGGGGACTCGTCCGGAATTGATGTCTAAAAAATGGTACCTATGCCCAAAGTCCCCAGTAAGATTTCCAACAAAACCTTTTTGTTTTTAAACATACAATACTGATCTCGCATACATTTATATTATATATCCTATTTATATATTCTAATAACAACATCGAAACAAGTCACACGTTTCACAAAATTATGTTCAAAATCAGCGAACTTTCCCCACGGGAAAGTTACGAAGTATCGCCCTCCGTAATGACAGGATATGAACGAAATATTGAAAATACCGTTGAGAAAAAAGTCGTGAAGTTGCGAGTGCAAAAGCTCGGATCTTTGCGCACTTCGCCAAGAGTTTGTCACTGATTTGAATAACAAGGGAAACCTTTTTTCTTCCGCCCCCCCTGCTACCCTGCTTAAGGTTGTGTTATAAAGTAAGTAGCATAAGTGCTTGGCGAGACTGGCAGCGCGGGGCGGGGAGCGCCGCGGGTGCCGGAACGCGCGCGATCTCCCTGTCCGCAGTCGAGTGCGGCTTCGTTCTGAGTGTTGTCCGTCCAGTGTGGATGAAGAAGACTTATTTTTACTAAAAAAAAGCTCGAACTAGTTTGCGAACCCCGGCGGGCCGCCCGCGCTTTCACTGCTGCTACGTGTATGAACGAGCTATGGTGTGAGTTGCCCGCGCATTCCCCGCGCCAAGCAGCCCGCGCCCGCGTGCCCGCTATAGGCGCTCAAATGAAGTTCTTATGTAAGAGTACGCAACGCCGCGCACGCCCCACGCCCGCGTTTGCAATCTGGCCAAGCACTTCTTAGGCTTTCTTTGCGAAGGCAATATTTTTTCTGGACTAATTGTTATGAAAAAAAAAATACGTAGTTACGTAGTTATTACGTAGCATGTTTTTAACTTGAGTACAAGGCTTTTGACTACGCTGTGTGTGTATATTTTATGTCTTTTTTATATTTTTTTATTTGCAATGTGCGTTTTGTTTGTGCAGAATAAACAGTTTTTCTTTCTTTTTTCTTCTTTCTTTTAGTCACTAGCTTCTGCCCGCGACATCGTCCACGTGAAATTTCTTGTTCTCCGATTCAACTCGTCTCATCGCTTCTACTGCTATTACGTTTTCGCTTAGCGCGTTCAAACAAACATACTCTTTAGCTTTATTATAAGTATAGATAGAGGATAAACGTATTGTTAAATAGTAATGGCATGGATCTTGGGATTGATCTCTGAGGCTGGTCAATTTTCATAATTGATTTTTAGGGGCTTCCGTACCCAAAGATTAAAAACGGGACCCTATGACTAAGACTGCACTGTCCGTCTGTCTGTCACTAGGCTGTATCTCATGAACCGTGACAGCTAGACAGTTGAAATTTTCACAGATGATGTATTTTTGTTGCCGCTAGAACATCAAATAATAAAAATAAAATAAAGTTAACATTTAAAGGGGTATAAAAGAAACGTTTTTTTCGGCGTTTGATGCCTTGTGGTACGGAACCCTTCATGTGCGAGTCCGACTTGCACTTGGCCGGTTTCTTTCAATTAGGGATTTGTGCTAGGTTGATAACAATAGGATCGTCCCCGGGGACCTAAATAACACCAGTAAAATGTGTGTGCTATACTTTCACCCAATCACGATTGTACGAGTGTATCTACGCTTGCTATTTGCCGATATTTCTTTACCCAGTGGAACAGAGTTCACAAGGTCATCGGTCCTACTTGTGGGAGGCCTTCCAACGCTAAGGCCTACGCCACACTTGATGGAATATCCGTCGCGGATCTTCCGCGTCGGAACGCCAATACATGTTATTGCATAACGACGGCGAAGTGCCATCATCATCATCATTTCAGCCGAAAGACGTCCACTGCTGGACATAGGCCTCCCCCAAAAGGGGGGGTTTGCCATAATCGCCACGCTTGGCAGGCGGGTTGGCGATCGCAGTATAGTATGTTGGTGGAATGCATAGAGAACGCTGCTGCCCATTCTCCGGTACGACCCTTAGTCGCCTTTTACAACACCCACGGGAAGTATGGGGTGGTGCTATTTTTTAAGTCCGGCACCACACAGACGACTATAGGCTCACTCGGGAATAATTCGAGGACTTATGTGCGGATTTAATTCCTCTTTTGAAGACATACATACATAAGTACATAAATATAGACTGATAAACATATTGCCCTCCTTTGCGCCGCGCAGTCGGGTAAAAAGAGACAATGTTTCGGGATTTTACCATTAGAGTTTAGTACATGCTAAGTTTTGCCAATATTGGATTTTTTTTGGAATAAAACAATGAATTAACTTTAATCGTTTATTTAATTTATTTTCATTATGCACCATCAAGAGTTGGTACATCTTAGGTTTTCCTCAGTGGATGTAGAGAGTTGCTCCTGGGAGAGTGGGTCGGCACGTGTAGGAGCATGAATGGGTGAGGTAGCTACTGGCTCTGGATCTCTTACAGGTGGAAGCTGTACAACAAAAACTGAATATCATTGACGGATACATCAAAACATATATAATTGTGTAGTTATCTGTAATTTATTATTATTTAATAAAAAAAAGTCACGGGAAAGACTCATAATTATAAATACAATACTTATTGCTTTTAGTTTTTTTACCATTGAACAAACTTACTATCATAAATTATAAATGTAATTCTTACCAATGGAAAAGCTGGCACTCTTGCTCAGGTTTCCGGCTCTCTAAACCCCTCTCCCATTATCGATAGTATTTAGTTTTAATTCCACTTGGGAGAGGGTTGTGCTACCGATGGGCCTCCACCTCTAGCACTTGCTGATTTCTGGCAGCTCCAGCAGCCTTTTTGGCAAGGCGTTTTTTGTCAGACCACACCTAAAATTTGAATTTTTGGTTAATTTTATGAAGTTATATAAAAACCACTATACTCGTAAGTACTCCTACAGATAAGTATTTGGAGGATGACTGATTATTATCATTGTATGCACTTTACTGATGACAAGACCTTAAAATCATATTAATATTGACGAGTAATGTATAAAACTCACCCTTTGCCACTGCTCGGCGGACTTAGTGCAACTTCCCATTGAGTTATGGGAGTTGCACAGGTTTTCCCACAGCCGTTTTGAGCGAACTCTCCCGTCGGCACCCCTCAATAACCCGCGAGCCAATTCATGGTTCTCACCCATAAAATCGAGAAGGGCTTCAATTTGCCCGTGTGTTGCTGCAGCGGTTGGGGCCATATAAACAAAATTAACTAGTAAGCTTAATAAAATGTTGGAAATTTTAAAACTTCCCGGCCGACAATTTGACATTTCATTTGAAAGTGTCAAAACTAGTCTGTGGAAAATGTCCTTCAAAAAGTAAACAGGCAAAGGTATCAACAGGATGATGCCGGTTTCCGGACAAAAATGGCAAAAATAATTCAATTCTATATTTAAAGACATAATAAAAAGGATATTTTTTTAAACGTGGTAATTTTCTAACGACAAAAGTATTAATTTTTGTTTAATAAGCTAGAAAACTACAAAATAAGTAAACCGGTAATCGACCGGTAAAATAGGGCAACTCTATCGCCATGCGTCGTTCGTTCACGAATATTGTCTATGGTTCCGTTTGAAACTGATGAATCCGAAATCGTTAGGGGGTAGGGTTAATTCCGACGTATCGGACTACTGTCGGACGGGCTTGTTACTTCGTTAACGGACTTAGGGAGTAGACCCCCTGTTCCGTCCTCCGCGCTCCGACCGATTCTTCGTCAGAATTTCCGTCAAGTGTGGCGTAGGCCTAAGTGTTCCAAACGCGGTCGCCACTCCAGAACCTTTCAGTCCCATGGGCCACCTGTTCTGCGAGCAATGTACAATGCCCACTGCCACTTAATTCTTCGGTCCTGCGGATCTCTTAATTTCTATTTCGATCACGTAGGGAAAATTCATGCCTAGCCTTCTTATAAGGCCCTTATAAGGCCCATTAGAAGGCTAAAAGTCACCGAAAGGGCAATCGCCTCATGTGAAATACTGCTGTTCAGCTGCAGCCGGATAGACTGGAAGCTGACTCCAATTTGGATAAAGGTAAGGCAGAAGATGATGATTTGCCGATATTTGTACTCATAATAAATCCTGGACAGTCAGTCACATAGCTTGCTGCCAGGCTGATCTCAAATCGCTTGTGCCAACACGATAAAATAAAGAAGAATAATAGGTATCATTATACAAAATGGCGGACAAAAACTCTTATCCGCAAACTCAGAACCATTTTATTGGTTTTATGAACACTGTAAACACTAAAATTAATGTTCGTTGTAAACGGAATCTGTTTGCGCTAACAAATTGTGCCAGTAATTTATTTAATAGATTTCTTGGGAATTATTAATGAGCTATTTATTCTTAATGATGTCAAATAAATTGGGTTACTTAGAGCACGTCGCATCGTCGAGCCGTTTTCTTAAACATTTCAGAAGGAGAAATTAAATATAATTATGTCGAGCTACGAGTTTTCGTTTATTTTAACGATATTTTGGCGTTTTATGTGACGAGAATCGGATTTGTTTTAATTTGAGTAAGCAATAAATCACAGTTCGGTAATAGAGATTATACAAATAGTTAAAATGATTTGATAAAAGATAAATACCTCTTGAATGTTGGCTAAAAGAACTCATTTCGAGGAATAATAATATTTCATGAGTAAACTTAGCAGCAGAAGGGAAGTGGGTCGTGGGTTCGAACCTAGACAGGCGCTTTACTTTATGTAAATCATTTCATCACTACTGCTCTCAGTGGTTAAACATCGTGATTAAACCGGCATGTCGCTGAACCAAAAATTAGAAGACATGTGACCATCTACCAGCCCGCACTGGGCCCCCGTCGGCCCACTTCCTCTTACAGAGAGAAGGCCTGTGTCCCAGCAGTGGGAACATTATAAGTTGATTAATGTATGTTATATGAGTAAAAAATTATACCATAATTGATTAAAAAAACATTTTCATGCCTACTTTTTTATTCGAAAACATTATAACACTTACCCAAATTCAATCCATTTTCGAAACTAAACATTCAATTTTTGACCAACCCATCAAAAATCCATTAAAACTGCTACCAACCGTTTTATTGCTTGTACACTATGAATATTTAAATTTCAATGAACTCCCCGGCCGTATGTCAAACAAGGTGATAACAAAAAACAGCGGTCAGTGACAGCACCCAAAAAATTGCAATAGTTTTTTTTACTTAAAAAATAGGTCAAATTTGATTCGCACTTGCGTACTAAGGGTATCATATCACCAAAACAAAAATGTTAGTCAAGGCGAATAATCATCATCGACGCTAAAAATACAACTTTACTATCTACTGCCATAGTAAAAACAACCTTGTATGATGAGATGCCGCAGTTGTTGAGAGTATTCTGTGATCAAGGATCAGAAGAGTCATTTTACACTGAAGAAGTAACACAATTGTTGTCTTACTTACCCACGGCAAAAAATCCAAGTCGAAACAAAAGGTATCGGAGATGAAAAAAAAACGCTAGTAACTTCGGTCGAATTTACGGAATTCGTGCATAGAGTGTCTACCCTCTATGCACGAATTCCGTAAATTCGACCACGGATGCCACAGGGGGCCCCTGTGGGGTCCGTGGCTAAATAATAACAGCCGCACGGGTCGGTCGGCTAAGCTTGCCGCGGTTAGTCTGTGGATGGGTGACCATCTTTACATACCTAGACCCCTTCGTGCCTCGGAAAGCACGTAAAGCCGTTAGTGCCGGCTGTCATTCGTGGATCTTTGACAGTCGTTACGGGTAGTCAGAAGCCCGAAAGTCTGACAACCAGTCTTACAAAGGGGTATCGTATTACCAAGTAACTGGGTTGTGGAGGTCAGATAGGCAGTCGCTCCATGTAAAATACTAGTATTCAGCTGCCTACATCCGGTTACACTGGAAGCCGACCCCAATATGTAATAGTTGGGAAAAAGCCAGGCAGATGATGAGATTAGTCCTCCAGGCCGTATTTCGGCAATGGCGGCCAATCACAACGCAGACGAGCCTGCGGTGCGGGAGATATTGTAGTGCACAAGTGTGCGCTCAGACACAGGTGCACTCTCCCTTCCCTCACTCTCATAGTCCGATATGCCGGCAATCCGACACGACCGAAGAGAGATCAGGCGCAGAACCAACGGCTTAACGTGATTTCCGAGACACGAGGGTATCACACCGCCAACTTCCAAACTCCAGGCTGTTAGTAAAAATTGCTAATGGAAAACACAATAACACTTTGCCCGACCTGGCTGTAAGCTCAAGCAGGACCCGTTGTCAACCCTTTTTGCACGGAACCCTAAAAACCAACACGCACCGAAAAACAAGCAAAAAGGTTTTTACTTAAAACAAAAATGTCACACTTTTGGCACGTTCAACAATCATGTTGTCGTGCTCATAAATCGAATGTGGCTGACGGTAGAACAACGGAAAACTGTGGTTCGACCGTTGATTCATTGATTCATGTTGAAAACAGCGCACTGAGAAATGAATACTGTTTTTGAAGCTTTTTGATGTTATTGTCATGTCGTTTGCTACATAGGTTCTCAACGTGGGAGATAACGCCCCCTTGTGGGCGTTTAAGACTTTCAGGGGTTGACTATTGGGGGCAGTAGAAGACCTAGGGAAAATTATGTATCCTCTCGTACGACTATACAAGGTGTAACTTTCAATGCGGAAAACCTTTTAACGGGTCATTGTACTCATAATTATGAACAACTTTTACTATGGGACCCAAGCTGAAATCGCGAGAAAAATAAGTTGTTCCCTACATTTATGCTCGCATAACTCGTCAAAATGTACTAAACAGCAGTTTTTTTTGCGTTTTAAGTTTGGTCCCATAGCAAAAGTTGTTCATAATGATGAGTACAATGACCTCTAAAGAGGTTTTGCGCATTTAACGTTACACGTAGAAGAAGAAGAAGAAATTTTACTATTAGAAGTTTAATTAATATAATCGTGGCAATAGCTGTTTCAGATTCGCGACAGATGGCAATTTATAAAAAAAATTGGGGGCTCTGGAAAAAATATATTTTAAAGTGGGCGATGGGCAAAATAAGGTTTGAGAACCTATGGTCTACAGGGTTGAAATCCGAAGCGGCCGCCGGAGGGGAAGGACCATAAACATTGATACAACCAATTTTTACTCAAAGCAAACGTACGATTTTTGAAATGAAATTTATTTGGCGCCGATTCGATAGTTGGAAGAATTGAGAGTGAAATTTAAAGGATGGGTCACGCTTAGGCACATTTCGTTAAGGGCCCGTGGATAAATAATAACTGCCGCACAGGTCGATCGATCAGGTAAAATCAAACTTCGAACTAGATTACTAGCAAGACAGCGGTCACCTGATACTTCATGATGTCATCTGCCTTTTAACTGACTGGCTGGATATAACAGTACCGCTATTTTACACTACAGTACCTACCGTACCATCCTCTTCTGTAAAATGAGACTTTTTTACTTTGTTCAAGTGCTCGCACACAAATCAAAATAATATACTTCACTTGTTTTTTTTTTAAATAAAACAATGGAAAATAGACACCGTTCGAATTTCAAAGTGGTATTAAGAGGACACCTCAGTTCAAAAGAATTATTAATGATAATTCCATCGATTAAGGGGGAGAGGTCCCCAGTCCCCAAAATAACGAACTTAATATTGAACTTAACAATCAAGATACCCGGAAGATTCCGAAGTAGAAGGCGCCATCAGTTACGTCAGTTACCCGGTCACGATAATGAACCATTCGGAATCTGGACATCAATCTTATCAGAGATTTCTTCATTCCATTCGATTCCTGTTTTTAATCGAGTTGATTTATCGATACTTTTTTTTTAAATCAATACTGTTTGGGTGCGGTTTTTTTTAGACTTAAGTGTTACTTTGATTAATGAAGTGTGAACAAATATTGATGGGTCTTTTACGGAAATCCTAAATTTTAAACATTTAAACATGAATAAAATGCTGAAAAGAGCCTAAATTACAATAACATAGCATATTTATAGATAATCGGCCTGTAATGTTCCTACTGCTGAAATATGGGCCTACTTCCTGTGAAAGGGAGTGGGCCGTAATCCACCACGCGGGTCCAGTGCGGGTCGGATCACATGTCTTCGAATTTTTGGTTCTAGGACATGTCGGTTTTCTCGCGATGTTTTCCTTCACCGTTTTGAGAGTAGTACAATAATAATATGTTTAGTAATAATTATAATAATAACATAATCATTTGTTTTCAATTGAGGGGCCCGTGGCTAAATAATAACAGCCGCACAGGTCGATCGATCAGGTTAAGCTACGCTTGCCGCGGTTGGTCTGTGGATGGGTGACCATCTTTACATACCGTGACCCCTCTGTGCCTCAAGCACGTTAAGCCGTTGGTCCCGGCTGTCATTTGTGGATCTTTGACAGACGTTACGGGTCTGACAACCAGTCTTACCAAGGGGTATCGTATTACCCAGTAACTTGGTTGTAGAGGTCAGATAGGTAGTCGCTTCATGTAAAACACTGGTATTCAGCTGCATCCGGTTAGATTGGAAGCCGACCCCAACATAGTTGGGAAAAGGCTAGGCACATGATTTGTTTTCAATTTCAAATATTTTATTTCTCTCCCGAATGCAGATTTACTAGCTGATTTCAAAATGGGTCACGACGAATTCAGATGTCGTTTCAAGAAATACCAGTAGTTCACCAAGTTGCAGGCAAAAGGCTTGATTAGTTCCCAAGTTACCAAGTAAAAAAAAAACTAGTGCAAACAAACCAAAATAGTCAACGAGCCAGTCCTCAAGTTTGTCATTAAATCTTCTAGTTCTGCATACCTATTTTATTTCTTACCCAACCCAAGTCAAAGGACAAACAAGTAGTTCAAGAAATCGTTTTTTTTTTTTGTTTATTTATCATACCCCGTTTGACCGAAAGTTTTCGAGTGAATGGCCGACTCGAGTAAACTCACCAAGTTCAGACCAGACTTTGGTATAAAAATAAATTATTCGAAAACTCAGCGCGCCATCGCAAAGAGTATGAAATGCAGACTTGGCCCAAGTTTTTATGAAGTATGATTGCAGTCTCTTTTGTATGAATCTTGGAGTTTTGTTTGTATAGTAAGCTATTCCACGGGCACCACGAAGTTAAAGAAATAGGTTTTTTTTTTGTTGAAATTGAGATGTCCAGTGAAAATAGGACTAGTCAGTTTTTCCTTCAAATGAACTATAGCTATGTAACCAGACTAGGGGGCCTAAAAAGGCCACTTTAGCAGAATCATAAAAGGATAACATTATTAATTATAATATGGCGAAGACAGTCCGTGTTTTTCTTTTTTTCGCTGCACTACGTAGGTATAATCAAAGAGATTGGGATTGGATTTGGATTGGATTGATTGGTATTTTAGCATAGACAAAAAAAAACATTCTGAAAAATCCTTCACCAATGGGATTTGATTCGATTAACCTGACAGTTAACTATCCATTATGATAAATAATGTTATCCTTTTATGATTCTGCCAAAGTGGCCTTTTTAGGCCCCCAGGTCAACAGCAAAAGTAGATGATCAAAATCAGAAATTCAATACTAAAGAACGGAGTTCGCGTCAGAACTGTGTGGCGTCGAAGTAATTTCTATGTGGTGTTGATGTGGCGTTGAGGGTTTGAATCACTTCGAGGCCACACAGTTCTGACGCGAACTCCGTTCATTAGTATTGAATTTCTGATTTTGATCATCTACTTTTGCTGTTGACTGTACCTACACACGTGTGTGACCGATGACCGATGACTTGGTGCGATGCGATAAACACAGGACCACTCGATGAGGAGACGCTTGAGGGGATGCCTATGTCCAGAAGGGGACGTCTTTTGGCTGAACTTATGAGCAGTATGACGGCCGTAAATATGGCTCATATTGTTCTAGTAACAGTTTGGCTTTGAGTATCGTCACTGACACTTGTCTTATACGGAAGAGCGTTTATGCCGTACGGCATTTCATACAAACTTCCAAGCCCTTATTTTTCGAAATGAATGAACCGATTTTAATGAAACTTCATACGCATAAGCAAAAATATTGATACAGCCAAATCTCTAAAAATAGTGTTACAGCCAAATTAGACCGATTAAATTTTCCATAGAAATAGATTTTCAGTTATCTTTTTTTTAAATAAGACATTTCGAAAATGTTCTCTACTAACTTTTAGACCTTTGTATCCTGCTTTTGCGTATGAAGTTTCATTTTCGCTTCGTACATAGGTACTGAGCGCGAAAGTGGCGGCTTACGATTTTCGTACGTAAGCTGGTGCGATTTTTGGCACGCGAAGTAGTTGCTCTTGCGTTATTTGTGGTAGTAATTAAGTATTGTGTGCGAAACCAGAATTTTCAAAGTTAAAATGGTTCGAGTTTGAGTTACTTATACTCCGAGCCTTCTTACTTGTGTCAACGTCAACATCAAATTAAACACAACAAACTCGAAAGTATCTCCCGAAAACATTTAGGTACACAAGCACAACGAACCCGACGAAAGGGAAAATTCAATTGTTAGCGGTAGCTCACACCTTTTCAAGTTTTCCAATTAGGTGGCACTGTGTCTCGGGTCGGTACATTCAACTCATAACCACGATAATGCGGCGACCATCTGCGACACACAATGATACCGTGTCCTGATATGAAGAAGCTCGTCGTTCGATAGTCGTTTCTAGGAACTTGATTTTCACTTTCGTTGTGTCTTTGTTATATTTACTTATGTATGTATATTGTATTCGTTTTGGTCTTGTATTAAAGGATCTTTGTTAGATATGAGGGAAGTTTTGTGGTATAAAATGGATTGATATCAAGTGGGTAGTGAAAAAAATGACGTAACAAATAATAAAAAAAATTAGAATCTCCTCCACTTTGAAGTCGGTTAAAAATAAATAATCTTTCTAATAGTCATAAATGGCGGGAGAAAACGTACTGCAAAGACAACAAATAAATTAGTCTAAGAGCAGGAGACTGCTGATGCCAACCATACCGACAATGGTCATGTATGCTAAACTAGCTAGATCCTACACTATACAACTTAATTTATAGGCGTGAACTGCATAAGTGTTAAAACATTTGATATAAATCTCGTTTCTGTTTACTCTGTGGTCAGTAAAACCCCCTGGTACCGCAAACGTGGTGTCATTTTACAACCTGTTGTCTCCCGCAGGCCGCGCTGACTTTAAATGTAGTAATATAAATGAATTGGATTCATTTATTGGGACAATTTCAGTGAGGATTAATGATTTTTTAACTGTTGTTAAAATTAATGATTATTTTGCCTTTGAGAGCAAAAAGAGCATCCTGTGGGTTAATGGAGTAACACACATAAAATTACTATTAATCGCATACCAATACGACACAAATGGAAGGAGGTAATCAGCAGTGGTTGGACCAGGCTGCCAATGATGACGATGGTGATGTATAGGACAAACCGAACAGGAAAATAAATACAGTAGCACATTAAACGCTCTAATCGCTAAAAGTAAAGTCTGAAATGGGCGTTGAAATAAGCTTGTCAACTCTTCGGCTGACCCTAAAAACAGTAACAAACTTCCCAAACATAAAATTGAAACATCAACGTTTTTTCCAAAAGAGTTATTCCCGGAACTTTGCAATGAAAAAAACCGGTTTATTGATTGAAGAAACACAAGGTCATTGTGAGTCGACATTTTTGCCCGCCCTTTAATAATACCCTGATCTTAATACCCGGTCCTGGCCACCCGGTTTTTATGAAAGACTTTGCTAATCGAGTATTTTATATATTCCTTATATCTTTGCACTGTTTTTCTTTGAATGGGAGGAAGATTTTTAGATGGATCGTCTTTTGTTTGTGCTTTCATCAAATCAGTCTTAAAAGGGTCTCGATTTTAGACTCTGACGGCCGTATTCAAGATTTTTCTTTTGACTTAGAATGAAAGAAAAAAAATTGCTTAATTTGCAAAAACAAGACGCACAGTACAAAAAAAATCGCACACCATACTAGGTAGCAAACATGTTTGATCCTTTTTATTATGTTATCCTGCATACATTTTTATTCTTGTATGTGTACATAAATGTTTCAGCAAATTAAATATATCTTTCTTCAAAACCTTAAAAGTTTGACAATGTTGTCCATTGCTTAGTGTCGGGGCGGATTAGAATTTACTGGTCTACATCACATGGTTTAAAATATCAAGGCAGATATTATACCATAACATATATACCATATACATATAACATAACTTGGATTAAAATGAATTTCTTACACAAAACTGAACCTCAGCAACTTACATCAGGTGGCCTAAAAAGGCCACTTTGAAGAATCATAAAAGGATAATATTATGAATTATACTTAGGCAAAGACAGTCCGTGTTTTTCTTTTTTTCGCTGCACTACGTAGGTACAATCAAAGAGATTGTGATTGAATTTGGATTGGATTGATTGGTATTTTAGCACAGACACAAAAAAATAACTGAAAAATGCTTCACCTATGGGATTTGATACGATTAACTTAACAGTTAACTGTCCATTATGTTATCATTTTATGATTCTGCTAAAGTGGCCTTTTTAGGCCCCTGTACTAAGTTGTCAGTTTTGTATTAAAAACTTTACTGCAGTCACAATAGAGTTCGAAATTCAAAAGCGGTGCATGGTTAAAAACCTGGGTCTGAACACGGTTTTTGTTACCGCTGGCTAACAAACTTTGTCAAATTAATTATCTTTTTTTCTGAGATATAAAGGGTGCTTTATGTCTGATGGTCAGACAGGCATTCACTCCATGTAAAACACCTATATTCAGCTGCATTCGGTTTGACTGGAAGCTGACCCCAACATAGTTGGGAAAAGGCTAGGCAGATGATGACGACATTTCTGGCTAAAGGTCTCATCTCAAATCTGTGCAATACCCACACACATAGATTGTTATTTTGATTGATTGTTATTTAATTTTGTTATTTTGATTTAAAAGGCTATCCATAGAGTTCCTTGCCCGTTTTTCGATAGAAACCTACTACGCTCTGCAATGGGCAACTAGCTTCATCTTTATGACTGACAGATTAAGTTCTAGTTTGAGTTCAGTAAAACTTTCTACTCCACATTGTCTAAAAAGACTTGGCTCTTTAGAATAGACTATACCAAATTCTACCCAGCTAAAAATTCACACCTCAAAAAAGCTGTTCCCTAAAAAACTGAAAACGTCCAGCTTATATCTAGCCAACAAATGTAATCTGCGTTTAATCTGCAAGTCTAAGTCGCAATTTACTTGTCAAAGGGCGGGCCGCGGCCGCCGCTGGCAAATTGCTACCCTGATAGCCGCACATAGACCTAGTGTGGAATAGACAGGGAAAATATTAAACGGCTAGGGGAAATTTTGTATGGCCAGGGGAAATACACGAGAGTACGAGGCTTTTGACTACGTTGTGTGTGTATATTTTGTCTTTTTTAATTTTTTTATTTGCAATATGCGTTTTGTTTTTACAGGATGAAACAATTTTTCTTTATTTTCTTTCTAAATACTAGTAATAACTTAGCTTAAAGTACCTACCTCCTAACATCTTAGGGTTGAACCAGCTTTGGAGTCACTTTCGACCCGAAACATAGAAAAAGGAACATAAATTATAGTTAAGGGACAGGAGAATTATGAGATTTGATACAGAGTAGTTTGAGAAGCAAAGGCTGAGGTGAGGGCTGTTTTTAACCGACTTCAAAAATAGGAGGTTTTCAATTTGGATGTCCAAATTTTTTTTAATGTATGTCTGGGCATAACTTCGTCACGGGAGCACCCCTCAGGGGTGGTCCAACATAAATTTTATTAATTTTGCTTGCTTGCAGTTAGCTTCTAAAATACGATTTTTTTCACTTTTAGTTTGTATTGATGATGATGATTAATAGCCTCATGTCACTAATATTTACATAGCAAGTAGTGTTAGGTATATGAACTTTGTAGTAGGTACAACTAAAAAGTAAAAACGTTTTTAACAAAAAAAAAAACTAAGTACGTGCTTCCAAAAACAAAAAAATAGACCACTAAGTGAAACACAACTTTAATTTCGGAAGTCGGCATCAAAAAACGAAAATGCGAAACCAACGACAACGACTTCCAAAATTAAAGTAATTTTAAGTGTTTTTTTTTTGGAAGTCGGTTGTTTTTTAAAAGCAAGTTTTGTGAAAGTGGTTAAAGAAAAAGAGCGTATATAATAATCGTATTATTATATGTGAAATATATGAAATATATGTGAATATTATGTGAAATATAATAATAAGACTAGAAAGGCAGTGAACACTCAGATGAAAACTAATAGAAATATAGCAGAAGAATTTTATTTGAGACGAACTGCGTCGACCTCAATTAAATTAGGATACGGCCAAAAAGATGAGAACTAGGGTGAAAAAGAAATAAATAATAACTAATCGTAAACTGGATACTTTAAGACGTATACAAAATTAAGCAATTCTGACATAACAAAATGGTAGTTTATAGTTATCGTGAAGTTTTGCGAACAGATATTTTACTACATGATTTTTTTTAATATGTTACAGAGGCGGCTCTATACGTTCCTAAGTCTATCCGTTATGAAAATAGCCAGGGGCTCACTGGCGCACAAGACTAATATTCTCGTACACGGACGTGTTAAATGAATTAACTACACCATTAATATCTGAAAATATTTACACGTTATACATGTATTATGAAGGGTCAACGAGAACATTTTGAGAGGAATTTGTGGGAATGTGCATTTGAATTTGGTGTTGCAACAATTTTGTAACTAAATGTATTTGCAAAGACAGATTAGTACAGGGAAGCAAATATTTTTTGCTCTGGAAATATAAAATCACGCCTGTATTCGCGGGTATTTTAAGGGTAGCTAGAGCTGCATACTGCCCCTATTATATTTTCGCCAGTTGTGTTTAGTATGTCCGAGGTAACAGAGCAGCCCATCATTATTAATAATAATAATAATAAAACCTTTATTTTCAGGCTACTTTGGCCCATAGATAAATACCTTACACACTAACATATATATTATAATTATACATTGTGTGTTAGTGTATAAACTTAAAACTATGTTAGTAAAACACTTCACTCGAGCACTGTCTTTGTGCGTTCGTGTGGCACTTGTCCGCGGAAACAAAAAACATTAAACACTGTACCTGTAATTTGACTCAATAAGAACTCACTTTAACGGTATTCGTGTTATTTTTATTTATTTATTGATTATAACACCACAAAATTTTACAATATATTTATTTAATAAATTCAAAATATTTTATTGTGGGCATATGTTAGCTACAGGTCTAAACTGCAATACATTAAATTTCCAATAAGAAGATATTGGAACTTTAATTTATTGTTTAGACCTGTCCTGCCTAATAGGCATATAATAATTATGTAGTAGCATTACATTTAAGAACCTTGAAGATATCCTCCAGTGCAGCGGTGAACAGTTTAGGAGAGATAACGTCTCCCTGTCTCACACCTCGCTGCAGAAGGATAGGTTTCGAGGCCTGATCCTGGAGTCTGACTGATATAGTGGCGTTTTCGTACTGACACCTCAGCACTTCGATATTTGACAAAAGTCACCCAAAGGGCAATGGAGAGGGCTATGCTTGGAGTTTCCCTGCGTGATCGAATCAGGAATGAGGAGATCCGCAGTAGAACCAAGGTAACCGGCTATGTCGGTTAAATAAAAATAACACGAATACCGTTAAAGTGAGTTCTTATTGAGTCAAATTGCAGGTACAATGTTTAATAATAATGGGCTGCCCTGTTATCTCGGACATACTAAACACAACTGGTGAAAATATAATGGGGGCAGTATGCAGCTCTACCTACCCTTAAAATACCCGCGAATACAGGCGTGATGTTATATTTCCAGTGGCAAAAAAGTATTTGCTTCCCTGTACTAATCTGTCTTTGCAAAGACATTTAGTTACAAAATTGTTGCAACACCAAATTCAAATGCACATTCCCACAAATTCCTCTCAAAATGTTCTCGTTGACCCTTCATAATACATGCATAACGTGTAAATATTTTCAGATATTAATGGTGTAGTTAATTCATTTAACACATCCGTGACGAGAATATTAGTCTCGTGCGCCAGTGAGCCCCTGGCTATTTTCATAACGGATAGACTTAGGTACGTATAGAGCCGCCTCTGTAACATATTAAAAAAATCATCTAATATAATATCTGATCGCAAAACTTCACGATAATTATAAACTACAATTTGAAATGTCAGAATTGCTTAATTTTGTATACGTCTTAAAGTATCCAGTTTACGATTAGTTATTATTTCTTTCTTTTTCACCCTAGTTCTGTAATCATCTTTTTGGCCGTATGCTAATTTAATTGAGGTCGACGCAGTTCGTCTCAAATTCTTCTGTAGGTAACTAACCTATATTTCTATTAGTTTTCATCTCAGTGTTCATATTTCACATAATATTCACATATATTTAAAATATTTCACATATATTAATACGATTATTATATGTAGGTATAGGTACGCACTTTTTCTTTAACCACTTTCACCCACATTCTTACATAACACTTTCCTTGTCACAAAACTTGCTTTTAAAAAAAAACCGATTTCCAAAAAAAAACACTTAAAATTACTTTAATTTTGGAAGTCGTTGTCGTTGGTTTCGCATTTTAGTTTTTTGATACCGACTTCCGAAATTAAAGTTGTTTTTCACTTAGTGGTCTATTTTTTGTTTTTGGAAGCACGTACTTAGTTTTTTTTTTGTTAAAAACGTTTTTACTTTTTAGTTGTACCTACTACAAAGTTCATATACCTAACACTACTTGCTATGTAAATATTAGTGACATGAGGCTATTAATCATCATCATCAATATAACTAAGTGAAAAAAAATCGTATTTTAGAAGCTAACTGCAAGCAAGCAAAATTAATAAAATTTATGTTGGACCACCCCTGAGGGGTGCTCCCGTCTATATATGACGAAGTTATGCCCAGACATACATTAAAAAAAAATTGGACATCCAAATTGAAAACCTCCTATTTTTGAAGTCGGTTAAAAACAGCCCTCACCTCAGCCTTTGCTTCTCAAACTACTCTGTATCAAATCTCATAATTCTCCTGTCCCTTAACTATTTATTTATGTTCCTTTTTCTATGTTTCGGGTCGAAAGTGACTCCAAAGCTGGTTCAACTGATATAGTGGCGTTTTCGTACTGACACCTCAGCACTTCGATATTTGACAAAAGTCACCCAAAGGGCAATGGAGAGGGCTATGCTTGGAGTTTCCCTGCGTGATCGAATCAGGAATGAGGAGATCCGCAGTAGAACCAAGGTAACCGACATAGCCCGAAGATTAAGTGGCAGTGGGCAGGGCACATTGCTCGCAGAACAGATGGCCGATGGGGCCGAAAGGTTCTGGAGTGGCGACCGCGCACCGGAAGAAGTAGCGTTGGAAGGCCTCCCACAAGGTGGACCGATGACCTTGTGAAGGCCGCAGGAACCCGTTGGATGCGGGAAGCACAGGACCGGTCGAAGTGGAGGTGCTTGGGGGAGGCCTATGTCCAGCAGTGGACGTCTTTCGGCTGAAATGATGATGATGATTACATTTAAAATTATTTTACATGTCAAATGAAATTAAGTTATTATATATGTCAAAATATCAATATACAGTCAAATTAATACATGGTTAACAATTCAATCAATGATTCAAGAAGTCTTGGATCGTGTAGTATGCTTTCTCAATTTAAAATTTACGCAGTTTAATTTTTAAATACTGGAAGTTCCTTAGTGCTCAGAATGTCAATGGGTATTTTGTTGTATATTTTTGATGCCATGCCAAAGAAGCTTTTGTTAAATAGAGCCGTTTTATGTGGTACATTAGAAATTTTAAACATATATATATCTTCTCGATTTGAGTTTATCAAATAGATTTTCATTTCTCTTTATAAATACGGCTACTTCATAAATGTAAATTGCAGGGTTATCAGTCAACACAAAATGCGATTATCGAGAAAACGAAATATTTATCGAACCGTATAATTTTAACAGCCACCAAAGAAGAAAGAGATAACTTACAAAGCAGTACAAATTAAAGAATCTTGTTTCACACACTCAAAGTACAATTTCAAGTGAGATCCCTCATTAAACCTTGAAGATTGAGATCAAAAGGATGCCGAAATGAAACCGCGAAATTGTGCGAACCTTATGAGCAAACATTGTTCTGGGGTGCTAACGGATAACATGCCTATTAATAATATATGTGTCTCTGTGTGGGGTGAACTCGGAAACCGCAGGATTGATTCTCATTGGATTATACTCGGTAAATTATTTAATTTGAGATGGATGTTGTGTTGCTTAGGATTTGATATTAAATTCGTATATTATCATTATGTCTACTGAGTGTTGGAGATTGTGTACAAGACCGTGTTTTAAGATTTGAGTAAAACTGTGTAGAATTATTTCAAGGAGAATAAGTCGCCAATATTAATTGTGGTGTTAATTAATGTTTTCTAACCAAATAGCCTCTTGATTTCAATGATGAGCTATCATCATTCCAACGTCCATCCATCGTTTAGTTTACCTTCTCCTACTCTTATAGCCTCATATCGACATTCATACTCAAAACTCTCCTCTCGACATTTTACTCATTCCTCCGTATCACATAACCGTGACAACCGATTGAAAGCCGACCTCAACGTAGTTAGGAAAAGGCGAGGCAGTTGATGAGAGAGTACAATAAAACATGCTAAACTAAGACATAAGTAACGGTTCTGGTTGCTGGCGACCAGAAGGTCGCAAAACATAACAAACAGCAAATTCAGCCAGAACTCTTAGTCCCGAAAAAATCGTTCATCACACTATCACACTAATATTATAATGGCGAAAGTTTGCGAATGTGTGTGTGTTAGGGTGTGTTTATATGTTTGTTACGTCTTCACGCTCAAACGGCTGGACCAATTTTGTTAATATTTTGTATGAAGGTAGCTGACACTCTGGATTAACATATAGGCTACCTACTTTTTATCCCAATATTCGCACGGGAACGACATTTATGCGGGTGAAACCACGGGGCGCAGCTAGTTTTATATAAAAACCATTTTATTCCAACATCTCATATAAACCCGATTGCATTTCCCGCTTTCCAATCGAATTTTTATCGTTCCATAATAGATCTTTCATTTCGGTCCGTTTTAACTACGCAGAAAGTCGTAAAAATACACCGAATACACTTCTTTAATCCGGAAAATGCTTTTCCAACAAGATATATGTGTTTTACTGAATTTTCAAAGCGTTTTTCCTTTTAAACGATGATTTGGATATGAAATACGGGCTCGAAAGATTTATATTTCCGGTTAGATGAAGTTATCTGTAAAAAGATTTTGGTGGATATTACTTTTCAGTTACTTTACGGTAATGTTTTGCTGGTTTAATGATTGATTCTGAAACATTATTAAGATGATAATGTCGTGAGGAAGGTTTTTAATATGAATGTGGGTGGCTGTAAGAGAAGGGGAAGACCAAATAAACGATGGAAGGACCGTGTGCTAAAAAGGGGGGTGACTACCGAGATGACGACTTAAATAGAGAATATGGTATGGAAGAAAAAGACATGTTGTTCGACCTATTTGACAGACAACAAATGGTCCAAAAACAAAAAGACATAAAAGATGTTAGTAACAATATGTATATCCTATGTTAGTTTTTATATACTAGTATGTTTTTATTTATATATTAAAACTTTATGCATATACTTAATGCCTGAGGCATTTTCTACCAGTCAACCTTAGGGTGATGCATAGACGAAACATGGCAGGTGCAACATATGAAATGACTATAAAATACAAGAATACATACTAATACATAGATAGATACATACATACATATAAACAAAATTAACTGTGAGGAGAAAAAAATATCGCTAGGGAGAAAAACTAATCCAAAACGAGTAAATCAGCGCTGGACAGTTACGGCCAACTTTTGAAATGTTAGTATATTAGGGCAGGATAGTGATGAAAAGGATAAAATTTAAGCTGTTTCCGATGGAATGGTAAACTAATAATTCTGTAAAGTCATATTTGTTACGGTAACGAATCCATATTTTAATCAACATACAACCTGAAACTAACCTGCAAATTGCAAAAAACGTAAGTAAATTAGAATTTTGCGCGGGCGCGTGCTACTCTGACGCTTTCGTCTCAAGTGTCAACACAAAAGTTAACTTCTATAGGCTGACCGCTTAGCTGAGACGTTGCCTGAGGTAGATGCGCGGTGCGGGACGGGTGATAGTTGTCACAAGTTGACGAATCACTGAGCTCTCGGACCACGTCACCACATCCCTCCCGCACCGCGCTGCTACCTCAGACGACGTCTCAGTTAAGCGGTTGGCCTATATGCAAGTATGCACAATCGTCGACCATATCAACACATACTATCAGGTGAGTTAATGATCAAACGCGAGTCTATCAACATAATGTTGAAACATAACACAAACACCATTAACGACTTTAAAAGCAAAACACAAAATCATTAACATTTAACAAAACGAACATAAAAATAACATGCTGAAAATCTAAAATGTCCTCTAACATTTTAACATGAGTTCTGTGATTTTAACCATTCGGCTTCAACCCGTCGAATGATTGCTTCCCCAATAAAAAAGCCGGATTCGCATACGTAATCATAAGGTGGGATTGTCGGTTTGTGAGTACATATGCATTATTACGCTTTCAACTTATGCGGAAGAGAATTTAGGGGGATATAGAGGTTTTTCGTCGATTTATATTTGTATATCGAACGGGGATTTAGACCTGTTTTAAGTAATGGAACAGATGTTAAAGTCGGATTTTAGTCAGGAAAATGTTGTTTGGTAAAAAAAAAAAAACACGGAAAAAGATAGGTTTACTTAAGAAAATAAATTTGAAGAATTTTATTAATCTTCCACTTTCTTGTTTTCAGATAAAATTTAACTAAATATTTACACTAGTTTTTAAATTATTTGTTTCCGGATTATTCGTCATTAAAGTAAGCTGAATGAATAGATAATGGTCAACATTAGTTCTAGATTAAAACCGCTGATAGTCATAGGCCTTTAGGGCCTAGGCCAGTAGGACGATCACAGAGGATGACACAGGCTGACAGTAACCAGTATAGTATTTAAGATGCGGGCTTTCCTTATAACAAAAGGGGCTTACAGGACCTAAACGCAAAAAATGCAAGTTTTAGAAACAATAAAAGTATAAGATCGACTACACGCTGACCTGACTGGACAGGAAATGCGTGCACTGACTGGACAGGTCCTCTCCATCTGTGTGGTTCTTTCCTCAAAAGACTATCTCAGACATCGATCTACACGGTCTTCATATAACCTGACCAAGATTATGTCTGTACTTTAAAAGATACTTTCTTTCTTTCTTCTCAGAGTAGTCAGATAGGAAACGCCGACCTCATCTAATTAAAAAATACATTGACGTGTAAAGGTGTTTGTGCAAACCTACTTACAAAAATAAAATCATTTATCGTATAACATGTAAATATATAACGGGATGACTTTGAATTGACTGGCTACATTCAGAACACTTCTTTTTTCATTACGGTGTTATTTTCAATTATATATGTTATCTAGCTGCGCCTCACGGTTTTACCCGCACAAGTCTCGATCCCGTATCCGATCTCGGTCTCGATCCGTATCGTACCTATCGGGATAAAAGACATCCTATGTTCATCCTATATGACCATCTATCACCATCTATTACACGTCGCGTCCCTTCCGTGCCTCGGAAAGCACGGTAAGCCGTCATTCGTGGATTTTTGACAGTCGTTACGGGTCATCAGAAGACCGAAAGTCTGACAACCAGTCTTACCAAATGGTATCGTATTTATTACCCAGTAACTTGGTTGTGGAGATCAGGTAGTCGGCTCGCTCCTTGTAAAATACTGATATTCAGCTGCATCCGGTTAGACTGGAAGCCGACCCCAACATAGTTGGGAAAAGGTTAGGCAGATGATGACATAGTTAATTATTTATAACACCTTTCTTTTTAAATATCCAGTTTTTTTTTTCTGTTAACCTTTTTTGCCCCACTTCTGGGCAAAGGGTTCGGGACCATATCCTTCCATCTTTCTTTCAGAAATAATTATTTTATGTTCTCTTTTTTAACTTAACAACAATTTTGACTGTAGTGATTGATTTCGACTGTCAGACTTTTGCAACAGAATTGTCTACAGATTGTCAGATTTGTCTGTTTATTGTTTATGTTTTCTTTGTTCCTGTTTCATGTTTATTATTATATGTATATGTTACAGGCCAAACCCGATTTTAGGATGAACTAGTTTCGCCTAGGCCAAACCAGTGCATTCGCTCGCTCTTGCATCCTATGTCGAACTGGTTTGGCCTAGGCGAAACTAGTTCATATTAAAATCGGGTTTGGCCGGTAACATACAGGAAAAGTTTTTAACCAGTGCGCAAATTTTGACATAATAAACTTGAATATATTTTAATAAACACGTATTTTTTGTTTTGATATGTTTCAATAGTAAAAAATTAAGTTAACGCTTACGAGACTTGTTTACTCAGAAATTTATTTTATGAACGTCGCTTGCCAGTCCGTCGACCGGTCGCCCGATTCACGCCGCGCGTCGACTGGTCGCCTGACGCGCCAGCTGCTATCAGAAGTACTCACGCGCTCGCTCTATGCGACGGCGGATTATTGACCCCAGTTTAGCGCTACAATTTTTTAAGTTTAGACTGTGTAAAGTTATTTGTAAACGTAATTTTTCGTAAATTCCAATTTATCCTTCATACTTTCATGGGCTTAGGACCATCAAAATGCAGAAAATAAATCATAATAAGTAAGAAAGTAGGTAATACGTTTTAGTCCATTCAAAATAAAACATTTAGGTATGATAGGTACTTAGACATGATACAATTTGCGTCAATGTCTAATCAAAGAGAACCTAAGACACTAAGATTGTTTATAATTTCTTCTTACCTCTACATTTTATTAATCACAATAATTTTAGGTATTGTTCGAAGTGACCTCCTCCTTTTTCAAGGCATAAACGTGCACGTTTAAATAAGTAAGCATTTAGTTTGTTTAGGACACTAACACCACTTTTTACTTCATTGAAAGCGTTAATTATTTTTTCTTTCAAGTCATCTAGGCTCTGAGCTCTTCTACATACACCTGGCGTTTCACTTGTTTCATACACCTTGGTTTGGGCTCGCATACGAGGTACGCTCTCCCTTTCGTATCTTCTTCGTGCTGCTCGTAAATTTTCATTACCTACTTAACAAATACACTCGCACCATTTCATAATACTCGCGGTGAGTAAAATGAGACATTGTCACTACGCTAGTCTAGTACGCGGCACGCGCGCAGGGACGGCGAAGGGACATCCGACCTCCGCTTCCGCAAGTGACGTACTGCATGTGTGCATGCGTTTTGTTTATCAAACGCCGGCGCCACGCCGGCGCCGCGCCGCATGCCCCCGCACCCCCGTCTCATGCGCTGGGCCTTCGCGTTTTCATTCATGCTCATTCATAGTATTACTATTAAATTGTATCCATGTCTTGCTTATTTCAAATTGGGACAAAGTGGAAAAATGAAAAAAAAAAAGTCATAAACTAAAAATGGAAATGTGTTCTATTGCTTACACTGAGCCACCAAAAAAAATTTGCGCACTGGTTAAAAACTTTTCCTGTATATATTTTTATTTAGATTAGTATAATATACTTTATGTATGTATTTCTTGTATTATGTAAATGGTACACCACAGACTACCTACAGTATTTGTCTGTCCTTCCCCTTTTCTAGCGATCTTTTAAAGCGATCTTTTAAAGACAACTTTTGGATGGGTTACTATCCAAAAGTTGTCTTTAAAAGATCGCTTTTAGCGATAAGACCGCCCATTGTGTCACCTTTTGTACAGTTTCTATATTTATGTGTGTACATAATAAAGAGTATTCTATTCTAATCTATTCTACTTTAACTTTGATCCCAATTTTCGTGAAAACAAAACTATACCAAAATATTGAAGTTTAGATACCTACCTAATTCCCGCAAGGGACTAACGAATTCCCAGAATAACCGATACATTCCATTCAACTACTATTAATTATGTACCTTCAATAAGAGAACCATTCATTCATCCGTTCATACTTCCAGGTTCGGTCGGTATTGAATTCGTTCCCCAGTGAGCTTGTTAGCAATTTCTGAACAAAAGATTTCATTTATTGATTCTTAAAATGTCTATACTTTAGTGAGCTACCAGTGTAAGAGCTTTTCAGTTTCAGAAACTACAAAAGGTTTGATTATTATATACTGCTGCCAAGCATTAATCAAAATATATTTCCACTTTCTCTGTAAGGTATTGTCAACGCGTTGGAAGACTCTAGTGTTGATATTCCAAAAGTAATAAGCGAGCTACCATTTAATGTTTACAAAAAAAAACCGGCCAAGTGCGTGTCAGGCCACGCACAGTTTAGGGACGGAACCCTAGTAGCCCGTTATCACAATGTATTACGGTTTTTGTTGTTCTTTCTTCTGAATATAAAAAAAAAAAAACTAATAATTTTCATATTTTGTTTTTCAATGCAAGTCTTTACCCGTTATAAACAAGCAACTACTTCATCTTTGGGCTGATTTTTCAATCATCTAATAATTTTATTCGAGGAATAATTTTTAAATTTTGACAGTTATTTCATACAAAAACTGTCAAACGTCAATTTTATTCCTTGAATAAAAGTTATCTGGCAATGGAAAAATCAGCCGTTAGTCATCTAAAGGATTAATACTAAGGATTTTGTATTTGGTACAAAATTATCCAATACCCAAGTTCAACGACTATTACCGCTAAACTAATAAAGTTATCTTAACCGCTATAGTTATCCTTTAAAGTTCATGAAATGCACTATCATCATGAATTTTTCCAGATTTTTCAACCCAGCAATTTAGGTTTTAGAGGAGGGGGGGGGACTGAAATTTACACTTTAACGTTTAATATTTTGTAAATGGAGCACTAAATCGAATAATAATTTTAGCAACCCCCAAGTAATTTTAGAAGACCTATTCAACGATACCCCACACGATGGGGTAGACGACGAAAAAAATATTCATCCCCACTTCACATGTAGCTCCCCTACATGTGAAGTGGGGATGAATATTTTTTTACCCTACCCTACAAAAACTAAAAAAAACCCTAAAAAAAATTATTTTCCAATATTTTATGTTACCACTTTGTTGGCGAAATTGATATACGCACTCCTACAAAATTACAGCTTTCTAGTACTAACGGTCCCTTAGCAAAACCTCGGACAGACAGACAGAGACAGACATGACGAAACTATAAGGGTTCCTTGTAGGAACTACGGAACCCTAAAAACTAAGAACTTGGGCGTCACCAAAATAATTTTTACGCATTAAAGGATTTTTTGATTATAAGGGTAAATAAGTGAATAATATTTTTTTAATAATAAGGTTGATTTATTTAGTTGTACGAGTATAATAGAAATGTTGTGTGTTTATTTTATATTGTATATAGTATAAATGTTCATAGTCTAAAGTTTTTTTATTGTTTATTAGAGTTTAAGTAGTAGTTAGGTTTTATCTTCACTGTGTCTGCCTATCTGACCTCCACATGTCAGTAACTGGGTAACACGAAACCCCTTAGTAAGACCGTGAGACTAGTTTTTAGACTTTCAGGTTTCTGACTACCCTTAACGACTGTCAAATATTTACTAATGACAGCCGGGACCAACAGCTTAACGTGCTTTCCGAGGCACGGAGGGGACGCGATATGTAATAGATGGTTTAGTGGATGGGTGACCCCCATCCACTAAACGACCGCGGCAAGCGTAGTTAACCTTCGATAGACCCGTGCGGCTGTTATTATTTAGCCATGAACCCCTCAACTGAACAATTTCCATGGGACCAAATTAATATATGGGACAGCTGATCATGTTTTCGCGATTACGATGTTGGTCTGGTTCAGAAAGTTGTTCAATTTATTTATTTATTTAAACTTTTCGCACAAAAAGATACAAAGGTAGACTTAATGCTTTAGTAATGGGTAGCTCACCATCCGATCAGGACCAGGCCCGTGCTGGACGGCGCTTACGTGTTCCACGCGCGCCACAAAGAGATGTCAGCATCGAGGAGGGGCCCCCTTAGGGCCGAAGCCTGCCGGGCAGCGGGATTGTCCGAAAGGGTTACCACTGGCCCGGAACATAAAGGGCTAAGGAAGGAACACGGGTGGGTTTTAGTCGGTAAGAGTCTGACACTCCCTTCCGCTCCACCCAGCGGGAGGGGTCATTTGATGATATCACATCGGAAAAAAAAAATGCTTTAGGCATTCTCTACCAGTCGACCAAGGGTGGTGAAGAGATTGGATGGCAGGTGCTTAGGTGATGGGTGGTGCTTGGCACCATTAAATATGACCATACATTTCTGAAGACTAATTCCCCTAATTATAATCGTTAAAAATCTTGTCGGAATCTCATCGCAACGACAATGAATGTCAAAAAATTGTCAAAGATGTTGAAAGATTAGAGGAAATTATGACAGATTGTCTGTGTGGTGCCGGACTTACAGAATAACACCACCCCATACTTCCCGTGGGTGTCGTAAAAGGCGACTAAGGGGACATAGGTCAGGAGAACGGGCAGCGTTCTCTATGCATTCCACCACCATACTATACTGCGATCGCCAACCCGCCTGCCAAGCGTGGCGATTATGGCAAACCCCCCCTTTTGGGGGAGGCCTATGATGATGAGACTGAGATCTGCGAACCTTCTTAAAATTACAAGAACTGCCCCTCGCTGTATGGAAGGCGGTAGCCATGATCTACCTTTTGATCCGAGACCCTGTTTGCCAGTCTATAAAAGCTCCTTAGTCGCGCAAAGAACGGTGCCTTTGTGTCGCGCGCGATTATATCGCGTGTCGCGTCTGTTTGTAGGAGCCTTAATACGAAAAGCGATAATTAAACCAGAGTTCAATAAACTCAGGAGTAATTGCTAAGTAAGGCATTTTTTGTTATTTGACTTAATTCAATTGGAAATGCCAATGACAGCTGCTTAACATCAAAATGATTGACAACAAATTGAAACAAAGAAAATGTGTTTTCTATCGTTACCTTCGTAAAACACTTTTTTCGTGTATTCAGTAAAAAACTCATTGGAAATGTCAATGACAGCTACATACCATCAAAACTATTGACAAAAAATTTAAATACAGAAAATGTATTTTTTATCGTTACTTTTGTAAAACACTTTACTGAATACATTTTTATTCAGTAAAAAACTCATTTACATGTTTCAGAATTGCCCAATAATCCAACATTCTTTGGACTTAAATATACTCCTAATTATAAGCTGATCTGTGGTGAGGTCATTTTACTCCATCTAACTCAAAATTTAGTAAAAAAGATACTGAGATGAAATTAAATTAAAGGAAATTAAATGAAATGATTATTTCTGTAAGTAGATATTTTAAGACACTTAATAAAAATATTAAAAAAAAAACAATAGACAGGGTTATTGGTAAAACATTAAAAACCTCTTAAGAGGTAATTGTACTCATCATTATGAACAACTTTTAATATGGGACCTAACCTGAAATCGCGAAAAAAAATCAGTTGTTCCCTACATTTTGACGAGTTGAATGTATGGAACAGCTGATTTTTTTTCGCGATTTCCGGTTTGGTCCTATAGTAAAAGTTGTTCATAATGATGAGTATATACAATATTTTGTTGTTCAATATTATAAACTAGATGGCACCGGCATTTCCTAGTTGAGTGATTCCTGAGACGAAATGTCGAAACAAAATTAGAGGCCATGGTCTCTTTTAAAGTCCAAAAAGTTTAGTTGACCTGTCCAACAGACGACATGCATGCATCTGTCATAGTGTAGCTCAACCCTATTTTTATAACACATCACACAGCTGATCAGAGTATTGTAGAGAAAACTATAATAATTGGAAACAATTATCCAAATAGCGTAAGCCTGTTTTTTTGTTTTCGTATGGGAAATGGTTAAATGACCCCTCTCGCTGGGTGGAGCGGAAGGGAGTGTCAGACTCTTACTCAACTAAAACCCACCCGTGTTTCTTCCTTAGCCCTTTATGTTCCGGGCCAGCGGTAACCCTTTCGGACAATCCCGCTGACCCGGCAGGCTTCGGCCCTATAGGCCCCTCAATTTATGCTGACATCTGTTTGAAGCGCGCGTGGAACACGTACGCGCCGTCCGGCACGGGCCTGGTCCTAATCGGACGGTGAGCTACCCATTACTCTCCGCCCGCAGGCCATAGCGTAAGCCTTAGACCAATGTCGAGTTGACATCAATCTAAAACCTTTTAATGGTCTGGCCATTTTATAAACTATGAATCAATTTATTTTTAATTTAATTGTTAGTCATTTAATTTCTCGCTAATTGGTCGACACTTCAGGTGACTAGAGGGCTGGGTCGTTCTTTAGCTAAAGAATTAGCATTGCCATTCAACGTGGCAGTGCTGCCAGACTTCTAGACATTTTTCTTATACTTCGACTTCTAAGTGTCCTTTTTGTATTTGTATAGTTAGTTGGTTGGTCATTTAATTGCCTAGTGTAAATAGTTGTGTTGAATATATATAAAGTCTATGGTAAATGTTACGTAAGTAAACCAATAAACACTGTCAGAGCATGTCAGTGTCACATTTCTATTTTGGTCTGACATGTAAAGAGGGGCTTTACATGTCAGACCAAAATAGAAATGTGACACGTGGCTAAATAATAACAGCCGCATAGGTCGATCGATCAGGTTAAGCTACGCTTGCTGCGGTTGGTCTGTGGATGGGTGACCATCTTTACATACCGTGACCCCCCGTGCCTCGGAAAGCACGTTAAGCCGTTGGTCCCGGCTGTCATTCGTGTATCTTTGACAGTCGTTACGGGTAGTCAGAAACCCGAAAGTCTGACATCCAGTCTTATCAAGGGGTATCGTATTACCCAGTAATTGGGTTGTGGAGGTCAGATAGGCAGTCGCTCCATGTAAAATACTGGTATTCAACTGCATCCGGTTAGACTGGAAGCCGACCCCAACATAGTTGGGAAAAGGCTGGCAGATGATGAGATGAGGATGTAAAGAGGATGGCTTTGCCTTCACCACATGACGCTGACAGAATAGTCCACATCACCCCAGTTGCCAAAAAAAAAAAAGAAGAAGATGGCTGAATGTCATTCTGTGGTATTGACATTACGACGAAATAAAAAATGCTGAGTCGGTAAAGCCGGTTCTATCGTGCAATGGGTAAACAAAAATGAGGTGACGAACATATTTTGGATGTCACTGTAAATATTAATTTCTGTTTTTTTTATTACCAGATAATGCCCCACTGTTGGGCAAAGGCTTGCCTACTCTCTTTCCACCTCTCTCTGTCTTGAGCTGCTAAGGACCAATGTTTATGAAAGCAGTCCAGGTCATCCATTATTCTATACATTAATTGCTGAAAATCTCTTAATTAAATTCCTTATTTCTCTCATTGTTGATGGCAAAAATATTAAACGTAACGATGTAACCACTTAAGATAATAATACCCATCCAGAAATAGATCCTAATGTAATTCCAATAAAATATTTCTCTGAATAATAAATTCATTAAGGGCATGACCTAAAGCACGGTCACTGTCGGACTGCATAGAAAAGAAAGAGAAGCGCGATGACACACGCTGGTAATTTATTGCAAAATTTGAAGCAATTATCTAATTTAAAAAAATCTTTTGATTGGACTAAAATTTTAAAAGACTGTGCTTTACTATGTTGCTTGTAGAACAATCTGACAAAAAATCTGAATTATTGTATATTAGTAGGTATGGTTTTTGTTGTAAAAAGAAATTTTAGAGGTATCTTCATGATTTTTTTTATCGTATCAAATTAATTGTATTATGTTTTCAACACACTATCTAACTAACATAAATCCTGAAGAATATCATCATATTTTTTTGATTTTGTTTACTGTAGTCGATCATAATACTTTTAGGCATTATAAAATTTGCGTTTTTTTGCGTTTAGGTCCAGTAGTCCCCTTAAATCACTGCAAGAATGCAATGGCTGAATTTCTGCGGACATTTTGACTCTTGACGAGGGTTGAGAAAGGTACGCTTACAGGGGAGATTAAGGATTTAATATAAGGGATTTAATTTCCATGGAAGTATGTTGTGAATTTATGTGTTGAATGTCGGTATGTGTTCCGAAAGTCAATGTTATTTTTGCCTTTGTCTTGTCTTTTGATGAGTGGCTTGTTTTCGTATGTTTTGTCATAAGTTTGAGTACTTTATGAGGCCTGCCCAAATGTCCTTTCTTTGGTATTGTTCGCCGAGTCGTTGAGCTCCTTAATTTTTGAGCTACACAATTAAAGACAAAAGCGTGCACTGACTATATGGTTCTTTCCTTGAAAGATCATTTCAGATATCAATCTACAATCTACAATAATCTACATGGTCTTCACATGATCTGACCAAGATTGTGACTGGACTTTAAAAGAGACTGTGGCCTCTGAGTTTGTTTCGGCCTTGTTTCTCAGATTAGTCAGATAGGAAACGCCGACCTCATCTAGTTTTTAAAAATATGATTGTAAAAGTGTTTGTACAAACCTACTTCTTGAAATAAAATCATTATTCGTAACAGCCGTCTTTTGTCAACCTTTTACTAAGTTCAGGTTGTATGATTTTTTCTAGATACATAGGTTGGAAAAATCAATCAATGAAGTAAAGACGCCAAGCACATCAAGCTACGCGCGTCTGTACTTATTAAATAATAAACGGTTTTTATTATGAAATAAGTTTTTTTTTCTTTTGAAATTGTTTAAACAATCGAGCCAATTTTTTGTAATAAGATCGTTATTGCTGTGATTCAAATACCGTTCTGTATGCAAAACTGGCAACTTATTCCCATATATTGTAAGTCTTCAGTTTTGTATTACAAACTTTACCGTAATTGGAATAAAGTTCGAAATTATAAAATGGCTTCATGGTTTTGGGTCTAAAGACAAACCTTATTTTGTAATAAGACGCAAAAAATCGAAACATCTTGCTAATTATCAGCATTTCAGCCTAATCAATTACAGATGCCAGCTGCACGTCAAGCTACTCGAAACTGTCAAATTTTCCCAATCAACTTTGAACTTTATGCTTTAGTGATAAAGTTGAGAATCTATTAAAGAAATCTGACAGATTGTAGTAGGTTGATGATAAATGACAAATGATAAATGATTTATTTTCTGTAAGTAGGTTTTTACAAACACTTTTACACGTCATCATATTTTTTTAAAGTAGATGTGGTCGGCGTTTCCTATCTGACTACTCTGAGAAGAAAGGCCGAAACAAACTCAGAGGTCACAGTCTCTTTTAAAGTCCAGACAAAATCTTGGTCAGATCGTGTGAAGACCATGTAGATTGATGTCTGAAATGGTCTTTTGAAGAAAGAACCACACAGATTGAGCGGACCTGTCCATTCAGTGCACGCATTTGTCAAAAATCGTGCAGCTCGACTCAGAAATTGAGGAGCTCAACGATTCGACGAACAATACCAAAGAAAGGACATTTGGGTAGGCCGCGTAAATTACTCAAACTGCCAGATCATGATTAAAACTAAGAAGGAAAACAGAAAAAAAAATGACCCACATAGTCCTCACATTCACAATAATTAAATGAAAAGAAAAAAAAAATACTTTACAAAGTAAATATTCATGTCATTGTCTAAATAAAATTCATCAATGTCAATGTGTATATAAAAATGCGGACATAATCTTTGAGGACCATGTAGATTAGTGTCTGAAATGATCTTTTGAGGAAAGAACCACACAGATTGAGTGGACCTGTCCAGTCAGTGCACGCATTTGTCAGTAACCGTGCAGCTCAACTCAGAGCTTAAGGAGCTCAACGATTCGACGAACAATACCAAAGACAGGACATTTGGGTAGGCCGCATAAACTACTCAAACTGCCAGACCATGATTAAAATGTAAACAATGACCCACATAGTCCTCACATTCACAATAATTAAAATAATATAATACTTTATACAGTAAATGTACATGTCATTGTTTAAGTAAATAGATACTTAAAAAAAAAGAAAATATTAAAGTGTAAAAATTGCAAAATAACATTCACTGTCTAAACCTATTGGAGCAGCTCAATCCCAAGCCTTTTTGTCCTCAATATAGTCTTTTACAGTATAATAGGCTTTCTGGCATAGTTTTCGCTTTATAAAAGCTTTGAATTTATTAAGGCTTAGTTCTTGAATGTGGCTAGGAAGTTTATTATAAAAACGTATACATTGGCATCTAAACGAGCCACCTATTTTCTTGAGCCTTGTTGTAGGAACAACAAATTTGTGTTTGTTCCTAGTATTTATGTGCTGGTGTTTGTACCTATTATAAATATCGGACTAGTTAAAAAAACTTTTGTTGTTGATCCTATAATTTCTTTCCTTTTTGGTGTCTATATTGTTTTAGCCAAATTCTACATGGTCTGCTCCAGAAGCCTCGTGTCTCTCTAAATTACAAAAACATGCTGTGTAGGTACCTATATTTACGAACTTGCTTTTCAATTTTGTTTTCAAATTGAATAAAAACAAAGACGGGTACGTTCCATTCTCGTTTCAATTTGCGTTTTTCCGGGAAATCGAGCGAGAACTTCCCTGTCATAATAAAAACGGGATTCCAAGATGGCGGATGACTTTCAAATATACGCCCACTTATGTTATTGACAAGCTAATCGAATCCCTTCCTATATTTACATACCAGATTGACAGGTTGTTGAGATGTTCTCAGCCGTCAATTTCGAAGTGGTAAGACGGTATTTTGATATATTTAAGTCGACATACTTTTTAGGGCGTAGCTCGTAGCTGAGTAATAACAACCGCAGGGGTCGATCGAAAGTTAAGCTTCGCTTGCCGAGGTCAGTCAGCGGATGGGTGACCATTACGTACCAAAAATTTGTCCCGGCTGTCATTCGTAGATCTTTGACAGTCGTTACGAGTGGTCAAAAGTCTAACAACGAGTCTTAACAATGTATCGTGGTGAATCGTGTTACCCAGTAACTGGTTTGTGGAGGTCAGATAGGCAGTCGCTCTGTGTAAAATACTAGTTCTATTCAGCTACATCCGGTACCTACAACTCCTAAGTCACGGCCGTCACCAAGGTATTCAATAGGGAGCTTCAATAGTAAAACTAATGTGTCTGTAACTTTGAGCGGCGAACTACAAAGACGACTTTCGGTGTTTGCCACGAATCAAAGGGCGATGTGCACACAGTAGGGAACGGTAAATAAATAAAAATGTTTATTTCTTCCCTTAGGGATATAACTATGTTAGGTTTGGAGTCACCTTTTAAGCAAAGATTTGCTTGTATTACGTGGTTCCGCTCCTCCAGTTTACAATCATTCTACAGATGTGTGAGAAATAAGCAAAAGACTAATTAACATTTTATAATTCTTATAAGTGTTAGTAAAAAACCTACATACAGAAAATAAATCATTTATCATTCATTTATCATTTATAGTAAGGGAGCGCACTGGGTGAAGAATATGTTTGTGAGTGTGTGTATGTGTGTGGGTTCGTTTGTGTGTAAGTGTGTGTTTGTGTAGGTGTCGGGATGTAGTGGGTGGGCATGGGTATGAGATATGTGGTTTGTGTAATTGTGTAGCGCGAGGATGTGTGGGTGTGGTGTGTATATGTGTACAAATTATATGTGTTTCTTAGTTATGTGATCTTATGTAGGATATCTTCGGTTTCTTCGTAACTTTTACTCTTGAGCCATTCAATTAGTGTTTTTTTGCAGTCATGGTATGTCATAGAGTAGATGGCACATTATTAATTGAGAGCGTTATATATACGTGTAGATTGTTCAATAAATTGCCTTGTAGCAAATGTAGTATTCACTGGACAATCTTCAGCTACTTTATTTTTCCTCCTAGAATGTCTCTTGGAAGTAATGAAGGGAAGAGATTTGTGTTTTTTTTTTAATGCAATCTGCTGGACATAGTGTTTCCTGACTGACAAAAGGTTTGAGGTTGAGTATAAACTTTCCGTAGGGAATCTAATCGGTTTAAAGTACATGATTTTTAGTAAAGCTCTCTGTGCCCTTTCCAGCTCCAAAAAATTTGTTTTAGACTCTCCGCCCCAAATTGGCAAACAGTACGTCAGTAAAGACTGACCCAGGGAGACATAAATTTGCTGGATAAGATCCTTAGTGGTCACGTGGCGAAGAGATTTGAATGTCCAAATCAATTTCCTAACTCTGTTCATTAATAGTTCTAGGTGCAAGTGCCACGATAGCCTTTGATCAAGCATAACACCAAGGTATTTAGTACTGGATACTTTATTGATTCTTAAACAAGAGCAGGTGATGTTAGTGGAGCTGGAGCAGGTATGAATTTTAATCTGAAGATCTTGTAATGGCTGGGAAAGGTTAAATATGGAAAAGCAGATGTAATTTGTCTTTGAAATATTCAAAGTTCCGATCGAGCCAGGTAGTTATTGTAGACAGACCACGTTCGGCGATACGACCAACGCTGTCCCATGTTTCTCCCGAGAAAACAATTGCTGTATCGTCAGCATAAGAGAATGTGTGAGCACCTTCGATACTCATGTTTTAAAGGCTGTTTATTACGTTACGCTACGGTAGATCTGCAACGTTTACCGTCACAGTTCGCTTTTGAGTAGATACCAAGCTCTAGAAACAATTCTACAGGGTAATACCTTAACACTCTTACTATGGCTACACCTTTCAGTTTGACATTATAACAACATTCATTGGCCTATTTACGCTGTCGAACAGACGGACTTTTCAAACACATGAAGCAATGGCTTAGAAACTTCAAAATATTCCGGTTTGTGATAGAAAGTGTGCTAAACAATTGGGATGTTGGTCCTATAAATTAAACGAAACAGCATAAAACTGCTACAATGAACTACGTTCATTCATAAAATACTGAACAGAACTTCAAAAACATCTCTTGTAAAATAATAAATAAATAAAGCCCTTTATTCCGAAATACTAAAATTTGCACCAAGGTAACCGACATAGCCCGACGAATTGCCAAACTTAAGTAGCAGAGGGCAGAGCACATTTCTCGCAGAACAGATGGCCGATGGGGCCGAAAGCTTCTGGAGTGGCGACCGCGTACCGTACCGAAAGACGTAGCGTTGGAAGGCCTCCCACAAGGTGGACCGACGACCTTGTGAAGGCCGCAGGAAATCGTGGGATACGAGAAGCACAGGACCGGTCCAAGTGGAGGTGCTTGGGGGAGGCATATGTCCAACAGTGGATGTTTTTCGACTGAAATGATGATAATGAACATTTGCACATACACTCAAAAAAGAAAACACACTATAAAATGACTCTTAATTCAGCGTGCCTATTGGCAAAGGCCTACTCCAACGATTTTCACTGTTGCGTTGTTGCGTGTCTTAAGCTACCCTTCTCCAGTTTAGTCCTGCTGCCAATTTTATTTCGTCATTTCACCTTCTGTGTTGTCTTCCTCGTTTTCTTTTGCCGTTCCTTGTAATATAAAGCTACCGTCTTAGCGGGTGGATGGCAAAAATATCAGGAAAAAATATATGTATTTTTTTTTTATTTGTTTTGCCCAAAGTTCAGCAACGCGAACACCATTCGCTGGCGCAGCCATTAGGTCCTCACGGGTGCAGGTGACAGGGCATGCGGTGTAAGATAGGAGTTGAGCAATTTTCTGTGTAGAGGCCCCTTATGCACACTGGAGGTCTGAGCCGTTCATGAACCCTCACTTGTGGAGGTTATCCTTGCGGCCTACTTGGCTACGAAGTCTATTTAAGGTATCCAAGTAGGCCACGGTAACTTGTGCCCGGATAAAGCTATGAAAATTAATACACATAACTTCACATGCCCTCCAACACAAGCTTATGATATTCAAAGAAAAATTCATCTCAATTTCCCGAGGATGTTAAATTAATTCCCTGAAAATGATACGAAGGTACGTGTCACTGACATGGCATACATAATGAAATAAATTATTTTATACTTCATACTCCGTTACGAGATGCTGTAATTGTATCTGATGAGATAAGAGTAGGTAGGCATTTTTTACATTTAGAATTTTGTTTTAGTTGTTGGCTTTTAATACTAGAACTATTCAAAAATAACAAAAGAGAGGGTGTGTGATTATGACCACAAGATAGAGGTGAAAACTCACAACTGGAGCCGTGTAGGTATACTCGATTCAGCATCACCGACCCGTGAGTGACGGTTCAGTTACGTTCACTGTTCAGAAAGACTGCAAAGTGCGTTTAGGGGTAATAAATAGGGATGATAATTCTCCAGTTTTTTTTGCTGTTCTTCTTAAAAGTATTTTTTCTTGTATTGTCAAGAAACAGTCGTTTTAAAACTAGACACCCTACGTCATTATATAAGCCATGCATACAACTATCAAAGAATGACAGTTGTGATTTGAATGTACGGTCAATTTTATTTAAGTGGATAAGTCAATATGCTAAAAAAAATAATTTTCCTGACTTTATTTATATAATTCTGTTTCCTTAATAAGAAATCAATTTTCTTTATACCTCCCTACTGATTTCCTTGTGCCTTCTGACTCATACAAGATGAAAGTGTTTTCAAAAAACATGGACAAAATTGTCAACATTTATTAAGCTTGAGTACGAGGCTTTTGACTACGTTGTGTGTGTATATTTTATGTCTTTTTTTATTTTATTTGCATTGCATTTTTATTCGTTTTGTTTGTGCAGAATAAACAGTTTTTCTTTCTTTCTTTTCCGTTTCAATGATTATTTCTTCAATAAACTGTTAACAGTTAGGTTAGGTAAAGACGCCAGCACATCAAGCTAAACTACAATCTGTCAAATTGCTTTAATATATTTTCAACCTTATCTCCAAAGCTGTCAAATTTTCTCAATCAACTTTGAACCTTATGTTCAAAGTTGATTGAGAAAATTTGACAGTTTCGGGTAGTTTGATGTGCTGGCGTCTGTACATTAATGTTAAGGACACCAAACATTGAGCTACTCAAGTTTTGAGTTGAGCTGCACGATTACTAACAAATACTTACATTGACTGGACGTATCTATTCAAATCTGTGTGGTACTTTCTTCAAAAGACCATTTCAGACATCTATCTACACATAACATCGGTCTTGACATGATCTGACCAAGATTATGTCTGAACTTTAAAAGAGACTGTGACCTCTCATTTCGGCCTTTCTTCTCAGATTAGTCAGATAGGAAACGCCGACCTCATCTAGCTTATTAACCTTTTGAATGTCTTAAGTTACACAGTTCGACATAAGCAATTGTCTTTCTATTGTGTCTCTCATTACGGCATTCGATGAGTTAAAATAAAATCAGTGCCGGATTAAGACTACCCTAATACCCTAAGCAATCCACGCCTCGCGCCTGTGGGCCCCCCTATCCACTAGTCGCCTTGTATTTATCTAAATAATCGACGAACGATTTGTAAAGATTGGCGCACGTCTCTAGAGTGACTTCCGGGTCTTGTAATATCTTGCTGACAAACAGCCTTGCCTTTCATGTGCTGGCAAATATTTTTTCTGTGATGTTTATTGTGTCCCCCGAGACATGATGCCCTAAGCAATTGCTTAATTTGCTTATGGGCTAATCCGGAACTGAATAAAATAAATATATTTATAATATGACGTGTAAAAGTGATTTCGAGATCGTATTTTCTCGCACATAATAAATAATTTCATTTAATTTTAGACGATAAAATAATTAAAACCCTAAATTAATTTCTACTTGCTTAATTTTGGCAGAAATTAATTTCTCGTGCTCATGCTGTTTGCCTTCAAATATTCGTGCTCAAGCGCAAAGCTTTGAGAAAGGATTTTGAATGTAGAATGTATTTTGTAATTGGATTCCAGCCTGATCTGGGAGTATAAGGAATGTGTTAGCTTTCATAGTGCTGGACGAGGCAAGAGTAAGGCTACGAAGCAGCTAAAATTAAATGCTGATATATTTTACTTGCACATAAATAAGAATGGAATACAATTAGATCCGAGGAATGGTTTGATAAGATAAAGAAGATTTCATCATCATCATTATTTCAGCCGAAAAACGTCCACTGCTGGACATAAGCCTCCCCAAGCACCTGCACTTCGACCGGCTCTGTGCTTCTCGCGATCAGCAGATTCTTGCGGCCTTTACCAGGTCATTGGTCCACCTTGTGGCAGGCCTTCCAATGCTACACCTTCTGGTACGTGGTCGCCACTCCAGAATCTTTCGGCCACATCGGCCATCTGTTCTGCGAGCAATGTGCCCTGCCCACTGCCACTTAAGTTTGGCAATTCTTCGGGCTATATGATAACAAGATTTAATGACACAGTGTTTGGTCATCTTGAATGGATGAATACAAGGTGACTAATAAAAAAAGGGACATTTGATTTTATTGTTGATGATCTTCAGAAAGGTCGGTGCGCAGTACTTGCAACCAGCGCGCTTGTATAACCAGATGTAAAACTCATATCAAATTATTTATTTGCTAGAATGCAGGTAAGTATACAAATAAGGTCGTGAAGAATTAAAGTTGAGCCATACATTCTGCCCAAGATTCAACATTCAAAATTTAAATGAATGAGTACGATGCTATAACTAATAAAAAATAAGAACATTTAAATACAATTAGCGGATAAGAATTAACAGTTCAATACAATTAATAAATAATAATAATTTATCTTTATTTCATACATACGTCCATACATTTTTACAAAGAAAGTATTAGTAGGGTTGTTAATAGTACACACACAAAAATAAAAAAAAACAACAAAATAAAAATAAAAAGGTGTTAGTAATTTGTTAGTAAACAAAACAAGTTACACACTAAGACTATTTCCTATTTCTGTGCAGGTCTACACTTGCCCAGTACACAGTAAAAGGACTGTCTATTTTGCACGCTAACGTTCTGAGGATGTGAGTGTTGGTGCTACTACGGACCCTGCTCATCATCGATGCAGTTCTTTTCCTAATGATGCAAAAAAGTCTTCAATGGAAGCATCCGCAAATACTTAATAGTCAAAATAAGATCAACATATCAAAATACGATTAAAATGTCAAAATACAATTCAAATGTCAAAATACGATTCCAATATCAAAATACAATTAAAGTGTCAAACAAAATACAATAAAGAAGTAGTTAGTCATTTAATTTTGTATTAAAAAAAGTCATTATGGTTGAAATTTTTAAAATATTCTAAATTCAATTTATTTAATTAACAGAATTTTAAGGTCTATAATAATCGTTCATTTAGAAAATCATTAATAGAGAATGAGGATGGATTCATAAAAAAATATTTTTGCTCGACTTGGCGTGGGCACTACCGTGCCCCCAGATAAGAGCTGTAATAAAAACTTTTTTACAAAAAAAAAACAACCGACTTCCGAAAAACACTATAAAGTGAAAAATAACTTTAATTTCGGAAGTCGGTGTCTTTGGATTTGTATTTTAGTTTTTTGCCACCGACTTCCGAAATTAAAGTTATTTTTCACTTTATAGTGTTTCTCGGAAGTCGGTTGTTTTTTTTTTGTAAAAAAGTTTTTATTTTTCACTTTTTAGTGGATCAGTTTGTAATTTATCTAAGTTATAATAGCCTAATGTCAACAGCTTATCACCTTTTACAAAATATTGCTTTACCCGATGCAGGGACGTTAATTGTTGAGGAGTTCCCATAAGCCAGGAGAACTGGAGTTGTTTGAGAAGTCACCATCAGCTCCATTTCACCATTGCATGTGGTGGAATGGAGCTTGTAAAGAGCATAAATCGCTTAACAACCATATTAAAGTAATCGAATCGCAACCCGTGAAATATTTGTCATTAAGTAGTTCCGATAGCCATCTGTGGTCTTTATCATCAGCTACACTTTACCAAATGATGATTTTCGAGAGCAAATGCTCAAAAAGGTATTTTCCAAATCGGTTCGTAAATGGAGTTATGAAATATGAAAAGATCGTTAATGTAGATACATTTTTAGGTTTTTGTTGATTTTTCAAAAACTGCTTATCCGATTTCGATAAAATTTTCATGGGACCATTTGGAAAGCATACCCTTTCCAACAAAAAAAGAATTTTTCAAATCGGTTAGCAAGCGACGGAGTTATGCGCGAACAAACATAAAAAAAAAAAAATACAAACATCCGAATTGAGAACCTCCTCCTTTTTTAGAAGTCGGTTAAAAAATAAGTCGAAGTATTCATTTCGAGAAAAAAAAGGGAAATGTCAATTTAATTTTAGCTAAACACGAGACATAGGTACAAAATTAGATTAGGTACCTAATACATAAAAAACTTAAGCCTGAAAATGAGATACGACATATATACCTATATATTTAACCTTTTGACCGCCACACGTCAAATAATCAAAAACATGCCCTCGGCGTCAAAGTCTGTCATGTAGTCGAACCGTGGCGTGCTGGACACATTTTGGTTTGTCATCTATACATGACTGTGGCGGTCAAAAGGTAAAAAAATAAAATCGGTGTTATTGCATATTTGACTTGCTAGATATGCAAGAAAACCGATTTCTTGAGCATTGTCAGTTGCTAGGTTTTGAAATTGTACAGCCGAGCATACATCGACATACTAATAGGATGCAAGAACGAGCGAAGGGCACCCCGAGGTTCGGTTAACACAGATATAGGAGGCCCGCGAAGCGCGAAGCGGGGCTACGTCGACATAGTATGGAAGAGCGAGCGTAATATGAGAATACAAATACCTTTACCTAGGTATATATTCATTGATTAGAGTGATTGATTAGAGACTCATAGTTTTCAGTAGAACGTAATTAAAATAAATAAACGGTGTAGATGTCGAGCTGTGTCACAAACCATGCTCCACCTCCTGCCCTTTGTGTACCAAAGCATGCAGCCAGAGTGACCTCTGCCCTACCACCAACAACGCTGTGGATGTAGCGAAGTTTTGGGCCAACAAAATTTAAATAATTGTCGTGCCAGCGACACAAAAAAGTCTACTGATCTTTGTAATTTTATAATCATAAGCAATAGGAAACAGTAACAGTTCCAATAAAAGCCTACGCAGACCGGGACGGAATGGCAAACGATTTTGCCGTCAGTCAACGCACACTAGCCGCTTAGATACCGCGGCCTTCCAGCGGCTTCCCCGCTTCTCTACCCCCGCCGCCTCACAACGAGCGCCGGAGTCCTTGGCATGCCGTTGCCTACCGCAGGACGCCACGGCTTCCCGCCGCGGGAGCCCGTGGCGCGTCTTTCAATGCCGTGCAATGAAATCCCTTTCGATGCCACGGCATCATTTTAAAGCATAGCAATTTATGTCGTATTTCTATATCGATACGTTTGAATGTCCATTAGTAAAAATTGAAATCCCTTGCCATGCCGTCCCGGTCTGCGTAGGCCTTAATAGATACTTTTTCATCATTCCGATTGAGCAAAACTAATAATATACCTCCAATGTTATAGCTCAAAATTAAACTCAATATTCTACAAAAGTTGGCGTTTTGCCAAAAAATAGGTACCCCTAATATCTATTATAACTAAAAGTAATGTACTCTTAACCGGTTTTGTTCGGAAACTAAGTTTTTTTCTTTTGCTATGGTAAAAAGTACCTACAAACTTTAGGTCGTACGAAATGTTTTTTTCGCCTGAGCTTTTGTCTTCCATTTTATTTATTGTTCAGTAATATGAAATATGGTCAGAAACGATACATGATACATTATTTTTATCTCACGGAGCGATACGCGATTTACTTGTGGTTCACACGCTGTGAATGTGTGTAGAAGCGCTAGATCTTTCAGTACCGTCTGAGACAATGGCGAATGTCGGGTGTTTATGTATGTATGTTACGTTCTGACCTTTCTCGTCTTCACACACATAAAGACAGCATGTTTGTACACTTGGTTATCACATGTAAAGCGCGCGTCGCTTTGTGAGATAAAACTAATATACACAGTGAGAATATTGCTTTTTGATTAAACTGGGGTATAATCCATTTCTACAAGCTAACTCAATTATCCTTAGGGAATACCCTAGGGTACTCCTATATGACCTAAAAAACGATTACCTACGTCCATTACCAACTTCCATGGCTTTGATCCAATGTTTTGCAATAGAGTGGATTTACGTAGTGATATACATACATAGCATGAGGGGCCCGTGGCTAAATAATAACAGCCGTACAGGACGATCGATCAGGTTAAGCTACGCATGCCGCGGTTGGTCTGTGGATGGATGACCATCTTTACATACCGAGATCACGCCGTGCCTCGGAAAGCACGTTAAGCCGTTGGCCCCGGCTGCCATTCGTGGATCTTTGACAGTCGTTACGGGTAGTCAGAAGCCCGAAAGTCTGACAAGCAGTCTTACCAAGGGGTACCGTATTATCCAGTAACTGGGTTGTGGAGGTCAGATAGGGGCAGTCGCTCCATGTAATATACTGGTATTCAGCTGCATCCGGCTAGACTGGAAGCCGACCGACAGATGATGATGATACATACATAGCACGAATATTTGAAGGGTACTTATCATCATCAGAATCAGCCAATAATATTCCCACTGCTGGGCCATAGGCCTCCTCTCGGTGAGAGGAGTGGGCCGTAATCCACCACGCGTGCCCAGTGCGTGTTGGTAGATGTCACATGTCTTCGAATTTTTGGTTCTAGGACATGCCAGTTTCCTCACGATGTTTTCTACCACCCGTTTTGAGAGCAGTGGTGATGAAATAATTTACACAAAGTGAAGCGTAGGTTCGAACCTACGACCTTTATCTCGTTAGTCGCGGCCGTTATCACTGGGACATCACTCTCCTCGTGTTAATGTTATTCCGCAGTAATTTTATGGTCGTAAAAAATCTATATCATTACAGCAGTACGGCAGTTTTTCATTAGAGAATTAAAATAATTTTAGTATTTTGCTTCTCCTGAAAAGTCGCATTTTGCCATTTACGACATTCGAGGCTAGAGGAATGAATATGGTCGAAATTGCAGAAAGGCTGGTTGATAAGACTCTATCGGCACCCTGATTGTCTAACACTCATCATCTTCCTAGCCTTTTCCCAACAAGGTTGTCGGCCTAACTGACCTCCACAACCCACTTACTGGGTAATACGATACCTCTTAGTAAGACTGGTTCTCAGACTTTCGGGCTTCTGACTACCCGTAACGACTGTCAAAGATCTACAAATAATAGCCGGAACCAACGGCTCAAGGTGCTTTCCGAGGCACTGAGGGGTATATGAGAAAGATGGTCTCAGTAAAGGTAGTCACCCATCCACAGACCGACCGCGGCAAGCGTAGCTTAACCGGGTCAATCGACTTGTGCGTCTATTATTATTTAACCAGGGGCCCAAGTCTGCTATTTTTATAAATTCGTAATTCCAACATGATCCCACCACCATCCCATTGTTATTTTGCTAAAAGTTCGTAATCTGCTAAATTCATAATGGTTGATCATTGGTCGGTCAATGGCACAGAAATTATACGATACTCGTAACGAATTAAAAGCAATGACTGCACAATGACGTTCTAATGGTAGGTCACTGATTAAAGGAACTGTCAAAATTTTAGCAGATTACCGCATAAGCCAGGAATTCATTTTTCATTATGTACGAGATTACCATCCTTTGCCGTTTCTTTTAATCGAGTGTCAGTGGTTGACCATTGGAAAGTCCTAGTGACGCCATTATATTAGTAGATTACCAAACTTGTCAAAATCAACAATTATGAAATCAATGATAGACCATTCTGACACTATTGTAATAGCAGACTTGAGGCCCTGCCCCTACGTGCACACTATCAATCACAAACTGAATAATTTTGAAGGAAATTGTTAATCCATTGCTTCATATTACGTTCGAAAAATTTGTCTGCTCAATGTAAATAACGCAATGGCATTATTACAATTCGTGTATTACGCAATTACCCCGCAAGTTATTAAAACCAAAATAATTGAAAAACTAAAACGTTCAAGAATAAACACGAAAAGGTGTGAAAGGGATCCAGAATTATTATTAGCACCTAAATGGGTTTCAACAACGAAAACAGTTTCAACAAACCGGCAACTTATTATTGATGGAGAAAACTTTATTTTTCCTTTAACAAACTGCTTTTCACGACAGTAAATTATACCTTCCTATTGAGAATCGCTAACAGTTGAGATTTACAGACTCCGGATATTCTTACCTGGAGTATTTTTAGTTTAAAGATTTGAAGAGAGAGAAGATTGGAGGAGAATCTTTTTAATACTTGTCTTTAGACATGTCTGTATTCTTAATTTGTTCTGTTAGATGCTGAAATATGTAGATGTGACAGTAATTTTTACAATTTTGTATTCTGACGACACGGAGTTGCAAAAAAACCGGCCAAGTGCGAGTCCGACTCGTACTCGAAGGGTACCGTACCACAATGCATAAAACGCCGATATAAACGTTTTTTTAAAATTAAATAAATAATAATAATACCCCTTTAAATTTTAACTTTATTTTATTTTTATCATTTGTTGTTATAGCGGCAACAGTAATACATCAGCTGTGAAAATTTCGACTGTCTAGCTATCAAGGTTTATGAGATACAGCCTGGTGACAGACAGACAGACAGACGGACAGTGGAGTCTTAGTAATAGGGTCCCGTTTTTACCCTTTGGGTACGGAACCCTAAAAAACTGAAAGAAAATGTCACTTTCTTGGTTCTCTTAAGGTCTGTTTGGGTTAAGTATTAGTGAACAGTTGATGATTTTCCTTAAAAACTAATAAATTTACTGAACCATTGTTACAAGCATTTGCTTTGCATTTGCGCTTGGGCGGAGCACCGCCGTGTCCTCGTAGAGGCGATCGGCAGCGGCGGCGACCTCTTGCGTCCGGTCCTGGTGCAAGCCATGGTCCGGGGCGAGAGGAAGTGGGAGGCAGTCACCTCCTTCTGCGAAGCAGTCATGCTAGCGAAGGAGGTGGCGGGACGGCTCAGGGAGAGAGCCACCCGTCCCAGCCGCCGCGGGAGACGCGGGAGCCGCGTGACTACTCCCGGCCACCGTAGGCGCGGGCCTGCGGGCGGAGAGTAATGGGTAGCTCACCGTCCGATCAGGACCAGGCCCGTGCCGTACGGCGCGTACGTGTTCCACGCGCGCCTCAAAGAGATGTCAGCATCGAGAAGCCCCCTTATGGCCGAAGCCTGCCGGGTCAGCGGGATTGTCCGAAAGAGTTACCGCTGGCCCGGAACATAAAGGGCAAAGGAAGGAACACGGGTGGGTTTTAGTCAGTAAGAATCTGACACTCCCTTCCGCTCCACCCAGAGCGGGAGGAGTCATTTGATGTATTCCCAACCAAAAAAAAAAAAGGATCGTTCAGAAATGCTTGTTATACAAGCACCTCCACTTCGACCGATTCTGTGCTTCACGCATCCAACGGATTCCTGCGGTCATAACAAGGTCGTCGGGCCACCTTGTGCGAGGTCTTCCAACGCTACGGCTTCCGGTACGCGGTCGCCACTCCAGAACCTTTCGGAACCATCGGCCATATGTTCTGCGAGCAATGTGCCCTGCCCACTGCCACTTAAGTTATCGGTAACATATTGTATTTTTAATTAAACAGATAAACAGCGGTCGAACAGGGCCGCGCGGCGCCTTAATGGCAACAACTTCTCACTAATAACATACCTTTTGCAAAAACCAAAAGCCCCTATTAAAAAACCGATCAAGTGCGAGTCGGACTCGCGCACCGAGGGTTCCGAACAAATTTGTAGGTAATTAAGTATGTAAATAGTTTATCACGGGTTTTTTTTAAATGTAACTGCAACTTTACGATTTTCGGATTTTTTTTCTTTACTTGTGCTACATTACCTTGCTTCTTGCCAAATTTCATGATCCTAGGTCAACGTGAAGTATCCTATAAATTTTAATTCAGAGTGTTAAAATGTACGTTTTTTGCAGCATAAACGGCCGTATATTTTTTTACGTTAACTTAGAAGTTTGAGTTTTTCACAGCTTCAAGGGACTGTATTGAATCGATACCTCCACGCGTTCCCGAGGTAAAGGGTCTTGTCAAAATGATCCTATAAGGGTTCCGTTTTTTCCTTTTAGAGGTACGGGACACTAAAAATAACAGGCACAATAATATGATAATAACGATAATATATATAGCAGCAAACAAAGAGACAATAATTACTCTTCAACCTAATTATCAAAATGAACATCTTCAACAAATCGAAGAAAACTAAAATCAAATATGTAGTTACTAATAAACAATTGATTCAAAAGAACAACGCTTAACTAAAATTTATGACCTTAAAAGCACCAAAGCAATTAACAAGCAATAAGAATGAAAAGCAAAAGAAAAAAAAAAACAGAAATTTCTTCGCGATTAAATTCAATGATACTTGTGCAAAGGGTAAGAAAAAAAATAATAAATCCGATGCTAAAGGGGATGATTAATATCTGGCATCTCCCGGGTCTTATCGGGACGGGGTACTCTTATTTACTGCCTACTATAGCTGTAAGCATGCTGGATGTGACGTTGAGTTGATTTTATTTATTTTTGCGTATAATTTGAGCCGCTTTTAGTGTCATACTCGTGATTTTTTATGTCATCTCGTATCAATCAGCCTCTTTCGGCTTGTTCTTTTTTTCCTCGCCTTTCCCGTTACGCAGGGTCGGCTTTCCCAATCATGCGACGCCATTTATTTCGTTCTTGTGTGTCATCCTCCGTAAGTCCCACATTCATGTTGTTTTGTACCTTCGTCATCCATTTGGTTTGAGGTATTCCTCTTCCCCTCTTTTTTGTAGCCATGGAGGGGCACTTTTTCACGACAGGGTTATATCTTCGTCGAAGTACAGACGCCAGCACATCAAGCTTCTACAATCTATCAAATTTATTTCATAGTTTTTCAACTTTATCAGTAAAGCAATAGATTCAAAGTTAATTGGAAAAATTTGGAAGCTTGATGTGCTGGCGTCTGTATATGACCAGCTCCTTTCGGCTGAAGGGGTTAAAATAGCCTCCACGAATGATGGCTATTTTAATGCGCCCCTTCGATTAAACTGTGGTAAATGTACATATAACTACAACTTATGTTTGGTCCTAGGTATGCTTTGTTTGTAGGTATCGTTACGTGTAAGTACTTTTATTTTCTTTTCTTAAGAAGTGTAATGATATTAATTATTGCAATTCATAATCAATATTTAAATGCACTAAAGAGAGATATTTCATAATTTCATTTAATCAGAACAGATATTTATATTATATGTATAGATATTTTTATTTCAGATATTTTATATCTATTTGCGACGTTGCCAACTTTCTAAATTCAGTATTCTTAATATTATAGTTATTGTAATGCTACTGCTCCATCTGCGTCTTAACGCGCAAATTAACACGTTAATTTAGGCGTTACGTAGATGTGGCCAACGTTTTAATGGCATTTTATACAAATGGCATTATTAATGGCATTAAACGTTAAGCGATAACTCGAGTGTCGGTTTTTTGGACACATCAAAGGGTTTTAGTGCATAGTTTAGCGCGCTAAGTGATGTTGGCTACATTAATGCCATCTCATTCCACGAAACGCACGCGCACAGGACGCATGCAAGGACGAGTGTAGGTACTTTTTTTAGGCGGTAACTGCATTTTACGCGCACGATAATGGAGTGGTCGAATGAGAAAGCTTTAGAGTTTTTAGAATTATTACAATCAGAGCCGTGTCTTTGGAATCCAAAGCTGCAATCACATAAGAATCGGTCGGCAGCTAGTGATGCGTGGCGACGTATTATCCAGTCTTTGTCGTTTCCAGTGACACAGGAAGAATTAAAATGGAAATAAGAGTCCCTAATGGGATACTATCGAATTCATTTTTTCTCTGTTTTGAAATTACATAAATGCATAAAATAGTTTAAGACGCTCATTTTTGCAACTAGTGTAGCTGCTTCAAGCTCCATTGTGTGTCTAAGTTTAACCTCTTTAATGTGTGTTAACGCGTGACTTCATGAGGGATTAACTCTTTACGGCATTGTAACCAAAGTGTAGCCAACGCGCATTTTTAATGCCCTAATTAACGTGTAGTTGGCCATTGACATTAACTTTAACGCTAACGCAGATGGAGCAGTAGCATAAGAAAAGTTTCTAAACGTTTACTCCACAAATCATAATTATTAGCATAATCTGCCCTTTAATGTTCCCACCGCTGGGGCACAGACCTCCTCTCGGTGAGAGCGGGTGGGCCGTAATCTTCTACGCGGGCCCAGTGCGGGTTGGTAGATGTCAAAAGTCTTCGAATTTTTGGTTCTAGAACATGCCGGTTTCCTCACAATGTTTTCCTTCACCGTTTTGAACAAATTATATTACTTTCGCCCAATTCTAAATATAACAGTATCTCTTCTAGTCACCCTATATCCATAAACTCGTTTAATATTTAATTTATTTTGTAATCATTCATGAAAGAAATGGTTCAGAACAAAGAAGCAACCCTAAAGGAAAAAAAAGTAAACCATTTGTTATCATAAAGTAATCATGGAGCTTTTTACCTGTTCGTTGGAATGGAAACCATGTTGCTAGTGAAGAAGATAATGATTATGAACATGGATTTTTAGAAGATACTCGTGATTTTTTCCTTTGAAGGTAAATAAAAAGTTAAAGTTTATTTTGTTCAGTGCTTTGCTGATTTCTATTTACAGAACAACAACAGACACGAATCATAGCTAAAGTATTTAGAAACGATATGTAGTATATCGCGTCAAAACTTGAAAACAAAAAATTCTAAAATGTTCATCAACATCAAACAAAACTCTGTCCGCACAAATCCAAAAGTCCGCCATTAATAAACCCGCTGCGAATTCATTATAAAACTCCTCACCAGCCAACAGCAAATAATCAAAAAACATTATTCACAAAACCAAATTCGAAAAGGCCATTCCTTAAACCTTGTTAAACAACTTTAAAAACGCCACAAAACAAATTTGTTCCGAACAGGTAACTTTTGTTCAGCTGCCATTAAATTGAGGACGCGAGAATTTTCATAATTAACAATTTGCAAGACCAACTTCGGTGCCAATCCATCAATTTTGTACAGAGTTTGAAAACCAATTATGTGGAAGAAAGACGTAGTTTGCTCCAGTCGGAATGTTTCAGAGTTGCTACTTTTGTTCAGTGTTGCAAGGGTCCTAATGCACTGAAAAAGTTGTGAACACTGTAAATTAAATTTCTTTATTTGCATTGCATGAGTTTTCTTTTGAACTCGATTTTTCTCCCTCTGTCGTCTGTGTAAACTCTGCGTTCAAATTGGGAACGAAAGTTTTCGTTCTTGGCGTTTTCATTGTCTAAAACTAGGGTATTGCCCACGGTCCAAGTACTCCGTGGGATTATAAGATTATAAAGAATTGCTTGTGCTTCTGATTCTAATAATATTTTATACAGTGATGTTGTTAAACGTTTTGAGGGTGAAAGAGGATAGGTATAAGAGTGGGGGAAGACCAATGAAACGATGGATGAATTACGTAAAAGATATAGATAAGATAATAATAAATATAGGTAATAATAATAGATATAGTTAAGATAGAGTTAAGATGAAAGGGATGAGGAGCTCGTGGCTAAGTAATAACAGCCGCACGGGTCGATCGATCAGGTTAAGCCACGCTAGCCGCGGTCAGTCCGAGGAAGGGTGACCAAGACCATCTTTACATACCGAGACCCCCCAGTGCCTCGAAAAGCACGCAGTCATTTTATGTAAAATACTGGTATTCAGCTGCATCCGGCGAGACTGCAAGCCGACCCTTACACAGTTGGAGAAAGGCTACAGAGATGATGAGACATAAGATGAATTGAAGAAGAACATTATGCCACGCCAACCCTAAACAAATTAGGATAAAGGAAGGATATAATGATGGCATTAATTTTACCAACCTTAATTAGACATTGAAGAAGGAACTGCCTCTGCTATAAGTATATTGCCAATACGTTGAACAAAACCCAAATTTTATTAAAACATGCAGAAGCAATTTATGATAATATCCAAATCCAACACGTAACTGCCAATTTTAATACCATTTCGTTTCCACCCAAGAGTTGACCGTGACCCTAAAAATAAAGGGTTTATCAGGATTTATTGCCGTAAATCAAATAGGTAATCTCAATGCTTAGCGCGATATAAATCTAAATATTGAATATGTCGACCCGAAAAGGAAAAGTAGGTAAAATATTCATCGAAAAATTTTTGCCTTTAGATTGTGCTGTGGTGAGTTAGGTATTGACATATTTGATCTAGTTAGAAATAAAGATTTATACTCGTACGTTACAACATGATTTATTATCCTAAATTTTAGAAAAACCAAATATATTCCTAAAAAATAGACAAGTAAATACTACTAACTAAAAATTTAACTGCTGATGACAATATTGATTGATTGATGATATTATAAATCTGTAGCCCTACGCAACTAACTATGTATAAAAGAATAAAAAGACAGAGGGAGAAAGAAATAATATAGGCATAAAATAATATGTTGAATAAATTTTTGTACGGTTTAATAACTAAATGATGACCAATTTAGAAATTGAATCTTAAGATTCATATGCATGATGAATGGACACAGGTAATGGATATCAACAAATATTAGTGAGGGAATGGATAGCCTAGCCCCAGTTGTGTGCACATTGTACCTACATGACTGTGTCGACAGTAAGTTATTGCTGGATCCCGTGACGGAGAGATATATAGCGCAAACTGCTTCTACTGCAACAAGTGTTACGGTTTTATTGTCTATTTTATCTTATTTATTATTATATTAGGTATCTTATTTATCTGGATGATGGTTTTGTTTGTTTAGTTCTGGTTCAAACTAATAAGCAATGATAGTGCTGATTTGTAAGTTGTGTTATTTTTTAGGATAGTTCTAAAAGCCTGTCTGTAAGTCCAAGATTATCTCTTAGATCAAATGGGAAACTGTCTACTGCTTTGATGGCCAGCACAAGTAGCATGACCGCCAAAAATGACAAATTGTCTATTCTATCTGTCATTTTGTCTATTCTTCCGTCGACATTGATATAAAAGACAAATAACTGTTATTCGAACATTGTAAACAACGCTTATAAACACAATATTGCGATTTTCCGTATTATCATAATCATTGAATATTCGTTACTTTATGATAACTCCGCTTTATGCTTTGCTCCGTATGACAACGAGAAAATATGCTAGCATATTGCAATTTGGAACCAGACACTGCAGTAACTTCAAACCTCAATAAATTTACATAAAACGCCACAGTTTAATAACAAAAAAGCCTTAAAAATCATATATTAGAACATGAATAAAAATTGCAATAAGCCCCCACGATATATCTAGAAGATCGCCAACAAAATATACTCCCTTCCCGCTATAAGTTTATTTAACGCCTTTACCTTTCGAGGAAAACTATCCCCTAGCTTTAGTGTAATAGGGTGGAAATTGGTTTAACAGTTTCGCAACTCCATTTCCCGGGTCATTATTCTTTTTCACTGTTGTATTGCAAGTACAAAGGCTCTCTGAGCGATGGCTACGAAACATTCGAGATGTTTCGTTAGTCGCAACATTTAATATGTCACGTGATACATTGGTATGGGCGGAAAGAAATGGTGGTGGATGGGGTATAGTGTTGTTTAGTGTTCGTACTTTTTCTATTACAATTTAGTTATGGTTTTTGGGTTGGAAATCAGCCTTGAGTTTTAGTGTTATGTTATAAAAAGCAACTCCCAGCTGGGTTAGGTCAGCTGCTTCATTTATTATTTGAGCTTTTGCGCTACATTGGTCACAAGGTGATTGGGAAAAGCTCGTTCGAAATAATTACCCTGCTTTTAGGCTTCGCCACAGATGGGTAGACATGCGCCTATGTTTATATTCATGTCACAAAATAGATGATAATCATCATTATCTGCCTAGCCTTTTCCCATGTTGGGGTCGGATTCCAGTCTCACCGAATGTAGCTGAATACATACATACTTGTTGAATTTTATACGAAGCGACTACCTTTTTTTTTTTTCGCTGAGAAATGACATTACGCATGGCAGTATACCCACTAAAACTCAGCGGTGTTCCCTCATCACCTTGATGGGGGGGGGTCATGGGGATCCGGCTCAGCCTTTGCGTCCACAAACCCCCCCCCCCCCCCGCCGCATGCTCGCCTATCTGGCGGATCTAACCTCCTCAACCACCGATGTACTGAATTACACCACTATGTGTGAAGAATAGCCTAAGGACAAACAGTAAAACAGACTTCATGTCATGATGGGTAAGGTTAGGCTTTCATAAATTGTATTTACTCAGACAACGATTATAGAAGAAACAAAAATTACAAATTAAATATTTAATGGTATGAGAAATATCACTGAAATAAACTTCGGACCTATTTGTAGTACTCTCTGGAACTACGTAGCTCGGCAGTATTTCACGTCAAATTAAGTAGGTACCATTATTTTATTTAGCAGAATGAATTCGGCAGGATTTCGTTTTTATAAGGTATTTTGTTTTCACCGATTTAATGCCAGACGAAATTATTTGGACTGAATTTAGTAAAAATCTACGATATAACTGAAATAATCATCGATATTTAACCCTCTCACTAATAAACGTTGTATAGCGTCTGTACAGTTACACAATGGTTTGTTTTCTTCTTTTGAAAGTCAAATTACCGACGACTAAAACTGAGAAATCGGTGTGTAACTATTCATCTGATATAATAAGTGTTTTTGTCTTTAACATTGCTGTTTCTTGCTCTTTTTCTCATCTGAAACGATTACATTAAAATGCAGTAGAGTAGCCATAGGTGTGTAAGTTCAAAAATTATCTGTCTAGTTCTTCAAAAAGAATTGGCGTGATGATATACAGGGTTATTTGAAAAACACCAAAACCTCTTAAGAGGTCATTGTACTCATCGTTATGAACAACTTTTATTATGGGACCAAATCTGAAATCGCGAAAAATTTTTTTCGCGGTTTTTGGTGTTTTACAAATAACCCTGTATATTATGTATGTAGGTTGACCTGTTTGTTCTGTTGAATTGCTTCTCGCATCCAGTCATTCGGACAGAACCGGTCGAAGTGGCGGTACTTTGGGGACGCCTATGTCCAGCAGTAGCCAGCAGTGGACGTCTTTCGGCTGAAATGATGATGATAGTGATGAAGAAAATTGCAAGAAGCAGAAGCTACAATTTTTTTCGATTTTAGCAACAATGCTATAAAAGCGTATAAGGTTTGTTCAAGTAATTGAAGTTTTACAAAAGCAAAAAAGACAGTGCAAAATAATTTCCAATCAAAGAGTGGAAAATGTCGCAGACAACAGCTGCACAATACACGGCTGTACTGAACTCGTTTGAACGCAACTGCTCTGTGCCATCGCACAAGTTTTCCACTTAGCCACCAATCAGACGGACTTCGGTCCAACAGTTCTTTGTGACGATACATTTATGGCCGGGGACATACTGTTGGATAGTTTGGCCGATAATTTTTTCCATCGGTTATATTTACTGCTCATTTTTTTGTGCTCCTACTTATTTGAGTTTTGTTGTTGAAAGTTTTTCTTCCTTTTCATGTCGCTGGCACGACATTAATTTAAATTTTGTTGGCCCAAAACTTCGCAACTTTTACGGCGTTATCAGTGGCAGCGCACAGGTTTCAGCTAAAAATACACAAGGAGTGGTTGGAGTTAGTTTAATAATCTTGTTGTTGTGAATATTTGATTTCTTAACTACTCAATTCATTATTTCTTGCAAGCAATCTTGAGATTTGTTAATGCCTTATTTAAGGAGCATCTTTAATTAAACTTTAAGTAGTCGAAAAAATAGTAAGCTCATCGCTCTGGCAGTAGGTAAATGAAAGAAATATTTTACATCAATAGTCATTATTAAATCTTGTTTTGTCTTTTGTTCATATGATTTATTTTGCCTTTATTGTAGTTGCCACCAGTTGGTAAATATCTAAGTTATAATCTGTGGAGAATATAGTGGGTAGTATATTAATTTAACAAACACACTAACCCACTAAATACAAGTTTATTGTTAAGTTATTTTTCATAACCACTCACGCGGCCATAACCACGAGCAGGTATTGAGGAAAATGTTACACTCGCTCGAAAACCAAGATCGGCCATTGAAAAAACTGCGACAGCAAGCATTTTCCACACCGCAGTATTTTATTTTTAGTAATTTTGTCTATGGGAGTATTGCTCACGTTCCAGGTTCTTTAGTCGAGTGGTTAGATGAAGTACATTTGTGCCAAAGGCCGTGTGGTTATATCGGCATTACGAAATAAGTTATCTGTAGTTGAAAATCTTTAAATAAACAAATGAGACGGCGATGACGCATGCGTAATTTGATACTCGCGTGATGTTATTGTTATTGTATATCAAAACTTTGGAACAACAATGGTATGTATTATATGTCATTCGATTCAGTATGAATGGGGCTATTTTTAAGGTAAATAAAAAAATAGGGTCATCGCTTTCGATTTTGAAATAATATTATTTTAATTTTTAATTGTCGTAATGTAAACAAACATTAAAAATAAACAATTATTAAAAAAAATCAAAGTCTCTTAAAGTTACGGAACAAGTTTTGTTATCTACACTTGTCTATCCACTTGAAGAAACAGCCATTAGTTTAACAGCGGTCCATAGAATTTTTTTCTGTACGAGTCGTGTATAAGTGGCGAGGGCGCTCCGCGGCGCGTCGAAAAAATACTTGCGTATAGGAAGGCGTTACCGCGGGGTACTTGCGCGTGAGTGGATAATATACTACTGTTTGTTTTGCCTTACTAATTAAATTTAAATATAAGCGGACTGTAACTGTAATTGATTTATGGTATACATATAGAGAGTATTATACTATATTCTATTCCAAATACCACAGAAACGTTTTGCTTTAATTTGTCAACTACACAAAAATAATAGTGATAAGGATAACATTGAAACTTGCACCTAAATTAATTTGTTAACACCACAAAGATCAAACGAAACCCAGTATCCCAGCTAACGACACACAAATAATTGCATTGCACGTCACCGGTCACCTAAGCCAGAAATACAGAGACAGAAGGCAATCTACGCACACATAGACACCGCTCACGGACACGTTATCTCGGACTGGTTTGCTTGAGACACGCGTCTGTGAAGTGCAAAAATGGAGCAACAAAAAATGGCTATCTAACCTTGATTTAAATAGTTTCCTATTTTGAAGCAGTTCAGTTTTTGATAGTGTATTTTGAATCACGAAGTAACTTTTTTGTAAGATAAATTCGCGCCACCAACTATTACGCCTAAGTTGAAAACATGACTTTTTGTTTGTGTAGATATTGTATTTTTTTTTGATGTCAATTGATGGGTTTAGGTCTAAAACGGATAGGAAAAACAAATTGTGTAAATAGGGTAATCCGTTTTGAAGTTATTACGTATTTTCTATAGTGAAAATTGACAAATGTAAAATGTTATGTTTTTGTTCTGTAAACGTTTTGTATTGTAATACTATGTTTATTGTTTTGTTTTAATATTGTAGAATAAGCTCAACAATAAATCAAACAACTAGATGCCACTACCATGATAGTTTTTTGTGCATAAGCCGAAGTTGACAACCATAGCGCGACCGCCGAGCGTAGGTACGAAAAGTGAAGTACATACATGTGATTGCCTTCTGTACTCTCTGTATTTTGTGCCTAAGCCGTCTACCCACACACTCGCATCAAATCCTAGTTCCCAACGTAAACAGATCTTAACACGTCCAAAGGCTGCTTTGGCTTTGAGCTCGGTCCAGTCACTGCTGCAAATCGGTTTAGCTAGTCCCCTCACAGCCTGTCATTGGACGTAACGTGACTCCGGAATCTATCCTTACGTTTGATTCGATGGCGGACGTGACGCATTGAGCTTGTTTTTGAATTTAGAGTTACAGTGTAGTGTTGTGACGATTTGGGCTGTACGTGATCAAATGAAATAGATAAATCGTTTATTTGGTACACAAAAGAAATAACAAGGTGCCAATATACCAAAAAAGAGAAAAATACATGCACTATTGGCTATGACCAAAGAGAATATATGTTTTAGGTTTTATAGTCTTTGGTTAAGACACACTTTAATGAAATAACTAATATACAAAGTGCGGTGTAATTCACCTTTGTTTTTTTATTGTTCATAATTAATTACAACGTTGGCAAGTTTGTTTAAATATAGTTAGGTAAGAGGCTTGGAGAGGATGTACCTACTTCTACGATACTTAATTTTGGCCCAAATATTTTCTTAGTTTTCAGCTAGAGGGTATGAACTGCCGTCGACAAAAATGCTTATTTAGACACTTACCAAATTCGGCACCTTGCTGTTAGAGGTGTCTTGAGATAGTGGCACACATTTTAGTTTAGATATCCCGTTAACCTCTTCGCCAACATAATAAAGAACTTCTGACTGCATACATTGCAAATACATTAGAACAATATTCGCTGAAAGTACACAGCAGTATGTCACAAATGCAGAGACAAAGTTGTACCCAGGCGCTTCAAAACTTCTACTTTTTGTCCTATTTTAGTTTGCTACGAGCATTTTTTTCAAACGCAATGAAAGAGTTAAAAGCGAAGAACTTTTGGTATTTGCGTTTTTTTTCACTTGTAAACTAGATTCACTCGTATTTCGTCGACCCCAACATAGTTGGGCAAATATAACAGGGTTAAAAGCAAATGTATGGTCGGTAACGAAAATATAAACAAATGGATCGGAAAACGTATTTGTAGTACAAATTTAGTGGTTCTTTTTTATTATTTAAACACTCTAGAGCGTTTACACCGAACGGCATTTCATACAAACTTTCAAGCCCTTATTTTTCGAAATGAAGGAACCGATTTTATAGAAACTTCTTATACATAAGCAGGACACAAAGGTCTAAAAAGTTAGTAGAAAACATTTTCAAAAAATAGTGTTACAGCCAAATTAGACCGATTTTAAATTTTCCATAGAAACAGAGATTTCCAGTTATCTTTTTTTAAATAAGACATTTTGAAAATGTTTTCTACTAACTTTTTAGACCTTTGTATCCTGCTTATGCGTGTGAAGTTTCATTAAAATCGGTTCATCCATTTAAAAAAATAAGGGCTTGAAAGTTTGTATGAAATGCCGTTCGGCGTAAACGCTCTTAATTGCGTTTTAATGTTTACTAAACCATTTCCATTAACTGACGGTACATGCTAACAAAAATAAACATTTACACAAAAAAATATAAATAAATTAACGCTCCACACAAAGCGTCGAAATCCATTCAAAAACGCAATTTTCATTGAAATAATTCGTATTTATTTGTCGACGACGTTTTTTATCGATATTTTTTTCAACAAACGTTTGATGTGTCGAACAATCGTCAAATCCGTATAATGTATTCAATTGAAAGTGAATTCTATTGGTTTTTATCCAGGGATTACATTGACTTTTACTTGTCGACAGTGGAATCAAAATAAATTGCTTGTTTTTGATTTACTTAAGCACGGTTCACACGTGTTCTTTTAAAATTTAATTTTAATAAGAATTTCTGCAGGTTGGATCTGTTTGCTTTACCGCATAGAGAGTTTAGACTCATGTTACTTAACCAAATGAAAAATTAATGTGACAGTGCTGTTCCACTTATGCGGCACTATTAACAGTTATATGTTTTGTTGATACTTATTCCTCTTTTATTGTTTACAACGCTAGGTAGACTTAAAATTTACCAAATTGTCTCATTGTGTATCTGTGGAAAATGTGGTTGATTTCACATTTGTATCATTTCTGTATCCTACCTTTTTTTGTAATTCTTAATGTGTAATTGTTTGTTTTCCCGAATAATAAAATAAAAACAAAACTCAAACATTGTTGAACAAAATGTCTATAAAGCCTTTGAAGATTTGTAATTCCTATCTGATTTAATTTATTATGTGGTTTTGTAATTTAATTAATTTCGTATAATCATTGTGGTTTCCATGGTGTGGTTTGGTATAATTAATCCTCAGTCACCCCACAAACTTCACTAAATACCGAAGTTCATGGGGTAATTAAGGATTTTTACCACGTGCTGAACACGTTGGATGCGAGAAGCACAGAACCGATCGAAGTGGAGGTGCTTGGGGGGCCTATGTCTAGCAGTGGACGTCCTTCGGCTGATTTTTTTTTTTTTTTTCTATTACCTTGGCCCTTTCTTGTACAACAAAATTAATGCAAATATTTCAGTATACTGTTTATCCGTTCAAGAATTTAAATCAGCAGTCCGCTCCTTCCTACTAGACAAAACGTATGACGAAACTGAATCTTTTCTTCCACACTGAATCATTTGTCTTTTACACTATCATAAGTATACACGCTCTCATACTCTCAAAACACAAAAACACACACACACACACACACACACACACACACACACCCACATACACATACACCCACAGAGCAAACTTACTCATATCTGATATAGACTTTAATACTTTCAGGCATATTCCATATTTGTTTGTTTTATGTTATTAAAACTAATATCATCATTTTTTTATTTTAAACACTAAGCAATTGATTTCTCCATTCTTGAGGGATACGGCACTGTTTCTCTTTACTACAGGCTATTATGTAGCCTATCTAAGAGGACAGTACCCCAACCATTTATGTTGTATACCAGTGTTCATTTGTAAAGTGCAACTGTTTTAATGTATTTACTGCAACACCTTTTATGCAATAAAGTTTTTATTATTATTATTATAAATAATGATGATGATGACCACGTGCTGATGGAAGGAGACCGGAACATACACGATAGACAATATTCGCTTGGTGTGGGATTTGAAGTGGGGGCATGTAGCAGCATCCTAGCGTCCCCTTTGTCGGAGGAGGCTAGGGTGTTGTGTCGACTGTTGTTTGTTATCTACCAAAACGAATAGGGACAACACTAATATGTAGGTCATAAATATAATAAAAACAGCTGTTCATTACCCATTGTTTAGTTTTAAGTTGTTAAATGTTTTCTGTTACGGGGATGCTGTTATCACTAAGTGTTAAAACCCTTTCAAATAAACAAAGATCAAAAAAATAATTTTGGTTTTGTGTGTTATGTATGTTTTATTTTATTTTGTATAAAATAAAATAAAACATACATAGTCAGATACAAATTGTACCTATGTTACATCTTTGCCTAACTCTTCTGGGAATGCAGGCGTCATGGTTATGTGTATGTTATAATTATGTAGAAAAAAAAACGAACAAAGCCCAAGCGCCAAAATCGCAATATGATTCAGCAAAAGTAGATACCGAACGGAGTTTGCAGATGGGCGCAAGCCGCGTGGCGCGAAGCTGGTCTAAAGACCAAAAAATACCACAAATATTTATGTCATTAGATAGGTATTTTATTATAATACAATAACTGCTATTGCGGCTCGTTTCAAATCGCTGTGTGAAAATATTTACAGCGATATTTCGTAGGAATGACCTGGACGCTAGAGAGCGGAACCCTTTCATAATTAATCACTTCTAATGGCCTAAGTTTTAATATTTGCAAACAGAATAAGGTAGGAAGGTTAAATAATATACTCCGATAGAGAGCGGTCGTGAGTGGACGTGTTAATATCTTTACTAAATTATTCTTAAATTTATTTAATTACTGTCAACTGATTTTATGCTCAAAGTCAACGAGTAAAATTACATTTTTCCTTAACACAACGTGTGTGTACTACGTCAACGAGCGCAGTGACTCAAGACGCCGGCGCAAGCCAGAAGCGAGCCCACCCGCCCCTCATACCTGCGGTGTGAAAGAGACAGGCTCCAATAATTCATCCTACTCTGCGTGGACACCGTTTAACTGATAGCTGAGTCACAGTATAAAGATCATACAGTATTGTAACTCGGCCGTAACCTTGAAATAAATGCCTACAGCCGCGCGGTACGTAAACATGCGATAGGGCTGCCGCCTCCAGCATTTTAATTACATTTGCCTACTTTGTGTTTCCATTTAGTTTTGTTATTGTATTTTACTGTGTGTACATAAATAATAAAATAAATAAATATACTTTTTTTATATATTATAAACAAATAAAATACTTTGTGAATAATATAAAAATGCTTGTTGAAGTGTTTAATAAAAATGCGTGTTGTTTTTTGATTGGTAGATTTAATTAAAAAACCATGTTTATGTTTGAATAACAAATCTTATAAATTTGCGACCGAAAAATATTTGCGCCTCGACTGAGACGCACGAAATGCTTAATTATTAAATTTTAAAGTATAAAAAATCCGCATTCTAATTTAAAGCTTAATTAAAAATTGTTTTGGGAAACATGGACAAGGTGGAGAAAAAGGAATATCTTTTACTTGGTTATAGATACCTGAGGGACCCGTGGCTAAATAGTAACAACCGCACAGGTCGATCGATCAGGTTAAGCTACGCTTGCCGCGGTTGGTCTGTGGATGGGTGACCATCTTTACATACCGTGACCCCTCCGTGCCTCGGAAAGCACGTTAAGCCGTTGGTCCCGGCTGTCATTCGTGGATCTTTGACAGTCGTTACGGGTAGTCAGAAGCCCGAAAGTCTGACAACCAGTCTTACCAAGGGGTATCGTATTACCCACTAACTGGGTTGTGGAGGTCAGATAGTCAGTCGCTCCATGTAAAACACTGGTATTCAGCTGCATCCGGTTAGACTGGAAGCCGACCCCAACAAAGTTGGGAAAAGGCTAGGCAGATGATGGTTATAGATACCTGCAGCTACTTTACAATTTATATGTTTGGTTCCACAAATTAATCTTATCGTAGTCCGTATATCTTAATCATAGTATAATCTTATTGTAGCACAATATAGCCTACTCGTCATAATAAATATGTACTTAAACTTATTTTTAGTGAAAAAATCGCGCGGTTAATGTTAAAAAAACAACACACCGTCCGTTCGTCACTGCGGTACAGTCGCGACTGTCTGCATGCCGAGCGCATGCCGAGGTCGAGGCGCGTAGGTATAGCTCGCGTTTCGTCCGTTTGTATGAAGTCGAAATACTGTATGATCTTTATACTGTGGCTGAGTCGACCAGCCGACTACGTCACCCAAGTACGTAAAATTGTAAGGGCGCCTACACACTAGTTGAATTTATACTTACATTTGCATATAATTTTTCTGAGCCACGATGAGTACTATGCGATCACCAACCGAACCACGCACCTGTGGAGGATCCCAACCGGATCTTTCCAGGCTTAATACTGAAGAATCTGCAATGCCACAGGTTACTTTCCGCAAGAGGAAACAACCCGAACAGGAAGACCTAAAGGCTGATCTCGCCGATTTCCGGAAAGAAATTATGAACACTCTTAATGGTTTTGTTGAGACTCAAAAGGTAATCCTCAACAAAATATCAGACGACGTATCAGTCATTAAGGACGAAATAAAAAGCCTCCAGTCTATCACGAGAGAACTTGTGTCAGAACAAAACCAGATAAAATCAGATATAGTGGGCCTGAAACTTGCCAGTGATGCAACTAACACAAAAGTTGATAACATAGAAATTGACTTGAGAAACCTAAAGACAGCTCCACCAGCGGAGCCAGAACATGAGCGCCCCACCTGTGAAGATGTCGTTTCTGAGCTGCATGAGAGAGAACTCAGAAGCAAAAATATAATTATAGTGGGTATACCTGAAGTTAAAAACGACAGCAAAGAGGAACGAGCTGCTTATGACAGTGGAGAGGTCAACAAAATTATAAAAACTATCTTCCCCGAGTGCCCGGAGCCAGATAGAATTCATCGCCTTGGCTATTTTAAACCAGAAAAGACTCGTCATATTAAGGTCTACTTACCATCTCAAGATAGTGTGAAAGTGATACTCCGAAATAAAACAATCTACAAGAACGAAACTGTTAAAATATACTCGGATCAAACCCCATACCAACAAAAAATCATGAGAAAATTAACAGAAGAACTACAACAGCGTACGCAAAATGGTGAGAAAGATCTCATAATAAAATACGTTCATAATACACCTAAAATAATACACAAGCCATCAAAAAACTAATTAGAACTACACAACTACAACCAAACACTAGACAAGACAAAATAACATACGAACTCGCAAGCAGCTACAATAACCTAGGCACAAGTCGAACATCATTAAGATTTTTATATGCAAATATTCGTAGCTTGGTGAAACCTGGTAAAGTAGACGAACTTAACTGTATACTAGCAACAATTAAAAACATTCATATAGTCGTACTGGTAGAAACATGGATCAAAAATGAAACGGAAGCTAAAAGCATACGATTACCCAACTACAAGCATTACTATAACTTTAGAACACAGTCAAGGGGAGGCGGAGTCTCAATATTTGTCCACAAAAACATAAAACATGAGTTCATAAGTGATAAATGTGAAGATGACAACCACTTCATATGGGTGCACCTAGAAAAATTTTCCCTCGACATCGGCGCCATATATAAACCAGAAAGAACCAATTCGAAAAAGTTCCTCGAAACCTTTACGGATGAACTTCAGAAACGGAAACGAACAATCTTATTTGGAGATTTTAACTACAACCTGCTTGCGCTGAACCGATCTACTTCTGAATATACAGATGCACTCGTTGAACAGGGATACACCATATTGAATAAAATTGACGCTAAATACTGCACTAGGGAAACTTCAACCTCCAAGAGTATATTGGATCATGTATGCACCAGCCTCAAAGATCATAAAATGCATCTGGCCATTATAGAATCTGCCATGTCTGATCATAAACAGATCTTCTTAGAAGTCGAGAGGTATACGCCCGAGCCTATTAGAAAAATGAAATTCCAAGCTATATCATACACAAACTTATATAAAACTGTAGAAGACCTGGACTACACTAACATCGGCGATGAATATAGCAGGTTAGAGGAAGCAATCCAATCGGCAATCACCAGAAACAAAACAGTTAAAACTAAAATACTAAACCCTCCAAGGACAGATTGGATAAACAAGGACATAATTAATCAACTAGACAAGAGAAATGAACTGTGGAAAAATTACAAAGATAATCCAAATAACCAAGAATTAGAAGAAGCATTTAAAAATGAGAGAAACCGAGTTTTTGAGAATATTCAAGCGACAAAAAGTAAATATTACCATAAATCTTTTAAAGAATGCGAGGGTAAACCCCTTAAAATGTGGCAATTAATAAATAGGTTGTCTAATAATAAATTAAAGAAAAGTGTTGCTCCCTCTAAATTACAATCACCTACAGGGCTGATTACTGACGAAAAGGAAATATGTGAGTGTTTTAACAACTATTTCTCAGGTATAGGTACACTTTTAGCTAATCAGATACCTGCTAAATATCATAATAACAAGACTAACACTATCACGCTAAGCAAAGCCGAAAATGCAGCTACACTTTCTCAGTTAGCACCAGCAACGGTAGACGAAATTGGGAAAATAATTAATGACCTAAATGCAAACACCAGCACAGGCATAGACAGCATCAGTGCCAAATCACTCAAGTGTATCAAGAAACTCATATTACCTAGTCTAACTCAATGCATCAACAAATGTTTTAGCGAAGGTCACTTCCCTGACACATTAAAATACGCCAAAGTTACCCCTATTTTTAAAGCCGGCTCCAAACTGTCCCCGGGAAATTATAGACCTATTTCGGTCTTGCCTGTGATGTCCAAAGTTTTTGAAAAGCTATTACACAATCGGCTCAGTCTATATTTAAATTCATTTAACTACCTTTCTCAACGACAGTATGGCTTTAGACCAAAATGTAATACTCTTTCGGCAGCAACAGATTTAATCACAACTATTAAAACTAATATAGACAGAAAACACATTGCTTTAGGGATCTTCATTGACCTGAAAAAGGCGTTTGATACTGTTAGCCATAGCTTGTTAATGAATAAACTTGCCTCGATCGGGATAACTGGAAATGCTTTAAAAATGTTTGAATCGTATCTTCAGGAGCGCCGACAGGTCGTTAAAATAGGAGACAATGTTAGCGCATCTAAGGTAATCAACTGCGGCGTGCCTCAGGGCTCGATTTGTGGTCCCCTTTTATTCCTAATCTACATAAACAATATAGACAAGATAGGCCTGAAGGGGCAAATTTCCTTATATGCTGATGACACTTGCCTTTTTTATTTTGGTCACTCAATTGACACAATAATACAGGACGCACAAGAAGATCTTATTATCTTGGAAAGATGGTTTCTAAATAACCTGTTAACTATCAATACATCCAAAACCAATTACATAATATTTGCAGCTAAAAACAAAAAAATCTCAGATCACAAACCTCTTAGTATTAATGGAGTCAATATAAATAAAGTTAATGAAGAGAAATATCTCGGCCTTATTCTAGATAATCAACTTACGTGGAAACCACATATCCAGAAAACCCGTTCTAAAATATTAAGCCTAACGGGGGCGTTACGTCGAATTGTGAGATGCTTTCCTCTTAAGGTCCGCCGCACTATTTATAATTCATTGGTGAAACCGCACATTGAGTATCTTATAGAACTGTTCAGCAGCTAAAACCAACCTAGAAAAGCTACAAAGAGCGCAAAACAGAATTATAAAAGTCCTATTTCACTACCACTATCTGACCCCCACACACAAAATTTACAAAGAAACCATGCTTTTCAACATTTCTAATATATATTTATATAACACATGTATTTTAGTTCGTAAAATTCTTTCCAAAGACTTACATACACAAATCACATTCACAAAAAACATACAGGTACAAAAACGTATTCTGAGGCGGGCACAAGACTTACATATACCTAGTACTAGAACTAATTATGGAAAAAAAAACAATAATACATGAGGGAGCAAAACTTTATAACTCACTACCAAAAGATATCAAAAATACGCAATCGCTATTACTATTTAAAAAACTATTAAAATTCCACATCTTAAAAGGGTCATAATATAAAAAACTAATTGCCTCTATTGTAAACGAGTCTTTAGATGTCGAGCATAAGCACAAAGATAACGAGTCACCGCACGGCGACCGCGTCAACGCGCTGCACGGCGGTAGACAATACAAAACTCCTACCAATTACCTTCCTATATTCGTAATGTTAACACCTCTCTTACTACCGTATAATTAAGTAATATTTAGTATTTATTTCTGTATAAGTGATTTGTAATCTTTAGAAATAAATGAATTCAAACCGTTATAATATTATCCACTAAAGGCAAAGTATTAAAACCTTATACAAATACCCATAAATGCACAGCCATGCTGATCTGTAAACTTTGTAACCCAACAATTAAAATGTGATTTTCATTTAAATTCGACGACATTTTAATCCCCACTGATTTCGAGCGGTTTACATTTATTTAAATTCATATCCTATTATTCAGAAAGCTGTGCTGACGAGTTCAGTTTTGTATTGTGGTTCTGCAGTTTTATTTAACTAAGTATAAAAGAATATACGTCGTTTTTTTTTGCTGATGGGAAATTATCAAATGACTCCTCCCGCTCTGGGTGGAGCGGAAGGGAGTGTCAGACTCTTACTGACTAAAACCCACCCGTGTTCCTTCCTTAGCCCTTTATGTTCCGGGCCAGCGGTAACCCTTTCGGACAATCCCGCTGACCCAGCAAGCTTCGGCCCTAAGGGGCTTATCAACTTGTCTTACGACTTTACTACAATGTACAACTTTTGTTTAGCAATGTTGTCTCCAACGTCGTCCAACAAGGAGACACCTGTCAACTTGTGCTCCATCTGTCAGTGTCACACGGAATTATGCAACGTTGCCAAACATGTTGACGTCACGTGTTGCGCGTCAGTTGTTGTTCAGTGAATGAATATAAGGCTTTAAATCTAATAACTATGATCTATGTACCAATATTATTAGCTTCGTTTGTTAATTCATGTAATCAATAATTTTGCAAGCTAGTTTTAGCGAATTGTTTTAGAAACTTTAAAATAAAACCCGCCCATGTGTAATGTTCTACAATTCTTGCAAATAAATTTAATTTCTTTTCAATTCATTTCATTTAAAATAATATAGCTGTAGTACAGTGATCAGTTAAGGGCTTATGGCTGAATAATAACAGCCGCACGGATTGATCGAAGGGTAAGCTACGCTTGCCGCGGTTGATTCAAGGATGGGTGACCATTTCATTACATATCGAGACCCCTCCGTGCCTCGGAAAGTACGTGGACCCGTTATTTGAGAGTCGTTATGATAGTCAGAAGCCCAAAAGTCTGACAACCAGTACCAAGGGGATCGTGTTGCCCAATAACTGTGTTGGAGGTCGGCTGACTCCAATAAGAATAAGAATAATTTATTTGTTCAAAAATATACCGACATTTAAATAATAATTATGGTGATTTAAACTATAATACACTTTATTCTATCATCAGATATTGAACATCTGTGTCTGAACTAGATATAAAACATCTGTATTTCCGACATCAGCGCTCTTCCCCTGTATAACACACACACACAGACACAAACACTTAGAAATCAACTTTGTTTGACCTCTATTCACATCTATAACAAATTCGATCAAAAAAATATACAGGGTTATTGGTAAAACATTAACAACCTCTTAAGAAGTCATTGTACTCATCATTATGACCAACTTTTACTATGGGACCAAACCTGAAATCGCGAAAAAATAATCAGCTGTTCCCTACATTTTGACGAGTTATACGAACATGAATGTAGGGAACAGCTGATAGTTTTTTTTTACCAATAACCTTGTATATTCGGGAAAAGGCTAGGGTCGATACAGATCAGTTAAATTCTTTGATCAGTCAAACATGCACGTCCGGCGCTCTAGGGTCGTCAGACCTGCTAACATCTTTCTTCATTGGCACGACATAACCCATTGTTATATAGGTCGTGCTGAAAACAGTCAGAGCATTGATGGCCCAGCGGTAACGGCCGCGATATACGAGTTGTAGGTCGTTGGTTCGAACCGAGGCAGGCGCTTTGCTTTGTGTAAACAATTTCATCACTACTGCTCTCAAAACGGTGAGCGAAAACATTGTGAAGAAACCGGTATGTCCAAAAAATCGAAGACATGTGACATATACCAACCCGCACTGAGCCCGCGTGGTAGATTACAGCCCACTCTCTCTCGAAAAGAGGAGGCCTGTGTGCCAGCAGTTCTCACTGTTGGGACAAAGGCTACCTCTCATTGTTGGAATGGGCAACTAGCTTCAACTTTCTGACTAACTGACAGACTATTTAATTTTGACAATTCAAAAGTGCCTGTACAAGGTTTAATTGAAATAAATGCTTTGAGTTTGAGTTTGACATTATAGGCTTCGTCGTTTCAGCCGATATACGTCCACTGCTGGACATAGGCCTCCCCCAATTTTGGGGGGGTTTGCCATAATCGCCACGCTTGGCAGGCAGGTTGGCGATCGCAGTATGGTATGATGGTGGAATAAATAGAGAACGCTGCTGCCCATTCTCCGGTAAGACCCTTAGTCGCCTTTTACGACACCCACGGGAAGTAAGGGGTGGTGCAATTCTTTAAGTCCGGCACCACACAGACAATTATATATAACACAATTATATATTTATTATACGCTTATTACGCTGAAAAGAGAGAAGAAGTCACTTTTCCGAACCCGACAGAAACAATACATGAACTTTTCTGCACTTATCAGTCGTAAACAGGATATTAATAAGCAGCATCGACGATAATCACCTACTTTTATTGCCAACGATAGATACAAAGTCTCAGCCCTACTATGTGACTCAGCTTTAAAGTTCATCGTTATATCGCGATGCAAATCATTCTTGTACACTACCCCTTACTATGTAGCCGACATAATATTTTTAATGTTCGACGTTTATGGCACCCCTCACAGCAAAGCTTTACCTAAATTTTTATCGTTTCTGTATCAGACAAGTAATAAATGTTGCGTTTTTTTTGGTAAAATGGTCCGAATTTGTTTTGGAACGACTGTATTGTTGTGGATTTTATGACGATGTTTAATCATTGGTAAAGTGATACAATTTTTTAATGTTTTTTATTTTCAAGTTTTAATTGTGAAGCAATTCAATTACCCATTGTGCGTTTTTATGTTTTTTTTTTTTATATTATCGTGGCCGTAAACGTCCACGTCACCGATCTAAACAATAAAAACGCAAGTTTTAGAAACAATAAAAGTATATGATGGACTACAGTAAACAAAATCAGGAAAATATATGATATTCTTCAGGATGCTAGGTAGATAGCGTGTTGAAAACATAATACAACTAATTTGATACGATAGAAAAAAATAATGATGATGCCTCTAAAAACTTCCTTTTTACAATAAAACCCATACTAATACAATCATTCAGATTATTCTACAAGCAACATACTAAAACAATTGTGTTTTTTTTTCAGTCGAAACAATAGTTTTTTGTAATTAAATAATTGCTTCATATTTTGCAATAAATTACCAGGGTTGTGTCATAGCGCTTCTCTTTCTTTTCTATGCAGTCCGACAGTGACCGCGCTTTAGGTCATGTAAGCCACTTAAAGAACATTGGCGAGGAAATTGTTGATGGAATTATTGAGCGTCTGCTTATGTCACTGACATAGTAATTATACCGACGAAATAATTTAATAAGTTTTATCAAATCAAGTTTATGGCCTATGGAAGTCTGGCAAAATAATATAATCGTTCATGAAAACAAAAATAGTCCTGGCGTAGTTTTTATTTTCTGGCTTGACTTCATGACTTTTGGCTAAGCTGAACTATTGTTGTTGCCATGTAATAAAAATCTTGTCAGGTTACAAAAAATGCTTTGCTTTACATATTGTATTAATAGTTAAGTATACTTAGGAAATATATGTCTGCATCAGAATATAAATGTGAAAATAAAAATAATTGTAAGATCGGTCATCGTTTTTATTAATAAAACGCAGTATAATTCGAGTATTGCAACACCAACAAAAAAACAGAACACCGTTCACGATGACGATAGAACGTGCACGTATTTCGATACATTTTATGGACGCGGACGTCCACGATAATATCGTCACGTTAGAAATTGTAACAGTGCCCGTTAAGTTTAGATTAGCAGTGTAGCTTGTTCCTATAATATATGAAGAGTGTATTTATGTGCCGGAGTAATTATTAGCGCATGCAAAAACCTAATTGTTGTGTGTGTCTGCTATTGAGAATTTCATAAGCCATGGCCATCGCATGCAGCTACTTAAGTAGGCCACAAACGTGTTTGAAAACAAAGATTCAGGAAATAAAAAAAGTTATTTAAAAAATAAAAAACCCGACTGCGAAACTGAAAAGCTAAAAACAAGCCCATTTTAAATTAAATAAAAGTTGGAAGCAGGCGGGACCCATTTGAATTTGAAAATATAATAAAAATGATATGGGTCCCGCCTGTTTCCAACTATTATTTAATTTAAACGTAAAAAATTAAATACCCGACTTCGAAACTGAAAAGCTAACAGTTTCGCAGTCGGGTTTTTTATTTTTTAAACAACTTTTTTTATTTCCAGCTTTTTAGTTCACAAATGTGAAAGATTTCGCAAACGTTTTAGTTCTTGGTACCTACTTTGTGTTTTTTACGATTTTTCACTTCGAATTACTTTTAACCATATAAGTAAGTTATATATATTTTATTAATAACCTTTTAAAATCCTTTATTTTGATACCCCACTCGATAGGTTTTGAGAAAAAAAAATTTTTTTTGAAGACATATTGCGCCAAAAATCGGGCATTTTTTTTTTCAATGTTGATATACCCAGTGTCACTCTCACAATTAAGACGAATCTAACGATACCTCTCAAGCTGAAATCGATCAAACCGTTTAGGCTACAGAGCGTGCCAAAGAAATATACATACATACACTCGAAAAACATAACCCTCCTTCTGACGCAGTCGGGTAATAAAAGCACTGCATAGCAATTCACAACCGCTCGATTTTCGCTTCCGTATCGTATCGAACATCAATCAATGTTATCGTAGGGGTCCTTTAAACGCTGTTCACAAGTCTAAAACCCGAAAATGTTGTCAGTTTAATTCAAATAGACGAGCGCTATTCTTCCGACAGCTGTCCGCTGTCGGGGGCAAGCCAAATCAGGTTATCGAAATGTGGCATTTTCGAAACGAAACCCTGTCGGATGGTTGTGGACATGCAGAACAGCTAACTTGCTTTAGCTTTAGCTTTACAATAAAAAAATGGAAATGATGAAATTTATTGTTTCCCAAAAAACCGGGCAAGAGCGAGTCGGACTCGCGCACCGAGGGTTTCGTACCATCACATATTTTTACATTTTTCATCCGCGAGTACTTTATACGTTAGAGAATTTTAACACTGCGCACTGCGGTGTAGAATATTGCAGTTTTAGGTCAGAGCCATCTGTTGACCGATAGTGGAACTAGTGTAACTTTTATTATTGATTTCTGAAAAAGTGTGCTATTTTTATTTCTTTCTTATTTGCAAAATAGTTGGGCAAATGTCATCTAAAACTATTCCAAATTTCAAGTTGATAGCATTAGTAGTTCTTGAGATATCCAGCTGTGACAGATAGACAGACAGGCTGAGTCTCACCATAAGGGTTCTGTTTTACCGTTTTGCCACGGAACCCTAAAAATTGTGTTGTGCTCTCTAAAATTTTATTGTTAGGTACTTGTACGGTATTAAAGGACTGTAATAAATTATATTCGGTCAGTGGGTCTTGTGTTATTCTACTCTAACTAAAAAACACATAAACAAAAATCTAAATTATGTACTTTGTTACGAGGTAATTCAGCCAGTAGTCATACTAATCGGTTGCATGAATATGTAAAGAGAGATTACGGACGTGAAATGAGTTTGCAAATAGATCAAAGAGCCCAGCTTAAATTGTAATTCACAAAAAAAAAACACTGTTTTTTATTTTAAAACCGACAGAATAATTGTGTATATACACAGCGTTTTTTTTTATTAAAATGTACCTACGTTAAATTTGTTGCTAGAAATTAGAAAATTCGACTTAATTTTAAAAAAGTTTTCTGCCAGTACGTTTTCATTATCACCAAAGGACAATGAACCAAAAAAAACCTTTGTGTCTGGTACTCTGGTTTCGTAATCGTCACTTCAGTGGAAAGACGTTCGCTGATGGAAAAGAGTTGCAACGTCAAACAGCCCTGTGCAGAAGAACAAGCTGGATGTTATAAAGCATTCAGATTCCTGCGCTTCCATAAAGTCATCGGTCCTCTTTGCGGGAGACCTTTCAACCTTGTGCTTTCCGGTCGCCATTCTAGAACCTTTCGGCTCTTCGGTTTCTACTTTACTAGTACTCATATTCTTTAAATATGCGAGGTAATTATGTAAAACACTAACCGTAGCAAGGGCTTTCAATTTGACAGTTCAATAACATTCATTGTGTTATTTAGATTGTTGAGCAGACAAATGTTTCGAACATATTATGGAACAATGGATCGACTTTCGATATCTCGGTTCACTCGTGCAAAGCGATGGCGAAGTAGATCGGACGGATGAAATGGCGGCAGGTCATGGAAACAATCTGCGACTCCCACATCCCGCTTAAACTTAAGGGGAAGATACTTATATAACACCGTGATTAGACCTGCTGTCTTGTATGGATCAGAATGTTGGGTCACAAAAGGGATGCATGAAAGGCAATTGCATGCAGCTGAGATGAGAAAGCCAAGAGGGATGTGTGGTGTTACACGAATGAATAGTATAAGAAATGAGTACATAATATGAGGGAGTCTGAAAGTGGCATCGGTAACTGAAAAGTTGTGTGGAAATCGGTTGGCATGATAGGGGCATGTGTTTCGGAGAAATGAAGAAAATGTCGTGAGGAGAGTTTTAAGTATGAATGTTGATACATTCATACTCAAAACTCTCCTCACGACATTTTCTTCATTTCTCAATGATTTCTCATTTTTGAAACGATGGATTGAATGCGTGAATGATGACATGGTTAGACAAGAGGTGACTACTGAGATGACGACTCATAGAGAAGTATGGAAGAAAACACGTGTTGCGCCGACCCCGAATAAATTGGAATAAGGGCAGGAGAATGACGAAGGAGGAGGCGGAGCGCGTGAAAGAGAGGCAATCTTTGTGCCCTCACGCCCCTAGTTGCCGCAGGAGACGCCCTGGGCGTCGGGAATCGACAGCCGACTCCCGGCCACCGTAGGTGCGGGCTTGCCCGGTAAGGACCAGGCCCGGATCGACGGCGCGTAGTATTCCACGCGCGTCTCAAAGAGATGTCAGCACTAACTGACGGGGTCCGCTAAGGGCCGATGCCTGCCAGGGTCGCGGGTTGTTCGAAAGAGATACCGTGGCCCCTGGCACAGGTAACTGAAGGAACAGGGATGGGTTTTAGTCAGTAAAAGTCTGACACGCCATCTCGCTCCGCCCAGAGCTGGAGAAGTTATTTCATAATTTCCCACCCAAAAAAATGATCAGGAGAATGATGATGGAGCAATGGATTAACAATATCCTTCAAACTGATTCGAGTTGTGATTGAAATGCAATTAGGGACAGGATAATGCTGTTTGGCAGTAATAGGTATGGTAATTGGTGGTACTTTCCCGAACGAATTTTGTCACAAGGAGTTTACGAGTAATGTCTTTATCATTTAGCATTTCATTTAGAATGATGTTATGGAGCTTTTATGTTTCTTTTATTAAAACTTAACTACTCTTCGGGCATAAAGCTAAAGATATTAACTTTTATAGTAAGCGCTCGTTAATAACGTGTCTTTTTCCAAATGCCTAGATTTTGGCATATTGCCAGAATAACTTTACTGTAATAAGGAAGGAAATTTGTAGTCCATTCCTCATGTGCCATGTTGAAATATATATATAGTGTTCAGAAGACTTGACTTTTACTTGATATACTATTTTCATATTTACTTGACTTTTGGAGACGAGAGGAAAAATCCACCAGAGTATACATTAACAGGTCTGATCCTTTTTTACTCTGGTGGATTTTCCCTTGGATATTCCAAGGGCCCAGAAACAATGGCAGGTTAAAAACTTCGTGGTCAGACCTGATCTAAAAAGGCTTGCTCTTGTCGTGTTTCTTGATGATATAAAGTGGAGATGACGGAAAAGGCAAAGAATAGGGACTTTCTTGTCTAGAAATAGATATTATCAAAATCCCAATTTAAAAAAAAAAAAACTCAAAACGATGGAAAGATAGAATATAATTTATCTGGCAACAGGTAACACAACAATAAAAAAATGTAATGCTTTAAAAATCATCATCAAGTGCGTGCCTCACGGCTGCAACAAAAAAGTCCATTTCAGCAAAGTGCCAGACATATTCTGTCTGACACATGGTTTTCTATATGATATCAATCATCAAGGTAGGTACCCTAATCAGGACACATTTTACCACTAATAAGAAAACAGAACTAGCCAATTCCTCACCGAGAACCATAAACAATCCATTCCCAACATCACGACAAAATAAACGGGCGACCGAAATAAACAGAAAACTATTCCAAAGCTCCTTACTAATACTAGATACGGCATTCGGAAGTTTTTATCGAAGATAAACAGTTTACAAGGGTACGTCGTAACTGCAACATTTTTATTTTACGATTGGCCTTTTCCCAATGTTACGGAGAAGCTGCCCATTCAGCCGTAACCGTTTTATATGATACTTATTCATCTATATCCTTTTCTTTGGATAGGGAAGCTTAATGTTGCTGGTGATAAATTTAAAATTAATTTATCACTGTCTGAATATAATTATGTCTCATCCGGTCATTCGTTTGACTATTCGGAACGCTGGCGCCATCTGGTGGCGCTTGACAGAGTCTAGATCGACGACAGCGCGACAAAACGATGTGGAGCTCTTGGACATTGGACACCGTACGGACAACATGTGCTCAGAAACTGTCCCGCGTTCCAACTGGTTGCGTCGTCTACCTACAGTGTGTGATTCACTGGTTTGATTAATTTGTTCGTGAAATTATAATCTGATTTGAACTGCAAACGGTTTTTCTATTGCGCAATTACTAACACTTCCCATAATACGCCCACAGTAGTTAAAATATGGCTGATAATAACGAGACAGACATACCGTCAATTATATATGTATTGTTATTTATTTTTAGCCTATGTTTTCCCAGTGCAGGGCAAAAGCGTCACTGTGCTTATTATTCATGGTTATCAGACTTTATACTGAACACTGGAATTTTATTTACAACCTTCTCCAACAACGATATCAAAGGTGCCAACACTCCTCGATAAGAAACATCTCAGTCGTAAACTTCATCGAAATCGGTACTGGAATGAGACATGCAGGAATTGAAAACCTCACGCAAGATAATAAAATGCTGTTGCACCGTCCATGATAATAGCGCTGCCTATTATTCACACCAGAGAATCAGAAAACAAAAAGCAGAAACCACAAAAAGCACAGCTTCACAATAAAAGAGTACACGACAGAATAAAACAATTAATTACAATGGTCGCTCGTGTAAAGGACAATGAAAAAATGTATGTCTTGGTCGCGACATTTAGGTTGGTACAAATTTATCGCGGTAACCGAACAATGGTTGGTTGGTATGAGCTACACCTGCTATTGTCGACCAAATGTTTGTGGCCTGACTTGTTTTGCTTTGTCTATGACAATATTTTTGGTGCGTGAAAATATTGCGCGTTGTTTTCGGAGCTACCATTTTTTGAGTGCGTAAAATGATGGTGCTGAATTTTTATAGGTTTTGAGGTTGATTTTTATGTTGGTATAATTATAGGCTGATGGGCCACCTGATGGAATTAGGTTACTGCCGTTTGTAGACATCTTCAACTGCATCTTTATGTAGATTTCAAAGTTGTAGAACGCAAAAGCAGAGTTGAAAAGTCAATATTCCCCAGTCACCACCTCCGTCAGGTCCTCGATGACAAACTGGTGACTACCACCCATGTAAAATAGCTCTTTACGGGTTTCGTTACATACATACCTATATCTCCAGCGCGCTTTGGATGGTCATCCCAGTTACTAAGTTTAGCTTATCTTTTTAACATGCGTATATAAAAATATCATGTAGCTCGTTCAACTACCTACGAGTGGACGGCTCGCTGGAGTCACGTTCTTTCCGCCAATGTTTACCCCCAACTCATCAGCAAAAGTAATACTGATCGCGTATTTTATTTTATTTGTTAGGGACAAAAAACATGCCAAGCTTAACTAGAGATTCTTAAATAAAAAAATCAAAAAACCCGACTGCGGTAAAAAACTTAAGTTAAAAGAAACTGAAAAGCTAAAAACAAGCCCATTTTAAATTAAATAAAAGTTGGAAGCAGGCGGGACCCATTTGAATTTGAAAATACAATAAAAATGGTGTGGGTCCCGCCTGCTTCCAACTTTTATTTAATTTAAAATGGGCTTGTTTTCAGCTTTTCAGTTTCTTTTAACTTAAATTTTTTACCGCAGTCGGGTTTTTTGATTTTTTTAAATAACTTTTTTATTTCCAGCTTTTTAGTTCACTTTGAAAGATTTCGCAGACGATTTAGTTCTTGGTAGGTGTTTTTTTGCGATTTGTCACTTCGAATTGCTTTTAAGTTTATATGTTGTATATATTTTTGTAATCACCTTTTAAAACCCTTTATTTTGATACCCCACTCGATAGGTTTTGAATAAAAAAAAAATTTAATATGGCGTCCAGTAGTCGCCATATTGAATTTTCACTAACGTCATGTCTTTAGTGACACTCGCCGGACTAAGAGGAATCGATTAACGTATGAATCATAAAAATCGGCCCAGGCGTTTGGTCTGTATAGTGCTTCAAAGGAACATATAAACATACATACATACATACATAGGCTGATGAACACATTACCACTCCTTTGCGTCGTGCAGTCGGGTAATTAAAATAGCACAAAACTTAGAAATACATTTATACAAATACATAATGTAAAGGATGTGGTCACCGTTTCCGGCACAAAGAAGTCCAGGTGTGAAGGCGAAGGATTTATTAGTACAACGTACAGAATATATATAGGACGAATCCACACAACCTTTTCCCAGAAGGGACGAAGGAGGGGATAAGGTGTCCTCTAAACCAAAAAAAAAGACAATAAGTCTAGGTTTAGGCTAACTTAATAGCGGAGTCCCGTGTAGCTATTCCAAGTAGGACGTAACTCACAGATGCACCACTAGTTCAGTTCTCTCGCTCTAAAATAACATATACTAGCGGAGGTAATTAACCCTCGGAGACTCTTAACACCGCGATTTAGAAACGTGACGTAATGCGACAGCGCCATCTAGCGTCGAGTAGCGGCATGTTGTAGTGTCTCTCTTATATGATAGGTGGCGTTGGTGGTTTAAATAAGGTTTGCTACAATCTCCCCTCAGTTCTCGAAGACGTCTCGGCGAGAAGAACTGGAGAGTTGTTGCTTTCTAGGACGTCCACGGCCTCTTTTACTAGCGGGAAGTGTGGTCTGCGTTACCAACTTCTTCGAAGGTCGTCCTTTTCTTCTGAGCTACAGGCTCAGGAACTTCAGTGGAATTTTCACAACACAGGGTGCTCTTCTTTCTTCTCCCCCTGCACGAGAACTGCTCCGAGTGCAAAACCACTGGCATCTGTCTTCAAGATGTAAGGCTTGGTTTCATCTGCTTGTCTTTGGACAGGCGCAGTTGTAAGCCGTTGTTTCAGTGTGTTATATGCTTCTTCTTGTTCCGTATTCCATTCTTCTACTACTACTACTTCTTGTCGGACCGGTTGACTGACATCGCTTCAGGTGAGGTCTTCACAGATGACGTCGCTATTCTGCCTGAACGAGTGACGTACTTCTGTTGATCCTTGTCGTGCCCCACGTTGGGCGCCAGTTTGTAAAGGATGTGGTCACCGTTTCCGGCACAAAGAAGTCCAGTTGTTAAGGCGAAGGATTTATTTACAACGTACAGAATATATATATAGGACGAATCCGCGCCACCTTTTCCCAGAAGGGACGAAGGAGGGGATAAGGTGTCCTCTAAACCAAAAAAAAATGACAATAAGTCTAGGTTTAGGCTAACTTAATAGCGGAGTCCCGTGTAGCTATTCCAAGTAGGACGTAACCCACAGATGCACCACTAGTTCAGTTCTCACAAAAATAAAATATACTAGCGGAGGTCATTAACCCTCGGAGACTCTTAACACCGCGATTTAGAAACGTGACGTAATGCGACAGCGCCATCTAGCGTCGAGTAGCGGCATGTTGTAGTGTCTCTCTTATATGATAGGTGGCGTTGGTGGTTTAAATAAGGTTTGCTACAATAATAGTCTATACCATATTTATATTATTATACATGTAACCCACAACATTTTTTTTTCATTTATGTTAATACGTGTGGACACACACGAAAAAAAAAAAAAATGACAAAAAAATGTAGCTCATGGCAACCCCAAAAAGAAATCTAACCCATCCATCTTTTCAATAACAATCACTTAGAAACCACACAAATATATTTTAATCTCATCCAACCGATTTTTCCGTTTTCATTATTTATCCTTTGAAGGAAACGCATTACTCCCGACTTAATTTAATATAATGTTCCCGCAAACCGCTTTTTACGATTTCACTTTGTTTTGCTTTTTTGATTAGAAATGCTTTTTGGGATTAAATCTATACATATAATAAAATTGTAGAAAAGTGGTGTCTGTACAATGGAAATATATAAAAAAAAGTAGCAGGGGTTGTTATTATATCGATGCCGAACCCGAAATTGTAATTAAATTTTTTTTTGTCTGTTTGTCTGTTTGTCTGTTTGTCTGTTTGTCTGCTGTGTTTGTGCACGCTAATATCAGAAACGGCTTATTCGATTTAGATGCGGTTTTCACTAATATATTGTAGTAAGCTTCACTTAACATTTAGTGTTTATTTCATGTCAATCGGTTCATAAATAAAAAAGTTATGTCAATTTAAAGAATCACGGCGAACATTTGTTAAGGTATTCAACGAACGCACGTATCCTGGAGAGTATAGGCGAATAGTTGCTTTCGATTATTGCGATTCACTTGAATACTGACTTAGGCGGTTCTTTCCTGGATTTTTGGGTATTTACTTATCTTAATTTTTATTCAGGGTTTGTAAATAAATATTGTAAGCATTTATTATAGGTTAGGCACTTATTTCCCTGATTTTCGGTATACTTATCTTAATTAATATTTAGGGTATGTATATAAATATTATAAGTATTATATTTGGTATAGGTTAGGCATTCCTTTTCTCGATTTTCTTTATCTTCTTATATATATATATAAAATGGTAAACTGACTGACTGTTGATATATCGACACACAGCCCAAACCGCTGGTCCTAGAGACATGAAACTTGGAGGGTTTGTTCTTTGTAAGGAGTAAGTATCCACTATTAAAGGATTTTTGGGAATTCTACCCCTAAAGGGGTGAAATAGGGGATGGAAGTTTATATGAAAGTCTGTCAGTTTTGAAGTTAGGATCTTCAAGTTTTGTGTTTAAGCTGAGGATTTAAAATTAATTAACAAGTGTCTCAGCGTTGTGTATGGAAAGTCCTTAATTTTCGAAGTAAAAATCACAAAATTCAATCTAGGCTTATGGTTGGAAGGTAACGCAACGCAACGTAAAAATGTAACGCAACGTAAAGGTAACGCAACGTAAAAATCTAGGCTTATTTATGGTTGGAAGGTAACGCAACGGTATTGTTAGAATTTCAACCCTTAAGGTGACTCTAGTCGGTATTTTTTCCATACAAATTTCGGGAGTGTATTACTCCACTGTTTGACATTGTGCATCCAAAGTTAAGCATGATATCGTTTTGTCTTATTATTAATGTTGTCTGTACGGAAACAGAATAGTGAAATAAAAAGCCATTAAAAAGTTATGAGCCAACAAAGATTCGTTTTTCTTGCTATTTTTAACGCAACTTTGGGTGTAAATAAGTAATATAAGAACTGTAAAATCTTCAAAACCAAGTCCGTACCGACAGAGCTCAGTTATCGAAGAGTTCAATAAACTTTATTTTTAATTGATTTACGCATTATTTTTTTCATAAAACACTTTTTTCCGAAACACTTTTAATTTTTTTTCCGCGCCTATCAGTTCGGAATGGTATTTCTGTGGGTGAGAACTAGACTTTTTTCATGTAGACTAGCGTCTAACTGCTCATCACTGATACTAGCTCAGTCGGGCACGAAGCCAGATAAGACAACGTGATTTTTGGCCATGACCACCAGTGAGTTCGAGCTCGCGACTAGTTTGCTCTTAAGAGCGTTTACGCCGTACGGCATTTCATACAAACTTTCAAGCCCTTATTTTTCGAAATGAATGAACCGATTTTAATGAAACTTTGTACGCATATGCAAAATACATAGGTCTAAAAAGTTAGTAGAGAACATTTTTGAAAAATAGTGTTACAGCCAAATTAGACCGATTTTAAATTTTCAATAGAAACAGAGATTTCCAGTTATCTTTTTTTAAATAAGACATTTTGAAAATGTTCTCTACTAACTTTTTGGACCTTTGTATCCTGCTAATGCGTATGAAGTTTAATTAACATCGGTTCATTAATTTCGAATAATAGGGGCTTGAAAGTATGTATGAAATGCCGTACGGCGTAAACGCTCTTAAGGGGGTGAAAAGGGGAATGAAATTTTGTTTTTAATTATATTATATAATCTATCAACGCACAGCCTGCACTGCTGGTCCTAGAGATATGAATTTTGGAGGGTGTGTTTTTTGTGAAGAGTAGGTATCCACTAAGAAGGGGTTTTTGGAAATTCAACCTTTAAGGAGGTGGAAAAGGGGGGATTTTGTTTGTATGAAACATCTTATTCCTTGAGTTAATAACCTTGAAACTTGGCACGAACACTTATCTAAGTAAATTATGAAGTTTGGCAATTTTTGTTTTTCTAAACTACTCTCTAAAAAGGGATTGGGGATTGGGGGGTGTCAAAATTTGTATGGAAGAATTTTAACGCGCTGTCCGATTAGCTCGAAACTGAGTATGTATACTTAAAACTAAAAATAAAGACTAATGTGTATCAAGGTTTTTCGAAAATCTACCCCTAACTGCGTGAAAAAGGGTAGTCAATTTCACAGGGGAGTATTTTATTACGTGGCATGATTAGCTCGAAAATTGGTATAAATAATGTTTGAGTCGAGTCATCGAAACATCCTGCCGGGTCAGAGGGATTGTCCGAAAGGGTTACCGCTGGTCCGGAACATAAAAGGCTAAGGAAAGAACATGGCTGGGTTTTAGTCAGTAAGAGTTTGACACTCCCTTCTGCTCCACCCAGAGCGGGAGGGGTCATTTGATGATTTGCCACACGAAAAAAAAAAGTCATCGAAACATCCCAGACGATTGTTCAAAATTCCATCCTTATGGGGATAAAAAGAGGGGACACTGTTTATATGAAAAATCTTATTTATTTGGTTTATAAACTTTATAGACTTCCAGAAATACTAACTTTAATTTCGGAAGTCGGTGTCTTTGGATCTGTATTTAAGTTTTTTGCCACTGACTTCCGAAATTAAAGTTATTTTTCACTTTGTAGTGTTTTTTTGGAGGTCGGTTTTTTTTTTTGTTATAACGTTTTTATTTCTCACTTTTTAGTGGGTCTGTTTATAATGTATCTAAGTTAAAACATCCTAATATCAACTTGCTCATCGCCTTTACCAAAATATTGCTTTTCCCGATGCATGACTGACATTAATTGTTGAGGAATTCTCCTGGTATTTCACCATCAGCTCCATTTCACCATTCGCATTGTGACGAGCATAAATTACTTAGCAACCATGTTAAAGTAATCGAATCGCAACCCGTGAAATACTTATTATGGAGTAGTTCCGGTGGCCATCTGTGGTCATATGGAGTAGTTCCGGTGGCCATCTGTGGTCATCATCGGTTCCACTTCACCAAATAGTGCTTTCGAGAGCAAATGCACGAGTTACTGTAAAAATTGCCCAAATCGCTATAGGTGTGCCTATAATATTTAAAGAGTTCCTTCGATTTCTCCATTATCCCTTCATCAGATCCTGACCTGATGACAATGGGACCACCTGGAAAGTATACCCTGAAAACAAAAAAAAAATATAATCGGTCTAGCCGTCTTCGAGTAATCGGGAACGTACATAAAAAAAAAAGATTCCGACGAATTGAGAACCTCCTGCTTTTGTTGACGTCGGTTAAAAATAAAAAAGTGTGTTTTAGGGTTTTTCAAAAATCGACTCCTACCAAGTTGGAAAAGAGTAATAAAGTTTATGGGTTGGATTTTACTGCTTGCTTCCATTAACTCGAAAATGGGTATGGGCCTTTGAGTCAAGTTATGAACACATGCATCCCAAACGATTTTCCAAAATTCCATTCCTGTTGGAGTGAAAAGCGGGGATATAGTTTATTTGAAAAGTACAAAAACTCTTTGTTCTATAAACTTAAAAATTGGCCCGAATACTTATTTATCTAAATAAATGTTAAGATCATAAACATAAATTTTCGAAATATTAGGAGGAAAGTACGAATTTCACGCGGACGAAGTCGCGGGCAGAAGCTAGTACAAAATACATACAGTCATTTAGAATTGTTGTAGTTCCGGGTGTTAAAAGATGTGTTCATATTCAGGATTTTTTAAAATTACTAGCTGCGCCCCGCGGTTTCACCCGCGTAAGTTTCGATTCCGTGGGAATATCGGGATAAAAAGTAGCCTATATGTTAACCCAGAGTACCAGCTACCTCCATATCAATTTTCATCAAAATTGGTCCAGTCGTTTGAGCGTGAAGAAGTAACAAACCTATAAAGACACACACACACACTCACAAACTTTCACCTTTATAATATTAGTGTTATTTCTAGGGTTTTTGCAATCACCAATTCTTCTGCCTAGGATGGTTATTATGGCATTACATACTAAATATATAAATCCTAACTTAATATTTTAAATGCGAAAGTAAGATTGTTTGTTTGTTTGTTTCCTTTTCACGCCTAAACCACTAAACCGATCATCCTCAAATTTAGCATATACGTTGTCAGGTGTAAACGGACATAGGGTAACTTTCATCCCGAAAAAAAAGAGCTGTTCCCGAGGGAAACAACAATAACGTTATTATGATAATAGATGGCGCCACGTGTCTAACCCAACAGAAGTTGTCCTGTGTTTGATTCAAATCAACAACACACAACTGACTTCTGTCGGGTCAGCTATCAACATACTAAACATCACACTAACATTATAAAGGCGAAAGTTTGTGAGTGTGTGTGTGTGTTTATATGTTTGTTACTTCTTCACGCTCAAACGGCTGGACCAATTTTGATAAAATTTTGTATGGAGGTAGCTGACACCAAGGCTACTTTTTATCCCGATATTCCCACGGGATCGAAATGTACGAGGGTGAAACCGCTAGGCGCAGCTAGTATAATTATAATAACATATTCAACCGCCAACAATTTCAAATTAGTAACTGTAGTGGATACAATACTATCTTTTCACAAAGAAACGTATCTTACTTATCTGTATATCTTTTCTATTGTAGTTTATTTCTTTTATAAATGTCTGAGGATAATATGCTTAGAAGCTTTTTCTTTCTTTATTTTTGTACTAGATTTGAATGAAGCCTTTATAGATGATTTGTTGAGGAGATCTGTGACTGAGTTTTCGTGATTTGTTTGTTTTTATTATTATGAACGTTTTTGTATTGACACTGAAAAATATTGTTGCTATTGAAAATTGCGAAGTTGGAGTATGACTGATGATCGTATTTCTTGCTGTAAAAGAACGAAAATGAATTGAAAAAGTAATGGTAATTTATTTCTTACGATGTGATTTCAATATATTTAAAAGGATTGTTACGTTGTTTTTTTGTACCTATACAGCTGCGTTACTAATAAGTAAAGTAGCATTTACCTGAAAACCTATTGTAGAACATTTTGAGGTTACCGAGTAATATATTTCATTGTAGTTTGACTTTGTACTGCACTTGCTAGAAGAACTCATTCCTTCAACTGTATTTAGTCAATGGACTTTTTAGTTATCACTTAATCACAATTAATTACAAATCTAAAACCTATTAAATAGGTTTTCATAATAAATTAGAACAAGTATTGTTTATTTACACTTCAAATGTCATTCAGTCGAACGTCAGTTTCTGACAGTTAGTGCGACATCTGGTGGTCGCCGATTAAGAGTTGTAGTCTAATCGATATTTTAACATATTGATTTATAACCAGCGAAATAATATCGTATGGAGCAACACTTCATTATTTTCAGCTTTCAGTAAAAGTTCATAATTAACTAAATAACCGTAAACGGAAATGAAAGTAATTTTTTCATTAGGGACTTATTTCTAGAAACTTCTTTGTCTAGGATTCCGATTTTAATCTGTGCATAGTCTTTGACATAATGTGGCCAGGTGATAGATTAGAAATTTCCCGACTAGCTATTCCAAGATAATTACCCCAAATTAAACTAGATTTAGAATTAGATATTACAAATAATTTGTTTGTTGGTCTGGATCATGAAGATTTATATAGTTTCAGCGTTTGAACGTCACGTTGTGCAGTTATTAGTGTTTTTTAGAATTAAAGTATCATGGTGTAATGTTTATCTTCCGTGATCTTATAATCATTTTACCTGCATTACGGGAGGTTTTCGAAATGCTCCGTCGAGTTCCGGTCTGCAATCGATGACAAGAATAAGGAATCATGTTAGCGTCCCTTTCGCCCTTGACACGCAGTAGTGAAAACACTTAGCTTGTATCTTGTTTTAAAAGGTAAGGATTTTGTGGTAATAGTGTTTGGAAGTGGTCTGTGAGCCTTCCCTGGTTGTTAAAAGGATATTGTCGTGATCCCTGAATATTAATTACAGGATTCCAATTTGCGCATACGCAGACTACTTTACAGCCGGCCAAGGAACTTGCAGTCAAGTGCTTTCTCCATAATTCAACCGTGAGTATTTCATCCGCTGACTATTTATCATAGATTCCTCAGTGTTAACCACGGTATTCAATTATTGTTTACGGGAACGAGCCCTTGTCGTGGAGTTGATTAACGCCACGTGGGTAATCCAGATTCCTAGTGTCAAAAGGCCATGTTAACCAGCTAATGTTTCAGCCTTTTAGATTTCCAAGCTCGGTCACCTCAAGGAATGTTAATTAGTTTATGTTGTATATTATTGGGTCTCCGTATTGTCGTTTCCAGGAGAGGCACCTCGAGAGATTCGTCTCGCCGCCAGGATCTAGAGGAACGTCTGGGGCCTGGACGCGAGACCCGTTCCTCGAGCACGCTTGAAGCCTCCTGCGGAGACGACTGTGCGGCTGGCTGAGTCCGTCTTGCGATAGCGCAGGCGGGACGGTTTTTTTTTTATTCCTAAGAATTTATTAACTAATTTATTCCGGTTTCTATAAGAACCGGTTAGTTACCTTAGTCCGGTTTTCTTCACTTGAAACCGGTCTTCAACCTAATTTAATTGAGGATCTTGGGTTCGACATTATTTGTTCCTCCGGAAGAATATTGGACACCTTCGTCGGCTCCAGGATCCGGGACCTTTATTGTCCCTGGCGCCCATTTACTGTTTAATCTTATTAATAACTGGAAGGTTACTTATTCAAAATCTTTAATTTTAGATTAATAATATTTTATTTAAATTAACTTAGTTAAACGGAACAGTAGGTACTGGGTTTATCACCAACTCCCCACGCCCATAGCTCTTTCTGCTGAAGTTTTAGCTGGCTGGCATTAATCAGGTTACATTAAGTAAATTTTCTAGTATTTATTTTATTAACATAAATTAGTTCTAAAGATACTTTTAACTATTAAATTATAAAGTGTTTGAGATAGTTTCTTGTTTCCTTTACTTCCAACACCAAACCACCTGCATAGGTTGCCATCAGAGGAAACAAATTTTAATTTGTAACAGGATGTATTTTTATTTTACATTTTTTTTTTCTGTTATAAATATAATTCTTCATTAACTTCGTAGTTATAGCTCGAAATAGCCCTACCAAAAGCATTCAAGAATCTTCAGTTTTTTTTTATAAAATCAAAACCTCTCATACACATTTCTTCGCGCCATAAATCATCAATGTAACAATAATGTAACACTATTCTGGCATCACTCGATTGGATCAAAAGAGCAACAACGCAAATCGTTCGTGTAGCATTCAGTTCAGCGCATACCTACTTGCTAAAATGATATACTGTGGAAGACAGTTTAAATATTACCCGACCACGAGGTGTGGTTCCACTGAAAGGAATAAAAGATAAACATGAACGAGTCTCACGTTGTTAATTAAAAGTTATCCTAGAGGTAGATAGAGATGTTTATCTTCTGCTATCGTGTCACACAGCATCCTTATCATCAACATTCCGCCGAAAGACATATACTGCTAAACAAATGTAGGTCTCCGCCAAGCATCGTGAAATACGACCGGTCATCAGTTCAACTTTTGATAGCCAACAAACTGGACTGAAATTTTGCCAGTTGCATAAGTAGTCCGGGGGCTTTCCTTCTTCCGTTTAGGGCTACTACAAAGACGTTCATATAACCCTATTGAATAAAAATTTATCATCAAGATAGTCATTCAATCACACTAATATTAAAAACCGGGCAAGAGCGAGTCGGACTCGCGCACCGAGGTTGCCGTAAAATCCGGGTTTATGCATACGGTTTATGTTTATGAAATTAAATGGACTTGATTTAATGAAAGGTAAATTGTGGTTTACGATATGTGACGTATTAAAAAAAACTACTTACAAGATCTCATTCAAACTAATTTTCGGTGAAAGTTTACATGGTAATGTACATCATATATTTTTTTTAGTTTTATCTTTTTCTAATTTTAGAAGTTACAGGGGGGGGACACACATTTTACCACTTTGGAAGTGTCTTTCGCTCAAACTATTCAGTTTAAAAAAAAAATATGTTAGAACCTCAATATCATTTTTGAAGACATATCCATAGATAGGTCGTACGGGTTTGATGAAAAAAAAAATTTTGAATTTCAGTTCTAAGTATGGGGAACCCTCAAAATGTATTGTTTTTCTTCTATTTTTGTGTGAAAATCTTAATGCGGTTCACAGAATACATCTACTTACCAAGTTTCAACAGTATCTATAGTTCTTATAGTTTCGGAAAAAAGTGGTTGTGACATACGGACGGACAGACAGACAGACATGATGAATCCATAAGGGTTCCGTTTTTGCCATTTGGCTACGGAGCTCTAAAAAAGTGAATGTTTGTGAGTGTGTGTGTGTGTTTATATGTTTGTTACTTCTTCACGCTCAAACGGTTCGACCAATTTTGATAACATTTTGTATGGAGCTAGCTGACACCCTGGATTAATATATAGGCTACTTTTTGTCCCAATATTCCCACGGGATCAAAACTTATGCGGGTAAAACCGCGTGGCGCAGCTAGTGACTTCTAAAATCTCAGCTAACACGCTGGCTACCACTTATCCAAAAAAGCAGTCAGTGGATAAAAAGCCACAAATTATAAATTCCCTCTAGCAATGTAGCCCCGCCCTCACTCCACCACAGCGGAATCACATTAGTTAATTAAATCCTTAGTTATTTGTTACATTTTATGCAGTCCGGTGCGGTTTTATTTTAGTTGAGATAGAAGATAAATAATGGGGAAGGACTGCTGAATTTAAATACGGAATTCGTTATTTCCTTGTTTATTTTAAGAAATCTTTTCAGTGGGCCACACTGAAAAAAATAAACAGTAAATAAAAATGAAAAAACATTGATCTGAACTGCTTTTAACAGTTCCATATGAGCCTATCGTTCAAAACAGTATTTTTTACTGATCCGAAAACAGTTAAAGCTTGAGGCAAAATGTTACCGTCATGACAGTAGACTTTAACCTTTTCAAGTACCTCAAAGGTCACAAAATTAACTGTTTTATTCATTTTGTGATATCGTTCAAACCATTGAAATTTACTTACATTACATTAATGGTGGTTTTCCTTTTTTTGTTGTTTTTTTCAGTAAATAGTATGTCCAATCATTAAAAGTTACTGTTTTGTCTTTTACTGTTTTACAACGTTTCTTCTTACTGTATGTCAGTAAGTCTTAATGAAATCGCTTTAATGTGCCGCAGTAATAAATTATTTTTTTCAGTGCACTTAACTTTTACAATATTTATCACAAAATAACTATTTACACTAGGTACGAAATTAAATGACAAAGTAAAAAAAAAACTCCTGAGGAATCCCTGACGGAAAAACCCAATAATACTTTGCTTGAATTGGGAATCGAACCCAGGACTCAGGCTCAGTAGTAGCGGACAGAAAGAATGCACTGTCTAGTTCATAATTTTTATTAGGAATTTAGTCATTTTAAACACAAATATTCTGCTACCAAACAATATAAACTGAACACTATGTTGGGTAGCCGGTTCACTGATGTTTCACCGAAACTCCATTGACAAATTTTTAGTTTACAACCAACGTTTCGTATACTATTTATTTCACAAACAACTCATTCCGCAAATGTTTTATTTTATAAACACTCGCTTTACAAACATTTATTTGGCAAATGCTTCTCTTTACAAAAATGTTTCCGATGACATTTTTCACTTAATATTTAGATTTACCTATACTAAATATCATTTTATAATACATTTTCTAAACCAGACACAAAGTGATCATGACGGTATTTTCGCTCTTGCATTCTACGTCCGAATTAAAGTAACCTAGCTCTTGCATCCTATGTCGCCTTTTGTATTCGTTGAGTTCGGGTGCGGTAACGGTAACGTAAGTATATAGCGAAAGAAGAAAAGATAATTCTGAGTATTGCAAATCGGAATGTCGTTTTTCGTTTTTAGGAAATTGTGTAGGAATAATAAGTCAATATGTAAAACGTTTTTATTCCAAACGTTGTTTTAAGAGATAAAATGAATAAAAAATGAATTGCTTGTCAAATAACACGTAATTAAACAAAAGTTTACCTGGTAATTATTTTGTAAAGTGAATTATTTGGCAAACTTCGTCGTCGTCGTTTCAGCCGATAGACGTCCACTGCTGGTTTGCCATAATCGCCACGCTTGGCAGGCGGGTTGGCGATCGCAGTATGGTATGGTGGTGGAATACATAGAGAACGCTGCTGACCATTCTCCGGTACGATCCTTAGTCGCCTTTTACGACACCCACGGGAAGTAAGGGGTGGTGCTATTCTTTAAGTCCGGCACCACACAGACCTAAACTTGTTGTTGTATAATGATGAAATGACAAATCATGTTTTTGCCAATCGTTGCTTGTCAAGTAAAAATTTGAAAATCAATTTTTGATGAACTGACAGGGCACCTGGGTGGCCATCTGTCAGTCTATTTCTTTCATTAGCATTCAGTTCAGCGCTTATTTGCTAGTCATATTATATATTGTGCAAGTAATTATCGTTATTTAATTTTATTGCCAATACTAACATTAGTTTCTTAAGCATTGTTACTAACAAATTAAGGGCCTGGTTTGAAATAAATGTTTTTTCTTTTTTCTCGGTACCATTGGGGCCCGGTCCTTTGGAAGGCGTACGAGGGGCCGAAGCCAGCTCGCAGAGGCCCTTTAGGCAATTTTAATGAAATGCGGCACCAACCATTTATTATTATTATTATTTATTTTTATGATTTTATATTATGTTGCGACTATGGGGTCCCAGTCCTTTGGAAGGCGCACGAGGGGCCGAAGTCAACTCGCAGAAGCCCCGTAGGAAATTTTAATGAAATGCGGCACCAACCGACGATTATCCCTGCACTATGCAAGTGCACCCAAGGATAACCCCCAATTGATGTACCTAGGACTATTGCAGAATATGAAAAATAAAAAGTTGGACTTATTATTAAAAAAATAACCCAGTTATTTTGAAAAGGTCTCACAACTAGAATGCCTTCTAATCTATATCTTGTAACGAACATTTATTAAAGTTGATTGCTCTCTAGTGAGAGAGCAATCAACTTTAATAAATGTTCGTAGGATCTTATGTAATTTTCGTTGAAATGGAGTGCCATTTCTACGAAAATTACAAAAGATTATAATAAGACAAAATAAAAACGTCAAGTTTTTAGGAATAAAAAGAAAAGTGTTGCATCAAACTGAAAACCATTACTCCAATAGGAATATCACAAAAAAAAACATCACTATTACTAAAAGCGAACCTCCCCACAAGATATTGCCACGGTACAGCCCGTGTGACGTCAAAGATTACGCAGCTGCAGTCTGAGATAAGAAATAATCCTGTATACTGGCTCCGAGGCTATGTGTCTCCTATGACAGTTGAGGAGATAGCATTTGTTATATACTTGGCAACAATATTATGGATTTGATCGCTGTCGAAACGTCGGTAATAGAGGTACATATCTGCCTAAGGCTCTTTGTACATGGCACGGTTTTTTTACGGTACGGCATATAAACCAAGCCGTGTGTCTTGTTTGTGCGGAAGACACGCGGCAATAGTAAATGTATGTATCGCTACTTCAGCGCCGTTATCTCGTTCGTTGACGTCCCGTTGACGAGGCGGTGGAGAAACGGCTTAAGAAACGAAGTGATTATATGGGATGGTGTTTATTTTTTAATTTATTTTTGTCCTTAATTTATTGTATTATTATTAACTAAAATTAAGAAGCTTTAAGCTTTTCTTTTTAAAGAATTATGGAAAAAAAATCGAGTCAGCGGTAAACGTGAACCCAGTACCTAATAGTTGCCTTTATACCAATTTATTTTGCCAATTGTACAATCTAAGAAACCCAGAAACATATCTAACCGAACCATTTATCACTCGAACACTGTTTCCTTCGATACGATGATTTATAAGCACCTCCCAATACAAACGATGCACCATAAATCCTGCTCACCCAGTAACGTCGTGAAGTTTTATGATTAGTTGCACCAATGATTTGCCTGTCTCTTTCTATCTTTGTGTACATCTATGGTATCATCTACATATAATCAAATCCTACTAATATTATGAATGTGACAGTTTGTTTGTTTGGATGTTTGTTACTCAGCAAACACGCGAAAATGGCTGAACTGATTTGGATGAAATTTGGCACACAGATAGTTTATAAATTGGATTAACACATAGAACCTTTGTCCTGGTAGTATATTCCAGTGGGATAACGACAACCACGCGGACAAAGCCGATGGTAAAAGCCAGTAAGCGATAATTTCAAAATTATTGGAAATATAAACGCCTTTTGTTTTAACCGGAATAGAAAACGGATAAAAGTGGGCACTATTTTCCGTTTTAGTGATTATAATAAAACTAAACAATGTAAAACTACCGTTTATAATTATCATCATCATTTCAGCCGAAAGACGTCCACTGCTGGACATAGGCTTCCCCCAAAAGGGGGGGGGGGTTTTGCCATAATCGCCACGCTTGGCAGGCGGGTTGGCGATCGCAGTATGGTATGGTGGTAGAATGCATAGAGAACGCTGCTGCCCATTCTCCGGTACGCCCCTTAGTCGCCTACATTACGTGCTTATTTTCTGCATTTCCATTCTAAAATAAAAGAAATAACCAAACAACGATGAGGGCGCCACTGCACGGTCGGCGTTTAGCCGGCGCCCTCTTAAAAAAGACAAATGAACCATCAATCCATCTGATACGATTGGTGGTTGTGACAAAATATATCAACTAGCAGTCACAAGTCAATAGACAATATTGTCTAGCAACAAAATGACTATCAATTAACATCCGTCCGTTATTTATTAAATTCACAACTGTCATCCTTTTTTATGAAAACGCTCATTAGTGAGTCAATCCGCTCAACAACCAAGTTCTCTGCCTATAACCTAACCGAACCGTTTATCACTCCAACACTGTTTCCTTCGATACGATGATTTATAAGCACCTTCCAATACAAACGATGCACCATAAATTCTGCTCACCCAGTAACGTCGTGAAGTTTTATTACCACTAAACTTACAGCGATACCTGTGAGAAAAATGAATTTTTCGTATCTCATACTCGGAAAGTAGTGTTTGTTTGATCCGAATAGCGGGTGGAAAACGCTGATTCCCACCCTTGGGCGGGAAGTCTCATAGTAATTGCTTCCCTCCCTAGGGCGGGAATGAAATTTAAAAATAGAACTAAATTTAGTTACGTAGTCAGCTTAGTCAGACATACGACACCCTTATTTGACTATGTAAATATTTATTATGCTACCCATCAAATCTTATGAATGTGCGTTAATTAGGAGAGTTGGATAAAAAGCTCATATATTAACGCCATTAAATCTTTCAGATTTAGCGCACAAGTTAATAATTTACCTTGAACAAATTCAACACACATAGGTACGATAATCACCATTTTGATGTCAGTTGTGGTCAAGGCTAAAAAACATAAAAATTGGGGATTTCGAACATCCTGACTTTACCATAATGGGGCTGTGAATATACATCATTTAATTATTTGACGAATTCATCCATAGTTTAAGGTAAGTAAGTAGTGGTAATGAACGTTTTTTGATATCTAATGTCGAAGTTTCGCGCCAATCGTATGTGTTTACATTTTTAATTTTCACAAATTTCACACACACAGATGTAGATAAGATTTAAAATGTGACAAATGTTATTGATAATATTATAAACAACACGAAAATGCCCAGGTTTTAACGTAATATTCAAACACAGGTTCATAATACGTATTAATCATTACCACTACTCAATTTGTGTTCAAAATCGCCGACCATTATTGTTTTTTTTTATTGCAGTGATGTGTGAAAGCGATTATACCAAACAATTTTATTTTTTTAAATTTCGATTGACTCGAGTAATTAATATGACGAATGTAATCGATATTTGAAAATAAAATAAAATTATTTTAAGCAATAAATACAATAATCATTGTTTATAATAATGGTTTATGCTTTTCTAATATCATTTCAATCTCTTCTAATATCATGTCAATAACAGGCCAATAGGTACCTCATTTACTGAATTTCGCGCCGAAATGCTTCTATAATTGAATTTATATTCGGAATGCGATCGCTGTTTAAAATTATTTTAATTTATTGGACAATTATTTATTGTGGATTTTATTTTTGATACTTTCTAATAGTTTACTACAGAATTCCCAGTAAACATTTTTTAGGTAGGCTTACCAGTAGTTTTTTTGAGAATGATGATAATTAATTAATTCTATAGATTGGTTATTCTGCAAACACTTTCCATTTCAATACATTTTGTTAGTTTAAAGAGTTTTTATTCAGTTTCTACAATTTTTTTTTTCATTTTTTTTTATTGCGAGTATCGATTAGGCTGTATGCCGGTTTTGAATCGAAATAATAAAGTTGGGTCAGCACTAAAAAGTGTCACGTCGCAACACAATTTTTAGTAATTTTTATCAAGATTATCGTGTTTTCTAAGTAATTTATGAAAAATGGTAAAAGTAAGAATGCAGAATGATAATAATACGGGCCCTAGTAAGCGGAACGGCCTGCAGTGGTGACACAGAATCTACTCATGTGGCGGTGACGTGGTGTGTTCCATACTTCAAATTTAAAAAAGACTAATGAATAGGTACCTAATATTCATGTAATTATTATCAATAAATATTTTAGAAAAACTACTATTTTTTACTTTCCTTAAATTCGAAATGAAAAGTAGAGTGTTTAACTCGGGTGATGCCTCGTATGGGAATTGATTCCTTCCGACCCTTGTATAACAATCTACTATACTTGTTTTACTTTGTTTGCTGCATGCAGGGGAATAAAAAGGGGCGATTAAAATTCTTCTTAGGGAAAATATGGTAGGAAAGTGGTGCGGTTAGATAAAGATTTTATTGGTTTTCTTTTATGAAAAGTTTTAAATATGCGATAATATTTTTATCGACGGGCATACCTAATTTGTACGTGTGAAAACGTCATAAGGAAAGTTTTCAGTATGAATGTGGATGGGTATAAGAGGGGAAGACCAAAAAAAGATGGATGGACTGTGTGAATGATGATATGACTAGACTGGAGGTGACCACCAATCACGACTAAGGGCGCGTTCACACGAGCGCGATTTAAGTCGCGTGCGCGTCGCGTACGCATAGCTCCCTCAAAAGAGAAGCGTTTAATTCCAATGTATTTAGAGGGAGCGATGCGAGTGCGACGCGCGCGCGTAAAAAATCAAGCTCGTGTTTACGCGCCGTAATAGAGAAGTCTGGTAGAAAAAGAGATGATGTTCTGACTACAAATAAACTGGTATAAGGGCAGGAGAAGACCCGACGCCATCCCACGCTTAGGTACTTATTGGCCAAATGACGAAAGTAGCTCAACGAGATGAAAAATGTGGCCAATTAGTGAGGTTCATTGATGTCGCGTAACGTCGTGTGTCATAAGTCTGTTTTCGTCTTAAGTGTGCATACACATAAGCGACACACGTTAACGAGAGGCAACTGCAACCGAATGAAGCGTTTCGGCAACAGCCATCAATGCGCCGCCTGTAGCAGATGCCTCAGTCATTAACGCATCTTGCTCGTGTGTGTATGCACACTAAGAGTTATAATAAAATAATATTAAATTCATTTATTTCAGGTAAATAACAGCCATACACGTACAAAAATAAAAATTAAATAAAATCAGCTAAAATTCAAATGAAATCAAATTAAAATAAATAATCAAAACAATAAAATTAATAGTAAAGAAATAAAAAATTATATATAAATTATCACAACAATAACATCAGTTCCCTCTCTCCGACACTGCTACAGCAACATGTCTGCTGAAACAATGGATGATGAATCCCCTGATTCGAAATATGAAGCTCTTTTTATTGCTCGATTTTGCACTTTATTAATCAGAATCAGAACATTTCTTTGTGAAACATAAAGGTCTTAGGTTAACAATACGGGCGCTATGTTTTGCCGTGAAGGGGACCAATATAAAAAAAAATAAAAGCATGCAATAAAAGAAAACAAAACTAACAGAAAAATACAAAATGAATTACCTACTTACAAGAAAAAAAAGAAAACTATCTTATAAAATCTATATTAAATATCTCAATAAAACCTACTATTCAAGACAACCTAAACGAAATAAAAATTTGAAATGACTAAAATGTCGTGAGGAGAGTTTTGAGTATGGATGTCGATGGCTATAAGAGTAGGGGAAGACCAAAGAAACGATGGATGGAATGTGTGAATGATGATATGGTTAGAAAGGGGGTCACTACCGAGATGACGACTAATAGAGAAGTATGGAATAAAAAGACATGTTGCGCCGACCCCAAATAAATTGGGATAAGGGCAAGAGAATGATGATTCAAGACAACCTAAAAAGAGAAACAGATTTCTTAAAACATGTTTAAAAAAATACATCAAATTGTTTATTGCACATGAAATATTAAAATTTATCATTTATAAAATCTTCTACAATATAATAACAACACGTTAATACGTTTACCTTTACACTTAAATCAGCACCTATCGATATATCTATAAGTTGTATAGTAAACGGTCGATTATCGACCAACCAATTTTCGATCATGTCACTCCGAAGCTGTTAACCAACTAATCCTTTCCAGAGAATTTCAGTATACCTAACCCGGTCTGTTACGTTGAAATACTGAGGTTAAAAAAAAATATAAAGAAAAGAAAGAAAGAAAAATAGTTTATTCTGCACAAACAAAACACACATTGCAAACAAAAAATATAAATAATTAAAAAAGACAAAATACACACACACAACGTAGTCAAAAGCCTCGTACTCAAGCTTAAAAAATGTTGACAATTTTGTTCATTGCTTGATGTCAGAGCCAGGCACCAAAGACAGACAACACACAATAATAATTTGATTGACATATTGGACATTACACTGTTACATACTGTATTACATTATTTATATACTGTTCATCAGTAAATTTCATCAGTAAAACAGTAATTCATCAGTAAATTTTCACCCGTTTTGCGCCACAAACCCACATTTCCCAGCACAAACGGCAGATCTCCTAAAAGTTAGTAAAAGCGTAACACTTCTACTCCGACAGTTCACAAGTTTTGGCACTTTGACCGCAACAGTCTGGGATTCCGCAAATTCCCTATGTGTGACAAAGTTTCGAAGAAAATTTGCCTTTTGATAGACCTTCCACGTTGGAGTTTAGTAAGTAAATGTGGTACCTACGTACGAAGTGGTTATGTGCTGCAAAAAGGGGATACTCTGCTGGAAAATATGATAGACAGATGTGTGTGGTTAAAGTTTTAAGGTTGACGTCGTAAGGCATAAGTTAGGTAATATGATATATTACTTGTAGGTCTTGTAGCGTTATCTACAACGCCACGTCATACTGACGTCACGCAAAATCCTGCATCTCGCAAGCAGAGTTTACCGCGCAACTAGCATAGATACAACGGCCCGACATGAATTATCGGGTAGTTGCCCGCCAGACACAACACCCGTCTGTTCGGAGGATCCTCCCTTTTCTATAGAGTATGAGTGAACTTTACACCCTGTTCCTCATACCTCTATAGTTTATTTAGCCACACAAACTTACTTTAGGTAATACTGAACGCACAATTCGACCTCTCCCTTTTTAGGGTTCCGTAGCCAAATGGCAAAAACGGAACCCTTATAGATTCGTCATGTCTGTCTATCTGTCTGTCCGTCTCTGTCCGTCTGTCTGTCCGTCCGTATGTCACAGCCACTTTTCTCCGAAACTATAAGAACTATACTGTTGAAACTTGGTAAGTAGATGTATTCTGTGAACCGCATTAAGATTTTCACACCAAAATAGAAAAAAAAAACAATAAATTTTAGGGTTCCCCATACTTAGAATCGAAACTCAATTTTTTTTTTCATCAAACTCATACGTGTGGGGTGGGGTATCTATGGGTAGGTCTTCAAAAATGATATTGAGGTTTCTAATATAATTTTTTTCTAAACTGAATAGTTTGCAGGAGAGACACTTCCAAAGTGGTAAAATGTGTGTCCCCCCCTGTAACTTTTAATAAGAGAATGATAAAACTAAAAAAAATATATGATGTACATTACCATGTAAACTACCACCGAAAATTAGTTTGAACGAGATCTAGTAAGAAGTTTTTTTTTATACGTTTTAAATCGTAAACCGCAATTTACCATTCATTCAATTTTTTTTTTTTTCTATTAATTTATTGTGAATGTGAGGACTATGTGGGTCATTTTTTTTCTGTTTTCCTTCTTAGTTTTAATCATGATCTGGCAATTTGAGTAATTTACGTGGCCTACCCAAATGTCCTTTCTTTGGTATTGTTCGTCAAATCGTTGAGCTCCTCAAGTTCTGAGTTGAGCTGCGATTTTTGACAAATGCGTGCACTGATTGGACAAGGCCACTCAATATGTGTGGTTCTTTTCTCAAAAGACCATTACAGACACAAATCTACATGATCTTCACACAATCTGACCAAGATTTTGTCTGGACTTTAAAAGAGACTGTGACCTCTGAGTTTGTTTCAGCCTTTCTTCTCAGAATAGTCAGATAGGAAACACCGACCTCATCTAGGGAGGTCAATGGAATGGGAATGTAGCAGTGGACGTCTTTCGGCTGAAATGAATGAGCATCATTCTGAGTGGAAGCCTTCTTGTCACACTTATGACGTGCAGCTGCCGACTGTTTCTCTTTTGTGCTCGTAATTATTATCGTACTCGCAGATCTCTTTTTTAGCCAAAAGGTAAAAACGGGACCCTATTACTAAGACTTCGCTGTCTCTCCGTCCGTCTGTCTGTCACCAGGCTGTATCTTAAGAACCGCGATAGCTAGACAGTCGAAATTTTTACAAATTATGTATTTCTATTGCCGCTATAACAACAAATACTAAAAACAAAATAAAATAAATATTTAAGGGGGGCTCCTATACAACAAACGTGTTTTTTTTCGCCGTTTTGGCCTTGTGGTACGGGACGTTATTTTTCTATTTACCTACTCGAGCTAATTATCTTTTTGTATGCACGGGTTTCTGTGAGAAATTAACCTACCAATTTTTATTTTTTTCCTCCTCTCAAAATCTGCCTGTCGACGTGTTTTTTTAAACAAATATAACCTGGAATGTATTCAAATAACATCCTGGATTTCATGGGATTCACCTCTCAATATTGATAGGTACCATTAAGAATGATACTAAATATCAATAAAACAAATGGCATGACAGTTACTGTTGTTCTTGGTCCAGATATCTATGCAATAGAGATACCTATTTATTATGAAACTTGCCCACAAATCATGAATACTCAATACAGGAGAAATTGGGACTACGTAGGAATAAGTTTACGAGGGAAAGAAATAGCAAAATACTGATCGTAGTCCATGATTTCAAACGCCGAATTGGTTGATACCGAATTTGTCACATTTTAACTAAATTATTGATATCGAATAACTGCAGGCGCCAGACATATCAAAAAGCTAATTTTCGTACTTCAGTGGACTTCATGACCTAAAGCGCGGTCACTGTTGGACTGCATAGGAAAGAAAGAGAAGCGCGATGACGGTAATTTATTGCAAAATATGAAGCGATTATCTATTTACAAAAAATCTATTGTATGGACTAAAAAATTAAAAGACTAGTGCTTTAGTATGTTGCTTGTAGAATAATCTGACAAAAATCAGAATGTTTGGGTGTATATTAGTATGGTTTTTATTGTAAAAAATAATATTTTTAGGAGTATCTTTATGATTTATTCTATCGTATCAAATTATTCAACACACTATATAACTAGCATATTATCCTGAAGAATATCATATATTTTTTCCGTTAGGTCCTGTAATCCCATTAAAAAATGTTCAAAATCTAATCGCAATCGCATCATCATCTGCCTAGCCTTTTCCCAACTATGTTGGGGTCGGCTTCCAGTCTAACCGGATACAACCTGCCCTGATCCCAATTTATTTGGGGTCAACGCAACATGTCTTTTTCTTCCATATTTCTATATTAGTCGTCATCTCGGTAGCTACCCCCTTTTATTATCCACAAAGCCCATTCATCGTTTCTTTGGTCTTCCCCTACTCATAGCCATCGCCATTTATACTCAAAACTTCTCCCTCTGAATAAGCAAAAATGTTGCCTACCTCCTTAGGTTACCTCCGAGATGGTTACCCTGTATTATGTTCTTTTTTTTTAAAGCCCTAAGCACAATACAGAGAATACAGAAGGCAATCTACATATAAAGTGCGCTCGAGCAACGCACACATAGACACCTCACGGACACGTTATCTCAGACTGGTTGGGACTAGTGTGAGCGCGAGTGCCATCCGCTTGAGACACGCGTCTGTGAAGTGGAAAAATGGAGCAACAAAAAATGGCTATATATGCTCGATTTATAAAATAGTTTCCAATTTTGAATAAGTATAAACGAAGTAACTTTTTTGTAAGGTAAATTCACGCCGCCAACTATTAACCAAATGGAAAACATGTTTTTTTGTTTGTGTATATATTGTGCTGTTTTTAGTGTCATTTGATAGGTTTAGGTTTAAAACAGATAGCGCAAAATAAATTGTGTAAATAGGGTAATACGTTTTGAAATTATTATGGATTTTCGATAGTGAACATTGACAAATGTAACATTTTATATGTTTTTGTCCTGTAAACTTTTTGTATTGTAATACTATGTTTATTGTTTTGTTTTAATATTGTAGAATAAGCTCAACAATAAATCAAACAACTAGGTACGAGTGCCACTACCGCGATAGTTTTTTGTGCATAAGCCAAAGTTGACAACCATAGCGCGACCACCGAGCGTAGGTATGAAAAGTGAAGTACATACATGTGATTGCCTTCTGTACTCTCTGTATTGTGTTCCCTACGAGACCAACCGTTTTAGAACAACTCTGTCCACTTTACGATGTTTTCTAAGGACTCGGGCTACAATATAATTTAGGTACACCAAGGTATAACCGTTTACTTAATAGCTATAAAGACTTGCTTTTACGATGGTCCCCAAGCAGTTTACGAGTCACTTCGACTTGGTTTAGCTTGGGTGTTACTTAATTACTACTGCAGCTTCGTCTCTAACGTTTCAGTAGATAGGTATAGGTCTATCAGAATCTCATGGCAAAAGAAAATAGAAAATTCTGATTTTCAGGTGGATTGATTGACATTGCCTTATGAAAATCACGATGTATTTTTTTTTGCCATGTCATTCTGAGACCTATAGTAGGTAGTTATGACTGCTCCGTTGGTCTTGTGTTCGGGTATAGGTCTGCCAGCATATTATGGCAAAAAAAAAATGTGTTTTTCATATGGATTGACATTGCCAATGAAAATCACGATGTTTTTATTTTAGGTTTGGGTTTGTATCGTCGTTTCAGCCGATAGACGTCCACTGCTGGACATAGGCCTCCCCCAATTTTGGGAGGGTTTGGGTGGGTTTGTATAGGTCTACCAGAATCTCATGGCGAAAAAAAATAGTGATTTTCATGTGGATTGACATTGCCAAGAAAATCACGATATTTTTTTTTATTTTGCCACAAGTTAGTCCTATAGTAGGCAGTTATGACTGCTCCGTTGGTCTTGTGTTCAGAAGCGCGACTGCCGAGCGTAGGGGGGTCTTTCCTGGGTTCGATTCCCGGGTCGGACAAAGTGTTATTTATTACTAACTTCCGCCCGCGGCTTCGCCCGCAAAGTATGTCAATAAAAACTGTCCTATGTCCTTCCCCGGGATGCAATCTATCTCTCTGCCAAATTTTATCGAAATCCGTTCAGTGGTTTAAGCGTGAAAAGGTAACATACAGACAGACAGACAGAGTTACTTTCGAATTTATAGGTAATATTAGTATGGATAACGGATACACACTTATCCCTATATGTTTGTTATTCCAGCGTATGGCACTCGTGGGTTGCAGCTGAAAATCAGCGCCAGATGGTGCACCTTGTGTTGTCATATGACATTATGCTGAGCTGAGGCCCTTTTGGCATTATAATCTTTGTTTTCTGTTTTTATAGTTTTACCCCTGGCACAGGCAACTGAAGGAATAAGGGTGGGTTTCAGTCAGTAGTCCCCGCTCCGTCTAGAGCGGGAGAAGTTATTTGATAATTTCCCACCAATAAAAAAAGGTGTACATATTTTGCTGTAATGCCAAGAAACGCATTTTTCTTTCTTTATTAGATTTTTCCATTGGAAGTTTCTCAGTAGCAGCCCGAAGTTTGGAAATTGGCAATGTGATAGCCCCGTGCTTCGGATGCGCTGAATGCACCTGATCTTTCTCCGAACGTGTAGGATTGCCGTCCCATCCGAAAATTAGAATGTCCCGCGCCAAAGGCAGGCCTCCGTTGAGATTGGTCGCCAAGGCCGTAATTCGTTCTGGAAGACTATGCAGTCAGAAAAAAAATACTATTTCGCAGATTGGCATCATCATCATCATCATTTCACCCGAAAGACGTCAACTGCTGGACATAGGCCTCCCCCAAGCACCGCCACTTCGACCGGTTCTGTGCTTCTCGCATCCAACGGGTCCCTGCGGCCTTCACAAGGTCGTCGGACCACCTTGTGGGAGGCCTTCTCACGCTACGTCTTCCGGTACGCGGTCGTCACTCCAGAACCTTTCGGCCCAGATTGGCTTACTACGTAAATTTTCCACGGTATGTCCATTACAAAAAATGACAGTTGTGATTTTGAAGTCAAAATCCTTCTTTCTGACTGTGTCAGGGATCTTTTTGTTAACTAATTTTTATAAAAACTCGAAAGATCTTTTCATTCTTTGAACGCTTTTGAAGAGCGAAAGTGTCGCTTACCGCAAATTTCGATAAGTATATTTCAATATTAATTTGAATAGATGACGACTAATAGAGATGTTTGGAACTATTTGGAAGAAAAAGACATAGTGGTCGACCCCAAATAAATTGGGACAAGGGCAGGAGAATAATTATGATTTCGACATTAATTTGAAATTCGCTAAAGCATAAGGTTCAGAGTTGACCATTAGTTACTATTTTTAACAATTGGTCGAGTTAACCACGGATCGAAAAACCGACGTATTTCTATACACTCTCTTAGAACGTGTCTCCACACGGTGATGTCATCGCCGCGAAAATTTGATGGCACGGCGATACTATCGCCGCGATTCTCTCGTTCGTGGAGGCGGCCCCTTAGTGGTAGTAGATACCCATAGAAATTGCTGATGATTTGGTTTAAGTGAACAGTAAGGTAAACATTTTTCCTATGAAAGGGTACTTCCACATTGTCCGTCTTATGATATACGACCACCATTTTCACACAAAGACTCCATTTTAACGAATTACGTATAATTAACCACAGTCCATTTGTTGATCCATCAATCATTCTCGATATATTTTCGTTTCAATACAATGGCGTCCTTTCCGGTTTCCTGTTACCGCCATTTTGTCCGCCATTTGGAAAATGGGAGATCGGAGATTGGGGTTCGCGCTTTGTTTGCTTTCTGATCTCAAAATGCTCGTGTTTAGGTTATTGGAATCGAGTTGCTTTAGCTTACTAAGCAGGAAAAATAACGCTGGGGCTTACATGATCTAGAGCGCGGTCACTGTCGGACTGCATAGGAAAGAAAGAGAAGCGCGGTAACACAACGCTGGTAATTTATTGCAAAATATGAAGCAATTATTTAATTACAAAAAAAAATATTGTTTTGACTAAAAAATTAAAACATTGGTATTTTAGTATGTTGCTTGTAGAATAATCTGACAAAAAATCAGAATGATTGTATGTATATAAGTATGGATTTTATTGTATATAGAAAGTTTTTAGAGGTATCTTCATGATTTTTTTCTACAGTACCTATCACATTAGTTGTGTTATGTTTTCAACACACTATCTACCTAGCATATATCCTGAAGAATATCATATATTTTTCTGATTTTGTTTACTGTAGTCGATCATGTACTTTTATTGTTTCAAAAACTTGCGTTTTTTGTGTTGTAAGCCCCTTAAATGTACGGGAAAATCAGTGAGAATATCAGTGGAGAAACGACGTGATATATTGGGCCAGTCACGTAAGACATAGTAGGTAAAAAAAATGGCACTTCACAGATTTTTTGCCCTTATATTTAGGATGCACCTTTTATAACATACTTCCCGTGAGTGCCATAAAAGGCGACTAAGGGTGATACCGGAAAATGGGCGGCAGCGTTCTCTACGCATTCCACCACCATAACGTACTGCAATCTTACCGTTCCCGAGTTACCGAATGTAAAAACCGATTATATATTTAGTAGACTGAATTAAGAAACAAATAAATCGAGGAAGTGTATCTTTAGAGAATTAAAAAACAAGTGAAAAAGTGAAAAAAAAATCGCTGACACTCGGTTTTGCCTTTAACCCGGCGTTACTTGGAAACACGATACCCTTGGTAAGGCTGGTTGTCAGACTCGTTGCAACGCATTGTGGAGAAGAAACAAATCACAAAGGCGCTCAAGGCATAGACAAGTAATAAGGTTACGTCTGGCGCAGATTATAAAACTAATTTATTTTATTTTATTCTTGCTAATATTTTACTTAGTTATTTATCTAAGTTTCTGTAACTGCCCGTGACATCACAGCGGGCCCTATCAAAATACCAGCGCTGGGACGTTTATTTTTTTAAATGTCGCAGCATCATGCTGAGATAGGAGCCTTTTGGCCGCGTATAGGACTTCATGTTTCATTTTCATTTTTTTTTATATAATTTGGTTTTTATTTTTTATTTTAATGTGTTTAGTTTAGTTTGTGATCTTCCTGTACGAGTCGCAATAAATACTTTTTCTTTCTTTCAAAGCTTGGAAAAATATTTGGTGATCAGTTGCCCCGTTTGTGTGGAAACCCAATCTGACCGACCTGAGTATCGCAGTAGCGCACGGCATCTGACTACTAATCTAACGAGGCAATCCCCTAAGTCTAAAAAAAACACTCGAGATGTATACAGCATTATTTTTAGTAAGTATATGCGAAACCCGAAACATGATGTCTAGTATTTTTATGTAAAGAATTTATGTACAAAATTTCAAAACTGTATCATGAAAAATCACAAAGTTATAAGCTTGTTAAGTTACCTGTTTGTCCGTTCAAAAACATGCTCACCCGCGCCGCTCGCGCCGCGTCATCTTGCGCTCATTGATAATAGTACCTAGGTACCTAACCTTTCGGCGCGGAGATTGGATAACCTACTTAGTGTCGTTCGGTGTCTAACTTGTAACCTTTTTTTTAATATTTTTGGGACAAAATAATGGGGTAAAATTATTGGAATCGATTCAGTTACTTATTCTGAACAACTTTTATTCAGGTTTCGCATAAACTAAAAATAACGTTGTATACTTCAACAACTTGAAACTGTCTGTTATTAAGGATTTGTATCAAAAGCTACCTTTCCCCAAAACGACACCCAACAAAGACCCTTGTCAAAATTACCCAAAATTATACGAACTCGCATAATACGACGAGTTCTTCGAAAAATCTCCGACTTACTAATGAAGTTTGCAGATTTATTCGAATAATTAGCATAAAATTAGATGACATGTAATACTGCACGCGTTTGATAAATGGCGGGAGAAGCCTGTGGGCGCGCTGATATTAATATAACTTTGTTTAGTGAGACACCTGGGTTTGGTCGGCATTATTATGTAATTTAGTAGGGCATTTTCTTGTGAGACTTTGGAGTAGAATGTAGAGTTTTATGGTTATAAACTAATCCTACACTAGGACAGTAGTAGTATAATCCTTCACTGTCATATTAACTCTGATCAATTAATTATTTTTAAAAGAGTAACCGGTTGGTTTTTTACCGGGTCTGCTCCATAGGAAACGACCAATTGGTACTGTGGCACCTAGCTTCTGAGGTTTCATAAGTGCCCATGTAGGTTTCTGTGAAACAAAATCTTATAATTATATAAAATTCTCGTGTCACAATGTTAGTTACCATACTCTTTCGAAACGGCTTGACCGATTTTTATGAAATTTTATATGCATATTCGGTACGTCTGAGAATCGCCTACTATCTATTTTTCATACCCTAAGTGATAAGGGTTGTCCATCCCTAACATTTTTTTTTTGGACTAAATTTTCATTTTTATTTTTTTATAATGTGGCATTGAAACGTACATACAACCCTAAATGTTCACCCTTCTATCAACAACCCCTATTTTTTAATAGTCATTTTAGCCGTTTCGGAGGAGTATGGTAACTAACATTGTGACATGAGAATATTATATATAAGATGGGAGTAGGGTAGGAGTATGTTAGGAGTAGGGTAGGAGTAGTGTAGGAGTAGGGTAGGAGTACGTTAGGAGTAGGGTAGAAGTAGGGTAGGAGTAGTTTAGGAGTAGGGTAGAAGTAGGGTAGGGGTAGGGTAGGGTAAGGGGTAGGACACCACGCGAGCGCCAGGCAGCTAGAAATAATTTATATGGCAAAACAACGTTTGCCGGGTCAGCTACTATAGTTATAGAATTTAAATTTGAAGTCTTGCATTAAGTAAGGATTTCTAAACTTGCGATCTTTTTCAAAGTTTTTTTGGTTATTACTGTAACTTTGAAATTAAGAATTTGATTGCTATTTCCAATTTTACTGCCAGGTGTGGATGATAGCTGCAATTTATGTTCCAGAAAATGTGCGTCGTACAAGTTGAGGGGCCCGTGGCTAAATAATAACAGCCGCAAAGGTCGATCGATCAGGTTAAGCTACGCTTGCCGCGGTTGGTCTGTGGATTGGTGACCTTCTTTACATACCAAGACCCCTCCATGCCTCGGAAAGCACTTTAAGCTCATGGTCCCGGCTGTCATTCGTGAGTCTTTGACAGTCGTTATGGGTAGTCAGAAGCCCGAAAGTCTAACAACCAATCTTACCAAGGGGTATCGTATTACCCAGTAACTGGGTTGTGGAGGTCCGATAGGCAGTCGCTCCATGTAAAATACTGGTATTCAGCTGCATCCGGCGGCTAGACTGGAAGCCGACCCCAACCTAGTTGGGAAAAGGCTAGGCAGATGATCAGCTTCATCCGGTTAAACTGGAAGCTGGAGAGGTGAAATTTTTCACCTCTTTATTAGTGGTTTTAATGGGAATCATAACACTTGGTTTTAGTAGGTTTTTATTATTATTATTTTTTTATTTATCCTTTTGATAGATTCTTGTTTTGTAAATGTGAGGACTTTGTAGGCCTTATAGACTTTAGATCGGTAGACCATTTTCTATTTTATCAAGTACTTGGTACTTGTTGACAGGCCTGCGCTATCCTCCCATACCTACTGTAATCTGGAAACATTGTAAAAGCCAATTATTTTTAAAAAGAATAACCGTGGAGTTTCTTGCCGGTTCTTCTCCATAGGAAACGACCAATTGGAACCGTGCACCTAGCTTCTGTCGTTTCATAAGTGCCCATGTAGGTTTATGTGAAATAAAACATTTTGATTTTGACCCCAACATAGTTGAGAAAAGCTACGCAGATGATCAGCTACATCCGGTTAGACTGGAAGCCGACCCCAACATAGTTGGGAAAAGGCTACGCAGATGATCAGCTGCATCCGGTTAGACTGGAAGCCGACCCCAACATAGTTGGGAAAAGGCTAGCCAGATGAAATGTGCGTCGTATAAATATATTTTATGACTTTCTTGTCCATGCTCAGAACGTTTACGTAAAAAAGAGGACGTTTACGTAAAATGTTACGTTACGTTAAGACCAACGCGTTTGTTAATCACACACACCGATAATCCCAAGAGTCTTCAGTCAACTGGACCCACTCGAACTGGACCCGCGGGTCTAGTTGCTTTTTGTCATCTAGACAACGGATACAGTCAAACTACTAACCTTATTTTTAGCCCAAAAACGCACTGTAAAATATTAGGTATTGTTTATGAGGTTGACACACAACGCTTACAGTCTGAAATTCAGGTACTTGAAGACTCAATACATTCTCTTTATACTAAATATGTGCTGTCTGAAAAACAAATTCAGGAGCATATCCTTGCGGCAAATGAGTTAGTGGACATGTGCAACTCCAATGCAGACAGAGTGGACCCACTGACTCTCAGCAGCCCGCATTGTTCATTGGAAAGCACATCCAATCTTGGCACTCTCCAAACTGAGGGAACGGAGGACCCGTCCCAGTCAGGAAGTGCTCAGGTCTCTATTCCAGATCTAGATACACCAGATGTTGAACAAGGTCCATTGCAAGTAGTTCAGACTGAGGCTAGTTCTCTCCCTTGTAGTAAAGTTTGTTACTGTTCTATTATGTTTTCTGATAGTTTTGGAAAAGGATTAGGTAAATTACTTAGCAACAACCTGTGTCATTCTTCACAAAACTTTTGCATGCCTCAGACTTCCTACAAACAAATAATCTCTTCAATAACTAGGAATGAATATGATCCTAATGCCATTATTACTGTACTTATAGGTAACAGTTTAAATGTTAAAAAAGATGATATCACTGATAGTGTCACCAACCTTATGAAGTTAAATTGTAAGAAAATAATTTTGTGTGCTTTTCCATATTTTGAGCACTTGTCAAACAGACAAAACAACTACATTCACATGTTAAATAATTACATGCATTTCATAGTTAGTCACCATAGTGACAAGTTTATATTTTTTGATACCAACATTTTTGTTGATAAGTTAAGGTCGACTAGGGATACTGTGTATCTGCCCATTAGTTTTAGACGTCAAATAGCTAGGCTATTAGCACTTAATATTAACCCAGACATAATTAGTATGTCGAAGTCATCCATAATTAGCACCACAATTAGTAATAGTACTAATGTTAAGTTGGTTAGCTCAGATATTTTAAACTAGTTTGTAAGACAACAGAAGGTACCACTAACAGTATAGCTACACTTAATAACAAAAAGGTATTTTCTGGCTCTAAAATAGTGAACTGCAGAAAAGGGGCTAAGCAGAAATCCTTGAAATTATTTCATCAAAATATTCAAGGTTTTTCTTCCAAACAATTGGAAATTGAGTTATTTTTAGAAAAAACAATGTTTGACATTATTTGTATAACTGAGCATTGGTTAAAAGATTCTGAAATGCTAATTAACTATGATAATTATAGTGTGGCCAGTTGTTTTAATCGAAATTCAATGCTGCGTGGTGGTTCACTAATCCTAATTAAAAGTTGTATTAAATTCAAACCTCGTAAAGACATAGTTGAACTATCAGTTGAACATAGCATTGAGCTGTCTTGTGTTGAGCTAGATAAGCATGTTATAGTGTGCGTTTACAGACCCCCAAATTATCAAAACTATTCTATATTTGAATCAGTAATGGAAGATGTTTTGGCAAAACTTGCGACTGGTAATAGATCAGTAATTATCTGTGGTGACTTTAATATTAATATTTTAGAAAATAATTTCAATACCAGTAGATTATTAAATTTGTTTAAATCATTCAATTTGTCAAATGTGTTTGTAGAACCAACCCGAACAACTACGACTACTGCAACATGTATTGATAATGTTTTTTGTTGCTGCGACTATTTAGATAAAGCCGTTGTTAATTATCTCCCTTCTGATCACAGTGGTCAAACTGTAACTTTTGAGTACAACATGCCAATACAAAAAGTGCAGATCCAATCCAGACCAATAACATCAATTAATTTAAATAAATTTAATAGCACTTTAATTTGTAAATTAAGTAATCAGAACCTTACAGTGAACAATGTTAATACTTTGTATAATGAATTCTTCTCGGTAGTCCAAACCGAGTTCAATAATTATTTTAAGAAGAACACTAAAAGTATCAGCCCCAAGTTTTTATTTTGTGACTGGGCAACTAAAGGGCTTAGGAAAAGTAGGGAAAGACTTTTCGAACTGTATGGCCTTAAGCCTTATATTAACACGGAAACTTTTAATAAGTATGTTGCTACTTACTCTAAAACTTTTAAGAACGCTTGTAAGGCAGCTAAAGCCTTATATATTAGCAACAAGGTTAAATCAGCAGACAATAAAATAAAGACGGTTTGGAAAATTATAAATAATGAAACAAACAGGAATAAAAAGCAGAATTCTGATTACACACTGCAGACGTCAAGCGGTCTCATTTGCGATAACAAAGAAGTGGCTCAAGAATTTGTAAATTTCTTTACTAGTATCCCACTCAAAACAACTGAAACCTTAAATTCCTCGCCCTCGCTCGCTTTTGATTTAGTAAGGGCGAACGTTTCAGCCTGCCCGATTGAATTTAACTTTAGGCATATTAACCCCTTAATTGTAATTAAAGCTTTTAAGCAAATTAAGATCAAATTGACCGAAGATCTTTGGGGAATGTCCATTAAGATCTGTACCTCCATAATTGAGACTATTGCACCTTACTTAGCCTTAGTATTTAATTCGTGTGTGGATCAAGGAGTCTTCCCCGATTTAATGAAATACAGTAAGGTTATACCACTTTACAAATCCGGAGACAGTAAAGACACCAATAATTATAGACCCGTATCCGTTTTGCCGGTTTTCAGCAAGGTGTTTGAAAAGATAATGCTTAATCAAATGCTCAATCATTTTAACACGAATAAAATCCTACACGATCAACAGTACGGTTTCACCAAAGGACGTTGTACGACCGACGCCGGCGTAACTTTATTAAAACACATTTTTAACGCGTGGGAAGAGGCCCAAGATGCCATAGGAATCTTTTGTGACCTCTCCAAAGCATTTGATTGCGTCGATCACCAAACCTTGCTTTTGAAACTTGAGCATTACGGACTTGGAAAACTTGCGCTCAGTTTAGTTAGTTCTTATTTAAATAATAGACAACAACAAGTTCAAATAAATGGTGTCAATTCACTTGGTTTAATAGTAAAAATTGGTGTGCCACAAGGCTCGATATTGGGTCCTTTCCTCTTTTTAGTGTATATTAATGATCTACTCCATTTATTAAAAAATCAACCACAAATGGTGTTATTTGCTGATGACACTTCCTTAATTTTTAAGGTAAATAGACGTGCTACAAATTTTGACGACGTAAATAACGCCCTACTGCAGGTCCAAAATTGGTTCACTGCTAATAATCTAGTATTAAATGGAAAAAAAACTAAATGCATAAGATTTTCTTTACCAAATGTCAAGGGTAGTGATTGTGAGATAATATTGAATCAAGAGAAACTAGAATTCGTCGATGAAACTGTTTTCCTAGGGATCACGCTCGACTCAAGGCTACAATGGGGTCCTCATTTAAAATCTCTTGCAGGACGGCTAAGTTCAGCAGCTTATGCTGTCAGGAAAATCCGTCAATTTACTGATGTAGATACCGCGAGACTAGTCTATTTTAGTTACTTTCATAGTATCATGTCTTACGGTATTTTACTTTGGGGACGGGCTGCAGACAACGATTCTATTTTTATTCTGCAGAAAAGAGCCATCAGAGCCATATAATATATGGCTCTGATGGCTCTTTTCTGCAGAATAGATTATATTATAATCTCCGCAGGCGCGATTCTCTAAGGGAACTGTTTAAGGAAATTAACATCATGACGGTGCCTTGTCAATATATCTATGAAAACATCATGTATGTAAGGAAAAATTTACACCTTTTTAGTAAAAGAGGTGAAAGACATAATTATAGTACTAGAAATAGGGACCTATTAGTTCAACCAGGTTTCAGACTGGCTAAAGTAGATTCATCTTTTATGGGGTACTGTCTAAAATGTTATAATAAAATACCTCCCCACATTCTTCAACTGAATGAGACAAAATTTAAATCTTGTATAAAACGCACACTATGCAGTCAGGCATATTATAAGTTAGGGGATTACATCACTGACAAAAATGCCTGGCTCAATGCTAGTCCTGCTCCACAACTAATTGACTAACACTTGAAAATACTGTTGGAGCTGCTGAAGATTGTAAGACTATCCTTGCATTGTATAAACTCAATTTCCTTTGTATTGTATAATTGCATAGCACAGATGTGAGTTCTATGTAATCTATAGCTACCATTTACTGGGTAATAATATATCTTTCATTGACTTGAATATTCCCTGGCGGCTGATAGTGTGTCATGCTCACTCAAATGTCTCGCTGGCGGTGGCGTGTATGTTGGATCATTTAGCTCCCTTCAAAGTGGTTGAGCTGAATGGTGCTGATATATACGTCATGTTCGTGAACGGGCGCCGTCAGTTGGGACTGGTCATCACTTAGCCGCCTGGGCTTATTTTAATTGTTTTAATTTTGGATTGTTGTTTTGTTACTATTTGTTGTATTCTGGACGCTCTTAACGCGGACATCTTTTTATTTTTTTTTACATCGTTCTCACATTATATAATCATAAATTCAAAAGAAATGATGTAACAAATGTTTTTGTAAAATGTAATTTAAAAAGAGTGTCCATGGAGTTTCTTGCCCGTTCTTCTCCATAGGTACCTACGCTTTGGAATGGGCAACTAGCTTCATTTTTTATGACTGACCGACTTCTTGACAATTCAAAAGTGCCTGTTAAAGGTTTAATTGAAATAAATGCTTTGAGTTTGAGTTTGAGTTTGAGTTTGTTACCAAAACCGGCGAACATTTGCTACCACCGCTTTAAACCTAAGACTGGTGTACAAAGGAGACCGAAATGTGTGTGTAAATGGATCCCTTTTGTTAGCAAAAAGATGATAACTCAGCGAAAGGCTAATGTAAGATATTTATCACTAACACAGCGGGATTAATCTATGTGTTATGTTAAAATTAATTAACGTTTTGTTTTGTAAATGGGCGTTTATGTAGTAGGGAAATGGTTTAAAATCTGGTATCAAAACTTAACATAAAAACATGCCTGTACCTATTCTGAGCGGATACACACAGGAAGGTATCAACCCAAACGCTTGCCGTTAGTCAAATTTCACTTGCACTGGGAATACCGCTCTTAAATGCAAAATAATAAAAAAAACCGGCCAAGTGCGTGTCAGACCACGCACAGTATAGGGTTCCGTAGTAGCCCGTTATCACAATGTAGTACGATTATGTTGTTCTTTATTCTAAATATAAAAAAAAATTAAAAAGATTTTTTTTTTTTATTTTGTTTTTCAATGCAAGTCTTTACCCGTTATAAACAAGCAACTACTTCATATTAATCACTTTAGTTTACAATAGTTTTCCTTTAAAGTTCATGAAATGCAATATCATCGTGAATTTTTCCAAAGTTTTCATGCCCGCAGTTTAGGTTTTCGAGGGGGGGGGGGGGGAAGGGGACGCCCTACTGGAACAAAACAAAAATTTGCACTTTAAAGTTTAATATTTCGTAAATGGAGCAATAATACGAAAAATTATTTTAGCAACCCCCAAGTCATTTTAGAAGACCTATTCAATGATACCCCACACTAGGGGGTAGACAACAAAAAAAATATTCATTCCCATTTCACATGTAGGGGAGCTACCATAAAATAAAATATTTTCCAAAAATTTATTTTACGACTTTGTCGGCGTAATTGATATACGCACTCCCACAAAATTACAGCTTTCTAGTACTAACGGTCTCTTAGCAAAACTTCGGACAGACAGACAGACAGACGGACATGACGAAACTATAAGGGTTCCTTGTAGGAACTACGGTACCCTAAAAAAGCTATAAACAAAAGTCTGACAACCATTCTTACCAAGGGGTATCGTATTACCCAGTAGGTTGTGGAGGTCAGATAGGCAGTCACTCCATGTAAAATACTGGTATTCAGCTGTATCCGGTTAGACTGGAAGCCAACCCCAACATAGTTGGGAAAAAGGCTAGCCAGATGTGAAATGGAATAATTTTCCTATGAATCCAAGTGAAACCAACAGCTGGAAATCTACATAAATATTGTGTATTATATTTAAGTTTGTTTTGGTGTCATTCATTAATACAGTCGTAGAATATAATTATGTGTGTTTTGAGGGTGTAGCGAAATAATAGCAAAAATAATTTTCCGTGATGAGTTTCGAAATTACAGGAAGGTAAAACCGATTCAATTTATTCAGGCTATATGTCATTTTCATGAACTAAGTAATTAATAGAGCAGTGGTGGCCAAGTGGTAACGGCCGCGACTTACGAGTTGTAGGTCATAGGTTCGAACCCAGACAGGTGCTTTACTTTGTGTAAATTATGCTACTGCTCTCAAAACGGTGAAGGAAAACATCGTGAGGAAACCGGCATGTCCTAGAACCAAAAATTCGAAGACATGTGACATCTACCAACCCGCACTGGGCCCGCGTGGTGGATTACAGCCCACTCCCTCTCACCGAAAGGAGGTCCGTGTCCTAGCAGTGGGAACAATATAGGCTGATTATGATGAAGTAATTAATAACTTATGATTTTCACACGATGAATTCTTTAAATAATTAACTTTTCGTTGTCAGAATCATAAAAGAGTTGGTCTGTCTCAATGAGCTGTCGAAAACAATGATTTTATTCTCAATTTATTTAAAATGTATTAATTCATTATTATAGAAAGGTTTTCAGACAATTTATTGATTACGAAATAATATAATTATTTAGATTTATTAAAAAAAATGATTTCTACGTTGATGTATTGGTCGCAAGCTATAGCTGAGCGCGAGGTCCTGAGTTGGATTCCCCGGATCGGACAAAGTGTTTTTGGATTTTTATTATTTCTCAGTATCAGCCCGGAGTCTGGATTTGTCCTCAGTTGATGGCAATATGTTCGCCCCCTATTGCATGAGACTTACATACAGCCGGCGAAATGTGACTTGTGATGTGTGTGACTTTAGCAGTTTTTATAAATATCTTGGCTATTATAAACTTTAAAAGTGGTTTTCAAGACAAATTGTCTCATCATTTTCTCTAAAATATATTTATATGATCTAGGAAAAATCAAAGGCGCAGCAAGTGGCACCGTCTAGTTCATCATCATCATCATTTCAGCCGAAAGACGTCCACTGCTGGACATAGGCCGCAAGCACCTCCACTTCGACCGGTTCTGTGCTTCTCGCATCCAACGGGTCGGGCCTTCACAAGATCGTCGGACCACCTTGTGGGAGGCCTTCCAACACTGCGTCTTCCGGTACGCGGTCGTCACTCCAGAACCTTTCGGCCCCATCAGCCATTTGTTCTGCGAGCAATGTGCCCTGCCCACTGCTACTTAAGTTTGGCAATTCTTCTAGTTATGTTACTGGAATCATCGAAAAGGACGGTTAAGAGTGACACTGACTGTTGACAGTCACTCTAGCAGAGCTTCATATTTAGTTATTCCGGTCTGATCCCCTGATCACCAGCATCCCCCCTGGAACCCCTGCTAGTTATTCTTCTGTTTTAATCTGTGTCTTATCCACTATAAACAGTTCTTTCACAGTTATTTTACCTGTGATTTTGCATCAAACCTGGTCTTTAACACTTCCGCAGACTCGAGGTTTACCTGCGAGTCATGGAGCGCAGTATCCTGGGGGTTCGAATTTCTGACCGCATAAGGAACACAATACTGCGCGCCTAACTAAGATAATAGAGGTTGCCCCAAAAGACACTAAACTTAAGTGGGACTGAGCCGGACATGTTTGCCGCATGTCAGATGACAATTGGGCTAAGAGAACCACCGATTGGGTCCCACTAAACGCTCGACGCCATCGCGGCAGGCCGAGACGAAGATGGCAGGACGAGCTTCACTCCTACCGTAAGGACTGGCCGGCGCTAGCAAAGGACAGAATTGTGTGGAAAAGGCTAGTTAGATAGATTTTGCATCACTGTCCTCAGTGATCTTTATTCTTATTCTTATAAGGTTGCTGTTTTGAGTTGCTGCCATTGACAAGTCTGTCAAAATCATTGTGATCTTTATTCTTGTCACAATAAGGTGCTGCTGTGAGAGGTAAAATAAGTGGAAAGACTATAGTTGCGTGGCGACTGTCTTCTGATGATAGGGATGATGTCAGGGGAGCCGCTAAAGTACAACGTCCACGAGGAACTACTATATTCCGGTACAATCCTGACGATATTGAAACTGCTGAACCACTAATAGGATTACCACTTCTGGTAAAGGCTATCCTGCGCCGTAGTATTTATTTGAACCCTCTTAAATACAAGAAACCCAAAAAAAACTAGTAAATCCTCATATTCTTAAACCCATACAAAGGTTTTATTTACCAGGCCGTGTTGATAACATTTACCACTTATTATTAGTAGACCTACCATAGTAAATAACCTAATAAGCGCGGACCCTTCTCAGGATTTCGAGAGCAGTAGAAAGGAAATAACACTGGACGAAATATCAACATATCAAAGATTTTTTGTGAAAAAAAATATCGCAGCTGTAAGCGGCTTTCTTGTTGTTGAAAATATTGGAATTGTTGAAGATATCTTTCTACTATTGTTCTTACCAAAGGATATCGTATTGCCTAGTAATTGGGTTGTGGAGAGCAGATAGGCAGTCGCACCATGTGAAATACTGGTATTCAACTGCATCCGGTTAGACTGGAAGCCGACCCCAACATAGTTGGGAAAAGGCTAGGCAGATGATGATGATCTTTCTACTATTGTTGAGGTTAGAGATAAGCAAGAAGTTAGGCTCTTTTGTACTGTCAAGATGTCGGTCAGTCAGAAAGATGAAGCTAGTTGCCCGTTCCAAAGATGATAAAAATGATTCCTACGATGATAAAAATTACATAAATTTTCGAAGTAAATCCCACCTACCTAAATAAAACAAAGTCAGATTAGTTACACCATTTATAACTCAAGAACGGCTGGACCGATTTATATGATCTTTGATTTGTTGGATTTGTCTCCGCCCCGAACAGCAGAAAAACTATTAAAACATGGGAAAATTTTACGACGAAAAAATTATGAATATAATTCATTTTCTCATACATTTTCGGCCTTATTACAAAACAAGATTTATCTTTAGACCCAAGTTTAAACCATCCAGCCATTTTTAAATTTCGAACTATAATCCAACGAAGCTAAAGTTCTTATTACAAAAACTAACGTTAAGCCCGAGTCTAAGTTGTCAATTTTGCATTAAGAACATTACGTTTGTCGGAGTAAAGTTCAAAATAGAGTAACTGGCTCGAAGGTTTAGGCTAGGTTTAAAATTAGATCTCGTCTATACATATAATAAAACAGTAACAAAAGAAAAACTGTACAGTGTGAATTTTCGAGAAAAAATAAGTGGCTTTTGTTAGAAAAACGTAACTGATGACAAAAAGTGACTTTTTAGAATTTTTGTCTGTGTCTGTTTGTCTGTGTGTATGGTACGGCTTCACGCCAAAACTACTGGATAGATTGAGTTGAAATTCAGCAAAAATGTTCTTAGTAAACCAAGGAAGGCTTTAGGCTACATATTATCACGCCGTATGCTATGGGAGGTAAGCAATATTGATTTTAAAATGTGTTTGTTCGTAATTGAATGCACAAAATAATGAATGCACAAAATGACATGTTTATTTATTTATTTAGTTAAAAATAAAACTTTAACTCTGGGAACATAATAATCACGCTATTTTCATAAAGGAGCGGGGCAGTAATATTATAAAATTGCAAGGGAGCAGCTATTTCAACAATATGTCAACGGGGAATTTAGCGGTAAGGTCAGGCGACCGTTTACCGCACTAAATGGTGCGAGTTCAAATCCCGTAATATTCTTTTAAAAAATCGTAAAATTCCTTTTTTTTTTAGTTTTTGCATTTTTTATGTGCATTAGGAACGATATTGTTATGAAATCTGAGAACTTCACATGTCCTATCTAATTGTATGGAGAGTTTCACACCAATATTACTAAACAGATTGATTGGCGGTACAACAAGCTACACTATCATGAATTCAAGTCAAACTTTTGGTTCTAAGCTATATCTTACCAAGCACATTTGTTGTAGGTAATTCATTTAAGTATGTAATTCTTAGTTTTGATCCTTTCTGCTGTTACCATATTTTTTTAATGCTAAACTAATGTAGTTGTCTGTTAAATTAACGACAATTTAGTTTTATTCATAATTTAATTAATTTGGGTAAATAATATGTAGTTTCCGTTTTCTAACTAGATGGCGTTGGCGTCGAGTTAGATCGCGCTATGGTTTTGTTCCCAAAATGTGAAGTTATAGGTGCCGATGTGCCGCTCTCATCCTATAGAAACGGGGGTTACCTTTGTTGTCTGTGTTGGTTGATGTGTTTAATTTTCCTGTTGGCCTTCACGGAGTACTTTTTGATAGACTGAAATTGGCCTTTTTCAGACTCTGTGAAGGGGACAACTTTGCTAGATCACTCACCTATGATGAGGTGCCGTCGTACTACACGTACGACAAGCAAAGACGCGGACACGCCGTGGACGGGTTTCCAGGAATTTTTAAGGACACCGCATGTGGACGGGTTTACACTGTGCACCCAAATAATGGCGAGTGCTATTATTTGCGAATGTTACTGCACACAGTGCGGGGCCCAACATCATTTGCGTTTCTAAGGACAGTCGATGACATTGAGTATCCCACATACCGCGCTGCTTGCGTAGCACGCCACCTTCGCGACGGCGATCAGCACTGGGACAAAGCACTTGAGGAGGCCAGCATTAGTGGCAATCTCAGTCGTTTGCGACATCTGTTTGTCGTCATGTTGGTGTTCTGCGGTATTGCAAATCCGCTTCTGTTGTGGGAGAAATATCGGCATCTTCTGTCGAAGACTTCCTAAGAGGTCTGAGACGCACTACTGAAGATAATACTGAGGCAACTGATGAGCGCGTTCTAAACAGTTGCCTTAGTTCACTTCAAGATATGGTCATTTCGATCTGCGGCAGTTCTCTGGTGGATTATGGGCTACCGACTCCACAACATCTGGATGTACAAGAGCTTGGAAATAGAGAGTACAACTCTAAAATAAATTATGATCCAAGAGCTATGAGTACCGTCGTCAATGACCATGTCTCTATGTTTACCTCAGAGCAAAAGCAAATTTCCGACACCATCCTTAACTTGGCTCGGCCAAGGTAAAATGTTTTTCTTGGATGCTCCTGGTGGAACAGGGAGAATATATGTCACCGCTGGCATTCTCGCAGAGGTCAGAAGGCAAGACAAGATTGCCATTGCAGTAGCATCGTCAGGAATCGCCGCAACACTGCTTCCTGGTGGCAAAACAGCGCACGCAATGTTTAAGATTCCCATAGATTTAGAGAGTAATGAAACACCTGTTTGTGGAGTGTCACGCAATAGTGACAAAGGGTGCGTGCTTAAAGATTGCTGTTTAATCGTGTCGGATGAATGCATAATGGCGAACAGAAAAGCAGTAGAGGCGGTAAATAGGACTTTGCAGGACATCCGCAGGAACCAGCAAATGATGGGTGGCGTTACAGTTCTGTTTAGCGGCGATTTCCGACAAACGCTGCCTGTGGTGACGCGAGGAACTAGGGCTGCTGAGGTGAATGCTTTGTTGAAATACTCTTTTTTATGGCCACATATTCATAGGTTGCGCTTAACGATGAATATGAGAGCACATCTTGGCGGGAATGTACACGCCCAGGAATTTTCTGGTGTTCTCTTAAAATTGGGTGAGGGAACGCTACCAGTAGACGGTGGCCAGGTGGTTCTACCTGAGATACTTGGGAGAGTGGTGTCCACCTTAGAAGATTTGATTCGCCTGGTGTACGGGGACATCAATAGGATACCGCACCAACATAATTCTTGGGTGTGTGAACGAGCCATTTTAACACCCAGAAACGACCAAGCTTCAGCGATCAATGAATGCATTCTCGCGGAAATTGAGGGAAATGAAGTGATCTACACTTTAATAAACACTGTTGTCGACCAAGATGACGCCACACATTACCCCGTAGAATTTCTCAATTCCCTCAGTGCAAGTGGACTACCAGCGCACACCATTAAGTTAAAGGTCGGTGTCCCAATTATGCTTCTTCGGAAACTCACTCCGCCGAAACTGTGCAATGGGACCCGGCTCAAAGTCGTCTCGCTGCAGAGAAATATCATTGAGGCGAAAATTCTAACGGGTTGTGGTGTCGGCGTGACCCCACAACCCGTCCCGTCCCCGTCATCAGACGTTTCAGATCTTCGATTTTGACGACCCCGTGGTCGCTGGCATAAGCAACAGGATCGGCGTACGAAGTCGCGGGCAGAAGCTAGTTTTGTAATAAGACGGAATATGTTTATTTATTCTGGGGTGGTACGAAGTTTGCCGGGTTAGCTAGTATTTACATAGTGCATAAATCAGATAGGTGTTTATCGAGTTATAGGTGCACTGGCGGACCAACATGGTATAGAGTTTGCGTTTCGTTAGGGAAAAATCAAAACCATTCAACCACTCAGGGCCTTCTTAACCCGAGGGTGCAAGGGGTGCACGGCACCCGGGCGCAGGGTCATAGGAGGCGCCACTATAGTCCGTAAAATTCATCATCATCTACCTAGCCTTTTCCCAACTATGTTGGGGTCGGCTCCCGTGAAATTCAAAATTACTATTTCATGAAATAAATATCAATCAATAGGGTTTTATGAACTTAGAGGGTAGATAACAATATAACCCTCTAAGTCAATTGCAAGACCTGCAAATTGCAAAAAACATAAGAAATAACATAACAACAAAATCAAGTTTTTATTTTGATGCCATAAAACACCCCAGACGGTTTTTGCCCCCCGGCGCGGCGCCCAAAATGGTTAAGACTGAACCACTAGCTTCAATAATTTCGCCAACCCAGTCCATAGGCTGTTTACAGACTAGCGGCTTTCGTGCCAACATGTCGTTAGTATACATTGGCCTTTAATGAGCCGCACATATTGTCCCCAGGCTACAATTGACTGCACACTCGCGGCCAGTCATTAAAACACCAGTTCTCGCCGGATTTCACAGGTTTTCACCAGTTTAAACAGGTTTTAACTAGTTTGACACCTGCGTCCTGTTAAATCTTTATTGTCAATTTCGGAATTCGAAGTTTCCGTTTCGTTTGAATGGTTGTTTTAATGTTGTAGTTTTGGAAGTTTCATTATTGAATTTCTTTTTCCTTTTGCAAGTTAATGAAGAAAAGACTTTCTGTTCGCGAAAAAATCGTTTATTTGTACAGAATTACCTACAAAGATCGTTGCAAAAGGTACTATAATAGTAATGCAAGAATTAAATAAGAATTGTACCAACGTTGTAGACATGGGTAACTCTACCACGTGAGCGAGTGATAGAAAAGAGCTAGCACGTTTCGATTGACGTCGCTGACCATCGTCGTAATCTTGTCGTCGTAATTCGCGTGACACAAGTCAAATGAGTCATTTGACTCATGTCACGTCATGTTGACGTCAATCGAAGAAAAGAGCTAGCTCTTTTCTATCACTAGCTCACGAGCTAGAGCTAGCCATGTCTACAACGTAGGCCAAAGTAGTTGTTGTGATCGCTGTGGTTATAAAAGCATGCAAGAATATCTGATTTCATAGTTAAAGTACAATCACGGGGAAAACACTGATCGCGATGTAGGAACACATACGCACAATTTTTATTAATTCTGTTGGAAACCATAAACCAAGTAGATAGAGGTTTACGGTGGTTTACGCCCCATCTCTCTCTCACCGAGAGGAGGTCACTGTTTCCACAGAGAACATATTAGATAAGGCTATCTAATGTTCTCAGTAGATTGTAGCAATTGAGGTGAATTTGTTGCCAAGAGGTAACAAACCAATAATACCAGCCTTAAATGTCGACAGTTAAAAATACAATCTTCTGCCTCCACTTGCTATAAACGAGGTGGTTTAAAAGCTGATAAATTGCACTTTGCAATTACCATTGAGGTATTTGCGAAATACATCGAGGAGGGGGGGGGGGGGGGTTCAGGGGATCAGACCGGAATAAATCACTATAATTTTGACAGTTCAACAACATTCATTGCGTTTTTCAAGTTGTTGAGTAGACACATTTTTCGAACATACGAAGCAATGGATCAGCAACATCCTCCTAAATGATTCAGAATGAGATTGATAGTGCGTTACGCAATAGGTACTGGTTGACAGTTGATTCATCTATTTAGTAGCAACCTTTAGATCCGGGTGTTTTCGATCACTGTCGGGTTTTTTTGTGCTTTAATGGGCTTACAAGGTCTAAAATTCTAAACAGAAAAAATGCAAGTTTTAGAAACAATAAAAGTATATGATCTACAAAAGTAAACAAAATCAGAAAAATATATGACATTCTTCAGGATATATGCTAGGTAGATACTGTGTTGAAAACATAATACAACTAATTTGATACGATAGAAAAAAATCATGAAGATACCTTCAAAAAGTTCTGTTTTATCTTGTAAGCTTTAGAACCTAAGTTGTAAGTTAAGAAACATTGATTTGATTAGTGAAAAATCACTATACAACTAAAACTATTATGAAAAAGTTCTGTTTTATCTTGTAAGCTTTAGAAGCTTAAACGAACTAATTTATACCCTAGGTAAAATTTGCTACAGTGGGGGCCCTGGCTTAATCCGGCTCTGGCCCAATTATACCAATACATAAAAACAGGAATATTTTTCGCACCCTGCACCGGTGCGGCATTTCCCCATAAGGTGCGGAAATACCCCATACCACCGATACACCAATAATTTAGCCCTCGTTCTCAAGGCGAGAATGTGTGAAACAGTTTGAGGGAAAAATATCTAAATATTCATGTTTGTACGTGGTATTTTGAGTTGCTTTGGGTAAAACCGTGCGGAAAATCTTTTTCCTGGTTGCGTATACGTAGATCAAATTTCGGTATTGAAATGAACATGCATTTTAATCTAAAGTCCGTCACACAAAAGAAGTCCCGCGGCAATAAGTGGAACTAAATTATTGTTCCTCTTATTTTTAATTTTTATTGTTTTTTTTTTTTAAATTTATATTTAGTTGAAATCATAATGCAATTTTTTACAATTTTTTTTTAAAGCTAACTACAATTATTAAGATAATCGTGTTGACATTTAAAATTGAGTCTTATTGCCTTGTATTATGTTTAAATTTTCTTTGGCCCAATTTGGTTGGCATGACAAAGAACATAATTTATGAAAAAGATAGCCTATATTAAAAGTTACTGAAATCGACTCAGTAGTCAATTATGAACAAACTACTTTCAGGACTTGTGTTTATTCTGTTACACCTTGTATAAGTAAGCAACATTTGAACAACAACCCTCCTACTCTACCTTACAATTTTATTCGCTTCATTTATTTAGTTCATATTATAATCAATAATCTCGCGTGCTAGTTTTAGCGAATTGTTTTAGAAACTGTTTATAAAAACCCGTCCATCTGTAATGTACAGACGCCAGCACATCAAGCTACCCGAAACTGTCAAATTTTCCCAATCAACCTTGAACCTTATGCTGTAGCGATATTTGGATGGTCTTTGAAAAGTAACCCTGTATATCTTTTATTGTCATAGGTATATTATGCACCTACTTATGGGGTCACGTCATGTTAGGTAAATCACTAATATTGGATAAAAGTAATACTTCTTTGAGAGCAGTGGTGGCCCAGTGGTATCGACCACGACTTACGAGTTGTAGGTCGTAGGTTCGAACCCAGTTAGGCGCTTTACTTTGTATAAATTATTTCATCACCACTGCTCTCGAAACGGTGAAGGAAAACATCGCAAGGAAACCGACAAAATTATAATAGAACCAAAAATTTGAAGACATGTGGGCCCGCGTGGTGGATTACGGCCCACTCCCTCTTACAGAGACTCATTACAGAGAGGAGGCCTGTGTCCCAACAGTGGGAATAGTATAGGCTGATTATGATGAATACTTCCTTTGTGCCTTTTATTTATCCAATATTATTGATTTACCGTCAATTTCTGTCAATGTGTCTATGTAGTGCCGGACTTAAAGAATAGCACCACCCCATACTTCCCGTGGGTGTCGTAAAAGGCGACTAAGGGGCGTACCGGAGAATGGGCAGCAGCGTTTTCTATGCATTCCACCACCATACCATACTGCGATCGCCAACCCGCCTGCCAAGCGTGGCGATTATGGCAAACCCAACCACCCCCTTTTTGGGGGAGGCCTCTGTCCAGCAGTGGACGTCTTTCGGCTGAAATGATGATCGTCAATTTTGTATCGCCGCAGAACAAATGAATGTCTTCTCTCTTCATTTTCTGCACACTATATTCTGTTCGGTCCAGACCAGTCCTTTCAAAAGGAGTAAAGCTCGTCCCTTCCTCTGCTATAAATAAATAATCTTCGCTTTGGTCATGAATTTATGACGTCAAAAAAACACAAACACACACAAACAAAAAGGTTCCAAGTCAGGTAGCGAAACACAATCCATCTCACTCACACAAGCGCATCTCACTCATCCACGTTTTATTCGCGAAACCATTCCAATTCACCCAACACATACATCCCTCGTCCTATGGAACGTACGTGGTCTGAAAGCGAATTTATTATAAACAAAAACTTGCGATTTTCATCTATCAGTAAAGAAACGTTTGAAACTTATGTGAATTATGTGCATATGTTTACCTTTGGATCCAAAATATGGATATCGAAAATATCGAAGGTTTTATTATTTATATTTTTTGGTTTTATTCTAACCGGCTGACTTGGACGGACTCCTTTGTCTATAGAATTTGACATTTATAAACAGTTTATATTCTCCGTGACCTTGTAATTTCGGTAGGTGCATATCAATGAAGAGGAGCTGGCTGTAATACCCATCATCATCATCATTATCATCATTTCAGCCGAAAGACGTCCACTACTGGTCATAGGCCTCCCCCAAGCACCTCCACTTCGACCGGTCCTGTGCTTCCCGCATCCCGTAACCAAGGGTAGGCGGGGCGCCGGGTGCTAGGGGCCTAGTGTTTTTTGTGCTTGTCATTCTTGGGGGGGGTTTGCCATAATCGCCACGCTTGGCAGGCGGGTTGGCGATCGCAGTATATTATGGTGGTGGAATGCATACAGAACGCTGCTGCCCATTCTCCGGTACGACCCTTAGTCGCCTTTTACGACACCCACGGGAAGTATGGGGTGGTGCTATTCTTTAAGTCCGGCACCACACAGAATGTAATACCCATTTTAGATAAAAGATGTGGAAAGTTTTTGTGGTCATAATGCTAGTAGGGGGCTCGGTTGATATATAGTTTTCATCAAAATAACTCACTATTGATGCTGATTCCCTTGTTCATAAACTAAACTAAATTTAAGTTCAGTGCATCTTTTTCTTTCTATTTCATTAAGAAAAGGACACGAGATAAATTTCAGTTTAGTCCAGTCAAATTAATCAGCGCCTGACACTACTCCATCCAAGTTTAGACGTTATTAAAAACTTGCCAACTAAAGTTACGTAAATTTACATCAAGCTTTGATTAATTTGACAGGACTATAGGTACTAAAATTTATCTTATATATGTCCTTTTCTTTCGTTTGCGAACAACAGAATTGGCACAATTAACGCACTCTTTTTCTGTTACGGACTCCATTTCGATGCGAATTTTGTTTGTAAAACAATTAATTCGAAACATAGAATAGGATCTCTCTTTATTATGTCACTATGGACAGCTCGGCAATATTATCTGATTTCATGTAACATGCATTAATATCTGTTGTCGAGATGACTGCAAATTTAAGTGATAATTTGTAGAAGGGAAGGATTTGTACGAGTCTCAGCACAAATATATGACATCGAAGAAACATCAAAATTATCCCACAAGACAAGTGACGTCAACATATTGATTACTGCATCGGCTTCAAAAAGATAAAGATGTGTAAACCTCTTAGTATCGCACATAACTTGCATTATTATAAATATCTGCCTACTCAGTTAAATTCAGAAGAATGTTGATACCTTGTTGTTTATCAAAAATATCTGACATCACTTAGGCAGCATAATACCTAACAGTATATCGTTTCGTGTTGTTTTTTATATCGCCATCATTGTCGCTCATATTGCAAAAATATCTGACACCAGTATAATACCTAACAGTATAATGTTTCGTGTTGTCTTTTATATCGCAATCAGTGTCGTTCATGTTGCAAAAATATATGACATCCCACTGGAAGCATATATATGTCGCAGCCAACTGGTTTAATTAGCCGTTTAGTTACCGCCTAGCCTTTTAACTAAACGGTGGCCGTTCAACTAACGGCCTAAATGATATTCAATTGTAGTTTAGGTTGGAACTGTAACAAATCACGCGCTAGCCGAATTGGTCGCAGTAACTAAGCCAGGGCACCCCGACCAAATGGGTTAGGTTAGGTTAGAACTGAGATAAGCTGCGAGCGAACCGAGAGAGCGAAGCGAGGCGAGCACTACCTCCAAAGGCCAGGCTGTTAACTAAACGGCTAATTTAACCAGTTGGCTGCGACATATATAATATGTATATAAGTCAGATTGTTTAAAATAATTATCAATCAATCCGTTCCGAATCCGTTCCGAGTTTAGCTTCCATCGAGAACGGACGTGTGCAATTCGCGAGCGCGTGCTCTACTTTAGAGTAATTCGCTGGCGTAGCGAAAACGCCGTCATCACGGAAGAGCGAATCGGTTTGTCAAGGCCTCCGCGATGACCTTGTTACTAATTATAGTGTAAACAAGTGCAATTAAGTAATTATATTATAGATAAAGTTTTAACTTACCTTACAATGTGTGCAACAACGGTTAAAATTAAGACTGATTTGGAGAGGCAGTTATATGACTGTTATCTCCGAGAAAAATCAGCGAGAGAAAAGCTGGAAGTCCTTGTTAATGACCTAAAGGTTCAGGTACAAAGCCTCCAGCAACAACTTGAAAACTGCGACCAAGAAAATCAATGCTCCAAGGGTCAAGAACGTTGTGAGTCCAAGAACTTGGCTAAGAGCAACATTAAATTTGCTCAACCCGAAAATGATAACGTTGAGTATTGTACTGACGAGGACGAACTCGCCAAAGAAACTGAGTGGATCAGGGCCAAAAGCAGGAAAAAAAGGAAGCTTAACATCTCTCTTTCTCCTCAACAACAACCTGGAACAAGCGCCCAGCAACAAAAACATGCGAAAGAGCCGCCAGTCAAAAAAGTGCCTCCACCGCCGCCAATCATTATAGAGGGAGTCAAGAATTATCAAACGTTCTACGACTTGCTAACTGAAACTCAACCAGCTGAATCATTCACCGCCAAAATGATGAATGGGGATTGCGTGAAAGTCAACGCAAAAACAGAAAACTCTTATAGAGCAATTGCCAAGATTTTGTCTGAAAAAAGCTACCACTGGCACTCATATGAGAATAAACAGGCTAGACCAATAAGAGTTGTGGTGAAAAAATTACATTCTTCTTGTCAGCCAGATCGCATTAAAGATGATCTTACAACGCAAGGGCTAAAAATAGAAAAGGTTGACAACAAATTGAGCTGGAAGAGTAAAGAACCACTCAATATGTTCGTTTTATCTTTCCATAACGATGAAGATGTCAACAAAATCTATGGCATTAAATACATATTAGGGTGCAAAATTGAAATACACCCACTAAAAAATCCAAAACTTATTCCTCAATGTAAGAGGTGCCAGGCATATGGGCATACCCATAAATACTGTAAAAGGGAGCCAAGGTGTGTGAAATGTACTGGGAAGCATCTCACAGCCGACTGTACCAAATCCCCGCAAGATAAGCCAAAATGCGTCCACTGTGGTCTACCCCACCCTGCAAACTACAGAGGGTGTGAAGTAGCTAAAGAGATGCAACTCATAAAAAACAAAAATATTAAGAAGAAACTTGATGTGACAACGTCGCAACAGTTTCCTACGATTAGACATGAGAAACAAGCACAGAAAGCAAAGATACAAGCAACTCCAAAACCCACACAAGGAACTAATATTTGTTCTTATGCGCAAGCAGCAAAGCGAGGATCTTCGAACCTGGAGGATAAAATCGACCAGATACTAAAGTGCCTCACTACATTTGATAAGAGATTAGAAAAGCTAGAATCCAGCAGCAAAACAGCAGTTTCAAATAATCAAAAATGAATAACACTCTTAAAATAATGGCGTGGAACTCCAATGGGCTCCTCAAACATCAGAATGAGTTACAGGCGGTCCTAGATACAGAAAATATAGACGTGTGTTTGATATCCGAAACGCACTTCACTAAACAATCTTTTATCAAATTTAGAGGATATATGGTGTACAACTCGCTCCACCCTGACAACTCCGCTAGAGGAGGTAGCGCTATCATAATCAAAGAAAATATTAGTCATTACGAGCAGTGCAAGTATGAAGAGCTAGATATCCAAGCTGTGGTAATATCTGTTAAAACCAAATTTTGTCATGTGTCTATAGCTGCTGTATACTGTCCTCCAAGGCACATGATAAGAAAAGAGCGGTATTTACATTTCTTTGAAATGTTAGGTCAAAGATTCATCCTAGGCGGTGATTTTAATGCCAAGCACACGCAATGGGGATCGAGACTTACAACAACAAAAGGAAGGCAGCTTTTAAGTGCAGTTAAAGAAACACATTGTGAAGTTATGAGCACAGGGAAGCCAACATACTGGCCCTCTGACCTCCAGAAAATACCAGATCTTATAGACTTTTTCATATGCAAAAACATATCCGTTAATTACGTTGCTGTGGAGGAAGGTTTTCATATGAACTCTGACCACTCCTCGATAGTACTAAGACTTAGTCAAAAAATTTTACTAAAAGAAAGCCAGATATCCCTGGTTAATAAGTCAACAGACTGGGTAAGTTTTAAACTTGATCTAGATAATATTATCGACCTAAGAACTCCGATAAAAACGCAAGATCAGCTTGACTCAGAAGTAAACAAATATGTTGTTGATATCCAACAATGTGCGTGGAACAATACACCACAAATAAAACGCAAATATAAGGGTTATATCTATCCTAAGGAAATTGTGGATTTACTATCTGAGAAAAGAAAACAAAGAAAGCAGTGGCAGCAAACAAGGTGTCCACGGGAAAAAACACTATTAAATAATCTGACTAAGCGATTAAAGAGAAAAATTATACAATTCGAGGATGAATCCCTAAACACCAACCTTCTGCAGTTAACCAATGACAAATCAACGGATTACTCTCTTTGGAAAGCGACAAGGAACCTAAAAAGGCCAACTAAACAAATACCGCCTATTAGAGATACTGACGGAAAATGGGCTATAAGTAATGACCAAAAAGCGTTAAGGTTTGCTCAACACTTACAAAATACTTTTCAACCCAATGATAACTGTACAGATATACTTGAGTGTGAAAAGTTAGTGCAAAATCAAGAAATTAAGCTTGTGACTCCTAAAGAAGTTATGAGAGAAATTCAAAATAATATTAGTTCAAAAAAATCGCCGGGCTATGACCTCATAACAGGTGAAATTCTTAAACACCTCCCGCGCAAAGCCATAGTAAAGCTGACCAAAATTATCAATGCTGCGTTTATTCTGAAATATGTACCTGAGCTGTGGAAGGTAGCTGAAGTAATTATGATTGCGAAGCCTGGGAAACCGCCCCATGAAGCGTCATCATATAGACCTATTTCCTTGTTGCCAGTGTTATCAAAACTATTTGAAAAACTATTGCTAAAACGATTAAAACCAATAATAGAAGAAAAAGATCTTATCCCAAATCATCAATTTGGTTTCAGAGAAAAACACTCTACAGTAGACCAGGTACACAGAATAACAAACGTCATTGAAAAAACGCTCGAAAACAAGGAAGTCTGCGCCACCGTATTCTTAGATGTCGCGCAAGCTTTTGACAAAGTTTGGCATGATGGCCTAATATTCAAGCTTAGATGTATGTTGCCTCCAGAATTTGCAGATATTCTGGAGTCGTATTTAACTAATAGAATGTTTAGAATAAGACAAGAAGATGCATATTCCGAGCTAAAAGCGATAAAAGCTGGGGTACCTCAAGGAAGTGTGCTAGGCCCAATCTTATACTTGTTGTACACATGTGACATCCCAGAGCTAGATAACAACACCATTGCGACCTTTGCTGATGATACTGCTATTATGGCTACTGGATCGAATCACAAAGAAGCAGTAGAAAAAGTTCAACTTGCTGTGAACAAAGTTTATGACTGGACACAAAAATGGAAGATCAAACTGAATGAGTCAAAATCAATTCACGTTGACTTCACAAACAAACAGTGCGACTACCACCCAATCTACATAAACGGTACGCAAGTGCCTTATGCTAATACAGCCAAATATCTTGGCATAACCCTCGACGCTAAGTTGCGATGGAAAGCTCATGTCAAAAAGAAAAGACAGGAACTCGACATACGCTATAAAAGTATGTTTTGGTTACTCGGAAGGAAATCCTGTTTATCAATACATAATAAGATTATACTCTATAAGCATATTCTGATGCCAATTTGGACGTATGGTATCCAACTCTGGGGCTGTACTAAACGGAGCAACCTCAAAATAATACAACAATTCCAGAATAAAGTACTCAGGGATGCTGTAAAAGCACCTTGGTACATCAGAAATGACGACCTCCACCGTGACCTTAAAATAGAACTCGTCACCACCATCATTCAAAAATTTGCTGAAGCCCACGAACACAGACTTCACCGACATGTGAATGTTGAGGCAATCCAGCTGTTAGACAACACGGACCTAGTGCGTAGACTAAAGAGAACAAAACCTTTTGAGTTAGTGTAGTGTTTAAAGTTAGTGTATAATAGTGATCATTGCTGTGCTATGCATATAACACATGAACAAAGTGTTTTTATCAATACCAGACTCTAAGAAAGTGCTATGGACTTGTATAAAAATGCTAAAGGACGCTATTCTTAGTTTTAACAAAATCTTTACCGTATAATAATAAGTTAGAGTTAAATTGCTTATTAGTCTTTTAGGCTAGATTGTAATCATTTATTAAGAAATCTGTTCTTAATAATAAGGGGAAAAAAAAAAAAAAAAATAGGTATGGTTACAGATAGTTTGTTGTCTATATAATTATGTGCACTATGCTTGCCAATATACAGTCCCATTAAAATAGATGGACACATTTTAACACAGCGCTCAGTAAGTCTAACTAAACATATCCAAGCAAAAAAAAACACCGATTAAAGTGATTTTATTATGACCTAAAATAATAAATTGCTGGCACATTAGTGTATTTTCATTACCTGATTTTATTTTTCTTGTGAATATCTATGCGTTTTTCTTTTATATTTTTTTACCATCGTCCTTATTTTGGTGGCCTGAATGATTCCTAAAAGTTTGTCCACCTATTTTAATGGGACCTTATTATATGGCGTACAAAATTATTCTTATTATTAATAATTGTTTCCGCGTTATCTTATTTCTATTGTAGACTGAATACTTTCAATACTCTATTGTTTTTTTTTAAACCATTAATTACGAAACATTTCCATAGAGGAAAGCAAAACACAAGAACCTGTAAAGTGGGAAAAAACAAACAAAATTCCAATTTTTTTATTTTGTTTTGGGTTTTCTTATTAAAACAGCCATATAAAAAGCGAATAAATTAAATTACCCCAATGTTATATCCAACTTTCAAAATGATTAACATCTGTTTGTGAACCAAAACTTTATGATTTATTGTTATCACAAGTATTTTTGAACTAACTCTGATAAAACTTAATTAATCATACCTACTTTGATAACAAAACCCCGGTGGTCCGATTTAATCTAAAAAACAAGAATAAAGTGTTTTTTCAGTACATATTTTCAGTACGGTTTTGGAAACACCATTCTATTTGAAATCAAGAAAATAATGGAAGGCTTAATAGAAAATTATATTAGAAGTGTGGAATATTAATGTAACAAGTTAAGTTTTGAGTTGAGCTGCATGATTTCTGACAAATGCGTGCACTGACTGGACAGGTCCTCTCAATCTGTGTGGTTCTTTCCTCAAAAGATCATCTCATACATCGATCAACATGGTCTTAATATGATCTGACCAAGATTATATCTGGATTTTAAAAGAGATTGTGACCTCTGAGTTTGTTTCAGCCTTTCTTCACAGAGTAATCAGATAGGAAACACCGACCTCATCTAGTTTTTAAAATATGTTTGACGTGTAAAAGTGTTTGTACAAACCTACTTACAAAATAAACTCATTTTTCTTACATTTTTTGGTAATAATCTGTAGGTTCTACACCAAATTCCACAACAATGATTAAGAAATCTTGAAAATAAACAGCATCATCATAATTTCACCCCAAAAGCGTCCACTGCTGAACATAGTCCTCCCTAAAGCACCGTCACTTCAATCGGTTCTGTGCTTCTCGTATGCAGCGGATTCCTGCGGCCTGCACCAGGTCATCGATCCACCTTGTTTGGGAGGCTTTCCAACGCTACCGTCTTCCAACGTAACGTCTACCGGTAGGCGGTTGCCACTCCAGAACCTTTCGGCTCCATCGGCCATCTGTTCTGCGAGCAATGTGCCCTGCCCAATGCCACTTCAGTTGAAAAAAAAAAGTTGTTATAAAACTCCAGAAAAACATATTTTCATCTGTTACTTTATAGTCTAAAATAAAAAATACAATAACTAAAAAATCTCGTTACCAAGAAGTTTACCATTCTCTAAAAATGGAAGCCAAAAGTTTTCAAAAGATTCCGCAGCCCGGCCCTTTGTAAGTGAAAAAGTTATAGTGCCTTTAAGGGACAAAGACTATTTATTACTTTATTATTTTCTAAACAGAACCTCTTTTTTTAAAATATCGTCCAATATTAAAGTTACCCTCTTAGAAGTATTTTGAAAAAAAGACTGCTTTATTTGTCTTTGATTTCGTCGACTTTTGATTTCGTCGATTTCTTTATATTTTCTTTCTCGAAGAATTTTTTATACAATGTACAATTTTATTATTCACCTCCAGCTTTCACATCGTAGTAATAATATTGATTCTTTCATTGTTCAGATCCAATGCACGCACTAACATCAATTGATGAAACGTCTTCTGTTTACCCTTCATAAGTTAAACTAGGCAAATATATTTTGTTTTACCCTTCATAAGGGTAAAACGGGACAGTAAAAACATATTCCAAATTCCAATGTGTATATGTAAAATGTTCCGGAAAACCTTACATTAAACAAATTAAAACAGAAAACATCCCTGATTAAAACAGAAATTACTAACAAACCAAATATAAACGTCAATTTTAGGGCTCAGCAAAAATTTCCCAAAGTTTCAGTCTACCTAATTAAAGTGTCACAAATTAGTCTAATTATTTACTTCATCGGCTCACTTTTGAGGTTTCCCCTGACTGAAGCTTGTTTTTACGATCTTTGCAAAGTCCGTCGTTATTTTAAGGGCGGTGGTAGACGGACCTATTATGGGGATGTCCACATCTTTTTAGTTGAGCTTTTTAGCTGGGCGCTTCTTTATCACACTAATATTATAAAGGCGAAAGTTTGTGAGTGTGTGTGATTATATGTTTGTTACTTCTTCACGCTCAAACGGCTGTACCAATTTTGATAACATTTTGTATGGAGCTGACACCCTGGATTAACATGTAGGTTACTTTTTATCCCGATATTCCCACGGGATCGACATTTACGCGGGTGAAACCGCGGGGCGTAGCTAGTTATGGCATAAACCAAAGGTTTTTGATGGGCGATTGTAGACTGCAGTGTCGGTTCAAAAAAAATCTCAGCAGAAATAAATACACTGAAAAAAAATAATTTCTTACTACAGCACATTAAAGCGATTTCATTAAGACTTACTAATTTAAAACAATAATAAGAAATGTTTATAAAACAGTAAAAGACAAAACAGTAACTTTTAATGATGGAACATATTATTTACTTACTGAAAAAAAACAACAAAAAAAAGGAAAACCACTATTACTGTAAAGTGTAATGTAAGTAAATTTCAATGGTTTGAACGATATCACCATTGAATAAAACAATTATTAATTTTGTGACCTTTTAGCTACTTATAACGTATATACTTATACGTATTCAGTTGCATCCGTTAGATTGGTTAGATTGGAAGCCGACCAAGAAGGCTAGGCAGAGGCAGATGATGATAACGTTTACTGTCATGACGGTAACATTTTGCCTCAAGCTTTAACTGTTTTCGGATCAGTTAAAAATACTGTAGTTAACGTTAGGCTCATATGGAACTGTTTAAAGCAGTTCAGATTAATTTTTTGTTCATTTTTATTTCCTGCTTATTTCTTTCAGTGTACAAAGGTAGACCTGAGTATTCTAAGTAGTTAATGTTGTTTTTTTAATGTTGTTTAGATTTCAAATGGACGTGTTGCATACGACACCAAAGATGATACATACATACATACATAAGCAGCCTAAAATGTTTCCACTGCTGGGACACAGGCCTCCTCTCTGTAAGAGGGAGTGGGCCGTAATCCACCAAGCGGGCCCAGTGCGGGTTGGTAGATGTCACATGTCTTCGAATTTTTGGTTCTAGGACATGCCGGTTTCCTCACGATGTTTGCCTTCACCGTTTTGAGAGCAGTGGTGATGATATAATATACACAAAGTAAAGCGCCTGTCTGGGTTCGAACCTACGACCTACAACTCGTAAGTCGCGGCTGTCACCACTTGACCACCACTGCTCTCCAAAGATGACACACATTCATAGCCTCTCTTAGTTACTTTACTAATTAATTTTAAGGTGCAACGCAGACGACACACTTTTTGTGCGATCGAGTCTATGGCGCACAAAATGTCTGCATGGCATGCAAAAAGTCCGTCGCGGATTTTACGAAGACTTAACGCACACGACGTACATCTCCGATCATTCTGTCGGCAGAACTGTAGGGACGTAGACGACGTAGGGACGTAGAGATTAATAATAATAATAATTTAATACTTGAAGTACAGAAAAAGAAGTATCGTAAATTGCTGGTCTGTTTTATATAACATAACTAACGGTCGCCCGCGGCTCCGCCCGCGTGGATGTCGGTTTTTGCGACAAAAAGTAGCCTATGTGTTATTCTGATTTATATAACCTATAGCGGTCCCCCGCGGCTCCGCCTGCGTGGATGTCGATTACCGCTACAAAAAGCCTAAGTTTGATCCCATGTGTTCAACTACCCAAAAGTAAATTCAGCATTTTAGCCGACAAACAGGAGAAATAGTATTATGTTGATTTCGCCATAACTTTCAAACCAAACGTCTAATTTTAATGAATTAAAGCTAAATATTATCTACGTAAACAGTACTTTGTGACAAAATAATTTATTTTAATAAGGAGTAATGACATGTGTAAAATAAATGCGTTTAAATGAAATCCTAAAAAAAATTCAAGAATTTTAAATAAAAAAATGGTTGTTGTGCTTAACTCGAAATTGATAGGTATAGTGTGTTGATGACTTTTTTGTAGATATTTTTAAGGTCTTTAATTAATTAGAACATTTTATGGTGCTGTCTTTTATAGTTTAGGCGGCGTACGCTAAATAAGGAACTTTTTTGGATGAGTTTTTACACCTTGGGTCCGAAAAACCCAAATATCTTACGGATCACTATTTTTTCTAAAATAAAATATAGCCTATGTTACTCGCAGATAATGTAGCTTTCTAATGGTGAAAGAATTTTAAAAATCGGTCTAGTAGTTTTTGAGTTTATCCATTACAAACAAACAAAAATACAAATTTTTCCTCTTTATAATATTATTATTATTACAACCAGAACTTCGACGAAGCAACTTCGCGAGTAGTAGTGCAGGTTTAACATCATCATAGGCAAGGAACATAGAAAACAAAGCGAAGGTCACGTGGTCGTTTTTTTTTCTGAAACTGATGTAATTGTGTACATTACATCGTAAAAAGACTGGTATCAAATTAACCAGGGAGGAATCAGAGAAATACGTTAGTATGACCACGTGACCGCGTTTCCTCTAAATTACTAGTGGATCAAAACCCAATCGCAAAGACAAAAATACCTACTCAATCCTTAACAAAACAAACCTTATTTAATAACACCGATTTCCTACAAAAATTCTTTCGCATAACGTCAGATAAGTTGTTTCGCGTATACCCACACAAGAGGATATCGAAGGGTCATTAATCATGCCTTTAAGTCTATACTTCTTCATTTGTCACCTATTCCCCTCTCTCCTCTGAGAGACTTTGAAAAATGACTACCTACCTTAGTCGGGGTGGTTATCGGCTTAAATGTTCCCGTATTGCGATTCGATGTATTAAATAGAAAAGTTATGGGAGGTAGAAATAGATTTGTGTAAATCTATACAAATAATAAATATTGAGTTTCGAGCTTCGAGTTTGTTTGTGGTTAAAGAATCTTTATTTTACTCAAAAGAAATTTATTACAAATTTCACTTGATGAAAAACTATAAATAATGATGACATTCATGAGCAGAGCTAGTATGGACATGCACAAAAATTAAAAGAAGACAACAATAAATTAACGTACATAACAAGACATTGACGGCCTTATTACAAAACAAGATTTATCTTTAGACCCAGGTTTAAACCATCCAGCCATTTTTAAATTTCGGACTATAATCCAACGAAGCTAAAGTTCTTATTACAAAAACTGACATTAAACCCGAGTCTAAGTTGGCAATTTTGCATTAAGAACTTTACGTTTGTCGGAATAAAGTACAAAATAGAGTAACTGGCTCGAAGGTTTAGGCTAGGTCTAAAAATAGATCTTGTTTTGTAATAAGACGGTGAAGGTTGCTGCAAAAGTTTCGTGCGAAACAAAAATCTAAATTATTTTTTTTTTGTTTGTTTGTTTGAATGCACTAATCTCTGTAACTACCGGTTGTATTTAAAAAAATATGGTTGGTTTTGATAGCCTAATTTCTAACGAGGGGTATAAGCTATTTAACATCACGCTAGGACCCTTAGGAGCCGAGCAAAAAGAACAAAAGTCAGAAAGGACGCTAAGGAAAGAAAAACAACCCTCCTTCTGACGCAATCGGGCAAACACCTCGGGCAGGCGATGCGCATCGATTCGACGGGTTAGGTCAGGGGAAAAAGAAATTTCACATGCACGAAGTCACAGGCAGAAAGTTAGTAAATTAATATTTATAAGTCATGTCAAATCATTTATTTCAAACAGGCACTTAAAAAGCACTTTTGATGGCACTTTTTTATATTCTAGAAACTCTTGAAATATGTCAGTGATAATAAAGAAAGTGTTGAAATACTAGATTTGATTTGGAAGAGAGTATTCTTTCGAGTTTGAAATTATTTATATACTTTATTGTACATCAAATAATTATATTACAAAAATAATACTAAATAATATATTTTATACTTATATTTTTTTTATTTTTTACAAACATACAATGGGCAGCCTTTATGGCTTTCTGTGATCTTTTCCAGGCAAACTTGGAATGGACAGTGATTGGGTGGACATAAAAATGGGGTTGTCATTGATGCAAAATAATTAGTACATAAATACAATACACTATAATAAATAGATACATTGAGAAAATATAAACATACATACTAAATATATTATGACCTGCCATCATCTGCCTAACCTTTTCCCAACTATGTTGGGTTCGCCTTCCAGTATAACCGGATGCAGCTGAATACCAGTATTTTACATGGAGCGACTGCCTATCTGACTTCCACAACCCAGTTACTGGGTAATACCATACCCCCTGGCAAGACTGGTTATCAGACTTTCGGGCTTCTGACTACCCGTAATGACTGTCAAAGATCCACTAATGACAGCCGGGACCAACGGTTTAACGTGCTTTCCGAGGCACGGAGGGGTCTTGGTATGTAATCACGGAGGGGTGTTGGTCACCCATGAATAGACAGAAAAACCGAGGAAACTAAAAAAAAGACAAATGTTCGTTGCTTACATTTAATGTGTATACTTACAGATTATTACATCTACGAGAATAAGATCATACTAAGCAATGTTCCTTCACGAGTCATAGATATTATAATCATAAAACGAGTAAGGGTCGCACATAAAGCTAATGATGATAGGGCATTGTTTGGCTGAAAGTGATATCCATATACGTACAGACGCCAGCACATCAAGCTACTACAATCTGTCAAATTTCTTTAAGAGATTTTCGACTTTATCTCTAAAGTATAAGGTTCAAAGTTGATTGGGAAAATTTGACAGTTTCGGGTAACTGGATGTGCTGGCATCTATACCTAAGTATTTTCAGCAGAGGACGTCTTTTGAAGTTAATATTTTGAAAATCACGATATTTATCTCAAAGATTTTGTATGATTAGGCCTCAGTTCTTAGAATTACCAATTTTAGAGCAGATATGGTTCGATAAGCCGGCTTAATATATTTTATTTTTAGAGTAAACTCATCCAGGTTTTTGTAGAATGATGTAATATAATTACATTGTTGAGTCCTTTTTAATGTTCAACATTGTTGTTCATGACGTTGCTTATTTTATCTAACACTAGCTTCCGCCCGTGACTTCGTTCGCGTGGAATTCCTTGTTTTAACGTATTTATCCTATGACACTCAGTAATACTGTAGCTTTCCCTTAATGAAGGAATTTTCGGAATTTGGACCAACAATTCCGAAGATTACCCCCGATATACAAACTCACAAATTGTAGCTCTTTTTTTAATATTAGCAGAGATATTTTGAATTTTTAACTTATATTTGACTTAAATCTAATCAAATTTTCAATAATAAATATAATATTAATATTCAATAATGAGCATTTTATACTGACTGACAAGCGATTTTGGTACCAGCTAACAGATATCAGATAATAGTAACTGTCAACGCCAGTCATCATTCGATATTGATTGACGTTCAATTAATTTTGTTCGCGACTGACACACACGGTTCCAGTATTATTAAAAATTCAGACAGGCGCCTAACATAGAAGCCACTATAAATTCGAAATTTTATCTCTCCCTTTGTTTAGAAAACTCCCACGGCTAAACTAACTAAGCCGATTTTGATGAGAAAAAGATACCCGGATAAGGACGAAAGGGTACTTTTGAATGTACAATATATTTTTTGTTCCTCTCCCTAATCTTACCCCCGATATCTAGGTACCAATACCCTACGTTTGATACATAATCGCATTATCTCTTGTTACAGATGAGCCGATATAATGACGTCACACGAAGGTAGAACGTAACACACCAAAATGGATATAGATCATGTAGTGTTGGACAAAGAAGCAATCAGTCGCTTTGAACAGTACACATTGGCAAAGCCCTCGCTAAACGGAGGGATCCCTTTGGACCGCTGCCAAGATGCTGACTCCATGGTATCAAATAGCAGAAAAAGAGCACAAACATCAAGGCAAAAAGTTGTTTGCTGCTTTTGCCTCAAAACTACTAAATATAGAAGAAAACAATTCATTATCGGCTCCCTAACCAACGTTGTAATATTCGTCGTACTTTTGGCCTACACATTTTTGGGATCCTTCATTTTTCTGGCCATAGAAGGCGGCGCAGAAGTCCCAGCCAGGCCCAGAATACTTCCAGATAGACAGAAACTTAGTCATAAAGATACAAATAGTACACACAAAAAGGCAGACGAGGAATATGACTACGGGAATCTAACTTTGTCAGCAAATTACTTTTGGGACGCCAGAAGCAGAGCGGTTGAAAATATTTGGGAGATAACAGTGTCTCTAAATATTTTGTATAGGGAGAATTGGACACGGTTGGCTGCACAGGAGATTCTGAAGTTTCAAAACGAGCTTGTACAAAGGGTCACTACCGAAATGGCGTCGCAGTATGGCGTCAGTTACCGAGAGATGGCGCTCGGTGAATTCGGGAGCGACCTCACCAACCATTATGAAGAGCACGAATGGAATTTGGCGCTTGCGTTTTTCTACTCGCTCACTGTTTTAACAACTATAGGTGAGAATTTTTCGTACTTTGTTTTAAAATTGTAGAAGTAATTTTAGTTAAGTGTAAGTACTTCTATTCTGCAGGGAGAGAATGACCAGCCCAGTGTTTACTATTGTTATTTTGTGCCATAAAACCGTATTACAACACATATTCAACGATTGTTTGAAATAACTTAAAACCACTGAGTGTGGATCGACGACTACTGAATAAAATGCACACATGCAACGTTTTAACAAATAAAAAAAGAATTGCTCTATTGAACCCCAAGATCTAATGATGTAAGAAAATTGAAGTCTCAAGTTCACTCTTAAGACTTTTGTCATTGATGCCGTTTAAAAAGCCTAATTTAATACTTTTTGTTATCAAGAAAGTATTTATAGCTCATTCCTTTTCTTTAACAGGTTACGGCAACATCGCGCCGAGAACAATTCTCGGGAAAGGCGTAACAATAATTTACGCTTTGATCGGCATACCACTTACCCTGGTATACTTATCGAGCGTTGGGTCCCTGCTCTCCAAAATGGCGAGAAGCGTCTTTAGCCGAGCGCTTTGCTGCTGCCTCTGTTCAAACTGCGGCTACTGCTGCTATGACGAACGAAGAATGGCGGAGAAGGAACGAAGAATGAAGATGAAAAGACAACAAGAAGAAATTCTCAACAGTCAAAATACGAGCAAAACTCCCACAGAAGAATGCTACGTTCTAAAACCTGACAGTCAGAAAGACTTGTCGCTTTCAGAGAGACCGACAACCAGTACTGCCAAAGACGACATCATCAGTTGGCCCGACACAGACTCAAAGCTCTCTATGCATGGTCTCAGCATACTAGCTCCTGTACTTTTATGTTTAGCAGCAATATTTATATACATAGTGATCGGAGCAGTAGTTCTCTTCAAAATAGACAATTTGGGTATTATAGATGGTTTCTATTTCTGTTTCATGGCATTAAGCACCATTGGGTTCGGTAATATTGTTCCTGGTATGACATATACTACAATAAATGGTGTTAGATACTACACCATCAAATCGACAACTCTGTGGTTCTGTTCTGCGTACACCTTAACCGGTTTGGCACTAACAGCCATGTGCTTCGGCGTAATACACGACGAAATTATATATAGGATAAAGCATCAACAAAAACAGTGGTCACAAAAGGGAAACACAGTCAATGATGGAGTCAATATAAACGATCCATTTTACATGAACTCCTGACAAATGTATAGTAAGAGTAAGTCAGAAAATCTGTACAGCATTATGGAAGATAGTTCTTTAGAGCGTAACAGAATCGAAATTGACAATAGAGAAGTAGTTCTTAGTGTAGATGATATATCTGCGGCCGCGGACCCTAATGCAGAGTTCCCACCCCCGCCACCAGAAGAAGAGATTGTTGCAATAGTAACCAAGAAAGAGCCTAAAGGTTTTGGTAATATGGTAGCATACAATGCGTTACCAGAAATGTTGGAACATGTTAACACATAATCTATAAAAAGACTTGAGGTTTTCGATTAATTTTATTTTCTATTCTTTTTTTTTGTTCTGGCTGTGAATAATAATTATTAGTTTATACAATTTTATGAAATATCATAATTGTCTTTGTCGAATTCACTTTTTTCAAGTGTAATTATGTAAATAGTGTTGTAAATATTGTAATTAATTAGTGATAGAAACTGATGTCTGACATCTTTTATCGGATCTATTTGTCAACTGTTAATATCAAGGTAATTGTAATGATTTTCATGTGAATAGTTTCTTTGTAAAAACATATGAGTTTAATAAAAAAATATGGAAAACTATTTTGTTGACTTTTATTTAACTATGATGGTAGACGAGCCCAGAGGGTTTTTGAGCAAGCATATGCAGGGCGAAAAAAAAATTGATATCCGAATATAATGCAGCATGATTAGAGAACACCGAAATATATTTGAAGTTCCATGGCATACCTGTCGGCCATTTTGTTTTTTTTTTTTTTCAAAATAGCGACCACGCTACCTTTATTAATCAACTTACTTCTGCTCGCGACTTCGTCCGCGTGAAATTTCTTGTTCCCCGACCCACCCCGTCTCATCTCATCATCTGCCCGCGCTATTACTTCGTTTTTGCTTAGCGTTCTTTCTGACTTTTTTCCTTTTTGCTCGGCTCCTAAGGGTCATAGCGTGATGTTAAATAGCCTTTAACCTTCCTTGAGAATTGGGCTATCAAATACATAAAGATTTTTTCAAATCCAACTGGTATTTCGAAAGATTACCCGCCTATAGCCTTCCTCAAGTATTGGGCTATCAAATACCTACATAAAAATTTTTTCAAATCCGACTGGTAGTTCCAAAGATTACCCGCTACATACAAACTTACAAATTTTACCACTTTATAATATTAGTATAGATAGCTGACATCAATGCGAACAGAAAACATACTAAGATCAAACCCCGTAAACTGTCACGTTTCCCAGATATTAACGTTTAAAGTTGATCACATGACATCCATATTTTTTGAACTTGCGTACATCTTGTTGCTGAGGGAATATAATTATAAACTTTTCGCCCTGCATATGCTTGCTTAAGAACCACTTGCTTTACCTTTAAATATCAAACAAACACAAGAGCTCGAATTGAAATTCTATCAGTAGTTAGAAAGAAAGAAAATACATTTATTTAGCACAGACTAAAAGACACAGTACACAGAGATAATAGTCGTACATCAGATAAAAATAAAAAGTGCAAAGTCCGATGTAAGAAATTAGCACGAAAGTATGCCTCACGGCTGCGCCAAAAAGGCGCAGTTCAGCAAAAATGCCAGACAACTAGTGCCTGGCGCTGGTATTCAACTGGACTTGAGTTCATGGGAAAATAAGAAAACAAGTACCTATGTACGATACCTACATAGCTACATTCAATTAAATCTTGGAAGAGGTTTATGCCCAGAGATTGAGTGCCAACCGCTATTGAAATAAGATAAATGTTTGGACGTCTAAACGATCCAAATCTTACATGATAGATGACGATAGTTATGAAAAGAATAATTTTATCTTTACTGAGACATCATCTGCCTAGCCTTTTCCCAACTATGTTGGGGTCGGCTTCCAGTCTAACCGGATGCCAGTGTTTTAAATGGAGCGACTGCCTATCTGACCTCCACAAACCAGTTACTGGGTAATATACTGGGTAACCCTTTGTAAGACTGGTTGTCAGATTTTCGGGCTTTTGACGACCCGTAACGACTGTCAAAGATCCACGAATGACAGCCGGGACCAACGGCGCTTTCCGAGGCACAGATGGGTCTTGGTATGTAAAGATGGGTAAATATCCAAGGACCAACCGCGGCAAGTGTAGCTTAACCTCAATTGCTTTAACGTAAAAAAGTGATAAGGTCACCTGAAACCTTTTTACGTTAAAACAATTTTTTTTATAAAAATGTTAGTTGGAACCCTTTTATTCCAAACGGTCGACATGTTCCCAAAATAGCACAACTTTTGGCGATTGCAGAGCAACGTTGATTTTGGAAGAACCTACACATCTACGTTATCGAGAATTAAGAATCAATTGAAAAAGTAAGTATCGCAAAGGTAAGATACAGAAAACGAAAGGCGGAGGACTGGGTGCTGTGGCGCAGCATGGGAGAGGCTTTGGCAGTCCAGCATTGGACTGCGATAGGCTGAGTATATTGAAGATAAAGAAAAAAAAATTAGAACATGGAAAATAATACCATCCATACTAAATTATAATTTCGACAATTTAACTCTGTCTGTCTGTCTGTATGTTACCTTTTCACGCCTAAACCACGGAACAGATTTCGATAAAATTTGGCAGCGAGATAGATTGCATCCCGGGGAAGAACATGGATAGTTTGTATCGACATACCTCGCGGGTAAATCTGCGGGCGGAAGCTAGTCATAAATAAAACAGCGGATCCCATAAATATTTTTTGTTGTTACCAACTAAGCATAATGTTATTTTAACTTACAAAAAAAAATTAGCTTGGCCGAGTTTCTCTCAAGAGAATTCAATGATACATAAATAGGTAAAGTTTGTTCCTACGCGTGGATGTAAAAGGCGATGAAGGGATGACAGCCAGCTTTTCTGTAATTTTATATTAAAACAATTGCGTTCGCTGGTAATGTTATTGTTTCTTTCTGTATTATTTCAATCCAATCTAAATCCAATCCCAATCTCTTTGATTATACCTACGTAGTACAGCGAAAGAAATAAAAACACGGACTGTCTTCGCCGTAATATTATATCATTATGATTCATAATATTATCCTTTTATGATTCCGCCAAAGTAGCCTTTTTAGGCCCCCTGATAACTTTTTTCATACCTTTATTCAGTAGTCGCTATTTTAATACAATCAATTATTAGCTATTTTATTAGATAAGTCATTCTCATTTTTGGTGGTTATCTTAAAAGGACTCTTGAGGATAGTATGAAAAGAAGAAACGATCAATAATAGTTATATACTTAATTTCTGTATAAAAAATATTTTAAAACCGTCACTGTATTTTGGTACCCACTCTTTAAATCGATATAGTACAAACGGTCTCCGAGTAAAATGACTGTGCCACATTCAGACGGTTAGACGGACAGGACTAAATTATAAGGGTTTTAGTTTTGTCCTTTGGGTACGAATCCCTAAAAACTCTGTTTAGCCAAAGCTAAAAACTAGCTCTAACAATATCTATACTAATAATAAAACTGAAGAGATTTGTTACCTTTTCACGCCTAAATCACTGAACGCATTTCGATAAAATTTGGCAGAGAGATAGATTGCATCCCTGGGAAGGACATAGGATAGTTTTTATCCCGATATTCCAACGGGATCGACACTTATGCGGGTGAAACCGCGGGGCACTGCTAGTTATATTTATTTAACAACACACTTAGGAGTCAAGCAAAAAGAAAAAAAAGTCAGCAAGAACGTTAAGCGAAAATAAAGTAGGTATGTAATAGCGCGGGCAGGCGATGCCATGCGACGGGGTGAGTCGAGGAAGCAAGAAATTTTACGCAGACGAATTCGCGGGCAGAAACTAGTTATAAAAAACCGGGCAAGAGCGAGTCGGACTCGCTCACCGAGGGTTCCGTAACATCCGGGTTTATGCATAAGGTTTTTGTTTATGAAATTAAATGTTTTTTTTATTGTTTTATATTTGAGTTGGTTGAATAAAAGGTAAATTGCGGTTTACGATTTATGACGTATTAAAAAAAACTACTTACTAGATCTCGTTCAAACCAATTTTCGGTGGAAGTTTACATGGCATGGTACATCATATATTTTTTTTAGTTTTATCATTCTCTTATTTTAGAAGTTAGAGGGGGGGGGGACACACATTTTACCACTTTGGAAGTGTCTCTCGCGCAAACTATTCAGTTTAGAAAAAAATGATATACGAAACCTTAATATCATTTTTAAAGACCTATCCATAGATACCGCACACGTATGGGTTTGACGAAAAAAAATTTTTTAGTTTCAGTTCTAAGTATGGGGAACCCCAAAATTTATTGTTTTTTTTCTATTTTTGTGTGAAAATCTTAATGCGGTTCACAGAATACATCTACTTACCAAGTTTCAACAGTATAGTTTTTATAGTTTCGGAGAAAAGTGGCTGTGACATACGGACGGACAGACAGACGGACAGACAGACAGACAGACAGACAGACATGACGAATCTATAAGGGTTCCGTTTTTTGCCATTTGGCAACGGAACCCTAATAAAAAAGCAATAAACCGAATGAACAAGACACAAAATAGGAGCGATATATGTCAAATAGTTTGCTATTTGTCTTCCTCACATTCAACTCAACCCTTTGGCGACAATCCTGGTATAATGCTAGCATTTATTTTTATTACTCCCCGACTATCGATTTGGTAACCAAGGTTCCGTGCCAAGAAAGTACGTGCCTTTATGATCCACCTGTGTAGGCATAGCGCAACCATCGACTCCCTTGCCAAATGTTTTAGTAATCTGCGGAGCTCTTGTTAATTTCAGGAGTCCATTATTTCAAAACAGATTCGAATTTCTTTTCTATTGGATTAGATTTGTAAAGGAACAATTTATGTGAAGTTATTAGTTTCTGTGTCATGTACATTTATTATTAAACCAAGTACTTATATCTGATAGATAATAGTTTTTCGTGTGGAAATAATAACAGCCGCACAGGCCGTTAGATCAGGTTAAGCTACGCTTGCTGCGGTTGATCTGTAAATGGGTGACCATCTTTACATACCGTGCCTCGGAAAGCACGTTAAGCCATTGGTCCCGGCTGTCATTCGTGGATCTTTGACAGTCGTTACGGGTAGTCAGAAGGCCGAAAGTTTGACAACCAGTCTTATCAAGTGGGATACCCCTTTAGTATTACCCAGTAATTGGGTTGTGGAGGTCAGATGGGCAGTCGCTCCACGTAAAATACTGGTGGTTAGACTGGAAGCCAACCCCAACACAGTTGGGAAAAGGCTAAGCAAGTGATGATTTTCGTGTGTGTATTTAGTGCTATTTGCATGTCAAAGCTGAATTATGAATTTATTGGAAGAGAAGTGTATTTCCTGCAAAATGCATCGATGTCCCTAGCTTTTAGCTGACCCGAAGCAGCTGGATACCAGTATTTTCCATCGAGCGACTGCCTATCTGACCTACACATAGCAACACGATGATAGCCCTTGGCAAGACTGGTAGTCAAACTATCGGGCTTCTCCGTACCCGTATCGACAGTCCAAGATTTATGAACGACAGCCGGGACCAATTTTTTGATTTGATATTATTTAAATTAACCTTTTCATTATTATTATAACAATGATAAAATAATAAAATAATAATAAATTATCATTTTTATTATTAATTATAATTTCTTTCTTTATATTGTTTTTATTTAACCCCTTATCTATAGGATTGATAATCTTAATTCAAACTTTACTAACTTGTCTTTTAACAGGAATAATAATTAAAACTTATTGATTTTCCTATATTTTATTTATTACTTTTTTAGGAGGTGTACGGAGGGGTCTCGGTATGTTACGGATGGTCACCCATCCACGGACCGACCCCGGCAAGTGTTGAAGATTGACCCGTGTGGCTTTTTTAGCTTTTTATTTAACCACGAGCCCCTGCAAAATGCAATATTAGAAAAGGGCGTGGTCTATATTCTCTTTGAAACCAAACCAATGATATTATATTAAATAGGTAGATATCGCACTAGTGCGCGCAAATTATTGTTGCAGACAAATTCAGACAATTTGGTGGCGCCTAACACCAAATACTTGGGCGGAAATATAAAATTGTTTGCGTTTATCCCAGACGCAGGGAGCTGGATCAATTAAATAGTGGACTGTATAATGCGGTCATCCCCGCATTATACTTAAACTACGTGGGTAGGTCTGACTTTGCAAAATACGACACGAATTAGGACGACGAAAATTGTACATGGACAAAGGAATTTTGCAGGAAAATGCAACACCACTGACCTGTAGATTCACCATCAATCCTCCACGTCGGCCGGCAGAAGGTTCGACTTTGCTGGATCATTGCAGCGCACGAGAGGTCGCACAGACGCCTTTCACAGCATGAACACGCACTTTTCGTAGTGTTCCAGATAATAGTTCGTAAATGCTTCGCAACAGTTCGCAACCGTAAATTGGCAATAAATTAACAAGGGAGCATGTCGTGGACCACTGCTCTCATTGAAGGCAACTCGGCAAGAGAAAGATTTCTCACACCTTCACCGTAGATGGTGACAAGGACAGCGATAGCCCGGGGTTGCATGTGGGAAAAGGATAGGACACGATAGGATAGTGACGCATTTTGTAAGTCATATTAACTTCTACCCTATAATGAAAATAATAAACTATTACGAATTCCAACACAATTGTTAAAAAAGGCACCGAATAGGGCTGATGATGAGGGTTTCGTGACGGTGCAAAGGAGGAAGCGCCGGTCGCGAACGAACAAGAACCACTGCGGCAAAGCTCCCGAAGTCAGCTTGCCTGCCGCAAAGTCGAACACACCGGTGTACATCTCCCGCCTACACTACACCACTACGGCGGAGAACATCGTGGAGTACGTGCGCCAGAAGACGAGGTACACACCGAGGGTGCAGTTACTGGAGTCGCACCGCAACGTCAACTTCAAGGCGTTCGTGGTGCGCATACCAACATGCTACCTGCACCTGGTGATGGAATTCCGCCGATGTAGTATTCCGCCGCTTTCACGGACAAGTGCCACCAGAAGGCACAAAGACTTAGTGCAACTAAGTGATACTAACATAGTTATTAATTTTATTTACTAACAAAATTGTTACTATATTAATAAGTATACTTAGGTTAAGGTATGTATCTATGGGTCTTTGTTACCTGATAATAAATGGTTTATTATTATTATTATCTCCTTTATTTCATCGTATGTACATATAAATTATATTTTTAAATATTAGAATATAAAAACATTTAAAAATATAAAAAATAGTAGCCCACCGGTATCGGGAACAGGGTCCAAGCTACCGGCGGTCAGGGCTCCAGAGAGAGATACCTCCTGACAATGCGAGCCGTGTCCAGAAGTACTGCTTTCTGGATCAAGCCCTTGATCCAGCTGCCTAACGAGGGCCTCTTCAGGTGTTGTTCGAGGCTCTTGGCTATTAGTCCATTGGCTGTTACGACTATCGGCACAATGATTGCTGAGTCAACATCCCACATTTCGACAACCTCGCGAGCCAAGTCAAGATACTTGACTTGTTTATCTTTCTCGGCTTTCACGAGGTTCTCATCATGCGGGACTGTTATGTGAACAATCATTGCGCGACGCTCTGATCGATCCACCACCACTATGTCAGGCTTATTGGCAACAATAGTCCTGTCAGTGATGATGGATCGATCCCAGTACAATGTGATATTTCCATTATCGAGAACTGGGTCGGGCACATACCTGTAGTACGGAACCTCCGATTCCACAAGGCTGTATTTCAGAGCAAGTTGCTGATGGATTATCCTGGCTACAAGGTTGTGTCTATGCAAGTACTCTCCGTTAGCTAGACGAGAACACCCGGAGATGATATGTCTGATTGATTCTCCCGGCCGGTGGCATGCCCGACAGATGTCAACCGTGCCGTCTTTGACAATAAATCTCCGGTAATTATTCGTCATCATAACTTCGTCCATAACTGCACAGACAAAACCTTCGGTTTCTCCAAAGAGGTCACCGAAACGCAGCCAGGCTACGGACGCTAGTAAATCGACATCGGGTCCATGTAGGGCCCGGAAAAAGCATCCGTGAAGCTCCTTACTCAGCCATACCTCCTTGCGATCATTAGTGTCAAGCACTACTGGTTTGCGCCAGTTCTCTTTACCCAAGGAGAGCGGAGTGAGGCCCTTGTCCACCGCGACTACATCCCGATGCATCCCCACGTCGGTTTCTAAGAAATATTCCCTGAGACTGCATATCTCGCGATTGTGGAGAGTCTTAGCGTTTAAAAAGCCTCGACCTCCACACTTTCGCGGGATATACAGCCTCATTACCGATGACCGTGAGTGATGCATTCGATTTGCAGTCTGCAGTGTAAAACCTTCCTATCCAGGGCGTCGAGTTCGGTCTGAGTCCATTTGAGTATGCCGAAAGAGTATATCAGAACCGGCATGACCCAACCATTGAAGGCGCGCACCTTGTTTCCGCCTGAAAGAAGACTATTAAATACTTTTTCAGACGGCCAAAGAAGCGCTCCTTCAATGATAGCTTCATGTCAGTAACATTGATGGCCAACGTTTTCGACATGCCCAAATACTTATAGGTTTCGGATGCGAAGAGGGCTCGAAGGCTTGTGGAGTCCGAGAGTTGGATCCCCACGGATTCCACAGTCTCCCCTCGCTTTACATGCATGACCGCAGTTTTGTATTATTTATAGCTATTTTTCATTATTATTATTTATAACTATCTCTTTCTGTGTCACACGTTCCGTATTATATATCGCAGTCGTAGTTGAAAACTACTATACACCTATATGTAAGTACTTTGTAATAACAACGCAACAATACAGAACGTCGCTCAGTATGAAAGTAGCGTAACTTTCCTTTATACTATGATTGAACCACACCTGATGTTTACTACTCACTGCGAAATTTGCATTCTATATTGAAAGTCTTAATAAAATAGGAGAAAAACGTAAGAAATATATAAAATACGTAGATTTTCCCCAAGAAACTTTTCCTCGGTACTAGTATTTTGCTTACATTTTCTAGTACACACTTGGCACCGCCATTTTGTCTCAGTCTGTTAACCGAAGAGATTCAATATGTTTGGTAAAGATTGAATCTAGCCCGCGGAGCCTTGTTAGAACTGCTTGTACATTCTGTGTTATTTTACATAAGTGTGGATTTTTCTCGTTAGCCCTTTTTCTGTTCTTGCTAGATTTTCTTTTTGGTTTAGTTTTCTGTTTGTGATAGCGTCGTTTTTCTGAGTTGTTGTCAAGGAATAGATAACGTATATATGTACCCGGCGTAGAGCTCGATGGTAAGGATGTTTTCCGGAAGGTGGTGGCTCGTGGTTCCGCGTTCGGATGCCACCGATAGCTCCGGATGGAACCCTGATGATGGTAAGCCGGAACTGTGCCACGCTGCAGACGCCAGATCTTGCCAGACCCGTTGAGCTCGACGCGGCCACGATGACAAAATATTATGTACCTGGCGTGGAGCTCGATCGTAAGGAGGTTTGCCGGAAAGTGGTGGCTCATGGCTTCGCGTTCGGATGCCAGCGGTAGCTCCGGATGGAACCCTGATGATGGTGAGCTGGAACTTTGAACAGCCCGGAGTTTGTTTCGACGGTGTGGAAAGTTAAAGCCGTTGTTCCTGCGCCTGATCTCTCTCAGGTCGTGTCAGATTGCCGCCCCATCAGGCTATAAGGCATCTGTGTCTGCGTATATACACTTGAGCACTATAACCCTGCGTTCCGAATTGGGAAATAATTGATTTGAGAGTGCTTAAACCCGTACCGAATTACCGTGAGCGCGGTAACGATGTCCCCTGAATCGTCATAGATGACGTCATGACATGCGCCATCTTGCGATAACGCCGACCATGCCTTTTAATAATATCACCGTAAGTGCTGTCAAAAATGACACTGTGTGTGTGTGTGTGTGTGGGTGAGTCAGTGTGTGTTTTGAATTGCATCATATCATTAAATTAAACTAACGTGGCATTTTCGAAATTGTGCTTCTAGCTGAGAGTCGCCATCTAACCAAAGAAGAAGAAATGTAGTGTTTATACAAAGAAATAATAATATCGTTTTGACATTGAGTACAATACAGTTTATACAATCTCTTCAAAGTAAGAGTGAACAGGCTTCTTCTGGGTAAGCTCCCTTAATCGTCAGTTTGTCTCTGTCACCTCTGACCTAAACTAGAGTCAAGAGCAAAACCATATCAAATTAAAAAAAAAGAGTAAGCACTGTGAGCGCGTTCACGAGCATTCCGAATTGTTGACAGCTCTCAGCTGTCATAATCGTAATAATTCTAAATCGGACCGCATGTGAGATGATGTGTGCTGTGAGCGATTATAGCTGATTTGGAATGCGGCCTAAATATCTCGCGCCCATGGCAAGTCTCCGCCGAGATTGGCTGCCATGACTGAAATTCAGCCTGAAGGACTATTATTCAGTTACTTGGGCACCCGAATCTTAGTGCCAGACCCAGGCTCTCTACTTGGTCGTGTATCTCCAAATATAGCTGTAAAATTCAGGTACCTATAAGTGATGATGTTTTTGTGTATATAAAACAACAGTTCAATAAACTGAGCGCCTCTTTTCAAATTTGATCAAAAGATCATATTTTATTTACATTGTTATGAAGGTAAAGTCCTTTCAAAATCGAAGAGTAGACCGAAGACTGCTAGAGGCGATGTTACTTGAACCATCCAAAATGTTTTTACAAAATAACAAGGTTTCGTAAGCTGAGCTTATAAAATCGATTTTCGATTTTACTAAAGAAACAGTCTGTGTGGTGCCGGACTAGTCTGTGTGGTGCCGGACTTAAAGAATAGCACCACCCCATACTTCCCGTGGGTGTCGTAAAAGGCGACTAAGGGGCGTACCGGAGAATGGGCAGCAGCGTTCTCTACTATGCATTCCACCACCATACCATACTGCGATCGCCAACCCGCCTGCCAAGCGTGGCGATTATGGCAAACCCGGGGGGGTTTTGGGAGAGGCCTATGTCCAGCAGTGGACGTCTTTCGGCTGAAATGATGATGATGATGATAAAGAAACAGTAAACGCTATTAGTTCTGACAAAAATTGGTCGATGATCAAATACCCGCTCCGATGTCGCGAAATATCCTAAAGATCGGTAACAATAGAAAAAGTAATTGTGTCTCATTAGTGACAGTGGAGCTACTTCCATTAAACATTACACACACGGGTTACTTCATTTCACATTTCCACCTTCGTTCCTTAACAATATTAATTTATCAAGAAGTTTGCGAGCGACGCCATTTTTTATGTGTAACGTCATCAGTCGAAAGTTCACGTCTTGTCGCAAAAAAATGACTGAAGATGTGAAAGTTGCTTGTGATAAATTAAGAATGTATTTATTTGACGGCGAAATGTAACTTCTCGGTAATAGAAGGGATGAATACAGACTGTCTTTTATCCCTAGGGATGAGTTAAGCGAAATATTTAAGGTGGTTGATGAAGTTTCTGTATTTATGGCACCTACTTGGGAGTTTAGAGTTAGTAGTTGAGTGCTTTTCGTGGGATTTCCTATGAGGTTGCTATGTAATTACTATTTGGAAATAGTCCGGTACTTTGGGATGGTTTTCAATGTAGAGAGGCAATGATATTATAAAGGAAGGATACGCTACGTTCATACTGAGCGACGTTCTGTATTGTTGCGTTGTTATTACAAAGTACTTACTGCAATAGATAGTACGGAATACACAGAAAGAGATAGCTATCTGTAGTGTGTTGCTCGCTGCTATTAGCGGACTAAATGAAACTACAACAACTGTCTGAATTTATCTGCAACAATTTGCGCGCGCTAGTGTGATTTACCTCTTTAATATAATATCATTGGTAGAGAGGTGAGTGTATTTCAGTTTTTTATTAGGAGAAAGCAACTTGCATAATGCTGAGATTGGAGCCTTTCTGGCCCCGCACATGTGTTTTTTTTGTATTTTAAATGTTAAATGATCTTCTTCGTTTACTGTTTGTGTCCCAAATAAAATAATTTTATTTCTTTGTTTGTTTCTTTCTTTCAGGGTGTATAAAAATACCCACCACAGATCTACGCATTTTTTTTACGTTAGTAATATCCCAGTGTTACAGTTACTTACAATTACTGACAGTGTGGGTGCAGAAAATAACGAGGTTTGCGGGGCCAACATGGCCAGAGATCGCATAAAACTGAGCAGCTTACAGCCGGTCGATTCTGTAAATATCTCACCGTGAAAACTTAGGTGAAGTGAGTTTGTTTTTGATAGGAATTAACACTATTGAGAGCTCACTCCACGCTCACTTCCCCTAAGTTTTCACGGTGAGATTTTTACAGAACAGCACCGCTGTTTAGTATTATCATATTATATTTTATACCTTACTAGCTGCGCCCCGCGGTTTCACCCGCGTAAATGTCGATCCCGTGGGAATATCGCGATAAAAAGTAGCCTATATGTTAATCCAGGGTGTCAGCTACTTCCATACAAAATTTTATCAAAATTGGTCCCGCTGTTTGAGCGTGAAGAAGTAACAAACACACACTCACAAACGTTCGCCTTTATAATATTAGTGTGAAGTGTGATAGACATGATCACCAAAATAAAATTCCTCTTCGATCATTTACATAAGTATCGTAAAACCTGCTCCCCAAAATCTCTCGATCCAAAACCTGAGTCCAGCAAGAAATACCAGCGTAGAATATGAAAAACAAATATATCACCGGGCTGTCGTCGACATATGGGGGTGACAGGAATGAAAATAAACTGTCTAGACGATATCCAACGTCAGGTAGTCGCGGAAAATACCCATGTTTATTCATAATAGAAGAGTTCTGCCGAAGGCAAGGTGTATTTTTTTCTAGATATTGTTTTCGAGTAGAGTGAATAGCGTGTTGAATATGTAATAGTGTCGGGACGAAAAACAACAAGAAGTAACCGGTAGTTTTTTTTCATAAGTACTTTTTAGGGTTCCGTACCAAAATGGTAAAAAGGAACCCTTGTGGTGCGACTCAGTCTGTCTGTCTGTCTGTCCGTCTGTCACAGCCGGATATTTTAAGAACTACTAATTTGAAATTTAGAACAGTTTTAGATGACGTTTGATCAACGATTTTGCAAATAAGAAAGAAGTACATTTTTTTTTTTGCAACAGTGACTGAAAAGGGGTCTAAATATTCGAAGGGAGACTACTAGGGCATGTGGGGTACCATATGAAAGAGCGCAGTTTGCAAATTCTCAGACTTTTCTTTCTTTTTTAGGCCGTTTAGTTTTCGACTTTGAAGAAAAATGTAAAAAAAATACCGCCCCCCCCCCCCCCCTTACCTTATCTCCGAAGCTTTTACAGAGAAAAATCTGAAATTATTCTACGTGATAGAAGTTTATGTAAATATTACAGGAAAATAAAACGATGTGTTTTTATCCCGATATTGGTACGGGATCGACAATAATGCGGGTGAAACCGCAAGGCGCTGCTATTCTTGTATACGAGTAAGAAGGAGGGGAAGAGAAGAGGGGAGAGGGGAGGGGAAGAAGGAGGGGTAGGACTGGCTGCTCCTCCACAACGCCATTTGTCATGGAACGATTCGACTGCAAATAGAATGAACAAGAAAAGGGAAAAAAAGTGAAGTGTCAAACGATTTTGTACGTTCAGAGAAAAATAATTGCTAAGCAAAGTACCCTACGTTAATTTGCCATGTTATAGCCATTTCATATAACTATCGAAAGATGACAGTGTTGATTTGCATGTACAGACAATTAAAGTTGGTACCTAGTCAATTTAGATCCTATTATTATATTATATACCCAGCACTTTAGCTCACATAGTCGGCGTGATCAGCACCAGCACAGACTAGTACCAGAAGTGATTCATAGGATAGCAAAATACAATAAAAGCTGTCCAGCTATGTGTGTGTGTGTGTGTGTATTTAACAAATTACCAATACCGTTACAAAAGTTAAACTGCAGACTGTTTAAGGTTAAGTTGTAGAAACTCAAAATAATTTCTATAGTATTAAGCAATTTTTGGAACATTTAGTTTTTCTTTTTGTTTTGTATAATTTACAACGTTTGGCTAAGCACTTACAAGTTTGCATGCTTTAATTCTAAGCAAAACATGCTGGACCTTATTATTTACTTCAACAACTTTGAATACTGTGTTTTTTGCAAATAAATATATTATTATTTCCTTTATTTTACTAAATACATATAAATTATATTTTTAAATATTAGTATAAAAAATATAAAAACATTTAAAAATATTAAAAAATAGTAGCCCACCGGTATCGGGAACAGGGTCCAAGCTACCGGCGGTCAGGGCTCCAGAGAGAGGAACCTCCTAACAATGCGGGCCGTGTCCAGAAGTACCGCTCTCTGAATCAAGCCCTTGATCCAGCTGCCCAACGAGAGCCTCCTTAGATGTTGGTCGAGGCTCTTGGCTATTAACCCATTGGCTGTCACGACTATCGGCACAATGATCGCCGTGTCCACATCCCACATGTCGACAACCTCGCGAGCCAAGTCAAGATATTTGATCTGTTTATCATTCTCGGCTTTCACGAGGTTCTCATCATGCGGGACGGTTATGTCAACAATCATTGCGCGCCGCTCTGATCGATCCACCACCACTATATCAGGCTTATTGGCAACAATAGTCCTGTCAGTGATGATGGATCGATCCCAGTACAATGTGATATTACCATTTTCGAGAACTGGGTCGGGCACATACCTGTAGTACGGCACCTCCGATTCCACAAGGTTGTATTTCAAAGCAAGCTGCTGATGGATTATCCTGGCTACAAGGTTGTGTCTATGCAAGTACTCTCCGTTAGCCAGACGAGAACACCCGGAGATAATATGTCTGATTGATTCTCCCGGCCGGTGGCATGCCCGACAGATGTCAACCGTGCCGTCTTTGACAATAAATCTCCGGTAATTGTTCGTCATCATAACTTCGTCCATAATTGCACAAACAAAACCTTCGGTTTCTCCAAAGAGGTTACCGAAACGCAGCCAGGCTACGGACGCTTGTAGATCTACATCGGGTCCACGTAGGGCCCGCAGAAAGCGTCCGTGAAGCTCCTTACTCTGCCATACCTCCATGCGATCATTAGTGTCAAGCACTACTGGTTTGCGCCAGTTCTCTTTAGCCAAGGAGAGCGGGGTAAGGCCCTTGTCCACTATGACTACATCTCGATGCATCCCCACGTCGGTTTCTAGGAAATATTCCCTGAGACTGCATATCTCGCGATTGTGGAGCGTCTTAGCGTTTAAAAACCCTCGACCTCCACATTTTCGCGGGATATACAGCCTCATTACCGATGACCGTGGGTGATGCATTCGATTTGCAGTCAGCAGTGTACGGACCCTCCTATCCAGGGCGTCGAGTTCGGTCTGAGTCCATTTGAGTATGCCGAAAGAGTACATCAAAACTGGCATGACCCAACCGTTGAAGGCGCGCACCTTGTTTCCGCCTGATAGAAGACTATTAAGTACTTTTTTCAGACGGCCAAAGAAGCGCTCCTTCACCGATTGCTTCATGTCAGTAACATTGATCCCTAACGCTTCCGACATACCCAAATACTTATAGGTTTCGGATGCGGAGAGGGCTCTAAGGTTTGTGGAATCCAAGAGTTGGGTTCCCACGGATTCCACAATCTCCCCTCGCTTTACATGCATGACCGCACATTTGTCCACACCAAATTCCATCCTGATGGCGCTACTGAAAGTTTCAGTAATTTTCAGTAGCTCCATCAGTTGTAATGTGTTGGGGGCAAAAAGTTTTAGGTCATCCATGTAAAGGAGGTGAGATATAACCTGACCACCTCTCCTCAGCCGATAGCCTAGACCTGAATCCTCCAGCAGTGTGCTTAGAGGATTCAAGGCTAAGCAGAACCAAAGCGGACTCAAACTGTCGCCCTGAAATATGCCTCGCTCAATCCTTATCGGTTCGCTATTCCTCTGAATATTTCGACATCCTGGATAGCGAAGGACCGTCCTCCATAGCCCCATACACGACATCAGGAAGGTGCGTAGAGTTGTATCTACTTTATACAACTCTAACACCCTCATGAGCCGTGTATGTGGCACCGAGTCATAGGCCTTCTTATAATCTATCCAACATGTCGACAGATCCTTTCGGAAACGACGAACCTGTTGGCTAATGGCCATATCAATGAGGAGTAGCTCCTTAGTACCGCGGGACCCATTCCTACATCCATTTTGAGAGGCAGACATGATGGAGTTGGTGTCTATATGTTTGTTAATTTTAGTCCTCAAAATGGATGTAAGAACTTTATAGACCGTCGGTAAACACGTGATCGGCCTATAATTTTTGGGTTCCGCGGTGCTACCTGATTTATGGAGCAGGTGGGTAATTCCTGTCGTTAGGAATTGGGGTAGCGAACCAGACTCCAAAGCAGTCTGGAACTGAGATGCCAAGCGAGCGTGCGACCTTGGAAACCATTTGATCCAAAAGTTCTGCAGCCCGTCCGGCCCGGGAGACTTCCAGTTAGGCAACGGACGGACTGCACGAGCTACATCTTGGGGGCAGATGGTGATAGCCCCCATTTCTGGTATTGGGTCGCAGGCTCGCTCGACTTCCCGAGCCCAATCACCTTCGGTGTGACTGACAGGCACCGACCAGATGCTGCGCCAGAAGGAACACATGGCATCATCATCTGGTAGGCACGTCTCAGCCACACCTTTCCCAACCCCTATAAACCCACCTTTCATCGCTCTGGAAGGTGCGATTCTGAGTGTATCGCTCTACTCGCCGCCTATACCGACGAATACGGTTTGCCCATGCATACACTTTCTGCTTCAGGAAGTCGATGCGCTCTGTGACACAAGACATATAGTCTTGAGGACTGATATCAGTCCCCGAGAACGCCCGCCTCACAAAGCGCATCACTCTAGGGCGAGTATTGCCCTCCCTGAAGCAGATTAGTTTGCCGATGAGCGTCCTGGCCCCACCAATACGGCGTTCAATTCTGCACTGCCAAGCTGGTACGGCTTGTTTCGGTCGTGTAGCTCTAGAATCGTTGGCAAATTTGACGTGAGCTACACGACATGCCGCTACAGCCGCGCAGTACAGAATCGAATGAGTATCGATGAGGTCTTCGCAGGTATCAAAATATTTTGACAACTGCGAATCCAGGACCGCCACCAGCGCCCTATTTTTGTTATGCATGGGCAAACGAGGTAAGCGTGGCCTAAGTTCGGGCGACATGAAGCGATATTCCTGAATCGCATCCTCCAAAGCACTCCTTAATTCCTCATTGCACTGGGTACTTACATTTATAGCCCTATCATTACTCCCCTCGTCAGTATGACTTATATTAGGCTGCGGTAATATTGCAGCGGTCTGCGACTGGGGGGCGATGACATGGCTACTCTGCATTTCACTTCGCAGGCGATCAAGTACAGTGTCATCTAACATATGATTACGCTGGATGACCCGCACCTGATCCGACAGTCGTTGTGCCGAAACGTTGACAGCTGGTTCAAGCACCTGAAAAAGAGAGAGCATCCGAACACGGTACGCGGTCAGAATGTTTCCCCCCTCTGTAGCCCCATAGTATGAGCGCATGACATTTTCATTGATGGATTGTGTCCATCTCATGCGCTGCACACTTCCGCCGAGAGCTGGGACCCTATCAGAGGCCGGTGGGCCTCGAAGTCCTAAGCCGTCCGGCGGCCGGCGTCCTCTCCGGCGACGTCGTGGGCGGAGAGAAATACTCGTCGCTCGAGCTCGACGCAACTGCCGCGGCCGGTGTCATCACAGCGCTCACAGTGGGGCTGGGTACCGGCGGCGGCGAGGCGGAGCTGAGCGAAGAGTCCGGAGGTAGTAGGCGTGCACGTCTTGCGGCTAGTCTTGTCAACATTTTCTTTTCTTGTTAGTTTTTATCGGAGGTGACATGACAGATGTCACCCCCGGTTCGGCAGTTTTTGTTTAAAATTTATCCAAATATGGTTCATTGTAAGTACTGTTTTTTTTATAAAATGATATTTAATTTGGGCTATGGCTGTAGTATTTCAATAACTCAACAAACAAACAATCAAAAATGCTTTTAAAAATAAATTACTGAAAATTGTTAGAAATGACGACTTGTTGACATTGGTGTTGCCCTATTATTATTATTATTATTATTAGTGTAAGACTGTAAATATGCATTAATAAAATAAATTAAACAAATAAATAATAAATTTGTTCTACAATTAATTTCCCTGACTTTACAATACACCTGTATATTCTAGGGCCCTGGCGGTTTTTCCTTGTATCCAGTTTCCAGGTATCGCTGATTAAACAATCCATTAACCCAACCCCTCGTTTAGCTACAAACAACGGTGGCTACACTGACACCGCGCTGTCTAATCGATCGTCTAACCGTTAGCCTCAAAGTAAACCCTTTAGATATTATTATAGCCTCCAGGTGTTTGCGTTAGCCGGTAACTGACACTCTATTAAATAATGTTTACTTATAGTAGGAAAGGGGTAACGTTTAGTACGACGAGAGTAGGTAGTAGAAGTTTTTTCAGGAAAGTAAAGAACAAGGTCAATAAATTGGCTCGTAAGTATGATTAATAAATCATCATAACATCAACAACAATATCGTATAAATTGGCACGTAAATATGACTAAACAACAATCATAACAACAACAATATCAACAACAACAACATCATCATCAACAACAACATCGTATAAATTGGCACGTAAATATGATTAAACAATATCAACAACAACAACATCATCATCAACAACAACGTCAACAAAAACATCGTATAATTTGGCTCATAAGTATGATTAAACAATCATCATAACAAAAACAACATTAACAACAACAACATCTTCATCAACAACAACATCGTATAAATTGGCTCGTAAGTATGACTAAACAATCATCATAACAACAACAACATCATCGACAACAACATCGTATAAATTGGCTCTTAAGTATGATTAAACAATCATCATACCAACAACAACAACAGCATCATCATCAACAACATCAACAACAACATCGTATAAATTGGCTTGTAAGTATGATTAAACTATCATCATAACAACAACAACATCACAGAGCGGTCAAGCGATCTCATCGCTTTTAGCGATAAGACCGCCCATTATGTCACCCTTTGTACAGTTTCTATATTTATGTCTGTAATTTATATGGTGTACATAATAAAGAGTATTCTATTCTATCAACAACAACATCACCAACAACAATAACATCATCGTAACATCTTGCATACCATATGTGTATACTCATGCTTTGGACAAATAAATCATCTTTATCTTCATCATCATATTCATTCAATCAACACATGACAGTCTATCGAAGTCCACTGCTGGACATAGACCTCTTACAGACTGCGCCACAACACCCTGTCCACCGTCTTCCATATCGTCTCTCCCAGCCACCTTCTTAAGGTCGTCTGTCCTTCTAGCTGAGGGGCGCCCCACGGTAAGCTTGCCGATACGCGGTCTCCACTCCAGCACTCGTCTGCTTCACCGGTTCTTAACCATTCATTTAGATATTAGTTTGTAAGCTTTTCTTAGAATGGTGAGTAGGGTAGAGGTGTCAATAGCACTAATATGTCAACACTTGGCAACTTTCAATGTCGATTTTTTCGTGGAATAACGAATGCAACGTTGAAATACGACACTTTACACAAACCTATGGGTTCTAAAATATTTTGTTCGTAATGACATAAAATTCCATTCAAAACTAAAGGAGAAAATCGTCTTTGAATAAAGCCAAGTGTACACATAGTTATGCTCGTGACTGTACCTGTACAGGGTTATTGTACTCATCATTATGAACAACTTTTACTATGGGACCAAACCTGAAATCGCGAAAAAAAATCAGCTGTTCCCCACATTTTGACGAGTTGTACGAAAATAAATGTAGGGAACATTTATGGGTGATAAGGGGGCTGGGCACAAATCCAGATTCCGAGCTGCTACTGAGAAATTCCAGATAGAAACAACCCAGTAACACTTTGCCTGACCTCGAAATCGAACCCAGGACCCAGTGTTCAGCAGTAACTCTTACGACTACTATCCATACTAATATTATAAATGCGAAAGTATCTGTCTGTCTGTTACCTCTTCACGCTTAAACCACTGAACCGATTTAGATGAAATTTGGTATAGAGATAGTTTGAGTCCTGGGAAAGGACATAGAATAGTTTTTATCCCGATATTCTCACAGGATCTGCACTTATGCGGGAAAAACCACGGGGTGCTGCTAGTATTAAATAAACGATGCAGTTCAAACAACAAAAGAAGTAAAAAATAAAGATAAAATTATGAAAAATATAGAAGTAGAATATGTCAGGGCTGAAATCTGTGTTCAGTCCATATTTGTAGAAAAAAAACCTTTGTCCTCGAAAAAAATACAGGGTGACACATTTTTTTCTGTTATAATAAACTAAAACTCGTCCAATTAAATCTACAATTACTGTAACTTAAATAAAGCTGGCGATAGGCTTCTGTTATTTGCAAACTTTCCCATTGTCTTTTTAATTAGTTTCCAAGTGATAATTTAATGTAATGGCTGGAACCAAACAATGGGATTTATTTCTGCGAGTACTATAATATTTTAGGCTTATATAGGGTGTTAAATTGAGTTGGGGAGTTTTTGTCCCGTTTCATAATTCTACATAAGTTAGTATTTACTTTTGCCCCTTTATTTATAAACGTTGTTTATTGTTAAGTCCTGATTAGCGATGTATATCCATACATTTTGAAGTTTAATGCCTTTTAAACACGGCACGGTTTCATTATGGTACGGCTAATAGTGCGTCTAGTTTAAAAAAAAAACATGATTGACGTGATTGATTAAAAGTGTTTGTACAGACGCCAGCACATCAAGCTACCTGAAACTGTCAAATTTTCCGAATCAACTTTGAACCTTATGCTTTAGCGATAAAGTTGAAAATCTATTAAAGAAATTTGACAGATTGTAGTAGCTTGATGTGCTGGCGTCTGTACAAACCAACTTACAAAAATAAAATCATTTATAAATCGCGCCGTAAAAAAAAACAGTGGCACTCCGGGAGTGCCGAAAGACGTGAAAACAAAACACAAACAGAATACTTTGCCATCACTCACTGATATATCGGATATACATTAAAACCGAGTACATCCCGAGGACAGCCGAACACATCCGAAGCGGGTATTTTTTAAATCGTCTTATAAACAAAACACGCGCGGTGCCGCTTACGCTAACAGTGGCTCGAGTTCAATGGTTTTTTCCCATCTCAAAAATGCCCAACACGCCTAAAGAAGTTTTCACTTCAAAAAAACCGGCCAACTGCGTATCGGGCCACGCACAGTGTAGGGTTCCGTAGTAGCCCGTTATCACAATGTAGTACGATTCTATTGTTCTTTATTATGAATATAAAAAAAAAATATATATTTTCATAATATGAAAATATATATTTTTTATATATATATTTATAAGGCTTGCATTGAAAAACAAAATATTATTTTGTTTTTCAATGCAAGCCTTTACCCGTTATAAACAAGCAACTACTTCATCTTAGTCACTTTAAAGGATTAATGCTAAGGATTTTGCATTTGGTACAACATTATCCAACACCCAAGTTTAACGACTATTACCGCTAAACTAATAAAGTTATCTTAACCGCTATAGTTTTCCTTTAAAGTTCATGAAATGCACTATCATCGTGATTTTTTCCAGATTTTTCAAGCCAGCCGTTTAGGTTTTAGAGGGGGGGGGACGCCCTACTGGAACAAAAAATTGCACTTTAAAGTTTAATATTTCGTAAATGGCAACCCCAAAGTCATTTTAGAAGACCTATTCAACGATACCCTACACGATGGGGTAGACGACGAAAAAAATATTCATTCTCACTTCACAAGTAGGGAAGCCACCCTAAAAAAATATATTTTCAAAAATTTTATTTTACCACTTTGTGCCGTAATTGATATACGCACTCCTAAAAAAATACATTTTTCTAGTACTAACAGTCTCTTAGCAAAACCTCGGACAGACAGACAGACGGACATGACGAAACTATAAGGGTTCCTTGTAGGAACTACGGAACCCTAAAAACGTGTCCGTCAACAAGCTTCCATAGTGATCCATATAACACTGACGAGCGTGTCTACACACGGCGAATAAACCGCAGTTTTTCAAGGAAAGAAAAGCGTGGGTGTACAAAGGAACGTTTATGGATGTTTATCAAAAAAATAAATAACGTGAAAAATTAAATATGAATAGCAGTCACTTTTCATTGACGTTTTCGTGTAATGGTTATGAAATCTAGGAAAAGTGGTCCCTTAGGACTGCTGCAACATATATAAATAAGTTTATTAATGTCGTGTTGTGTAAATATTCCTTATTAAGTACACCATTTAAGGTGGATCCTCTGATGGGCCGTCCATACATTTTTCTTGGGGATTATACGCTAAACATTGTTGAAAACAAATCATGTTATCACTTTTCTATAATGAAATGTCCCCGCGATCGACCTTTTTAGGAAATAACTTACATTATTTACTGAGGAAAACGATCGCGAAATCCAGACGAAATTTGACAGTTATCACACTAGTGTGCGTGAGTTTTGACAAGTAATCTCAAGTTCCATGATTGCGATAGTTTAGAGATGAGAACGCTAGATGGCGTACACGCGTTATTATAATTCTGTTAAATCAATATCATACGTACAATAAGTGATTGATTTATTTCCTTTCCTACCTTTCATGAACAGGTTCACCAAAAAAAACTTTATAATTAATAACCTGACCTGACGACCTTACCAACGTAAACAACTTTATTACATAATATTGTTTTGTGGCAACATAAATATCATTATTCGTAGATAGGATTTATAGTGAAATGGGTAGTTGAGACCGCGAAATTCAAATTTTCATACGTTTTTGCAATTTGCAGGTCAGTGTCAGGTTGTATTTTGATCAAAATATGATTCGCGACAATAACAGGTACATATTTACAGAATTATAATCATTAGAATCGTTAATACATCTTTCTAAGTTAGATTTCTACCACCAATAGTGGATGATGAATGATTCTAATGATTATAATTCTGTAAATATGTACCTGTTATTGTCGCGAATCATATTTTGATCAAAATCATTAGAATCATTCATCATCCACTATTGGTGGTAGAAATCTAACTTAGAAAGATGTATTAATGATTCTAATGATTATAATTCTGTAAATATGTACCTGTTATTGTCGCGAATCATATTTTGATCAAGATACAACCTGACACTGACCTGCAAATTGCAAAAAACGTAAGGAAATTTGAATTTCGCGGTCTATGACTATCCATTCATTTTATGCGACGCGCGACGTTGCCGTCCCACCCGAGTTGGCAACCTTGAACAACATTGAAAGAATTCCGAAGAAAACGGGCGCCACCATGTTGTCACTCTTACGCCGTAGCGACATGCATGATATAAATATAATTTTGGGGCTTGCTTGTATGCAATAGTATTGCACACGGATTTTCTTGCGTGTTATTTTATTTTGTATGCTTTGCATTTTCATTGATTCATATTGCAATATTTCTAGTATTGCAATTATTTGTAGGTATAGTAACTAATAATTATTCAATTTTAAAAGTAAGTAGGTAAGTAAGTACCTATCTTTCGGCGGTTTTAGAAACAGCAAGTTGGCCCGTGATTTTAGACGCTGAAATCCCGTCACAATACTAAAGGTACTTACATGTCTCAATTACATAAGTACAAAGTCAGTGGTTATGTGTTTTTACCTACTTATATTTTTTGGTCAACAATACATTAAATAAGTAAGTACATAATATTATAATTCGGTAACCCAACGAGTTTGCAAACATTAGCAAAATCGAATGTACCTGTAAAATAGAATACCTTTTACGCATATTGTCAGTTTCAGACAAACAAACATTATTTTTAGTTTGATAGTTATGTCGCATCTAGCGGGGCGGTGGCGGCGGCGGTCTAAGTACTTGCGCCGGCGCCGCTGGACGTGCGTTCAGAACACATTATATTGTAATCTTTGGTTCAGAACTTTGACTTTTGAAATCATTGGTTCAGAAACAAACAAATGATTAAGTTACTTACATCAAACGTGATTTATTATTGTATTTAAACATCTAATATGTTTTTTTTTTCTTATTCATCGACTAATATTCTACCAGGAATTTATATAAAGATAAGTAAAATTTTACTTTTAAGTTTCTATTTTCTGTACCTAATGATTTCGGAACGTAACCTTGTAAATCGTATCTTATTCAATATCATCTCTACGCTGTGCCTGTAATAATAATAATCTAATAGTAGGTAGCAATTCTTTTCTAGTAGAAAGAATGCTTGAATACAAATCAAATCAAATAATTTATTTGCATAATACACGTGAAAAAGGTCGTGAGGGGCCCGTGGCTAAATAATAACAGCCGCACAGGTCGATCGATCAGGTTAAGCTACGCTTGCCGCGGTTGGTTTGTGGATGGGTGACCATCTTTACATACCGTGACCCCGCCGTGCCTCGGAAAGCACGTTAAGCCGTTGGTCCCGGCTGTCATTCGTGGATCTTTGACAGTCGCTACGGGTAGTCAGAAGCCCGAAAGTCTGACAATCAGTCTTACTAAGGGGTATCGTATTACCCAGTAACTGGGTTGTGGAGGTCAGATAGGCAGTCGCTCCATGTAAAATACTGGTATTCAGCTGCATCCGGTTAGACTGGAAGCCGACCCCAACATAGTTGGGAAAAGGCTAGGAAGATGATGATGATGATGATGACACGTGAAAAAGGTGTTACAGGTATAAAATACGACTAGGAAATTCTGAGATCTCATTGTACGGTTGTGAAATTCGATAGTATTAAATTTTATTCAAATACTGAGTTTATAGAAGTATTGTACTATTTTTTTGTTTTTCTATTTCAGATTTCTCTAATCCTGAAACTGATTAATTTCAATGGATAGGAGTATATTATGTGTTCTGTGATTTCAATTGACTGTGGAAACTGTTCCAAAGAAATGTTTATCTGCGATATCTGGGTATCGCATTGTGGACCTGAAGAATGTAATTGAATGGGCATTCCAATTGGAAAGACCGAAATATGTGTGAATCTTCACAAATTGAATTTGTTAGTGAGATGAGAAGTGAATTAATTTTCAAGTGCACTATGTCTGGTAATTGCGTGGAAGCACTACGGAGAGCAGTAATAAAATAAATACTGCATTTTTGTGGGCAACTGCGACTGCTGGTAGCTATTACACTCAATCAGCTCACATTACAAGTCTCATGAATATTCCAATAATGTCGCCAAATAAATGACTAAATTTCGTCGTGTTGAAAAAAAATTAGGCAGTGTGTGGTTTGAACATTTGTCAGAGGAAATTAAAAATGCTGGTGAACAAGAAAGGTCAGTTGCTATTCAAAAAGGTCATGTATCTTCAGACGGTGTTCCATGTTACTGTATGTAGTTGGATGATGGCTGAAAAGGTCATATGGCTACAACTTTGATTCATGTTCTTGTATGGTAAGTTAATGTATTACCAAACACACATACATAAACATATACCTTCTTCTCATGGGGGTAGGCAGAAACTACAGAACGCCACCTGCTAAGATACCTTACATACCTACTCCGTTACTAAACACATATTTGGTTCTGTATGAACTTTTTACTATGTGCAATATTTACAAGTGTTGCTTTTCCTTTTCAGGCCTGCATTGTTGGTAAAGAAACTAAGAAATGTCTATTTCTTGGTGTTCAAAACAAATATTGTTATACGTGTCAATATTATGAAAAAAGGAGACATGGACATGAAAGCACATAATTGTTGCAAAAATTTTACTGGACCGCCTACAGCAATGGTGTCACTAATTATTGTGGAAGGCTTTCAAAAGAGTGAAGAAATGCATCAACTTCCCTATTTGAGTTTTATTGGATACGGAGACTCCTCTGTTTGCAAACTTGAAAGAGAAAGTGTCATATAGGAACTTTGGTCTGAGATGGGAACATAATAAAAAAAATGAATGCAAGAATCATGTAATCAAAAACTATACGAGGGCACTATACAAGGTAAATAAATAAATCAAATTTGTATTGACATCTCAAGACCAGTGAAGCATATTCTGTATTCATATTTGTACTTTTTTTAGATGTTTGCCAACACTAAGCTCCCACTTTATGGGCGAAATATTTTGAAGCCAAACGTGATGAAGGTTACACTAGTGGCATGGAAAATTATAATGTGTATCAGTGAGAGTAGCAGATTTGCGAAATAGCCCGCTTTTGTATTCGGAATACATGAAAACTGCAAGCATTATTACTGCAATGTCAATAAAACAGCTGCAATTGGAAATATAATAAGTCAGAAATTGTCAGTACCACTAAGAAATGCTTTGATTATCATGGTACAGTATTGTTTCTTTGTATGTTACATAACCATCTATTTATATTTCATTGATATTTTCTAGTAAAAAAATATTCTATTTTCAGGATGATCGCTTGCTACTGGACACAAATGGCATGGAACTGTATGGAAAAAGCAGACCACACCCAGGGACACATTAAAAAAAATACATAAATCGAAAGGAACAAAGTTGTATTCTGCCAGAAATCATATTGAGACATGGTCAAAAAAATGCTAAATGTGTAGATTTGAATGGTATACACGGATATCAAGTTATACATTTCCAGTATAAGCTGACCTCCCATTATATGGAAAACTTAAACAATGCGAGATCAGCTTATACTGGAAATGTATAGCTGGTTAATTATGTAGCCGTCTGTACCAGTATATACTGGAACACAAGGCAATTTTTTTAACTTCATAAATTGTATCAATTTCAATGTCTAAAATATATTATTATGTTATTCTAGTGAAAAATCGTCCATCAACATCAGTTGGAAATTCGAGCAAATAGTAAATTTTAATTTTAGAGCAGCTTTGGAGATTGATGGTAAATGACATTTTGAAATTAATAGGAAATAATATTTGTCCAAAGTAACATAATTATATACTAAGTAAAGTTATTTTTCTTTGCAGCAGCCTTGTAGCAGTAGACAAAAAGACTCACGGCACATGATGAAATCATCAAGTCAAACGATTTTTGTTATATTGTATTTTTGTAGTAGTTTGTTTAGAATCGACACTATAATATGTTACTTTCAATTTGTATTTTACTATAAAATCAAAAGGCTTATTTTTTAGTAGTTTGTTTATAATCAACATTATCATTGTATATAACTTTTTATTTGTATTTACTATAAAATGAAAAGGTGAAATAATATTTTATTATTAACCACCTGGTGAACTCAATAAGCTGGTCTTTAGATTTTTATTTTTCTAAAAACTTTGATAAGAGGGCTTTGACATTATAAAATATTTTTTCACCTACCTGGGTAGATGTAATCGCATACTAAATTGTATTTTTTTGATTTGTTGTTATCTTTTGTTTTTTTCTTGTGTATGTTGTGTAATATCTGTAATTATTGTAATAATTGATTATGCTATAAATTTAATCATGTATCAGGCTTCATTTGTGTCACTTCAAATACTTTTATTTGATAATTAATTACGGTGTAAGGTATTCTAATAAAACTATCTTTATAAACTGTGTAGACTGAAGTTTTTGTAACTGAACAGACAGCTGTGCTGCTGGGAGTTTGTTGCGCCACTTCTTTCCAGGTAAAGCTCTAGGAAGTGGTGAAGAGCGGGCGTTTTGGGGGACTGTCTTATTGTAATTTTGACATTCGAAAAGTGCTGATTCTCAGCCTAGTTTGATTATTAAATGATTTTATATAAATGCTTGACTTTTATTATCCTATCATCATACTCATGCGTTTTCCCCATGGGGGTAGGTAGAAACTACAGAACGCCACCTGCTACGATACCTTACATACTCCCTTTGTCTCGTTTACGTTCATAAATCTTGTCATACACGCACGCTGGTTGCGAGTACTACGCACAGGCACAGTATTCTCAAGAAACGCATTTCATTTTTCATATAAATATCGTAGCAGGCGGCGCATTTATAAATACACGCCATCTAGTGGTCTATTCTTATAAACGTATGGAAGTTCTCGCTTACGTCTGTGTGTGTAAACGACCTGTATTCAATGGCAGATTTTATCTAACAGTTATGTGTCGAATTGGGTGGATTTTGAGGCAATGTTATGACCAAATTCAATAAAGTGTAATGTCCGATAACCGCGTCCACTACTTTTACGACTTAATAATGTGCCAATTACAAATAAAACAAAATAAACTAAAAATGTTGACTTCAGCGCCATCTAGCGGGAAAATGTTCAAGAGCAGATCGTATGATGCTCCTTAAACTAGAAAATGATGATGTCTATGTATTTAGGTGTGTGTATACAAAACTGTAATGCCACGTTCACCGGCATCCGAAGTATTCCACATTGGGCACCCGCTTAAATGGCACCTGAGTGAATGTGCCGCTGTGTGTCAGGTGCCCAATGTGGAATACACCCATACCATATCTTTCATACCTGAACCACAGCAATATTTCTCGGAGCGGACGACCTGAAGGGCTAGTCAAATTGAAATTCTATCTGCGATAATGATTGTCACTGGTCCGTGCCCTCTGGAAAAGTTTTGTGCAGGGTACAAATGGTTTCTACCGACATATAGGAACTGTCTTTCGCGCTATAATAGCTACAATATTCTCATGGAGAGTACTCAAAATGCTACCTATCTTTATCAAGTTTGCTACATAAAAACGTCATCTGTCTTTTAGAAGCGTGACTGTTTTTAATGAGAATTATTTAAACGATTCTCTAAAACTTATGGACATTCTAATGATGGATATTTTTTTGTAATAATTGAGCTTTTTCTGGCCTTTTCTCACAATTAGTTGCACTAACTAAGCTAGGGCACCTCGGCCCAATGGGTTAGGTTAGAACCGTGACGCGAGAGATAATATTATAATATTATTCGAGATTCACAAAAAGAGGCGCAATCATTATTGTTATTATGTTCAATTATATTTGTAGGAGCGCAAAATGGGAAGTATTAGAGGTTATCATGACGGTCTAGCCCCATCTCGACACCCATGAATTTATTTATCATGCCTACGAAACATTCCCATCTCGGCACTCTGTCCTAAATTATTGTTAGGTAGACATAAAAAAGGGATACACAGTATCAGTATAGTAAGTAAATCAACTTGATTCTTTATTAAATCTAAATAAATAATTTAAAAAATTTACCGTTTATAAAACAAGTTTAATTTAAAACGTTTAAGTATATGAATTTGTGTGGGGTAGATAGGTACAACTAAAAAGTGAAAAATAACTTTAATTTCGAAAGTCGGCGTCAAAAAACGAAAATGCAGAACCAACGACACCGACTTCCGAAATTAAAGTTATTTTTCACTTTGTAGTGTTTTTTTTTTGGAAGTCGGTTGTTTTTTTTTTTTGTAAAAATGTTTTTATTTTGACTTTTTAGTTGAGAGCAGTGGTAGCCCAGTGGAGAGCAGTGGTGGCCCAGTGGTCACGGATACGACTTACGAGTTGTAGCTCGTAGGTTTGGACCCAGACAGGCGCTTTATTTTGTGTAAATTATTTCATCACCACAAAACGGTGAAGGAAAACATCGTGAGGAAACCGGCATGTCCTAGAACCGAAAATTCGAAGACATGTGACATCCACCAACCAGCACTGGGCCCCCGTGGTGAATAACGGCCCACTCCCTCTCACTGAGAGGAGGCCTGTGTCCCAGCAGTGGAAACATTATAGGCTGATTATGAACTTTTTAATTTTACCTACCTACCCCACACAAATTCATATAACACTACTTCCTATGTGAATATCAGTGACAGGAAGCTATTGAACACATCTGCCTACCCCTTTATAGGGTAGAAGCGTGATGTTATGTTGTGTGATTGCGTAAACATTGCATACCTAAAGCAGCAATCGCGGTTGATTTGCTGGCATTTATTAAAGAGTTCCGTTGTCTGTCTCCGAAACTCATCATCAGATCTTTACGAAATTTAAAAAAATTTGCTAATCCGTCTTTATATATGACGGAGTTATGCCCGAACATACATAAAAAAAATGTATATAAACATCTGAATTGAGAACCTCCTCCTTCTTAGAAGTCGGCTAAAAATACTAGTGTATATTCGCTCGCTTCAGCCGATAGACGTCCACTGCTGGACATAGGCCTCCCCCAATTTTGGGGGGGGTTTGCCATAATCGCCACGCTTGGCAGGCGGGTTGGCGATCGCAGTATGGTATGATGGTGGAATAAATAGAGAACGCTGCTCCCCGTTCTCCGGTAAGACCCTTAGTCGCCTTTTACGACACCCACGGGAAGTAAGGGGTGGTGCAATTCTTTAAGTCCGGCACCACACAGACAGTGTGGTGTATATTGGACAAAGTAAAAGATAGGTACTTTTATGAGAATTTCACAGACAAGCCCTTGAATCGCTCAATTAGAGGCTCCATTATTTCGGCTCTTTTGATGAATATTTATTTTGACTTAATATCAAGTTGATTTACTCACTACATTGATACTGTGTATCCATGTTTTGATTTGTGTACCTAACAATTATTAGTGACAGGGTGCCGAGATGGGAATTTTTCGTAGGTATGATAAATCAATTCATGAGTGCAGAGATGGAAAAGTGCCGAGATGGGACTAATCCATCATGACATGTGAGGCCTTTTTAGAACATAACCCTTGAAATCTAGAGAGCTTCACAATAGAGAGAGATTACTCCAAGAAATATTGCTGTGGTTTAGGTATGAAAGATATGGGTGCCGAACGTATTCCACACTGGGCACCCGCTTAAATGGCACCTGAGTGAATGCACCTGACACACAGCAGCACATTCACTCAAGTGCCATTTAAGCGGGTGCCTAATGTGGAATACGTCGGGTGCCGATGAACAAGGCATTAGAGTTTTGTATACACACACACGCCTATGATAAATCAATTTATGAGTGCAGAGATAGAAAGGTGCCAAGATGGGACTAAACCATCATGACACGTGAGGCCTTTTTAGAACATATCCCTTGAAATCTAGAGAGCTTCACAATAGAGAGAGATTACTCCAAGAGATATTGCTGTGGTTTAGGTATGAAAGATATGGGTCCCGGACGTATTCCACATTGGGCACCCGCTTAAATGGCACCTGAGTGAATGCACCTGACACACAGCAGCACATTCACTCAAGTGCCATTTAAGCGGGTGCCCAAAGTGGAATACGTCGGGTGCCGATGAACGTGGCATTACAGTTTTGTATACACACACACGCCTATGATAAATCAATTCATGAGTGCAGAGATGGAAAGGTGCCGAGATGGGACTAAACCATCATGACATGTGAGGCCTTTTTAGAACACATCCCTTGAAATCTAGAGAGCTTCACAATAGAGAGAGATTACTCCAAGAAATATTGCTGTGGTTTAGGTATGAAAGATATGGGTGCCGGACGTATTCCACACTGGGCACCCGCTTAAATGGCACCTGAGTGAATGCACCTGACACACAGCAGCACATTCACTCAAGTGCCATTTAAGCGGGTGCCCAATGTGGAATACGTCGGGTGCCGGTGAACAAGGCATTAGAGTTTTGTATACACACACACGCCTATGATAAATCAATTCATGAGTGCAGAGATGGAAAGGTGCCGAGATGGGACTAAACCATCATGACATGTGAGCCCTTTTTAGAACACATCCCTTGAAATCTAGAGAGCTTCACAATAGAGAGAGATTACTCCAAGAAATATTGCTGTGGTTTAGGTATGAAAGATATGGGTGCCGGACGTATTCCACATTGGGCACCCGCTTAAATGGCACCTGAGTGAATGCACCTGACACACAGTAGCACATTCACTCAAGTGTAATTTAAGCGGGTGCCAAATGTGGAATACGTCGGGTGCCGATGAACGTGGCATTACAGTTTTGTATACACACACACGCCTATGAGAAATCAATTTATGAGTGCAGCGATGGAAAGGTGCCGAGATGGGACTAAACCATCATGACATGTGAGGCCTTTTTAGAACACATCCCTTGAAATCTAGAGAGCTTCACAATAGCAAACAAACGACTCATCTACATTCTAGACACAATACAATCTATCCATTAAAGGAAGGTATTTACAACAATGGCCTGTATTTATGACTATGAAACAATAAACTTAAGCTAGAACTGCGAATAATGAAAATCAAATACCCATTGTTTTCAAGTTTGGGTATAAATTAGCGATTAATAGTACAAAATGGAGGCGTTTTATGATGTTTATGAACAGTTTACGGGATCAAAACTGTCGTTATAAAGCTTGGAAGGATATATTTTTGATCGTCACGTCCGTTAGCGATGCTTTGATCGTCTGAAATGAACGTGAGTGGTTTGATCATTTCATATCAGGCAAACAATCGTTCATTGAACATAGAAGTCGGTTTTAAGTGCCATTATTTCTGTGAACGTACGGGTATGATGGCAATTTTACCTATCTAGAAATGCAATATTCACCATCATCTTTTGACGATGCAGTGACAAAAATTGAAAAGTGTATGATATCGTTCACGTTCATACATCTGGTCATACACGCCGGTTGCGAGTACAACGCTCCTAAAAAAAAAAAAACTAACGACTGTCAGTCATGTGACGACAGACTCACCACCACCACCGAGTCACCGAGTCACCTGTCACCTCTGTGTGTGTGTGTGTGTGTGTTGTTCTGTCATCCTAAAGACTGTTAGTGTATTACGCAATTACCCCTTTGGTCATACACACACGCCAGTTGCGAGTACTAGGCAACTAACCATTCTAAAGAACACCAATAATGTCACTATATTTGTGTACAATTTTAGGGCGTCTCCTCCTAGCGTTTCCGCTCACATCTACCTTGTAAATACCATTTGTTAGTCGCCTTTTTTTGTTTCTGTGTGGCACATCAACAAATGACTCCTCCTGCTCTGGGTCGAGCGCAAGGGAGTGTCAGACTCTTGCTGAGCTTGCTAACCCATCCGTGTTCCTTCCTTAGTGACTGCCTCCCACTCCCTCTCGCTCCGGACCATGGCTTGAACCAGGTTTGTTAGTCGCCTTTCATTCCATCCTCTCAAGATGACGAAACCATTTAAGCATCTTCTATTAAATTTTTGTCGTTACCTACATCTTCTTTTAAACCGCAACGCAATTTGTTTGTAAATAACATCAATCTGTAAGATAAAACACAATGCTTATCTTCCTAGCCAGCGAAACGTAATCTATATTGTGAATAATAATATATTCAGAAACCCACCTCTAACGAAATAAATGGAAGATTACGGAGCAATATTGAAAAGGCATTTTGTTAGACCCAATGTGAGTTGAAGCGTGCATATTGTAATCATAATAGATATCAGCTCTCAGACTACGATACGATCTCTTTGACTACACACCCGTTAAATTGAAGGTGGCTGATATTTGTTGTAGGTAGGATACTGTAACCATGTTATTTTTAGGCAGAAAGGCAGAATTGGTAATCAAAATCAAAATCAAAATGTTTTATTTCACATAAACCTACATGGGCACTTATGAAACGTCAGAAGCTAGGTGCACGGTCCCAATTGGTCGTTTCCTATGGAGAAGAACCGGAAAAAAACTCCACGGTTACTCTTTTTAAAAATAATTGGCTTTTACAATGTTTCCAAATTACAGTAGGTATGGGAGGACAGCCTGTCAACAAGTACCAAATACTTGATAAAGTAAAAAATGGTCCGCAGGTAAAGTCTATAAGGCCTACAAAGTCCTCACATTCACAAAATAAGAATCTATCAAAGGGATATAAAAAAAAAAACCTACTAAAGTGATATGATTCCCATTACATCTCATAAATGGCTGAACACGGAAAGGTAAAGTGATCATGTAAAAAAAAACAATTTTAATATAAGAGCACACGAAGATGTTAAAGACTAACTACTTATACAAGTATGTATGCATCAATTTTGCATAGGCATATGACTTCTAGTCAAAATGCTGTGGGCGCCATCGCGCGCCGTCCCGTACCTACATCTGTGTGTGTAAGTGATCAACACAGAACGCACACTTCAGATTTCGGTCTTTGCTGCACTGGCTAGTCTAGACTTTCGGTCGACACTGTACTTACTAGGATTGTAACAGATCCTGGCCCCCGTATCAATCAGGATTTACAAGAGCAATAATATGGTGATCGTTAAAGTTATTACTACAAAATTAAGATCCATAAAATTCTTCTTAATTACATTCTAAACTAGCTTCTGCCCGCGACTTCGTCCGCGTGAAATTTTTTGTTCCCCCGACCCACCCCGTCACATCGCATCGCCAGCCCGTGCTATTACTTCGTTTTTGCTTAGGGTTCTTTCCTTTTGCTCGGCTCCTAAGGGTCATAGGGTGATGTTAAATAGCCTATAGCCTTCCTTAAGAACTGGGCTATCAAATACAAAAAGATTTTTTCAAATCCGACTGCTAGTTCCAGAGATTACCCCCTACATACAAACTTACAAACTTTAACCTCTTTATAGTATTAGTATAGACAAACACAATCTCATCATCATCTGTCTAGCCTTTTCCCAACCATGTTGGGGTCGGCTTCCAGTCTAACCGGATGCAACTAAATACCAGTATTTTACATGGAGCGACTGCCTATCTGACCTCCACAACCCAGTTACTGGGTAATACGATACCCCTTGGTAAGACTGATTGTCAAACTTTCGGGCTTCTGACTACCCGTAACGACTGTCAAAGATCCACGAATGACAGCCGGGACCAACGGCTTAACGTGCTTTCCGAGGCACGGAGAGGTCTCGTTATGTAAAGATGGTCACCCATCCACAGACCAACCGCGGCAAGCGTAGCTTAACCTGATCGATCGACCTGTGCGGCTGTTATTTCTTAGCCACGGGCCCCTCGGGTAGCAATCTAAAATCAATAATATTATTATTTTCCTCAATAATATTTACAACCAAATAAATCGAAGCACTTTCATAATATTATAACACCTATATTATTATGAAACTGAGACATAAAACCGATTGTTATATAACCTATACGAAAAACCTTTTCCGTTAACACGACGTTAAATATAAAATGCTCATTTTTATTCATGAAAGTATACTAAGGAACATATTCTGGGCCGATTGAAAATTATTACGGCACACCCGGTAGAGTGGGGAAAAAGAGGTATTGTATATTAGAAAATAAAATATTTAGTATCAAACTTTGTTTGAAGGCATATTATGGCGAAATAATGTACCAACACACGTGGGGGTGTGTGTGTGTACCTATTCTCGTTTGAGAAATCTTCTTCATGTTCCTTTCGCTCGCACAGTTTACAGAAGATTTCTTATATGATTCGCTTAGCAATTGATTTGTTTGCAAGCAGCTTAGCGTTTATCACAACTGTTTTATCTAAACAGTATAATTAAGTATTGTTTCTGAAACACTCTAATGAAGGCTGCGCGTTCATCTGCCTAAAAATACTTATTTTATTACTTAAGTAATCCTAACTAATATTATAAATGCGAAAGTAAGTTTGTTTGTTTGTCACCTTACCACTGAACCAATCATCGTGAAATTTTGCATATACGTTGTCATTGCAGGTGTACAGAATCGGACATAGGATACCTTTCATCCCGAAAAGATTTATTCTCAGGATCAGATTTATTCTAGGTACAAAAGTTTGGTGAAATTCGCCTTTAGAGAACTTATTCCGAAAGGTTACATATATAAACTTACATAAAACTGCTTTTATAGGTTATTTATATGCATTGATCGACGTCCGGCCGGCTGTCGTTGAAAACCAGTGCTGTAGGCACATGAGTAGATACCATGGATATCTATGGTAGACACTGTAGCTGTAGGTCTGTCTCGCATAGCGCCACAACATGTGCACAACATTATGACGTATATGACGTACGTAACATATGACGTATAGCTTCCCCATGATTTTGTTTGTGTTTTTGGACTTTATTTATAACCAGCAGCGTCTCGTGGTTTCACACGCATATGTTTAGATCCTGTGGGAATATCGGGATAAAAAGTCATATCCTATGTGTTAATCGAGGAAATCCTCTATCTATGTGCCAGTTTTCATCCAAATCTGTTCAACGGTTTACGCGTGATTGAGTAACAAACATCCAAACATCTTCACAAACTTTCACATTTATAATATTCAAATTTAGAATAGAATCAAAAATTCGAAGTCATGTGTCATCTACCAACCCGCACTGTGTTGTGGTGGATTACGGCCCACTCACAGAGAGGGAACTTGTGCCCGTGGGAACATCATACGCTGATTATGCGTCGTATAAAGCAAATCTCCTATCTTTCTAATATCAAATGTTGAACTTGAATTGACCAAACCTTATCCCTTCTCTGCCAAAATAAGTGTAACTTCTACCAACCGATACACACTTGAACTACTAAAAGTTATCAAAGTCGATCAAGGACAAAGAGCAACTAAGTTTATTACCGCATAAGCGACAATATGAGGAAAATCTTCGCAGAATCCGGTGCGGAGGGACAAAGTTAATAACAGGAGATCGCTTTCGACAAATAGCGAAAGTGCTAATGTAGGTATCGGTTATGTCTGTCTGTCTTGTCTTTTACAATAAGAGGATTACACCTGGCTTTTGAATCTAGAAATGTTAATGGAAGAACTTGTCAAACTCTTCCATAAAAAGCAAAGCTAAAGTAAAATTTGACAAGTTATCAACTTTAAATTCTCAATTCGAAAACCGGGTATCAGTGTGCATACACACGATCGAGACGCGTTGACGACACAGCCAACTGCGCCCCTCGACGTGTGTCGCTCGACAACATGCTGCTCGTGTATTCATATACTGCACCGTACTCAAATACATGAGCTATACGTTGTCGACAGCAGCCGCCGATGAGTCGACGGCGGGCGTCAACGGGTGTCGACAGTTGCCATCGATGCGTGTCGACGGATGCAGTTGCCTGTGTTATTGACGGGTGTCGTTCGTGTGCATGAGCACTTAGACTGAGTTCTTCAGTCATCAAAAATCCATTATTTAAAGAATTAGTTTTAAAAGCACCACTTTTAAGATCAAAATCTAGTTAAAATAAACTACTGCTGGACCGAACGGTGTCCTTCATTATATTTATAGATATCTTGAATAAATAAAAGCATCCATTTCTGATGGGAAATGCTCGTAATTTTAAGAACGTTCACAGTCTGATCTAAGTCTCAATCTGTCAAAAATACCTCTAAAATCCTTACATTTTTGACATTGATTGTCGCTGATATAAGATTGCGACTAGATTTTAAACGTTTTTAATAATTACGAGAATTGGCCTTCGATTCTTTTGGCGTAACCGTGACCAAAATAACCAACTTTTGCTCCCAAAAACAAATTCATAACACATTTCACTTTTCCCGTTCACTCTTGCATTATATTTTTGAAGCCTACTTTTCTACTTAGATGAGTTCGGTCACTATAATAATAATAATAAAACCTTTATTTTCAGGCTACTTCGGCCCATAGATAAATACCTTACAGACTAACATGTATGTTATAATAATACAATATGTGTTAGTGTATAAACTTATAACTATGTTAGTAAAACACTTCACTCGAGCACTGTCTTTGTGCGTTCGTGTGGCACTTGTCCGCGGAAGCGACGAAACATTACACCTTGCGGTATTTTATTATTAATGAACACACAATTTTTATAGTACCCATATATCAAAAATTTTATATTTATTTACTTATTTCAAATTTAATTTATATGTCATCGAGAGGAGGCCTGTGTCCCAGCAGTGGGAACATTATATGCTTATGCATAGGTATTGATTTAATAATAAAACTGAAAAACCATTTATATCTATATATAAATGGTTTTTCAGTTTTATTATAAAATCAATGCTTCGCAATAATTTCGTTTCCTACTGCATTTGTCGAATTGTATTTGTCGAATCTGACCTTGACTTTGACATCCACTTGGAGGCGTTTCATGAGTTGCCCCATTTCATCATTTTCAATAGATTCTGAGCAGTCTGAGCCATCTTCTTTGTCCTCTTCTTTATCTTCAGAGTCCTCTGGTGGTGCAACAGTATTATCTTCCGGAGTAACACCATCTGGTTCCTGTTCTTCAGAGTAATTTGGTGATGCACTAGTACTCTCTGCAGGAGTAAAATCATCTGGATCATCTGGTTTCCCAGAGTCAGTGGTAGTTGTAGTGGGAGTGCTTGTTGTGGTGGGAGTGGTAGTAATGTCGGGAGTGGTCTGAGTGTAAGAAGTGGTGGTTGTGGTAGTTGTGGTGGGAGCGGTGGTTGTGGTCGTTGTTGTAGGGGTGGTGGTTGTGATGGGAATGGTGGTTGTGGTGGAAGCGACAGGTGTGGTGGTAGTGGTGGTTGTTGTGGCTGTGGTGGTGCTGGAAGTAGAGGATGTGGTGGTGCTGGAAGAAGAGGATGTGGTGGTATCCTCTTGGTTGAAGGTAATACCCGTTACTTCTTGGAACCATGGTATGAAAGGTCCCGGACGGATGAAACCTGGTAGAAAGATTTTTTTTTATTATACGTGTTGGTTTTAGGATAATGATTGATTGACAATTGATTTAAATTAGGTAATGCAAATATTACCTGATGGCAAGTTTCTATTGCAGCCGGTGCTATAGTATAAGGATACTCCTATGAGGGTCGGAACGCCGTCGGAGTCCACATGCACCAGTGGCCCACCATTGTCACCCTGAAATGAAGCTTAGGTAAATGGGGGCAAAGTAACAAATATAATGTTTTTTTCACTACGTCAACCTTAGCAACGCCTAATTAGGTAATATTTAAGGTAAACAAATCTTTAAGCAAGCACTTCTGTTTGACCATTTGTTTCTCAGTAGACAATTCGTAAAGTATAAAATCTACATTTTCGATACATATTGGCTGGTAACATGATTTTTGCGCTATGTGACTTCCCAGAGATTACATTTAGATGTCGCTAAGGGTTAGTTTCGTCTGGCCATGCTTGTCGAAGGACCGATGGCCGGTGGAGCAGATGAGTCTTAGAGTTTTTTTTATTTTATTTTATTCAATCCAGTTTTAATTGTTGAATACTGCAATATTAGATACCTCTTCCTGTTTGGTAGTAAATTATATTAACATCTTAAATAAATTGCAAACTACAGTTTTGTATAATTTAGAAGCATTTTTTTTTTTTAATTTTGTAAATGTAAGAACCATGTTTCCGTTTATTATGTTTTTTTTTTTGTTGTTGACTTGAAAGAGCATGGCAGTTGAGAACGTGTCATGCTCACTTAAATGTCTCACCGATGGTGGCGCGTGTGTTGGATTATTCGGTTCCCTACAAAATGGTTGAGCTGGATGGTGCTGATCCACGCGTCATGTTCGTGAACGGGTGCCGTCGGTTGAGACTGGTCACCTCTTAACTGCCAAGGCTTATTTTTAATCTTATATTTTGAATTGTTTCTTCATTTGTCTTTTTTTTTTACATTGTTCTCACATATAGAAGCAACAAGAATAATGTACCCAGGATTTTGTAATAACTTGATTTAAAAGAGTGTCCATGGAGTTTCTTGCCCGTTCTTCTCCATAGAGATCTACGTTTTGGAATGGGCAACTAGCTTCAACTTTCTGACTAACTGACAGACTATTTAATTTTGACAATTCAAAAGTGCCTGTACAAGGTTTAATTGAAATAAATGCTTTGAGTTTGAGTTTGAGTTTGAGTGGAGACCACGTAATTGCAAGCGTGGGACGCCCCCTGCTAGATGGACCGTCTTTAATCCATGCTATCGCAGTCACCTTCACTGCGATAGCATGGATGCGGATGGCGCAGGACAAGGTGTTGTGGCGCAGTTTGGGTGAGGCCTATGTCCAGCAGTGCACTGTGGTAGGCTGAGTTCATTGAAATGTTAGTAAAAACGGGCTTAGGTGTCTAAGAATTGGATTTCGGTCTTTCAAAATAAGAAAAGTATACCACATTTGCACTTTTCCAAGTGGAACCACAACTTCTGCCCTGACATTCTAAACTGATTTCAAACGAGGACCTAAAGACTCAAAGCTTACAAAGCAATTAGCCTGTGAGGTGACGTTGAAGTACTGCGCGCAGATGGTGGTGTCGATGACGCCGTTCAAATATAATCTGGAACACTCATCGTTGGAGATTGCCCGTAGGTATACCCATCTCAGTACAACGGATAAGGAACCTGCAACGTTAAAAGATAATATTACAGTGATGTTAAGAAGAATTGTTGAAAAATTAAAAAATAGGTATTTGGGTTCGGCTGTTAGACATATAGGTACAAACAAAAATCACATACAGTTTTAGGTATCCTGAATTCATTTACCGAAGTGCGCAGCACTAGTAGAGAAATTAATAGAACGTACAAGATATCATTAAAAGAATTACATATAAAATATAATAAAGTAAAAAATGAGCTACCTTCACAAGTACCTACGATCGGAAATATATATAAAATTTAAAAAAAAAAAAACCAAGAAGGGAATGGAACAATACTTTCGGCGCACTCCACGACAACGTCCTACTGTTTATAGCTACAGTTTAATACAAAACAATCCTTATGAAAATGACATATATGTCGCCGCGAAGATTATTCGGCAGTTGATTAAGTTGATTTTGTTTTGTAATCAGTAGTTCAGTACCTATCAATATTTAGAGAAGTTTTATGTTTGTTAATAAATAACTTCAGATTTGGTTGGTAGTGATTTTGACTTTAAGAGCGTTTACGCCGTACGGCATTTCATACAAACTTTGAAGCCTTTGTTTTTCGAAATGAATGAACCGATTTTAATGAAACTTCATACGCATAAGCAGGATACAAAGGTCTAAAAAGTTAGTAGAAAACATTTTCGAAATGTCTTATTTAAATAAAGATAACTGGAAATCTCTGTTTCTATGGAAAGTTTAAAATCGGTCTAATTTGGCTGTAACATTATTTTTCGAAAATGTTTTCTACTAACTTTTTAGACCTTTGTATCCTGCTTATGCGTATGAAGTTTCATTAAAATCGGTTCATTCACTTCGAAAAACAAGGGCTTGAAAGTTTGTATGAAATGCCGTTCGGCGTAAACGCTCTTAAGCTAACGTCAAGATCATGACTAATTAAATCTAGTAATGCTACTAAAATTGAATTCTAATAGTTTTCAAATACCTTGTAATTTTGGAACATTATTTTGTAAATAGTAATACCTAAAAATCTTAGTACTTTTTAAAATAAAATGTAATGTTTAAACGTCATCTGTTTATTCGGCGGTAAAATACTTTGTAACTGACGTTTGCCCCTGCTGGTGGGGCGAACGAGTTAATAAAAGGCGCGACTTCAGTGCGGAGCTCACTTTTGCTGCCGATTTTGAAGAAGAAACATTGTGAGTAAAACCTATGTCTGTTTGATTAAAAAATTATTGTATTAAGTAGATTGCTTGTTTTTATTTTACTGAAATCCTTAAGTTTGCCTGATAGATCAAAAGTGAAATCTATTGTAAGCTATAGCAGAACCGAAGACCAGAATAAGGTCGGCGGTTCTGCGTATTTTTAAAAATAACTGCCCTGTCTCAACTTCGACATCAGAAGTGGGATACTTACCTACTCTTCTGTCCGCTTTATTTTTATTTTTCAGACTGCTTCTACCTACATTGAACGAGTCATCCTACGTGACACAATGGAAACACCAGACCAGAACGGATCAACGGCACCGAACCTACCAACGTGCACCGTGTCCGGACCAGACGCCGGCGATGGTGGATCATCTACATCAGCCAGCATGGCGCCGCTACAACAACATGGCGGTAACGTACCTCCTGAATTTTATTTACATATGATAACGATGATGCAAAATATGAGTGAAAGGCTGTCGAAGCAACGTGATCAAGTTAAAATTACTGATGTATTTTTGCCTTCATATGACCCGGATGGCAACGTCGGGGTCCGCGAGTGGTGTAATCATATTTCTTCGGCTAAGACTAATTATGAGCTCAGTGATTATGATATCCGCATGAAAGTGACTAGCCTACTAAAAGGTCGGGCTAAGATGTGGGCTGATAACTGGCTCGTCACAACGTCCACGTGGGACGAACTGCGTCAAAATATTATCACTACCTTTGAACCCGAAAACCGCTATTCGAGGGATGTGCTAAGGTTTAAGGAACACAATTACGATCCTACCAAAGACATTGCCGAGTTTCTATCCCGATCATGGATTTTGTGGAGACGGGTTACTAAAGATAAACTTGATGATAATGATGCGGTGGAAGCGGTGATAGGAACAATTAGTGACGAGCGCCTTCGGATTGAACTCATGAATGCCAGAGCTACCTCAGTGCCAGAATTAATTTCCGTTGCCTCATCTATTCGTGTTAAGCGTCCCAATAATCAAAATACCAACCAACCACCATCCAAACGTTTAAAATACGCTATTGATAATCGGAACCCCCTTTACTGTAGCTTTTGTAAGAAGCCGGGGCACGCTTCTCGTGATTGTCGTTACAAAAATTCGCCAGTAGTTGCAGATAAACAAACAACTGAGAAGACCCCTAGTGCCTCAGGGGCGTCGTTACCTAAACAGAGTGACAATAGGCTTTGTTCATTTTGCTCAAAATCTGGTCATACCTTTGATACATGTTACCGTCGGGAGAAACAGATAACCTCTAATGTGAATTCGTTTATAAAATAGAAACAGAGTTTAAACACTATGCGTATGCGAGTCGGCGATATAATTATTGATACTGTATTCGATAGTGGCGCGGAGTGCTCTGTGATACGCGAATCTATTGCAAATAAGTTGCCCGGGAAACGACGACAAATAGTTAATTATTTACGAGGAATAGACCCATTTCCTGCGGTTTCCACTGGTATATTAACGACGGTGTGTGAAATTGACAATATAAACGTAGAGATCGAATTTCACATCCTGTCCGATTACGAAATGTCGTCAGACGTATTGATAGGTGCAAATCTTTTAAGCGAAACGGGACTAACAGTAATCATAACCCAAAATAGCGCGACTCTGTGCTCCCAGCCTCGCGTCTTGCACATGCGATCGACGGCCGGTTTATTTGATAATATTAATCATGATTTGAGCAATACATCTGAGGTTGACCAGCTACTAACTCTCCTCAATAAATATTCTGCTATTTTCACTCGGGGTTTTTCACAAACTCGTGTCAATACAGGTCAATTAGAGATTCGTTTAAAAAATCCAAATAAGTTTGTGGAACGAAGACCTTATAGGTTAAGCCCAGTTGAGCGTGAAAAGGTTAAAGAAATTGTTAGGGAGTTAATAGATAATAACATTGTGCAAGAGAGCAAGTCCCCATATTCAAGCCCAATTATTTTGGTCAAAAAGAAAAACGGTGACGACCGCATGTGCGTAGACTACAGGGAGTTAAACTCTAACACTGTCCGCGATCATTATCCCCTTCCTTTAATCGCAGACCAAATTGATCAGTTGGCTGGTGGCCTGTATTACACAACCCTAGATATGGCATCAGGATTTCACCAGATTCCTGTTGCTGCTGATTCTATAGAGAAAACAGCCTTTGTCACCCCAGATGGCCTATTTGAGTACAAAACCATGCCATTCGGATTGTGTAACGCACCTTCAGTGTATCAGAGATGCATTAACCGTGCCTTAGGTCCTCTTTTGAGTCCAGGTAGCGCAGACAAAGCCCATAACGATAGCATCGCACAGGTTTATATAGATGACGTCATCTGTAAATGCCGTGATTTTTCATCCGGCCTCGGATACTTGGAAAGAGTCTTTATAGCATTACGGGAATCAGGATTTTCGATTAACATTGATAAATGTCTGTTCTTCAAACAGTCCATCGAATACCTAGGTAACGTGATAGAAAACGGTCAGGTTCGCCCCAGTCCTAAAAAGGTCGAAGCTTTACTGAAGGCCCCAGTACCGACTAATGTTAAACAGGTTCGCCAATTTAACGGTCTTGCGGGATATTTCCGTCGCTTTATACCCGATTTTGCTCGAACCATGGCTCCCCTTTACGAATTAACTAAACAGGGCGCTAGGTGGCAATGGACTCATTTTCATGAAGAAGCACGTCAAAAGATAATTCATCACCTAACTTCTACACCGGTCCTAACAATATTTCAAGAAGGGGAACCTATTGAACTATTTACTGACGCTAGTAGCCTTGGTTTTGGAGCGATACTCGTTCAGATTATTAACGGACGGCAGCATGTGGTAGCGTACTTCAGTATGCGTACGACGGACATAGAAAGTAGGTACCACTCCTACGAGCTCGAGACACTGGCCGTAGTACGAGCAATCAAGCATTTCCGGCACTTTCTTTATGGACGCCAGTTTAAGGTAATTACCGACTGCAATGCACTCAAAGCTTCAAAGCACAAAAAGGACTTACTACCCCGCATTCATAGATGGTGGGCCTATCTCCAAAATTTCGAATTTGATATAGAATACAGGAAGGGCGAGCGGATGCAGCATGCAGATTACCTAAGCAGAAATCCGGATCCTTTGACTGTCAACGTCTTAACCAATAATCTGGATTGGGTAAATATTGAACAAAGACGTGATAACCACTTGCGGCCCATCATAGATGCTCTGCATAATGGTGAAGATGTCCCCGGATACCTCCTCGAACACAACGTCCTTAAATTTGAGAGACTAGACGCTATCTTAGGCTCCCAAAAACTTATTGTAGTACCAAAGTCTTTCCAGTGGAGCCTAATCAATACTTTCCATAGTGCTCTGAAACACCCAGGCTGGGAGAAGACCCTTCACAAAATAAGGGAAACTTATTATTTTGACAAGATGAGCAGCACCGTCCGAGACTTTGTCGACAACTGTATTGTGTGCAGAACTTCCAAGCAAACGTCTGGAGCTACGCAGGTACAATTGCATCCTATTGCCAAGCCGGTAGTCCCATTTGAAGTAATAAATTGGGAACCCCTAATGAGCAAGAGTACGTCGTGGTTACGGTAGACGCCTACACTAAATATGTGTTACTGCGCTACACCAATGACAAAAGTCAACACAGCACTTTGGCGGCCCTGAAGCAGGTCATCCACCTTTTCGGAGCTCCAAGGCAAATAATCGTTGACGGCGGTCGTGAGTTTCTAGGAGAATACAAAAACTACTGTGATATGTTTAACATAGAAATACACTCCATAGCACCAGGTGTTAGCGGAGCCAACGGACAAGTCGAGCGGGTGATGGCAACACTGAAGAATGGTCTCGTAATGATAAAAAACTATGAGACTCCAGACTGGCACACGGCGCTGGAAAGCCTTCAGCTTGCTCTCAACTGCACGGTCCATAGAACCACAGGCATAGCTCCACTAGCACTACTGACTCGACGTCAAACATGTGTCCCACCAGAGTTACTAAACTTAGTTAACCTGGACAATGCATCAATCAATTTTGAGGCCCTTGAACGTCATGTGCAACAAAAAATGACGCAGGTAGCTAATAATGATAAAGCAAGGTTTGACAAAGGCCGAGCTAAAATTCACCGGTTTCAAAGAGGCGATTTTGTTTTGATAAAAAACAACCCCAGAAACCAGACTTCTCTTGATCTTAAGTTTAGCGCTCCTTACGAAGTTCACAGGGTTCTAGAAAACGACCGCTACCTTGTGAAGAAGGTAGTGGGACACCATGGGCGACCTCGCAAGGTCGCACACGATCAACTGCGGCGCGCCCCACTACCTGGAGGGACCACCCAGGCGGCCGTGTCGCCCCCGGACGATCAGCAAGCCGGGCCTTCCAGCATCGGGGCAGCCTTGCAACCGCTAACCCCGTCGGATACGTTGCCGCCTGCAGACGGACAACGATGAAAAATAACAACGGTGAGCGTCTTCCATATTGATTCCTAATAACTACTCTGACTGTTGTCTGTTCTACCACAAATAACAAAAAGATGCTATTGGCGTGTGGAGCCGTCCAATAAGCCAACCAATTTATGTTAACAAAAACTAAAAGATGCTAATGGCGGGTGGAACCGTCCAATAAGCCACAAATAAACCTATCCTAAAAGAATTAAAAATCCCCTGTGCACCACGGCGTACGAGACCGCCCAGAGCACAGCATCGACCTACCCCAACATCCTTAGAGCCTCTGGTCTATACAGCATCGACCTTTCATCCACCTCTCCTTTCCTTTTACAAATAAATGGAATCCTGTTACTGTTGTCATGTGGAATGAGCAGAAACATTGTTAATAATGATAGCTAAATCTACTGTTATCTCGCGAACTGACCAATAATGCTAATGGTAACTTTAAATAGCTAGGCTTACTGTTTTCATGTGAAATGAGCAGTAAACACCTACCTATTATGTGTTATCATAATAAAAATAATAATTTATTTGATCTGTAGTCACGTGGAGTGAACAGTAAATACGAATACACTTCCGCTGTAACCTTTACAAATAGGCTTGTGTGTACTGTAGAAGTGCCTGGCCTCACAATATTTATTTCTCTATTACAGAAAAACAAGAGCGATGCAGAGCACGCATCGCGCATCAGTATGGCCGTGTCGCCGCGAAGATTATTCGGCAGTTGATTAAGTTGATTTTGTTTTGTAATCAGTAGTTCAGTACCTATCAATATTTAGAGAAGTTTTATGTTTGTTAATAAATGACTTCAGATTTGGTTGGTAGTGATTTTGACTTTAAGCTAACGTCAAGATCATGACTAATTAAATCTAGTAATGCTACTAAAATTGAATTCTAATAGTTTTCAAATACCTTGTAATTTTGGAACATTATTTTGTAAATAGTAATACCTAAAAATCTTAGTACTTTTTAAAATAAAATGTAATGTTTAAACGTCATCTGTTTATTCGGCGGTAAAATACTTTGTAACTGACGTTTGCCCCTGCTGGTGGGGCGAACGAGTTAATAAAAGGCGCGACTTCAGTGCGGAGCTCACTTTTGCTGCCGATTTTGAAGAAGAAACATTGTGAGTAAAACCTATGTCTGTTTGATTAAAAAATTATTGTATTAAGTAGATTGCTTGTTTTTATTTTACTGAAATCCTTAAGTTTGCCTGATAGATCAAAAGTGAAATCTATTGTAAGCTATAGCAGAACCGAAGACCAGAATAAGGTCGGCGGTTCTGCGTATTTTTAAAAATAACTGCCCTGTCTCAACTTCGACATATATGATCCCAAAATTATACAGTAAAATATCGTACTGATCATCACCATGTGAACGGCAAATGGCAAATGTGAACCTCACCACGACATGAGTCTGTTCTTCTTAGACAGTTTGTGCCAATACGTCAGAAGTAGAAGATTTTTTTATGGTTTCTTCGTTACCTACTAATCCTGGGTCGCATAATAAGCATTTAATAAGCACCACCCTACTGATATAGACCTTAAAACCAGAGATAGATAGGTTGTTCTACCTCCAGTAGCCAAAACTGGTGGTAGATAGGTATTTGGGTTCGGCCGTTAGACATATACAAACAAAAATCACATACTGCTTTAAGAATAGTGAACTCGTCACACCGAAGTGCGTAGCACTAGCAGAGAAATTAATAGTACGTACAAGATATCGTTAGTTGAATTTTAAAAGATATATCTTTAAATATAATAAATAAAAAAATTGCTACTTTCACAAGTCATCATCATCTGCCTAGCCTTTTCCCAACTACGTTGGGGTCGGCTTCCAGTCTGACCGGATGCAGCTGAATACCAGTATTTTACATGGAGCGACTGCCTATCTGACCTCCACAACCCAGTTAATGGGTAATACGATACCCCTTGGTAAGACTGGTTGTCAGACTTTCAGGCTTCTGACTACCCGTAACGACTGTCAAAGATCCACAAATGACAGCCGGGACCAACGGCTTAACGTGCTTTCCGAGGCACGGAGGGGTCACGGTATGTAAAGATGGTCACCCATCCACAGACCAACCGCGGCAAGCGTAGCTTAACCCGATCGATCGACCTGTACGGCTGTAATTATTTAGCCACGGGCCCCTCATGCTACTTTCACAAGTACGATCAGAAATAAACATAAACTTAAAAAAAAGGCTTACAAAGAAGGGAATAGAACAATACTTTCGGCACACTCCACGACAACGTCCTACTATTCATAACTACAGTTTAATACAAAACAGTCCGTATGAAAATGACATATATGATCCCAAAATTATACCGTAAAATATCGTACTGATCATCACCATGTGAACGGCAAATGTGAACCTCACCACGACATGAGTCTGTTGTTCTTAGAGAGTTTGTGCCAATACGTCAGAAATAGAAGATATTTTTATGGTTCCTTCGTTACCTACTAATCCTGGGTCGGATAATAAGCATTTAATTCCTGTGTGTACCTGCAGAAAACTCATAAATATTGGTTGTAAAAGAAATACTGACCCGAGTTCTCTGTACTGCCATTTCCAGTAGCGATCACCTGCTGGCCATCGTAGTTGCGGAACGCATCAGCCCTTGACTGTATGCGGATCGGTTGCACGAACCCTGGATGGAGATGTCACGTCAGATTTACCTTAAATACAAGCACAAGCACAACAAGCACACGCATAATTGGACTATTATGTTCCCATTGCTGGGACACAGGCCTGCTCTCTGCGAGAGGGAGTGGGCAATAACCACTGACCTCTATTTCCTTGTTTAATATTGGTCAGTCACCATAACCCACCACACTAACCAACGGCAGGTTTTTTAATGTCACAATCATGTCTTTGAATTTGGACACTTAGTGTTCAAGGACATGTCAGTTGCCTTGCGATGTTTACCTACACCATTAGAGCACTGATGAGTGATGATGCAATAGATTGCACAAAGTGAAGTGCCTGCCTGGATTAGGCCCCCTAACCAACAGCAAACTTAGCGATTCTTGTCAGGAATATGGAGTTTGAAAATATAACTTTCCTACAGACGGGACCTTCTGAAGTAACGAATCATTTACAACACACGTTTAGATAAAATAAAACATGTTACAATCATTTTAATTAAAAAGACAGTCTACAATTTGTTCTTAGTACCAATAGCTTATGACCCTATGTTTCGAAAACACGTGCCAAAATCAGTATGACAGATCTTTAGCACATAGTTGTGAGAAGGCTATGTAGCTAAAAAAAACTTACTGGTATAAACAACAGGTATTTGCAACTTCACAAGTGAGATGTCGTTCGACTGCAGCTCAGGCCTCGAGGCTTGGAAAAGAGGATGATTGTGCCATTCCGTGGCCATGGCGATGTACTCTGAGTCGTTATAGATCACCCCGCCAGCGTGAACCACTGCACGAATGCGGCTGGAGAGGAAATGAGGGTTAGGATACGGGAACATTAGAAAGCAAGTATAAACCCTTATTTAAATCGCTAAAAATTCTTCCACTTCCTTGTCTATACATTTTTGAAGTCTGCTTGTTTGTAAAGAAATATTCTCACTTGTTCCCATTACATGAGCACGTTTCCAAGAGAGTACAGAACAGAAATCCAAACGAATTACAGGTACCTAGACAGAGACTACATTTATACAGCAGGAATTCCTATTGCATGGCAACCAAAATTTTTAATAAACTGCCTGCACGACTTAGAGTATTGCCTACTAATAAATTTAAGAAGTTAATTTTCGTTTGGCTTTTGGATAACTGTTTCTATTCGGTTAATGAATTTTTAAATCAAAAATATTGACATTGTATAATTAGTAGATACTTGTATTGACATTGTATTCGTAATAAGTATTGACATTTTATTAGTAACAAATATTGACATTTTATTAGTAACAAATATTGACATTGTATTAGTAATAAATATTGACATTATATTAGTAATAAATATTGACATTGTATTAATAAAAAAAAATATGGATTGACATTTTCGGAATATTTTTGACTTTATAATAATATTGTTCGATGACTTTTTATTGCATATTGACATTATATAAAATAGTTAACTTTGAATAACATTTAATTTTTAATTATGTATGCATACAAATAATGTGGTCCATAAAGCACACATATTATTATTACCTACTACTATTATTTTTTTTGTTTATTTTCAAATTTTATTTAATATAGCATGATTTATAACTATGTGACTTTGTAAATTAGATACTCATTTAATATTTCTACACCTGCAATGGTAGTATATGTGATTCCGTCTAATATTAAGATCTTTATGTACCATGTACTCAGAAATAAACGATTCTATTCTATTCTATTCTAGACTTTTGTCTTTTGTTTCGGCATTTCTTCTCAGGGATTAGTCAGCTAGGAAATGCCAGCGCCATCATCATCTGCCTAGCCTTTTCCCAACTATGTTGGGGTCGGCTTCCAGTCTAACCGGATGCAGCAGAATACCAGTATTTTACACGGACCGACTGCCTATCTGACAACCCAGTTACTGGGTAATACGATATCCCTTGTTAAGACTAGTTGTCTGACTTTCGGGCTTCTGACTACCCGCAACGACTGTCAAAGATCCACGAATGACAGCCGGGACCAGCGGCTTAACGTGCTTTCCGAGGCACGAAGGGGTCACGGTATGTAAAGATAGTTACCCATGCACAGACCAACCGCGGCAAGTGTAGCTTAACCTAATCGATCGACCTGTGCAGCTGTTATTATTTTGCCATGGGCCCCTCAAAATGCCGGCGCCATGCGTTTTTGACCAACAAAATATTGACGCAACCTACAATTTTACATGATATGTTTTTAGTAGGTAATATATTCATCATTGTTAAAAAACCGGACATATGCGAGTTGAACTCGCGTATGTCCGGTTTTTTTCAAAAACAGATTTCTGTGGCATAGGATACTCCGTTCACCTTTTATACACTGTTTTTTGTCTGACGTATTATGTTTAAAATTGACTTTTAGGTTCAATGATTGTTTACTTACTTGACAGTACAAAACGCAGAAGTGACAACCCATTCGTTGGAAATAATTGAGCCTCCACACTGTCGCATATTACCGTTAGATGCAGCAAAACGAAGAGATACATGGTAAGGGAATTGTCCCCGCTCTGCCGGCCACCCTGACACTATACGTGACGACGATGATAGCAATGATTCTGTGTGAACAAGGCATAATAGTTAAAGTCCATTCAAGTTCTTGTTTTCGAGTGACGTTATTTCTACTTTAACGGAAATCAAGTTTATGTCAGTGTTAATTAAGTTCATTTGAGGTTGACTGCTATTGAAAAAGTCTTACAAATGGTTGAAGTTGTAGCGCAAATCCAAGCTGTACCTTTTTCGTGAGTATTAAACTTCTTTTTACAAAAATACATAATAATATTTGTTTACGTGATTGGAAACTAAATGTCGTGAGGAAAGTTTTGAGTGGGAATGTCATGGCTATAAGAGTAGGGGAAGACCCAAAGATATGAGACTGTGTGAATGATGATATATTACATGGTTAGAAAGGAGGTGACTACCGAGCTAACGACTAATAGTATAGAAGAAAAAGACATGTTGTAACGACCCCAAACAAATTGGGATAAGGGCAGGAGAATGATGATGATGATTGGCAAGTAAATCGCGAACGCTATACAGTGACCTTAGTTGGAAAGTGGAAGTTAGTTGATATTTTTCCACTTCGGTTGAGACACACCAAATCACGATTTAAAATCCTAGTTCCAAATGTTTGAACGGCTAAAGTAACGTTTTTAGTGGGTGATTTAACTACTTTGAAAAAAAAAATAGTAATCCCGCGTACCTGTTATTTTTTCCAATTTAAAATCACAAGTGGCTGACGTGGAAAAATAACAACTAACTATTGGAGGCCCCTGTATATTTTACTAAGTTCGCGATTAAGTTTCCAATCATGTAAACAAATAAGGAAACTTATTTTCCTCCTTATTTTCTAGGACCTATTTTGAATAATATTTTCTATTGAACTTCATTCCCTGCTAATGAAACACGATTTTTTTACTTACCGGGGATGATTTCATTCTCACGAAAGTCTGGTTCCACGCTTTTGTATCGCGCGGATACCTGTAAAGTGCGAAAGTTTTGTTAGATGAGGTCCTTTAATACCTATATGTATAGGTATAGAGGGTGGCAGGGAGATCGAAAAAGTAATGTTAAATCAAATGCTTAATCATTTTAATCGTAATAACATTCTATATTATCAACAGTATGGTTTCACCAAAGGACGTTGTACAACCGACGCCGGTGTCACCTTATTAAAACACATCTTTAACGCATGGGAAGAGGCACAAGATGCAATAGGCATTTTTTATGAGCTATCCAAGGCATTTGATTGCGTGAATTACTAAACCCTGCTCTTGAAACTTAAGCATTACGGACTGGGTAAACTTGCTGTTAGCTTAATAAAATTATATTTAAATGATAGATTTCAGCAAGTTTAAATAAACGGTCTGAATTTATCAGGCTTAAGAGTCAAAATGGGAGTACCGCAGGGCTCAATATTGGGGCCATTCCTATTTTTAATACATATATATAAATTACCTTACTATTTACGATTTACCTCATTTACTGAAGAACCAACCACAAATGGTGTTATTTGCTGATGACACATCACTGATTTTTAAAGTAAGCAGACATGCACAGGAGCTTGACAACGTAAATAACGCTATGCTTATGATCCATAATTGGTTTACTGTGAATAATTTGGTATTAAATGAGAAAAAAACTAAATGCATTAGATTCACATTACCGAATATGTTATATAATTATGTTGCAAAATATTCAAAAACTTTTAAAAGTGTGTGTCAAATAGCTAAAGCTCTTTATATTAGCAATAAAATAAAATCGGCTGATGATAAAATAAAAACTACCTGGCAAATAATAAATAATGAAACAGGTAGGAAAAAACTGAATTTAATTTAGAGACTGCACATGGCCCCATCATGTCAGATGTAGAAATAGCTCAGGTATTTGAAAACTTTTTTTTTAATATTCCCCTTAAGGGCACACCGAGCTTCTAGCGGTAATCGATTTTAGGTATTCTATGCGCTCCGTGTATGTGTGAGTGAGGCACACTGGCAAGAGAGCGAACGGCTAGACAGATAAGAGCACTGCGCGACTCGCGCGCCGCGCGCGACGAACCGTGCGCCGATCGACTAGCGAGGTGCTACCAATAGTTACAAAATAATGCAAAAAACGTTTTGAAATAGGTACTTTTATTGGAAAAATTCACGATATGATACCTTTTTCAGATTTTATGCAATTTTTAAAATTTATAATTTACCGTCGTTAGGTAGGTACTAGGTAGGTATCTGATCAATGAAACATGAATATTAGGTATTTACTTAGTAGAATAATACTATTACAATTAATTACCTTTTATGATAATTATTCTAAGTACAATAGAAACTTAAAAGTGATCTCAATAACGTAAAATAACATAATGGCTAAATAAATAGGGTAAAAGTCCCAGTAGTCGACCTCGATATTTTCAATTTCAAATTATTTATTCTTCAGAGTAGATTCAATAAAATACTTTTGTTACTACGTAGTAAGTTTTTGCAAGCAGATTCTATTGAATTTCTGATAATGAAGTTACATGGTAAGTACTTTGTTCGTTATGCCAAGACGTTACATAGCCACACAAAAGATGCATTCCGTATGAAAATATAATGTAAGAGCGCCGACTTCTGTATGGAACATGTTGTTTCAGGAAGAAAGAAGCCAGCAAAATTGTTATTTCCGATATCATCGGTTAGTAGTGTTAGTACCTATACCGGATTATTTTTTTACCGGTTCCAAATTTATACAGGTTGTTCTACCCATGATTATGAACAACTTTCACTATGGAACCATCTCTGAAATCACGAAAAAAAAATCAGCTGTTTAATACAAAAGTTCAAAACCTACTTGACCAAAGTCAAAGTTAAAGCATTTATTTCAAATAGGCACATAAAAGGCACTTTTTAACGTCAAAAATTATATTAAAATAGAATTGCTTCTAGTCGCCCCTTCCAAAATGTATGAAATAGCTTTTTTTTTTCGTGATTTCTGAGTAAAAATTTGGAACCGGTAAAAAATCACGTGTGTAGTTATTTTAAACTTTTTAGAAAATCTGCTGTTACATTTGAAGTCGGTTAAAATTTTTTGATAAAAGATATTTTAACACTTGTTACAATTTTACAACTTTCACAATTTTATAACTTTTCCGCTTCTCTTCTGGCATAGCAGTCGCGGAAGGCATAGCTTTTTTTCGTTTTGCTGACTCTTTCTTGTCTATCGCGTCTAAAATATATTGTGTTTGTGGCTCACGAATTTCTATTTTTCTGTCCAGCCTTGAATCAATTATTTCTAGTAGAAGACAATCAAAGTAAAATGTTTTTAATTTTGTTTCCATACTGTTCTTCCAGAATTCGTTATCTCTTTTTATTGTTTCTATTTTCATATTTTTTTCTGTCCACATAACAAATAAACATAATTCTTTCCTAGTAATGTGGAGCTGACCCTGCAGCTGGTAGAACCAATCGTGTTGTTTATTTATTGTCAAGTTCCCATTCTTCTCGAGTTTCCAGAAACTAATTTGTTTTTGTGCTATACCTTCCTTGACAGTTATGTCCTTAGCCGAATACGGACACTTAACTTCAATAATTTTATCACCTATTAGTCTGTCTGGACTTGCCGCCAAAAACGGCAGTTCAGGATCGACGAATAGGCCACATTTCTGTATACCGTTGAAGTAAGCTTCTTCGTCGAGTTTTAGTACTTCAGCCAATTGTAGGGCGTAGGTTCGAACCCAGATAGGCGCTTTACTTCGGGTAAATTATTTCATCACCACTGCTCTCAAAACGGTGAAGGACACATTGTGAGGAAATAAAGGCATGTCCTAGAACCAAAAATTAGTAGACAATAACATGTGACATCCACTAACCCGCACTGGGCCCTCGTGGTGGATTACGGCCCACTCCCTGTCACCGAGAGGAGGCCTGTGTCCCAGCTGTGGGAATATTATAGGCTGATTATGCTTATGCCTGTGAGGAGCGAGCTGCTAAAGCATGAATAATATTCATGGGTAGAACACCCTGTGAAAAGTAGAGTAGTGATCAAAAATTGCCCAGCATAATATTATGGCTATTAGGCTATTTTATATATTTCCAGTATAAGCTGATCTCATTGTACGGAAATCCTATACAATGCGAGATCAGCGTATCATCATCATCATCATCATTTCAGCCGAAAGACGTCCACTGCTGGACATAGGCCTCCCCCAATATTGGGAGGGGTTTGCCATAATCGCCACGCTTGGCAGTCGGGTTGGCGATCGCAGTATGGTATGATGGTGTAATGCATAGAGAACGCTGCTTCCCATTCTCCGGTCTCCCTTAGTCGCCTTTTACGACACCCACGGGAAGTATGGAGTGGTGCTATTCTTTAAGTCCGGCACCACACAGACGCACCAATCAACGTATACTTAAAATGTATAGCTTGATATGTAGCAGTGTGTACCTACGCATATCTTATAGAAAAAAATTATGAGGACAAAAGCAACAATAATAATCAATATCGGACTTACTTCATGGTAATATTTTCTCTATGTGTACATTTTACATCACATTTGATTTAATTACGACGAATCATTGGGTTTGAACCTATATACGCCCTAAAATTGGCTGAATTACTAAAACTCGATGAAGAAGCATATGTCAACGGTATAGAGAAATGTGGCCTATTCGTCAACCCTGAACTGCCGTTTTTGGCGGCAAGTCCAGACGGACATAACAGTCAGGGAAGGTATAGCACAAAAAAAAAATAAGTTTCTGGAAACTGGAGAAGAAGGGGAACTTGACAATAAATAAACAACACGATTAGTTCTACCAGATGCAGGGTCAGTTCCACATTACTAGGAAAGAATCATGTTAATTTGTAATGTGGACAGAAAAAGATATGAAAATAGAAACAATAAAAAGAGATAACGAATTCTGGAAGAACAGTATGGAAACAAAATTAAAAACATTTTACTTTGATTGTCTTCTACTAGAAGTAATTGCTTCAAGGCTGGATAGAAAAGTGGACATTCGTGAGCCACAAATACAATATATTTTAGACGCAATAGACAAAAAAGAGTCAGCAAAACGAAAAAAAGCTATGCCTTCCGCGACTGTTATGTCAGAAGAGAAGCGGAAAAAGTTATAAAATAGTTGGTACACGTGTTAAAATAAAGCATTACCACTGTCTTTTTCTCCTTGCACTGAAAGACAAGAATTTTGTTCCGGTGTAATTGGCATCCTGTAATAAAACAGAACATTTGATTCAATTATAATTACTTTATTCATCAACAAAACTTTTTTGGATGTGTAAGACTTATTTCATAAAAATAATTAGTTTCTGAACTTACAATTCCAGAGTTTGACAAATTTTGGACTCGGTGTCATACATGAATTTTTATTTTAAGGTAATGTGGTACTTAATTTATAAATACTTAATTTATTATAATGTTTTCTTAGACACATCCTATTATTTATACGCTTACCTCACCCGTTCTTTAGATGACTCTTTGTTTTGTAGTGAAGTGCCAACAACTGGTACATTTACCCTATAAAACAGAAAAAGATAAAGAATTTTCCAGTGTACCAATTTTTTTAAATATCGTAAGTAGGTAGATAAGTGACAACTAGGTACTTTTAATAACTAGGTATAATAGGTAGGTAGGAAGATTATACTTACAAAGCCACAGTATTCTCTTTATCCTCAAAATTTTCTATCTGTAATTTGTCTTTCTCTCTCGTCATCAGATGATTCAAATTTATTTGCAGTGAAATGTCAACAACTGGTACATTTACCCTATAAATAGAAAAAATAATAAAGAGAATGATTCAAATCATAGTAGATTCAATTTAGTCAATTTTGCCTACCCCGGAAACTGTATACCCTATTAAAAAAAATAACAGCACCTAGTAGGGCAATTAGTAAATAAGTAGGTAAATATACGAGTTTTACTTACTTCATTTTTTCATGCAAGCTTTTAGCATTGGTTTATCGCCAACCCCTTCCCTCCCTTGATTTCTTTACTTTGTTCCCCATTTCAAATACGCTACAGTGAATTTTCACTCAATTTTCTTCGTTACGTTATTAAATCCGTGCGTAAGCGCAAGCGATACAAGCTCCCCGTCCGATGGCCGAAGCAGGACTAAAGCGGACAGGAGGGCGGCGCGGTAGCTCAGCATAAGATGGGCAAAACTCGCGCGACTTTAGGTATTTCCTTCTTAATGTTAAACAAATACACATTTTGAAAATGTAAAGTGTATACGTTATATAAAACACGTTGTTTTGTTATTATTCAAAAACTGGTGACATTCCGCGAAGAATTCACGCCGTACTAAGCGTTTGTTGTGTTTTTTAGAGATAACTTTGTGAATTTATTCTATCGGGCCAACTTTATCAAATCGTGTTTTCATTGTGTATACTGGCTAGTATATATGCCCAATAATGCCAATTTAATTCCTTAGATTTTTATTCAATTGTTTACTACTTCAAACAACCGTCATAAAAACGTGTTTTTGTGTATAAAAAGCTCGGTGCCCCGTTAAAACTACTGAAGCTTTAAATTCATCCCCTACGCTTTCTGCTGCCTTTCTTAGAAAGAATGTAAAGGCATGCCCTTTGGAATTTAGGTTTCAGCATACAAACCCTCAGGCTGTTATAAAAGCTTTTAAAGATCTTTATATTAAATCAACAGAAGATCTCTGGGGAATGTCTGTAAAAGTATGTAGATCTTTCGTCGACACCATTGCGCCCCATTTAGCTTTCATGTTTCCAGTGTTGATCAAGGAGTCTTTCCGGATCTTATGACACATAATAAAGTAGTACCATTGTTCAAATCTGGTGATAGTAAAGAACCTAATAATTAAAGACCTGTCTCAATTCTGCCAGTTCTCAGTAAGGTGTTTGAAAAGTTGATGCTCAATCAAATGTTACGGTACTTTAATAAAAATTCCATCTTTCATGAACACCAGTACGGTTTCACCAAAGGGCGTTGCACTACTGTGTTACCCTAATAAAGAACATTTTTAATGCCTGGGAAGAAGCAAAAGATGCCATTGGAATTTTTTGCGACCTCTCTAAGGCGTTCGATTGCGTAAACCATAAGACACTTCTAATGAAACTGGAGCATTACGGAATTAGAAAAACAGCACTTGATTTACTAAGATCATACCTGAAAGATAGAAAGGTTAAAGTTCAAATAAACGGCGTAAACTCATTAGGGTCTGAAATGACAATGGGTGTTCCTCAAGGTTCGATATTGGGTCCATTCCTCTTTTTAGTTAATTAATGATTTACCCCAATTACTTCAAAATCAACCAAAGACGGTGTTATTTGCAGATGACTCATCACTGATCTTTGAGATAAACAGACGGGCACAAAATCTTGACGACGTGAATAACTCTATTCTTCAGGTCCAAGATTGGTTTACGGTAAATAATATGGTACTAAATAAAAGAAAACCAAATGCATTAAATTTAAATTACCTAATGTTAGAAGTAGCGAATGTGACATCATACTGAATGGAGAAAAACTGGAATTTGTTGATTCAAACGGTTTTTTTGGGAATCACGCTAGACGAGAAATTACAATGGGACCTCACATAACATCTCTTGCGGGGCGGCTTAGCTCGGCCGCTTATGCTGTTAGAAAGATAAGACAGTTAACTGATGTAGAAACCGCGAGTTTAGTCTATTTTAGCTTATGTCGTACGGCATTTTACTATGGGGTCGAGCTGCTGACATTGAATCCATCTTTATTTTGCAAAAGAGAGCTGTCAGAGCCACTTATAATCTACGTCGCCGCGAATCTCCCAGGGAACTTTTTAAAAGGATTAATATGTGTATTATGACGGTACCTTGCCAATTCATTTATGAAAATATTATGTATGTAAATAATCTACATCTTTTTAATAAAATAAGAGATAGACATAATTTAAACACTAGAAATAAAGATAAAATACATCAACCATTTTTCAGATTAGCCAAAGTACATACATCTTTTAAGGGGTACTGTGTTAAATGTTACAATAAAATACCTAATGATATATTGCAATTAAATGAAAGAAAATTTAAAACTCACATTAAACGTACACTTTGTACACAAGCGTACTATAAATTAGAAGATTATATCCAAGATAAGAACGCTTGGTAACATGCTGGTCCTGCTCCATAGGACAATCTAGAGTCAAGACAAAATCAAACTGGTTGCTAATTTAATTGTAAAATTTATTCTTTGTTCTTCTTTTTTTTTTACATTAATTTACATTCTGTAATTACTTTAACTTACACCCTGACTTATTACTATTATTTTTTTTTTTTTAATGACAATTTTTTATTGTTACCATGTTTGTAAATATGTGAGCACCATGTATCTATCAGATAATTAATTTATATGTTATGCTTTCATTTTTTATTATTTTACCTATTGTGCTGTACAGTAATTTTGTTTTAGGTGCATCGTCTTCACATATATTATATAATTAGTGTACATGCAAAATATTGTAAAACATTTTAAAAGAGTAACGGTGGAGTTTCTTGCCCATTCTTCTCCATACGAAAACTACCTTTTGGAATGGGCGACTAGAATCAATTCTATTTTAGTAATTTTTGACGTTCAAAAGTGCCTGTTAAGTGCCTATTTGAAATAAATGCTTTGACTTTGACTTTGAATGTTAAAAGTAGTGAATGTCATGTTGTATTGAATAAGGAGATACTTGAATTCGTCGAAAATACGGTTTTCCTGGGGATTGCACTTGACTCAAAGCTACAGTGGGATCCGCACTTAACATCACTTACAGGGCGGCTAAGTTCGGCCGTTTACGCTGTTTGAAAAATTTGCCAATTAACAGACGTGGATACCGTTAGACTGGTCTATTTTAGTTACTTTCATAGCATCATGTCTTACGGTATTTTGTTGTGGGGACGGGCTGCAGATATTGATTCTATCTTCATTCTGCAAAAGAGGGCTGTCAGAGCCATCTACAAGCTCAGCAGACGCGATTCTCTACGGGAACTGTTTAAAGAAATTAACATCATGACGGTTCCTTGTCATTAAATATTTGAAAACATTATTACGTTCGAAAAAATCTACATCTTTTTAGTAAGATAAGTGACAGGCATCATTTTAACACTAGAAATAGGGACAAATTAGATCAACCGCGTTTCAGATTGTCTAAAGTAAAAACTTCTTTTATGGGTTACTGTGTAAAATGTTATAATAAAATACCAATCGATATTCTTCAATTAAATGAGAAGAAATTTAAAACATGCATTAAACGCACACTATGTAGACAAGCATATTACAAGTTGGATGATTATATCGTTGATAAAAATGCTTGGCTTAATGCTGGTCCTGCTCCACAGGCACTTGGGCTCACTAGTTAAAATTTCAATATTTGGAAGAGGTGCTTCCCTTTTTCTTTTTCAATATTTCTGACATTACGAACATAACCTTTTTATTTTATTCAATCCAGTTTTAATTGTCGAATACTGCAATATTAAATATCTCTTCCTGTTTGGTAGTAAATTATATTAACCTCTTAAATAAATTGCAAACTATAGTTTTGTATAATTTAGAAGCATTTTTTTAAATTTTGTAAATGAAAGAACGTGTTTCCGTTTATTATGATTTTTGATGTTGACTTGAAAGAGCATGGCAGTCGAAAACGTCCCCATTCGAACCTATAAATGATAGACATGCATAATCACACATGATGTCACATGTCTTTGAAATTTTGGTTCTAGGACATGCCGGTTTCCTCACGATGATTTTCTTTACCGTTTTGAGAGCAGTGGTGATAGAATAATTATTTACACAAAGTGAAGTGAGAAAAAATATTAATCAATTATTTGATTTTAAGTATTCTATTATATAATTATTATAGTGATAAATTTACCTGAAGAACAGTCAGCAGGAACAGAAACAAGCCCGATTTAACTAACATCTTGTATGCTAATGACAATTATTCAGAAAAGAAGCCATCTTTTATACCATCTTCCATTAATACGGTTACATAGTCAGATTAAAATCAAATACTTATCACGATAAAGTGTATTCGCTAGCCTTGCGCCAAGGACGTGCTAAAAGTTGCGACGACCATTTATTTATTTATTGAGGACTTCCATTAAAAGAGGTGTAAAAAAAGGAATTTTAGATATCTAAATTTTTTGTTATTACAAGTTTTAGTGTAGATTTAACAACTCCGTGCTTATGCGGTTGACCGCTAAGGAGATCTCACAGGAGCCAATCCAGGGTCAGCCGACGACAGTTCATGGAGTATGAATGCGTACATAAAATTTCGTGCCTGTGTATCCTAAACGGTCAACAGGACCGTTTAGGATTTGCCTCGTCTGTAGCCATCCTTGGGTGCAGCAGTCAGGTCATGGCAGACTTTAGAACGGATTATCATAATTAAAGGCATATACAATTTTGTGTCTGTGCCGCAGCCGAGGAGTATGCTCGTCTGGGGCCAACCCTGGGTGCAGCAGCCAGACAAATTGCCGTGCCATCGGACTATGAGAGAGAGGGAACAACCTGTGTTTGCGCTTCACTTTTGCACTAAAATATCTCCCGCGTACTCGGCTAATCTTCATTGAGATTGGTCGTCGTGCCCGAAATTCGGTCAGGAGGATAATTATTATTATCGGTTGGTTTGTATCGGTTATGGAACGCTATCTTATTTTATTTTATGAACGATTTACACATTTGCATACACGTACCTGAAATTCCAACTTATAATTCGAAAACAAGGAAGAGCTAACAAGATGAGCAGTTAACACAATTAAATAGATAAGAATCAATATCTAGATAAAAACTTTTAAATGTAAATACACTTAATTTTTTTGTAATAATATTTTTAGTAACTGATAAAATCTTTAGTATTAGGTATGTTTATTTTTTAGCCACAGTTATTACACGCACACACACACACACACATAATTATAGCATTAGTTTCAGGCTCTTAAATGGATTGTTGTTGTTTTGTTGTCTTGCCAGTGTCGCGGGCGCATCACGGATTAATGTGTATTGTCAATGTCAATGTATTTGGTCCCTGCCCCTGACATCAAGCAAATGACAGAGAACTTGTCAAACTCTTCGATAAAACGTAAAGAATTTCAAACTCAAATACAAAACATTTATTTCAATTAAACCATTTACAGGCACTTTTGAATTGTCAAGAAGTCGGTCAGTCAGAAAATATGAAGCTTATTGCCCTTTGCAAAGCGTAGGTACCTATGGAGAAGAACGGGTAAGAAGCTCCATGGACACTCTTTTAAATTATATTTTTACAAAAATACTAGTTACATCATTCATGTTGAATTTATAATTATATGTGAGAACGATGTAAAAAACTGGCCAAGTGCGAGTCGGACTCGCACACGAAGGGTTCCGTACCACAAGGCAAAAACGCCGAAAAAAACATGTTTGTTGTATGGGAGCCCCCCTTAAATATTTATTTTATTTTAGTTTTATTATTTATTATTAAAGTTAAAATACAACTGAGTATTTTGTGAATATTTCAAGTGCCTACCTGTTGTCATTTTTGATATCGAGCAAAAAAGGGCAAAAAAATCGCGTTTGTTGTATGGGAGCCCCCCTTAAATATTTATTTTATTTTGTTTTTAGTATTTGTTGTTATAGCGGCAACAGAAATACATCATGTGTGAAAATTTCAACTGTCTAGCTATCGCGGTTCTTGAGATACAGCCTGGTGACAGACAGACAGACAGACAGACAGACGGACAGACGGACAGACAGCGAAGTCTTAGTAATAGGGTCCCGTTTTTACCCTTTGGGTACGGAACCCTAAAAAGACATACGCCTTAAAAGCGGCCAGAGAAACTATCCAAAATAAAATAATTAAAAATAAGCCGATGCAGCTAAGTGACGACCAGCCCCAACTGACGGCGCCCGTTCACGAACATCGAACACACGATCAGCACCATTCAGCTCAACCAATTTGAAGGGAGCTAAATGATCCAACACACACGCCACCGTCATGGTCAGCGAGACATTTGTGTGAGCATGTCTTCGCAGGGGCACATTCAAGTCAAAGACATATTACCCGGTAAATGGTACATAGGGTATAGTATTTACATAGAACTCACATCTGTGCTATGCAATTATGCAATACAAATGGAATTGAGTTTATACAATGCAAAGATAGTCTTACAATCTTCAGCAGCTCCAACAGTATTTTCAAGTGTTAATCAATTAGTAAGTTGTGGTTATCAGGGCCAGCTTGAGCCAGGCATTTTTATCAGCGATGTAATCCCGTAACTTGTAATAAGCCTGACTGCATAGTGTGCGTTTTATACAAGACTTGAATTTTGTCTCATTTAGTTGAAGAATATGGGGAGGTATTTTATTATAACATCTTAAACAGTACCCCATGAAAGATGAGTGTACTTTAGCCAGTCTGAAACCTGGTTGAACTAATAGGTCCCTATTTCTAAGTAAGTTTTTCTTACATAGGTACAGTCGGTGGCCAACATTATCTGACCCACTTGAGAGTGATAGCGAATTTGAACCTTATCGTGAACATTTGGAATACCCCGTGCAAGCATTTCGATAAATAATGTTGTTAAGCGATTTTAATAATTATGTTGTTGTTGTTAAGGTTGAAAGGCTAATAAGTTTCACGACTACTAAAAAAAAAACCAAGGCGAGGGTGGATGGATAAAAATAAAATATCGCGCATCAGTAACATTTTAAAGTTGTCCACGGCTAGCTAAATTTCGTGATTCATTTTAATAGCTGGTTGTGATTGTGCGATAATGAACTTTATGAAAATATACGATATGGTTCAAATTCTTTAGAATATTGCTTCTATCATCCCAACTAAGGTCAATTTTCAAAACATATTACTACAGTTTACTTGGTCTCGTGGTCAATTAGGCAGGTCGATAGTCGTCGGTGTCTGCGTTCGAAACCAGGAAAAATCTAACTAAGCTTTTTGTAGCAATGTTTTGTTTTTAATTATTATCTTTTTTCACTTTTTTTAACGAACGAAATCGAGAAATGTCTTTTTAAATGGGCAGTTTGTATAGGAATGAAACAAAATCATTGCAAGTAATAAAAATGTTTATTATTTCATTAAAATATACATAAGTCAGATAAAGTAAGTAAATGCTCATAGTTCAAAATTATTACATTTTATAATATCATATTCAAACCTAACCATTTAAAAACATTTAAAAAAGTCATGCTAATGCTTGGAAGTTTATTATCGAGAAAACATTTATGTATAAATGCGAGAAAATGAACGAATTTGTGAAATGTTTTACAGATTTATAGGTAAGTATAATTATGTAGTGAATCAACATGTTATTTAAATAGAAAAATGCATTTCCATTTATAACAATAACATCACCACAGAATCTGCAACTTTTAATCGTTTAGCATTCATTCAATTGAGCATTTACTTACATAATGTGTTTCAAAATACTTATAAGTAGATTAGTTAGTAGCGGAGTGGCGCACCGTCTCCTTCTATAACTTGCTGTAAGTGGCTACGCATACCGCAAACCATGTTCCAACACACTTCTTTTCCTCTCATGTGCTCCTATGTCGATGATACGATCTCAGCCAAATTGTTTTTATTTCGCACTTTGGATGAGTCCCAATTTAAAATAATTTGACCCCATAGATTTTCTATAGGGTTCAAATCGGGAGTTTTAGATGGCCAGTAAATAACAGTTACACCTTCTTTAGCAGCTAACCAATTCTTCACAATGCCTGCGCGGTGGATGGAGCAGTTATCTTGCACGAAGTAAATATCTGTATTTGGATAGGCAATTCGCACAGTCGGCAACCAGGACGTCACGCAGAATCTCCAAATACTGAATACTATTAAATCGATCACCAACTTCTACCAATTCATCAGCTCCCATAGACGACATTCAGCCAGCAATGTTTTATATAGTCATTATTTTGCGACATGACTCCACCGGATATCTATGATTACACCAAATTCATTAAAAATACTTTTCACGATTTACGCCAAACGTTTTAGAAATTAATGTTTGTGCGCAGTCACTGTTTAGGCGTAGGTAGACTGACTTATGTCACTTAGATCAATTTAGTATCCATCTACCCCACCTACTCATTTGTTTTTTTAATTTACCCACCTGTTTTCCAGACAAGTTGTTAGGCAAAAATCATATTGGTCGTTCTTTAATAATGCAAGAAATAAGTATTGTAGAAATCATAAATGAAAACAAATAAAAAAGAAATTGATAATAGATGGATTGTGTTTTCGAACCCACATGTTATTCGTCGCCAATCCAGCATCGAACCGCGAAGCCACAATGACTTGTTGAGAATACGCGAAATTAAAGATTGTGTAGTAAGTTAGTATTGCCGTGTTACTTAAAAGCTTTTCAACTTTAACGACAAGAAGATAATGATTAAAATGGCTTAACAAGATATGCCGGGTGAGTCAGGCAATGTTGGGTGGGTCAGATAATGTTGGTCACCGACTGTACATGATGTTTTCGTACTATATTGACAAGGCACCGTCATTGTGTTAATTTCTTTAAACAGTTCCCTTAGAGAATCGCGCCTGCGGTGATCATATATGGCTCTGATGGCTCTTTTCTGCAGAATAAAAATAGAATCGATGTCTGCCGCCCGTCCCCAAAGTAAAATACCGTAAGACATGATACTATGAAAGTAACTAAATAGACTAGTCTCGCGGTATCTACATCAGTAAATTGACGGATTTTTCTGACAGCATAAGCTGCTGAACTTAGCCGTCCTGCAAGGGATGTTAATTGAGGACCCCATTGTAGCCTTGAGTCAAGCGTGATCCCTAGGAAAATAGTTTTGTCGTTTTATCGAAGAATTCTAGTTTCTCTTGATTCAATATTATCTCACAATCACTACCCTTGACATTTGGTAAAGAAAGGAGAATGGCAGAAGTTCATAGAACGCTGGCATTAAACTTTTTTAGTTACTACAAAAATAAAAGTGGCATAGTTTGAAAGGGAATATTAAGAGCTTTTGTTAAAAAAATAAATAAAAAATAATAACAAATGGGGTTCAAGAGAAATCTTAATTTTTGTAAAAGTGAGGTTAAGTGCATTCATTTTAGGTTATTTTACTTCTATTACTATTTTAACGCAGAAATGTTTATTGTATGCATAACATATTGCTAATTATGCTTTGTAATGACTTGAAAAATGATAACTAGTTGTTGAAGTTTGTTTAATTCAAAGATTTACTCACTGATCATAATATAGACCTAATGGCAGTCTAAGGCTATGTTTCCACCAGAAATGTGCGAGGATGCGTAGCGAGGGATGTGTGTGAAACAAACCAATAACATCGCTTCATTTTCATAGCTTGAACTAAGTTAGCGTTGTTATTGGTTAGTTTTAACCTACGCATCCTCGCTCATCTCTGGTGGAAACGCAGCCTAAGTGTACTCTGTCAGTTTTAATTAAACGTTAGTAGGTAGTCACAGAAATCTCAGGAGACTTTAAAGACTCACTTATCGGAATCTAAGCATATAATATTGTTAATGGTAATTACCTAAGGATGACAGGATTATTGTAGGTACAATAAAAAACCAGTAGGTATTTAATCATAATATTTTATTCATCATATATTAGCAATATATTATCTAAGAAAGGTGCAGGGGGAGACAGGCTAGCTTGGTGCTTTGCCCATGCCAAGTACCATTCCATTCTCGAATCACTTTATATATGCCTCGTTCTCTGTCCGAATCAGTCCGTAATTGGTGATTTCTGGAATGTGCTGTAGAAGATCCACAATTGACACACACCTGTCGGTGCCCAACGGTACAAGAAGGTAGATAGTATAGTTATAGTTTAGGCAGCGGTCCGTGGTTGACATCACGTTGACTTGTAATGTTATACACACAAACACATAGAGGTCCAAGTCTCGCAACGGTTGTTCAGAAAGGTAGGGGCTTAGATTAAAAAATGTCGTAGGGGACTTCGAAATCCAAAAGCAAGCCAGGTCGTTGAAAAGATCCACGTAAAACTTTGGGAGCACAAAACATTTACACCAGCACAAAACATTTACACCAGCACAAAAAAGTAGCGAGCGAGCGAATGTGACTTGTACATTTAGTATTTTTATCTATGAATGTGACTTGTGAAGTTGTCGAAATAAAATAAATAACATGACGTGAAATGTCATCTTATATAGAGTCATGTTTATGGGTTTTAGTGGGTGTTCATGTTTGGAGTATGGACACTGACCTCTATAATACAAGTACGCTGGACTAACGATACTCTACGAAATGACAGTTGTTTTTTGTGCCGATTCAAAGCGCCCCGCTCGTAGCCCCAAGGAACTAAAATTGACACGTTCTTTCAAATGGACGTTGATTTGTTTACTTCGTCTCTGATGATTTAGGTCTAAATCGTGAAAAACTAGTTTATTTGTGTATTTTGTGTTTACTACGTGATATTTGGAACATTTTTATTATGAAAGCATGCGGATTTTGTAAAACTCGCTGCCAAAAAGACAACGGATTAACCTTTCACAAGTAAGTGAATTTTACGACTATAAATGTTTCGATTGCTTATGTGAGCATTTTTATTACTATCTTATATTTAGAATAAATGTTTTCATTAATATCCCATCATATTTAAGTGTAATTAGGGCTCAGTTTTCACATTTAGTGAATACAATAATTTGAATAGGGTTGTAAATGTTCCATGTCGATAATGTGTCGATAGTTTTCTTCAGACAGTTAATAATTTTAAATTTACGTCTTTCAAATAGAAATTTACTGTCGCCAGAAATTTCTGCAATTTGATTACCTACCTAAAACAAATTAGCAAATACTAGTTTCTAATTTCAACAGATAAATCCATACTAATATTTTAGGTAAATTTGAAAGTAACTCTGTCTGTCTGTCTGTCTGTATGTTACATTTTCACGCCTAAACCACTGAACGGATTTCAATATTTGGTAAGAGTACCTATAGTTTTTATCGACATATCTCGCGGGCGAAGCCGCGAGCTGTAGCATAGTATTATATGTAATGTGTACTTGTTTCCGAAGTAAAGACCTAACATCAAAATAAAACTTGTCATTTACAATGTACCTACTGTATACCTACTTTAGTCAGTTTTACTTTAACTAAATACTTAATTTCAGATTTCCCACCAAATCAACTAAGCAGGGCTCAAAAACATGAAAATGGAAAATTGGAGTCCTAAATCGAATTATCATCTTTGTAGCAATTTCACTGCGGACTGTTTCGTTAAACACTCTACACTTACGCTCTTCTTCATTCGAACACGGCCTTTTGGAAGACTAGAATCAATTTTATTGTATGTTTGACGTTCAAAAGTGCCTATGTACCTATTTGAAATAAAATAATGACGTTCAAAAGTGTCTATTTCATTTGAAATAAATTAATTGACTTAGACTTTGTTATTTCTTGTGTTTTTTTCCATTAGTACGCACGCATCAATGAAAATGGAATCCCTCTCCTTTCTGCTAGTAATGACTACATGGTAATGTTACAAGGTTCACTTTAGGCATTCAATTTGAGTGAATTTGATTGAATTTATATGGACGCTTTTTTTTTTTTTTTTTTTTTTTTTTGTGGATGGGAAATCATCAAATGACTCCTCCCGCTCTGGGTGGAGCGGAAGGGAGTGTCAGACTCTTACTGACTAAAACCCACCCGTGTTCCTTCCTTAGCCCTTTATGTTCCGGGCCAGCGGTAACCCTTTCGGACAATCCCGCTGACCCGGCAGGCTTCGGCCCTAAGGGGCCCCTCCTCGATGCTGACATCTCTTTGAGGCGCGCGTGGAACACGTACGCGCCGTCCGGCACGGGCCTGGTCCTGATCGGGCGGTGAGCTACCCATTACTCTCCGCCCGCAGGCCCGCGCCTACGGTGGCCGGGAGTCGTCACGCGGCTCCCGACGCCCGGAGCGTCTCCCGCGGCGGCTGGGACGGGAGGCTCTCTCCCTGAGCCGTTCCGCCACCTCCTTCGCTAGCATGACTGCTTCGCAGAAGGAGGTGACTGCCTCCCACTCCCTCTCGCCCCGGACCATGGCTTGCACCAGGGCCGGACGCGAGAGGTCGCCGTCGCTGCCAATCGCCTCTACGAGGACACGGCGGTGCTCCGCCCAAGCGGGGCAGACCTCCACCGATTTATATGGACGCTGTTTGTTGCTTTTTGTTTCCTACATGGTTCAAATTCTTCCAAATTGAACACCAAAAGTGACAACACAAAGTCACAAAGAATACAGCTGCCATTTGATTTACTAGGTTAGAGCGAAATGGCAACATAGTTTTTAGTTCATATTGCGAACTAATGTGACCCCAGTTCAGATTGCAAAACTAGTGTAGTTGAGCCAGGAGATATTAGCTCAACCATAGTAGTTTTTAGGCTAAATTCTAAGCCTATCCTCATATTTAAAGCTCACTGATTTGACCGTCATGCGCTATAACCTTACTAGGACACTATCCACTAGTTTATAGCGTGCGATCTGACCGCGCCCTAATGAATTTTCAGATAGGGGGCCGGCAAACTACGCATGCTAATGCGTAGTTCATACAAACGTAATACCAAAATCATTTGTAATTCAAACATATTCTTAAGGTAGTGTGTATTTATTCCGATTAGATTACAGAATATCTAGGTTCCCAAATATATATTTTGAAAGGACTCTGATATAAAGACGAGAGTGAATTTCAAATTTCTATAGAAAACTTATTTTTCTCATAACTCGTCTTTAAATCAGTGTCCATTCAAAATATATATTTATATATTGTAATCCAATCGGAATAAATGCACACTACATTAAAAATATGTTTGATTTACAAATTATTTTGGTATTACGTTTGTATGTACTACGCATGCTCCGCTGGCCCCTTAACTTTTGTAGAGCAATTACACTATTACTTAAAAATTAAGCATAAAAATAACTGGGAGTGATCCGATATTATTCTCTTAAGTAATAAATTTACTCTCAGTGGTTATAACGGTCGATAAAATTCATAAAAGTATTTTTTTATCGTAGGATATATCCCATCTCTAATATTAGTTCTATGGTCCCTTCACATTGCTATCAGCGCCAAAATGGCGAAAATCAAATGGCTTCAATCTGTCATCCATAGTCTGCAGTCCAGCGTACTTGTATTATAGAGGTCAGTGGGTATGGAGGTTGAAACAAAGACTACAATATAATCCGGTGTAAAACCTCCTTTATTTGAAGTCAGTAAAAAAATAAAAAAAGACCTTGTATCCGGCCGCTCTGTGTTCGATCAAATCAAGTTACCTACTCATATTTATCGAGATTTTATCCCCGTTGTCAATAATAAAGTTAATCTGGCTATCAGTACATAAAAATAAGCGCTTTTTTTTTAAATAGCTTTGAATTCTGTAGCTTTCCAAAATTAGTAATGCCAAAAAATGCCATCTCCTTTATGCACTTAGTTTTTTTCTCCATTTAATACTAAATTATTAGCAGTGAACCAATTTTGGACCTGCAGTAGGGCGTTATTTACGTCGTCAAAATTTGAAGCACGTCTTACCTTAAAAATTAAGGAAGTGTCATCAGCAAATAACACCATTTGTGGTTTATATTTTAATAAATGGAGTAGATCATTAACATACACTAAAAAGAGGAAAAGACCCAATATCGAGCCTTGTGGCACATCCATTTTACTGTTAAACCATGTGAATTGACACCATTTAGTTATTTGAACTTGCTGTTGTCTATCATTTAAGAAAGAACTAACTAAACTGAGCGCAAGTTTTCCAAGTCCGTAATGCTCAAGTTTCAAAAGCAAGGTTTCGTGATCGACGCAATGAAATGCCTTAGAGAGGTCACAGAAGATTCGTATGGCGTCTTGGGCCTCTTCCCACGCATTATAAATGTGTTTTAATAAGGTTACACCGGTGTCGGTCGTACAACTTCCTTTGGTGAAACCATATTGTTGATCGTGAAGGATTCTATTTATGTTAAAATTATTGAGCATTTGATTAAGCATTATCTTTTCAAACACCTTACTGAAAACCGGCAACACGGATACGGGTCTATAATTATTGGTGTCTTTACTATCCCCGGATTTGTAAAGTGGTATTACTTTAATGTCCTCCTAAATTACAGACTTTAATGGACATTCCCCAAACATCTTCGGTCAATTTGATCTTAATTTGCTTAAAAGTTTTTATTACTGTTACGGGGTTAATATGTTTAAATTGAAATTCAACCGGGCAGGCTGGAACGTTTGCTCTTAATAAATCAATTGATACGTCTGATGAGGAATTTAAAGCTTCCGTCGTTTTTGTTGGTATATTAATAATATAAAGAAATTTACAAATTCCTGAGCTATTTCTAAGTTAGAGCTTATGGCACCACGTGAAGTCTCCAATGTGTAATCAGTACAGTTATTTTGAAAATTGCTGTCTTCATCTTGAATGTAGACTGCGAAATATCTTTAAATAATGCTAGAGTTTGACAAGTTTTCAACTTAAAATTCTTAATTCGATAACCAGGTGTTAGTGTGCATACGCACGAGCGACACGCGTTGACGACAGAGCCAACTGCGTCCATCGACACGAGGGTCGCTCGACAATATGCCACTCGTGTATTCATATATTTATTTATTTATTTATATATACTTTATTGTACACCAGAAAATACATAACAAAAAAATACAATTATTAATACAAAACATACAATGGGCGGCCTTATCGCTTTCTGCGATCTCTTCCAGGCAACCTTGGAATGGACAGTGATTGCGTGGATATAAAAAATGGGGTTGTCAGTGGTGCAAAATAATATACTATAATATATAGATAGATATATATATATACATATATAATGCTGTATAATAGATACATAAATAAATACATAAGTACTAAATATACATATAAACAACGAATATAAATGATGACTATAGATTATTGCAGCTACGAAAACAAGATCACAACAACAAGTAATGTTCCTTCACAAGTCTCTTAAATACAGCTAACGATTGCGCGCGTTTTATTTGAACTAGCAATGCATTCCATAAACGAGCGGCCTGAACAGAGAAGGATTTGTCGAAAAAAGTTGTAGAATGCATTGGCATTTTAAGCTTTAAATTATCCGATGATCTCAAAAACTTCGTGTGGGAGTCGCAAAGATACTGAAAACGTTTTTTAAGATAGAGAGGGGTGAAAGGGGAAAAGAGCACATTATACAGTAGGGAAAGTATATGAGCATTCCGGCGAAGGCGAATTGGTAACCACTTGAGCTTCACACGAAATTCGGAAACATGGTCATATTTGCGCAAACCGAATATGAACCTTATACAGACATTTTGAAGCCGCTCAAGTTTATCGAGTTGGTCTTGGGTAAGGTCAAGATAGCTGGCATCAGCATAATCAAGAATGGGTAGAAGAAGTGATTGTGCAAGCGCAATCTTGGTGGCAATTGGTAGAAAATTACGCAGTCTCTTCAAAGATGCAGCGGATGCAAATAGCTTGCGGCTAACTTCCTGTAGTTGGGCAGTCCAAGAAAAGTTCTTGTCAATGAATATCCCCAAGTTTTTAACTTTATCGCTGAAGGGAATAATCGAATTATCAAAAGAAACTTGGGGAAGAGTCGTCCAATCAATCCTCGAGACCGTACTAGAACTGCCAACCACCACAACCTGCGTCTTTATGGGGTTGACCATAAGTCCATACCTCTTGCTCCAGTCGCATATACGGGCCAGATCGCGATTAATCACTAAGATAGCCTCGGACAGATTTCCTAGAGGAGCTCGCGCGTAGATTTGTAAATCATCTGCATAAAGGTGGTAGGAAGAAATTAGTTCGTCGGAGATTGAGTTAATAAAAACTGCGAAAAGTAAAGGGGAAAGAACGCCACCCTGTGGTACACCGGCAGAAGTATTACTCCAGGAAGACAATGTCTCTCCGATGCAAATACGTTGCCGGCGACCGAACAGGTAACTACGAAACCAGTCAATTACCGATGGAGATATATTAAGAGAGCATAGAATGCCAAGCAAAACATCGAAATCAACAGTATTAAAAGCATTACTGAAATCTAGTAAAGCTAAGACCGTTAGATTACCGTTTTCCATGGCTGACCTTATATCATCCGTAATATTCAGAAGCGCTGTGGTGGTACTATGACCAGGACGGAAGCCAGACTGGAATGGGTTAAGGAGATTATTTTTGGAGAGGAAAGTGTTTATTTGATCGTGGATTAACCGTTCAAGGACTTTGGATAGAAAGGGTAAGACGGATATTGGACGATATTCAGAAAAGGATGACGGATTAGCTTTTTTAGGTAATGGAATTATTTGAGCATCTTTCCATGAACATGGAAAGACACCACTAGATGCAGAAAAATTGAGGATATGACAAATGACGGGAAGGATTATATCCAGCACAGGGACTAACATATTACGGCTGATACAGTCACTTCCTACTGCATTGGAAGTAATCGATAGTATGCTCTTCTTAACATCACACGCGGAGAATTGACCAAAAACAAAGGGAGAATAACTGGGAGTCGGAAGAGATGAAAGATAACGCAATGTATTAAATTTTATTGTCCTATCAAAATCGGACGAAGCAGTAAAATGATTGTTCATTGCATCAATGTCTAAATCTTTTGGGATTGTCTCTTGTCGGGTTTTACCGACCCCCAATGATCTAAGAAATTTCCAAACTTTGGATGCGTCCCCATTTTGGACAGAAGTATGAATGTGATGGCGATTAGCATTCCTACACACCTTATTGCAATGAGTACGGATTGAGACATATCTTTCCCTGTTAGCGTCATTAGGCCTACGTTTAAACTTAGACTTTGCCGTCACTTTTTTGTGCATTATTGCTTTAATGTCATCTGTGAGCCACGGCGCCGGCAAATGTCTAACCTTAACAGCTCGAACAGGTGCGTGATGATCATAAAGCTCTATAAGTTTAGCCGCAAAAATGTTAACTTGCTCGTCGACAGATTCAGACGCAAATAAAGCAGACCAATCTATATTGTTGGCATCCTTGCAAAGATCGTCAACATTCATACCACCGAAATTGCGTTGTATAAGTATCTTTGCTTTCGCCTTAGGCGGTCGAATTTTATATGAGAGATAGATCAGGTCATGATAGGAAAAGGCATCGGCTGAGCATTGGCCATGCTTAGCGACGCGATAAGGAGAGGAAACAAGAATCAAGTCAAGAAGCGAAGGAGTAGAGTTAGGAAAATGGTGAGTGGCACTCAGTGGAAGAATAGAAAGATTACTGGAAGCCGAAATATTAGTCAGAGAAGAAGAGCGATGGTCTTTTTTCAGAAGACAAGTATTAAAGTCACCCATGATTATACTATGACTGTAAGAAGGGATCCACATTTCTAATAGATTTTCAAAAGATGAAAAGAAATTAACACGTAAAGAGGGAGAGTAGTAGACGCCAAGAAGTAGTTTTGAATGGTGTAGTTCCACTTCAAGAAACAGATGTTCACCAGCACCTGATGGCGGTGGCTGCGCCGACACATTGACAACTGAGAAGGGAATATGTGTGCGAAGATATATGGCAACACCACCACCAGCACCAACCGACCGGTCGTTCCTTATAAGCTGGAAACCGGGAAGGGAGTAACTAGTTGAAGGGAGACAAGGTTTAAGCCATGACTCGGAAATAAGGATAGCATGTATGTTTTTACAGTCAAAGCTTGCCAGCATATCATGGAAATGAGCCGGAATGCTCTGAGCGTTAATATGTATAACGTTAAAATTCTTGGGAACATCGGAAAACTGCGCTGTAAGACTGTCTGCAAGAGAAGGAACACTTACGAAACTGTCGTCGTTGCTTGTTAAAGAGAAAAAACTATTACTATCATTGCTTTCATCGATAGACATGGTAAATATATAACTAATATAATAAAAATAATATATATTATAATAAATACAAAAACAAAATCCTAACTAATATAAAGGTTAACCAAATATCTAGTCCACCTGCCGGTTGCGTTGTTAATCTAAACATTAAAAACAAAAAACTAATGACTTACGTAGTAGTCCGGGCAACATTGAGTAAAGGAAGAAGAATATATATATATATATATATAGGCAAAACAAAATGTAAAACATTTGAGAGGGAAACATTAAGAAAAAAAAAAATTATAAGTAGAACATTCAACAAAAATAATAAAACTTTGCTAGTCTCCAGTCTGTTATTGCACAATTTTGTAAAACGGAACGCACCGATGGGAACTGACATGTCTGTTGACTGACACTCCCTTAGCTCCGAACTACGCCAAAAGCGACTATACCGCTAATCCGACCAAATTTAATAGTCATAAAATATAAGGACTATTAAGTACTATTTGTGACGTTGCGCGTTGGTCGGATACGCGATACAATCGCCCCCGACGCAATTCGGAACGCGGAGGCTGTCAGTAACAAGAATAATGTGACATTAGTTTGTCAGTTATGTCAAACAAATCAGGACTGAACAAATTGTTGAACTACATCAGTGTAATTTTTGAACCACATTAAAAATAAACGGAAGGTATAAACAAAAACACTATGTTACCCGGACTTTGAAGAAAACATACACTATGACATCACTTCCTCAAAGCAGCAGAACGCTTCAACCTAGCCGTTTTCGCAGCAGCAACAACCGGGACAGCCGGCACAGCTGATACTGATGCAGCCGATTCAGGTTCACGATGCTCGGGCTCACTGGGATTCGGTGCGATCCTGTCCAATTCAGCGAGGGTCTCAATCCGATGGCGCGTATCGTTGGGACCAAGGACATACACACAGCCTGCCTTAGTCCAGCTCTTGGAGACACCGCATCTCTCCCTCGCAGCCAAAAACACATCATGCCGACCTTTGGTTAAGAATTCGGACATGGTCACGCCAGTTGCCTTTAGTTTGGCTTTCGAAAACCATATCTTATCCCTGAGTGCAAGAGTACCAACCTTGAACAAAATAGGCCTGGTTTTATTAGCAACAGCTCGTCCCATCCTGTGGCATCGGCTAATGTCCGCAACTGTGAAGTCACTCAGTTGTAACTTACTAGTAATCACCTCTGTGATTACCTTGGCAGTGTCCTCCTTCTGCTCCTCATCAACACCATGCAACAGCAAGATCCTTCTTCGGCCCCGCATCTCCATTTGGTCGACACTACGAGCTAGTAGCTCCACCTGCTGCTGAACACTGTTGAGCGCCTGCGTTATGAATGACCGGAAGATCTTAAACTCTGCAGCCAGGCTAGAGGTTGTGACAGGTGACGGAGGGGCCTTCTGTAGTTCTTCTTCAAAGGCGGACATCTTCGTGTGAAACAACTCCTTCAAGTCAGTCAGAGTGCTTGTTAGAGAATCCATTGTGAAGAAAATAAATGAAGTGAATAGTGATATGATAGTAGTTGGTAAGAGAGGAATTGTGAGAAGATAACGCTACACCAGCAGGTACTAACTATGAACTTTTAAAATATGGCATAAATAATTATAAATAGTGTTTCTAATAAATAATATTGAATAATAATTAGGAGCAATTTTTTCTTTGTTTAACTGTTACAACTACCCACGCGAAAAAAAAAAAGCATATACTGCACCGTACTCAAATACACGAGCGATACGTTGTCGACAGCATCCGTCGACGCGTGTCGGCGGATGCAGTTGCTTCTGTCATTTACGGGAGTCGTTAGTGTGCAGGAGCATTTAGACTTAGTTCTTTGGTCATCAAAAATCCAATATTTAAGGAATCAGTTTTAAATGCACCACTTTTAAGATCAAAATCTAGTAAAAATAAACTACTGCTGGACCGAACGGTGTCCTTCACTATATTGATAGATATCTTGAATAAATAAAAGCATCCATATCTGAGGGGAAATTCTTTTAATTTTAAGAACGTTCACTATCTGATCTCAGTCTCAATCTGTAAAAATTACCTCTAAAATCCCTAGATTTTTGACATTGATTTTTTAGTCGCTGATATGAGATTGCGACAGGATTTTGAACGTTTTTAATAATTACGGGAATTGGCCTTCGATTCTTTTGCCGTAACCGTGACCAGAATAACCAACTTTTTCCCCCGAAAACAAATTGATAACACATTTCATTTTCCCGTTCACTCATGCATTCATATTAGAAGCCTACTTTTCTACTTAGATGATTTCGGTCACTATATCTACCCCATATTTATTTTATCTCAATCCATATTTAGAAATATTTATTTATTTTACCAAAGGTAGCACGGTAATATCGAATACAAAATTAGGGGAGCCGAACCAATGCAGCAATGTAAGAATTTCGTATTGAATCTTTCCCGTATAATATGTTCTATGAATGTTAAAGCAGTGGAGAATTGTTGAAAGAATTCGTTCAGACCGTGTTGGGGATTAATCGAACGATGTGAGGATAGTGTGAAGATGATTGTTTCGTGTGGTCTCTGTGATGATAGGTAAATTACATTATGTTTTTTTTTTGGAAAATGATTAGTGGGATAGCTATTCATGTAGTAGGACTTTCAAAAGAAACTATTAATGAGCTGCATAAAAATTATTAATTTATTTTATTGTTAATGAACACACAATTTATATAGTACCCATATATCTAAAACTTTCTTTTTATTTATTTCAAATTTAATTTATGTCACCGAGAGAAGACCTATGTCCCAGCAGTGGGAACATTATAGGCTGATTATGCTTATACTTGGGCCTATGTATAATTAGTTTTTCAATTTTATTTTTATTAAATCAATGCTTCGCAACAATTTCGTTTCCTACTGCATTTGTCAAATTGTATTTGTCGAATCTGACCTTGACTTTGACATCCACTTGAAGGCGTTTCATGAGTTGCCCCATTTCATCATTTTCATTAGATTCTGAGCAGTCTGAGTCATCTTCTTTGTCCTCTTCTTTATCTTCATAGTCCTCTGGTGGTGCAACAATATTATCTTCGGGAGTAACACCATCTGGATTCTATTCCTCAGAGTCAGTTGGTGGTGCACTAGTACTCTCTACAGGAGTAAAATCATCTGGATCATCTGGTTTCCCAGAGTCAGTGGTAGTTATAGTGGGAGTACTAGCCAGTACTCCATACCATAGCCATGGTGGAAGTGGTCTGAGTGTAGGTAACGGTGGTTGTGATGGAAGTGGTAGTAATGTCGGGAGTGATAGGAGTGGTAGGTGGTTATGGTAGTTGTGGTGGGAGCGGTGGTTATGGTAGTTGTGGTGGGAGCAGTGGTTGTGGTAGTTGCGGTGGGAGTGGTGGTTGTGGTAGGAGTGGTGGTTGTAATGGGAGTGGTGGTTGTGGTGAAAGCGATAGGTGTGGTGGGAGTGGTGGTTTTGATGGGAACGGTGGTTGTGGTGGAAGCAATAGGTGAGGCGGAAGTAGTGGTTGTTGTGGTTGTGGTGGTGCTGGAAGTAGAGCTAGTGGTCGTTCCCTTGGTCGAAGTTAATACCAGTTACTTCTTGGAACCACGGTAAGAAAGGTCCCGGACGGATGAAACCTGGTAGAAAGATTTTTTTTTATTATACATATTGGTTTTAGGAACTATAATAATAATATAATTATGATTGATTTAAAGTTGGTAATGAAAATATTACCTGATGGTAAGTTTCTATCGCAGCCAACGCTAAAGAAGAAGGAGACTCCTATGAGGGTTGGAACGCCGTCGGAGTCAATATGCACCAGTGGGCCACCATTGTCACCCTGAAATGAAGCTTAGGTAAATGGGGGCAAAATAACGAATATAATGTTTGTTTCACTACCTCAACTTTAGCATCGCCTAATTAGGTAATATTTAACGTAAACAAATCCATAAGCAAGCACTTCTGTTTGACCATTTGTTTCTCAGTAGACAATTAGTAAACTTTAAAATCTAAATTTTCGACACTTGTCTGTGGTTTTTAAAAACAAATTCGGTGTTTGAGCTTTGCCTAGCAACAATTTCGTAAGGGTTACGCCGCGGCAAATCGGCTTAGTAACGTAGTCGCATGGTTGCTGGTAACACTATTTTTGCGCTATGTGACTGCCCAGAGATTACATCTAGATGTCGCCAAGGATTAGTTTCAGCTGGCCATGTTTGTCGAAGAACGGATGGCCGGTGGAGCAGACGAGTCCTAGAGTGGAAACCACATAATGACAAGCGTGGGACGCCCTCCTGCTAGATGGGCCGTCCTTAAGAAGGTGACTGGGATAGATTGGATGCGGATGGCGCAAGACAAGGTGTTGTGGCGCGGACTGAGTGAGGCCCATGTCCAGCAGTGGACTGTGATAGGCTGAGTTGATTAAAATGTTAGTAAAAACGGGCTTAAGTGTCTAAGAATTTGAATTCAGTCTTTCAAAATAAGAAGAGTAGTGGAAAAGTGCAAATGTGGTACATTTGCACTTTTCCAAGTGGAACCACAGCTTTTTCCCTGATTCTAAACTGAATTCAAATGAGGACCTTAAGGGTGCGTTTCCACTGAAGCGGAGCTGTGCGGAGCGGAGCGGAATCAACCAATCACAATTGTTGAAATCCTCATCGCGTCATTCGTCTCGTCTGTAATTGGTCGATTCCTGCACGTCTCCGCTCCGCTCCGCCCAGGTCCGCTTCAGTGGAAACGCACCCTTAGAGTCGAAGCTTACATAGCAAGTAGCCTGTGAGGTGACGTTGAAGTACTGAGCGCAGATGGTGGTGTCGAAGACGCCGTTCGAATAAATCCTGGAACACTCATTGTTGGAGATTGCCCGTAGGTATACCCATCTCAGTACATCGGATAAGGGACCTGCAACGTTAAAAGATAAGATCACAGTGATGTTAGTAAGTATTGTTAAAAAAAACTACGGATCAAATTAAGTTAATGGTTACCTTTATTTAAATTGCTAAAAGACTCCCGGAATAATTTATTCATATATTTATTGATTGACACTTCAACGACTTATTCACTAACGGTCGAACCCATAACCTTTCCTACTGATGGTAGCCAGTATAATTATAACTGCCAGTATAATATAATCATACAGATCGCTCCAGTATGCCAAAACTGGTGATAGATAGGTATTTGGGTTCGGCCGTTAGACATATAGGTACAAACAAAAATCACATACAGTTTTAGGAATCCTGAATTCATTTACCGAAGTGCGCAGCACTAGCAGAGAAATTAATAGAACGTACAAGATATCGTTAAATGAATTACATATAAAATATAATAAAGTAAAAAATAAGCTACTTTCACAAGTACCTACGATCGGAAATATATATAAACTTAAAAAAAAAACACAGAAGGGAATGGAACAATACTTTCGGCGCACTCCACGACAACGTCCTACCATTTATAACTACAGTTTAATACAAAGCAGTCCGTATGAAAATGACATATATGATCCCAAAATTATACAGTAAAATATCGTACTGATCATCACCATGTGAACGGCAAATGTGAACCTCACCACGACATGAGTCTGTTGTTCTTAGAGAGCTTGTGCCAATACGTCAAAAGAAGAAGATTTTTTTATGGTATCTTCTTTACCTACCAATCCTGGGCTGGATAATAAGCATTTAATTCCTGTCTGTACCTGCAGAAAACTCATAAATATTGGTTGTGAAACAAATACTGACCCGAGTTCCCTGTATTGCCATTTCCAGTAGCGATCACCTGCTGGCCATCGTAGTTGCGGAAGGCATCAGCTCTTGACTGTATGCGGATCGGTTGCACGAGCCCTGGATGGAGATGTCACGTCAGATTTAACATAAATACAAGTCAAAAATACACAAGCATACAGGCCGGATAGCATGGCATGCCAGCATCAATGACATCATCCGTCGTGCTCTTGTTACCGCCGGGGTGCCAGCTGTTTTAGAACCCAATGGCTTGGCGCGCGACGATGGGAAGAGATCAGACGGAATGACCATAATGCCTTGGAAGGTTGGTAGGCCTTTGGTTGGGGATGCAACGTGCGTCGACACCCTTGCGCCATCCTATCATTCAAGCACGGTGAGCTGTGCTGGGGCGGCTGCTGCAGGTACGGAAAACCTCAAACGGCGCAAATACTCCAATCTCTTTGGAACTTATATGTTTGAGCCGTTTGGGGTTAAAATTCTAGGGTCATGTGGCTCGAGTGCCTACTTAGTATTTCGAGACGTCGCCAAGTGGTTGGTCGACTCTTCACGTAACCAGAAGGCTGGCCTATTTTTTGGCCAAAGAATCAGCATTGTCATTAAACGTGGCAATGCTGCCAGTCTTTTGGGCACGTTTCCTGTTGACAGCGATGCGGATGAATTTTTTGATGCCCTTTGATTATTTCCCCTCCTTTTTATATAATTGTACATATTATTATTATTATTTTAATACTGTTAGCTTTTAAAATTATGTTTCCATAAATAAAAAATATATGTAAAAAAATTAAATATAGATAAATATTTATTTTAAAAAAAGTCACAGTCATGTCTTTGAATTTGGACATTTAGTGTTCAAGGACATCTCAGTTTCCTTGCGATCTTTACCTACACCATTAGAGCACTGTAAGTAACAAATCATTAACAGCACACGTTTAGATAAAATAAAACATGTTCCAATAATTTATATTAAAAAGGCAGTCTACAATTTGTTTTTGATACAAATAGATTATGACCCTATGTTTCGAAAACATGTGCACAAATCAATATGACCAGATGTTTAGCACAGAGTTGTGAGAAGGCTAGGCAGCTAAAATAAAACTTACTGGTATAAACAACAGGCTGTTGCAACTTCACAAGTGCGATGTCGTTCGACTGCAGCTCAGGCCTCGAGGCTTGGAAAAGAGGATGATTGTACCATTCCGTAGTCCCGGCGAAGTACTCCGTGTTGGTGAAGATCACTCCGCCAGCGTGAACCACTGCACGAATGCGGCTGGAGAGGAAATCAGGGTTAGGATATGGGAACATTAGAAAGCAAGTCTACACTTTTGACTTTTGTTTCGGTATTTCTTCTCAGCTATGTTGGGGTCGGCTTCCAGTCTAACCGGATGCAACTGAATACCAGTATTTTACATGGAGCGACTGCCTATCTGACCTCCACAACCCAGTTACTGGGTAGTACGATATCCCTAGCTAAGACTGGTTGTCAGACTTTCGGGCTTCTGACTACCCGTAACGACTGTCAAAGATCCACGAATGACAGCCAGGAGCAACGGCTTAACTTGCTTTCCGAGGCACGAAGGGGTCACGGTATGTAAAGATGGTCACCCATGCACAGACCAATCGCGGCAAGCGTAGCTTAACTTGATCGATCGACCTGTGCAGCTGTTATTATCTAGCCATGGGCCCCTCAAAATGCCGGCGCCATACGTTTTTGATCAACAGAATATTGACGCAACCTACTATTTTACATGATATGTTTTTCAAATTCAAATTCAAATTCAAAATAATTTATTGTGGATCATGGTTCATAAGATGGTGTGTTAGTTACAGGTAAGTCTGCTATGTCCTGCCATTGAGGCATACAAAACTCACATTATAAGTTTCGTTCATAGGTAAAATACATTACATCAAATTGTCATGCAATACGTTAAGATTAAATTAGTGTAATACACACATCAAAAGTGTCTAGGGACCAACATATATTTTTGCAATAACTTTTCTCCTGATTGATATTAATTAAAATTTTCTTTAAGGATTCATCAAATAAAGTGTTTTCGTTTGTCACAGTAACGATAAACCAAGTCACCTTTGCATTAATAAAGAAATTTGCCATTTTCCTAATAAAGGGATTTTTGACATTTGAACCACTAACACAAAAGTTCGAAAAAAAGACTGAAATAACAGTTTTCTTTAAAATTTTATTGGGTAACTTAAACAATTAATAATCCGTGTTTCTACCGCGAACACTAACAACACAAGAACATCGGTTTGGCATACTCAAAATGAGTTCATCCAAATCACGCTGTGGAATGGCCGCCCATGTTCGTTGCAACAACAAAAAAAGGTCTTCTTGCGACTGGATACCCTCCATATTCGGCAGAGCTCTTCTCTGTAGCATATCCCATGCATGCTCAATCGGGTTCAAGTCTGGCGACTGAGCAGGCCAGGGCAGGACATTGATGTTAGCTGCGGCGAGAGTCTGTCTTACAACTCTTGCGGTGTGCGGTCGTGCATTATCATGCATTAACTGAAATAAGGGACCGATTTGCACTTGTAGAGGAACGATGACGTCTGATACAATCGTCTCAGCATAAATTTGAGCGTTGAGGTTGCCTCTGATCCAAATCAACTCAGTTCTTCCGCCGATCCAAATACCCGCCCATACCATGATGGTTCCACCACTATAAGGATGGACTTCCTGGCAGGATTTTAATCGCTGTTGGCGTCCAGGGGTTCTCCAGTGTCGTATACGTCTTGTATCCGGTCTCATACCAAAACGAGACTCATCAGAAAAGCACACGAAACGCCATTGTTCTTCTGCCCAATTTCTGTGTTCAAGAGCCCATTGATATCGAATCCTACGATTGTGCATTGCTATAGGTGGTACCCGTAGCGGTCTTCGGGAATGAAGGTTCACTTCATGCAAGCGGTTTCTGACTGTTTGGTCGCTAATTAAGTTCCCTGAAGAGTGATGAAGCCTCACGGCTAACATCATGGCGGTTATTGTTGGAGCTCTTCGAGTTAAGATTTGAATGTATCGGTCTTGTCTCCGTGTGGTGCAGCGATACCGTCCTCCATGGCGCTCAGCCACGGTACCAGTGCTTCGGTAACGTGTCCAAAGTCGACTGATAACACTCTGACTTGTATTCAGAGCTAAAGCCACAGTACGTTGCCGGGAACCAGCTTCTATCATTCCCACGGCTCTGAGCATTTCTTCCCTGCTTAAATGACGTCGCCGCTCCATAATAACGTTGGTTTTAATCAGTAGTAGGGAAACAGTAGCACTAATAATGTCTTCAATGCGTTGTATGTTTTTATAGGGAAAATATTGACAGCTGATTTTCATCTTTTACTCGAATTTGATTCACAGTTCCTGATTCAAATTATGAAATGCACCAAAAAGGATCCATATAAATTTATAAAATCATAAATTTATTACAAAGCCACATCTCAATCTCAAGAAATCCGCATAAAAATGCTTGATCCCTAGACACTTTTGATGTGTGTATTTATGTCAAATTACAAATTAGTCATGTTACAAAAATAGTATCATTCAATGTATTGTCATTTAGAAATTCTCTTATAGAGTAATAACATTTACTTATCAATAATTCGTGTAGTTTTTTTTGAAGGCATGTATATCGCTCATATTTCTAAGAAAAGATGGAAGTTTATTAAAGACACGTGGGCCCATACAAAAGATGCTCTGGTGCAAAAGCTTTGTTTTACTGGCTATGGTGCGCAACTTGTCTTTCTGTCTGGCCCTAGTGCAAAATTCAAATAAGTTTTGGTTTGATTTTATGAATATTACAGTTTCATAATTGAATATCAACAAACCCCTTCTTTTAGGGATGTTTTAGTGGGAGAAACCCAAAAACCAAAGTCACTAGATTATGAAAAGAAGAAGACTACCCAAGTAAATATGACATCAGTAAGAAAGAAGAAAAAGGAAATAAATGAGTATGAACACACTGAAAATATGATAATTGAGGAACGGTGTATTGGAGAGGAACCTTTAGGAAGTCAGAATTATGAGGAGCAAGGGTCTAATCGGAAGAAAAACAGACAGGAAAATCATTCTTTTTGGCAGTTAATGAAACGGATTAAAGACATCATCCTTTCAAGAAAAGATTAGATTTGAAGATCACTGAAATAGCCAAATTAGTTTTTGAAACTATAAAACACCTTTTAGTAGACACAATGAAAGGTGGAGAATGGTTAAACTACATTATTAAGCTATTTAATGGATAGTCCCCAGCGTGAGTCAACTTTAAACATACTACAATGGAAGTCACAAAGCTTCAAATCAAAACTAGTAGAATTTGAATGCCTCCTACTTCATGAAAAGGCCCACGTTGCTATTGTAAGTGAAACATGGATGGAGCCGGAATCTCTCAGCCACATTAGTGGTTATAATATATTTAGAAGAGACAGGTTTGATTCATACGGTGCGCGGTGGTGTAGCAATTATCACTCATCATTCGATAAAGACACAAGTATCGTCTTTCATACTGAATAATACAGGCATAGAGGTACTACATGTGAAACTGTTAAACTTTCCCTACATACAAAATATTACTGTCCATCTACTGTTAGAACCACTTCGTCAGATTGGGATTCTCTTTTTAGTGCGTACTCTCAAAGATCTATAATAGCAGGAGACTTTAATGGCCATCACACCAATTGGTCGTATAAAAATGACCCTAGAGGTATGCAGTTATTTGATTCATTGTTAGATAATGGCTTCTTTTCTTTAAACAACGGCAGACCCACAAGGATTAGACTGGTAAATGGCGTGCTTCAGGAGTCTGCACCTGACATTACCTTTGTCTCTGCAGATATTGCTATAAAGAATCATGTCCAGTCTTGACCTGAAAATTTTCGACCGCGTCTAGTGATGTAAAATATCTTAAAAAATTGCATTTTTTTTGCTTATTTCGTATCACTTAATTGAATTTCCAAATGAAGCCAGGAAAAAATACAATTTATATTATGTTTATCTTTCTCAATATACTTTTGGAAACGGAACGTGTTTTACACACGTTCCATTTTAAGTGTACAGTTGACAGGTTACGCGTAAAACGGACTTCTTTAGCCGCAACGAATGACAAGCTGCCGCTGTGACAGTGTGACCGCTGTCATTTGTTTGACGTTTTGCAGTCGTTCGTTTCGTAATGTACTGTGCGATTTTGGATTTTCTGATACCCTTACAACTTTTGCATTTTCCATGGACTTCGATTACTTACGATTACTTTGGCCTGTGTTATACGGATACCGATTTAGTGCTTTTGATTGGGATCTAAGTTATCGTAATCGCTCTTGTTGGAAAGTGTTATGGAGCCTTCTACGAGATGGGCCTGGACTGGCTTTGTATAAACTACAACAAAGTGTTAATACGCTTCGGCGTTATCGGGCGCTTCAGCTTGATAGCAGAGTCATCTCGCTAATTAGTAAGTATAATAACAATCAAGTACCTAACGATTTAATATTCAGTCAACGGAGGCTAGCATATTGTTTTATAAAAAAGAATTGATATTTAGAAGTGGTAAAGTATATTTTTCAAGTTACACGAAAAATATAACTAGTACTACCTACTAGAAATAGGTGACGCCCCTAAAGCTGCGTTTCCATTATGCAAATGACTTGCATACAAGTTGCAAGTTGCATGCAATTTGTATAGTGGAAACCACAGCTTGCAAACAAGTTGCAACTAGTATGCAATTAGGTTTAAACTTGTACACACAACACTCAAGTCAGCTCATTTGCATACAGGTTGCAAGCGCATGCGCAGGTGTATAGATTATGTGCAGGATTATTACTTGTATGCCACTAAAATCTTGTATGCAAGCTGCAAGTTGAACAAATTCCTGTTTTCAATTCAAATCACTTGCACACAAGTGTGACGTCATTCTTGCATGCAAGACTTGCCCAATGGAAACGCGGCTTTAGACGACCCACTGACCGAATGTGTTTGTTACATCTAGATTTTCCCCATGTTTTAGTTAAAGTGGTTCTTTTAGACATATACATATACATACTTATTTCCATTGTAGGCTTTAAAATCTCATAATATACGAAGACACTGAAAATCTAATGACCCTTTGTGTATAACCCTATCTAACACACAAACACATATCTTGAAACTCACTAACAAACCCTAGCACTCTCTAATGGTACTTACTAAGACGAATAATTTAATAAATTAATAGCGAGTGTGATAGTGATTTAGTAGTTCTAAGATAAAAATTAAAATGTCAATAGCTGAACACTATCCCCTGAGATACAGGTTCCTGCCTAGTTTAGGGGCAAGGGTCAATACTATGTGCACCTTATTATGATCACCACAAAATGTTGAAGTACCTACTTGTATAATTGTAACTTTTAACGGTAAGAAATAAACTATTTTTATTTTATTTGTTTTTCAGATAACGGAAGAAGATTACATTTTGAAGAGTGCTTTGCTGTGCAGACTATTAATGCTCAGATTCATGGAAAAAATGAGTGTGATCCATCTGTTGGTTCATCTCGACGTGGTCATGCTCAAGTGTGCCCCGTTTGTTGTCAATCATTGCTCAATCGTCAAAGTGACCACATTCTCCAAGAAAACCCATCAAGCCTCACACTAAGGATGATCAACTTAATGCATGATCACAGGCATGTAACCAACATTGTGGCTCCAGTGGCATTTTTAAATGAAGTGGTTGTACGAGAAGATATTGAATAAATGATAATAAATCAATCCTGTTTTTTATTTAATTTCCCTGTCTTCGCCAAAAACATGTGATGTTGTGCTCTTTTCGTTATCTATTTATGTCGTCTGTCAGGCCGACTCCTGGAGTCTGGTCCGCTTCGACGGCGACGACAGATTTTGACCGATACCTACTTCAATGAACTGTAAGTATGTACCTAAATTGTTCAAACTTGCACAAAGTGTAGTAAACAAGGATAGCACAACATCACACGAAGTCTTTATAACTCAGCATCGGCGGGTTATTACGAGAATAATAACTGCTGTTTGCGACCGCGCGCCAATTTGATGATGATGACTTGATTTTATTACATTGAAGAGGGATTTATTTCTGAGTGGTTGTAACTCTCAGCAATTAAGAAACAATTTGATTTTAATTATCGTACAGTTTTTGAGGTTACAACAGCTGTCAAACCTTATCTGACAGCTGCTATAACCTCAAAATCTAATTTACTTAATAACATTTTTCCCTGGCCTCTAAATGAAATGATAATAAATTATTGTGTTATTATGAACAATAATTGTTTTTATACAACACTAGTTGTAGGTAGACGGACCTATAAAACAAATCAAGTGACAGGTCAATCAATGTATGGAAAGTGGGCATGATTCTTTTAAATGGGACATTACTAACGAAACATTGGGCAGCGATCACATAATTATCAAAATTGTATTTCAAGTATCAAATGGGTGTACAAATCAAAATTTTGTTAAAAGACATAATTTTAAAAAGGCTAATTGGTTACTGTACAAACAAACCCTAGAACAAACAGTCTTATATAATAACATAGTTGCTTCAGATAGTGTTCAGGTAAAATATGATATCCTTGTAAATGAAATTAATTCTGCCGCTGACAAAAGCATTCCTTTGGTCAAGATATGTACTGACCCTTTGTCTAAATTTAAACCGAAGCCGTATTGGAACGCTGATCTGTCGAAAGCAGTAGCTAGGAGAAGGTTAGCGTTGTCGAAATTTAGTCCAAAAATATCTAAATTGCATGGGGTCGCCCATGCAATTTAGATATTTTAGAAAAATATACCAATGACGCAAAAGTATCTTTAAGTCGAGCCAATTCACAAGGGTGGAGGGATTTTTGTAGCAGTATTAATGAATCAACCTCTGTTTCGTAAGCTTGGAATAGTATGCGTTGGATGAAAGGCCATAAAAGATCAAAATTTTATGCTTCAAAGCAACAAATTGAAGATTTACTATGTAGTCTTGCACCTGATTATGTCGTTCCTCAGATGCCAGTAATCGACGCCAATAACACATCACTAGAAATCCTTCAAAAAAAAAAATACTTCGTCTACTTGCAAGATGATTTCAATATTTTGCAACACTTTGAGTTACTTCGTTTAAATAATAATTATTTGTTTACATATTTTATTGAAGAGTGAATTAACTACGAACTTATTTTTGATATCTTGATTTAAGTGTCTTCGTGATAAAAATGTTTTTTTTTGTTTTTTGATAATCATGTAGTTTATTAGTTAAGCTAACTATACCTACTTTTGAAACTGACCTAAACCATTTCTTTATTTTTTTGTGATAAATTAAAGCCATGATTGTAAACATGTCAAACTTTAAATGCGTTTTCCCAAAAAAAAACAATTTTGAGTTATTTCGTTTTATGATTTAAGGGGCGATGTTATTACTTTCAAAGAATGGGTACAGGCAATTATATATGTTTTTTTCAAATATTTTAGAGAAAATGGTTATTAAAGCAATTGGCCTGTAGTTGGAAGATGGAAGATTTGTCATCTTTTTTATGTACTGGTTTTACTACTGATAATTTTAATTTCTCTGGAAAAATACCATATTCTATGCACAAGTTTGTAATATAACTTAAAGGAGCAGCAATTGAAGTTGCTACATCCTTAACGATCTGTGTAGTGATACCGTCATAACCTGTGCTATTCGTATTCCGCAGAGAAGTTATAATTTTAAGAATGTCTGGTGGAATTGTTGGGGGCATAAATATTGATTTAGGGTTAAATGTCAAGTTAGAAGAATATGATTGTGTTGAGTCAGACGAAAAATTATTATTAGTATTTTTAACAATGTCAGCAAAATAGTCATTAAAGGTATTTGCCATAGTCTTAGGATCAGTAAGTACCTCGTCATTGATTATTAGTTTCTCAATGCCCTCATTAGGATATTTATATTTAGCGTCATTAATTACTTTCCACGTTGCTTTGGATTTATTCACAGCCGTATTTATAAAATAATTGTTTTGAGATATTTTTGTTAGCGAAATTATTGTTTTGTATTTTTTGCGTAAGCTTAAACTTCATTTTATTATCGTTGTTTGAGTTTTTCCTCTACGTCCAAAGAAGTTTGCTTATTCCTTTTGATAACCATTTAGGTCTTGAGATATTATTAATGCGTTTTGTAACCCCTCAAGTGTCAACGGTACAGCGTATGTACACAACGAAAATTATGAAAGTGAAAACATATCACATCACTGCGACGTAAGGTCAGTTTGATTTGCTTATTGAATGGTATAAATAGTTAGATAAACTCATAACGAAGCCAGGAAGGTATAATATGTATATACCATGATAATGGCTATAAATTGTCGATTTCTCAGTTTTTCTGAAGTCCTACCCAAATATCTAAAAGTACGTTCAACTACGCTGACACTTGGGGCGTTTCGACAGGCGGGCGGCCAGACGTGTGAGAGGTTAATAGGAAAGCATAAGTCAAATATCAAGCTGAATATATCATGGAATGAATTGTAGGCACTGTTAGGGTCTGTAGACTCATATACCCCGTGATACGAGATTTGACTTAAATACTTGGCAAATCTATCTATTTTCTTTAGTGAAACTACGTTTATATACATACCAATATTCAATTCGACTACACTTTTTTACCGGACAATTCATTATTTGTGCAGTGTGGTCGGAGAGTGCAAAATCTCTGATTACACCTTTGCATCCCTTAATGTTATGAGCTATGTTGTCAATACAAGTATTACTGGCGCTTCGTGTTACCTGGTTAAACTGAAGGGTTATATTAAAGCTTAACAGTAGTTCCACAAATTCAATACATATTTTTTAATTGTTTTTAATATCTATGTTGAAATCTCCACAAATAATTATTTTTTTACTTTTACATAGCTTATCTAATATTTTACTTAAAATTAAAAAGAAAGAATTTGTTGATCCGATTGTTTTGCTCGGCGGTCTGTAAATACATAAAATACATATTTTGTGGTCTATTAATTCAATAGCAGTGCATTCAATAATATTTATAATAGACATTTTGTTAATATCATCGAGTCCTTTAAATCGCAGTCTATTCTTAATTAAAATACATGAGCCTCCATGTCTACTAAATCTCATAAAATATGTTCCCAAAATAAAGTTCGGTATCTTTAAGTAATCCACGTCACCTTTCCTCATGTTATGTTCCGTAATGCACAATATATCTACGTTCATACCTTCTGATGCCGATTCATCCAAGCAAGTGTGCTTGGATAAATCGGATATGCTATCAGTGGATAGCATATCCGATTTGATATGCTATCAGTGGATAGCATATCCGATTTATTAATCAAACCATTAATGTTTTGATGCATGATATTTACGAAATAAATTATCACAGCTTAAATCTTTGTAGGTAACATATTCATCGTACGCGAGTTCATTCGCAAATGTCCGGTTTTTTTCATAAACAGATTTCTATGCCATAGGCTGCTCCGTTCACCTTTTCTACACTGTTTTTTCCAGACGGTAAAAAGTTCGACGTATTATGTTTAAATTGACTTTTAGATTCAATTATTGTTTACTTACTTGACAGTACAAAACGCAGAAGTGACAACCCATTCGTTGGAAATAATTGCACCTCCACACTGTCGCACATTACCGTCAGATGCAACAAAACGAAGAGATGCATGGTAAGGGAACTGTCCCCGCTCTGCCGGCCACCCTGACACTATACGTGACGACGATGATAGCAATGATTCTGTGTGAACAAGGCATAATAGTTAAAGTCCATTGAAGTTCGTGTTTTTAAGTGATGTTATTTCTAGTTTAACGGAAATCTTTGAATAATATTTTATATTGAGCTTCATTCCGTGCTAATGAAATGCGATTTTTTTCTCTTACCGGGGATGATTTCATTCACAATGAAGTCTGGTTCCACACTTTTGTATCGCGCGGATACCTGTAAAGTGCGAAAGTTTTGTTAGATGAGGTTCTTTTATACCTATATGTATAGGTATAGAGGGTGGCAGGGAGATCGAAGCACAACCTTGGATTCAGTACATGATTTTGGACGCCCCTGGGTTGAAATTTTACGATTTTTTTTTTTTTTTGATGCTGTTCCATAGAACAGCTTTATTTTTAAATCGACAACGAAAACGTATGCCTTTTGACCGCGTAAGTATTGCACTTTTGTAGGAAACAGCAGACAAAAGAATATGGAAAAGAAATAGAATATGGTTCTGGAAGCCCATGGGCTAAATCCATGTTAACAGACTTGAGAAGAAGCATTTAACGGGCTTACAGGACCTAAACACAAGAAACGCAAGTTTTAGAAACAATAAAAGAATATGATCGACTACAGGAAATAAAATCAGAAAAAACATATGATATTCTTCAGGAGATAGGTAGATAGTGTGTTGAAAATATAATACAACAAATTTGATACGATAGAAAAAAACCGTGAAGATACCTACCTCTAAAAACTTTCTTTTTACAGTAAGAACCATACTAATATACATACAATCATTCTGATTTTTTGTCAGATTATTTTACAAGCAACATACTAAAATACTAGTGTTTTAATTTTTTAGTCCAAACAATAGATTTTTGTAATTAAATATTTTGCTTCATATTTTGCAATAAATTACCAGAGTTGTCTCATCGCGCTTCTCTTTTTTTTTATGCAGTCAGTGACCGGGCTTTAGGTCATGTAAGCCCCTTAGCAACAATGCTTGATGCCTGTGGTCTTTTCTCCATAGAAACGCTATCGCCTGTTTTCTTTCTGGTTAATGACCATAAAGCAATGATTTTATACGGAATAATAAATATTAACTATCCACTTGTAAGTCCCTATGTTTTCCTTTTTGATGATACATTATTTTTATAAGCACTAGAACCCTCATCAAATGCCGATTTAAACCGCTGTCAACAGAGGTGTAGTGTACAAATTTGACAACTATTAATGGAAAAAGAAAAACATAGGGACACAGTATGTTCATATTCCGTTTATGAAATAGGCGAGAGCCAAACCTCGAATTATGACGGCTTTTTTAAAAGTTTCTCCGACCGTATTTCCTCTTACGAATACAGAATGATACCTATAACTGAATCTCTAAAAACATAACACAACACAAATTTCACCTGAACCCAACCTACCCATTCGAACCTATAAATGATAGACATGCATAATCAGCCGGGTCAGCGGGATTGTCCGAAAGGGTTACCGCTGGCCCGGAACATAAAGGGCTAAGGAAGGAACATGGATGGGTTTTTAGTCAGTAAGAGTCTAACACTCCCTTCCGCTCCACCCAGAGCGAGAGGAGTCATTTAATGATTTCCCATCCGAAAAAAAAAAAACCCAACCACCAGATATTCGAACCTATAAATGACAGACATGCATAATCAGCCTATAATATTCCCACTGGGGGGATACAGGCCTCCTCTTTCTATGAGACGGTGTGAGCCTTAATCCCCCGCGGGCCCAGTGCGGGTTCGTGGATGTCACATGTTTTTGAAATTTTGGTTCTAGAACATGCCGGTTTCCTCACGAAGTTTTTCTTCAACGTTTTGAAAGCGGTCGTGATAAAATAAAATTTAGGTACACAAAGTGAAGTGAGAAAAAATATTAATCAATTAATTGATTTTACATAGTCTATTTTATATTTATTATATTAATAACTTTACCTGAAGAACAGTCAGCAGGAACAGAAACAAGCCCGATTTAACTAACATCTTGTATGCTAATGACAATTATTCAGATAAGAAGCCATCTTTTATACCATCTTTCATTAATACGGTTACATAATGAGATTAAAATCAAATACTTATCACGATAAAGTGCATTCGCTAGCCTGGTGCCAAGGACGTGATAAAGTAGCGACGACAATTTATTTACTTATTGCGGACCTCCATCAAAAGAGGTGTAAAAAAGCAATTTTTAGATATCTCAATTTCTAGACATTACAAGTTTTAGTCTAGTATCTAGTATCATCAACTTCGTGCTTATGCGGTTGACCGCTAAGGAGATCTCTCAGGAGCCAACCTAGGGTCAGCCGACAGGTCATGGAGTATGAATGCTTACAGTCATGTATCAATATTGCTTACGCATTAAAGTTGAAATTTCTGTGAACTTGCTGCGCGCCGTCCCCGCGCCCGCGCTGCAGCCCCGTACCTACATGTGTGTGTGTACACTGGCTAACGTCGAACGAAACAAAAACTTACCGTCGCTTGTCGCTTTTTCACATGCGCGGCGTAATTACGTATGACCCTGGTTGGTTCATACCATTGCTAAAATTCACATCTTCATAACAAGCAGCGGGTAGCGTTGCGTATTGAATTAGTAAACACGCAGCCCTGGTTTCCAATCTCGAGGTGAAACTTTTATTTATCTTTTCAACAATTATGTTATCTTTTTTTTATTATTCGATAAATTAATACACTAAACATTGCACTAAATTACCAAAACTGCTTTGAACAAATTGTACAAATTCTAATCAGGAAAGATGCCTAAATTGAATTGGTTAACAGAAAAAAGGATACAGACGCGATGTCAGCTACTCTTATTAAACTTGATCAGACAAAAACCAAGGAAATGTACCTTAATAATTCTTGGCGACTTCAACGCTCATATTGGTCGTCATGATACAAAAAGTTTCCAACGCAAAGGGCAGATCCACCAAAACCTACACCATGACTTTTCTAACTACAACGGGAAAATGTTAATGGATATAGCCAACAGGGAAAAACTGCAAATAGAAACGACAAAAGCTAGATTATCATGCAATATAACATGGTCAAAGGGCACTCAGAAATCCCAATTGGATCACATTATAACGCCAAATGCAACAGAAAAACTCTTCGAACTTATTAAAGGCGAATGGGCCGCTAGGGGCACATCCGACCTTAAAATAATCTGGGGTTTGCTAAGAATAAATCGAACTTCCACCTGGCCCGATTCGCCCCTGCTTAGTAGACCTGCATCCCCCAGACTTCGTCTGTGTGGTGCCGGACTTAAAGAATACCACCACCCGTTACTTCCCATGGGTGTCGTAAATGGCGACTAAGGGTCGTACCGGAGAGTGTACCATACTGCGATCGCCACCAAAATTGGGGGAGGCCTATGTCCAGCAGTGGACGTCTATCGGCTGAAACGACGACGACGAAATCTAACTTGAAACAAAAAAGAAAACACCAAACACATTAATGCATAAAGACAACAGCAAGCCGCGAAGGAAAGGGCACGCCGCGATAGCGGCGTTAAGACCCCTCTTTGAGGAGTGGCTAGAGAGGCCCCACGGCGCCCTCACCTACCGCCTGACGCAGGTCCTCACTGGACACGGAAGTTTCGGGAGGTTCCTGCACATCATCAGGCGGGAGGAAACGCCCGGGTGTCACCATTGCCAGGATCGCCCAGAGGACACGGTGGAGCACACGGTGGAGGTCTGCCCCGCATGGGCGGAGCACCGCCGTGTCCTCGTAGAGGCGATCGGCAGCGGCGGCGACCTCTCGTGTCCGGCCCTGGTGCAAGCCATGGTCCGGGACGAGAGGGAGTGGGAGGCAGTCACCTTCTTCTGCGAAGCAGTCATGCTAGCGAAGGAGGTGGCGGGACGACTCAGGGAGAGAGCCTCCCGTCCCAGCCGCCGCGGGAGACGCTCCGGGTGTCGGGAGCCACGTGACGACTCTCGGCCACCGAAGGCGCGGGCCTGCGGGCGGAGAGTAATGGGTAGCTCAACGTCCGATCAGGACCAGGCCCGTGCCGGACGGCGCGTACGTGTTCCACGCGCGCCTCAAAGAGATGTCAGCATCGAGGAGGGGCCCCTCAGGGCCGAAGCCTGCCGGGTCAGCGGGATTGTCCGAAAGGGTTACCGCTGACCCGGAACATAAAGGGCTAAGGAAGGAACACGGGTGGGTTTTAGTCAGTAAGAGTCTGACACTCCCTTCCGCTCCAACCAGAGCGGGAGGAGTCAATTGATGATTACCCACCCGCAAAAAAAAAATAAAAAAGCCGCGAAGGAAACAACAATTGCGGTCAAGGATTTCAACTATAAACAGTGCTATTATGTCGCCCTCAATAGTAAATTCACGAAAACAAAATACCAAGATTGCATAACAAAAAAACTAAAAGATATAGGAATCAACTCAACGGACAAAAATATCAAAATACCCTGGAATACCATAAAGGAAGTATTAAAAGCCGCTGCCCAGAAAACTCTGATTCTTCAGCCAGTTCTTTCCAGAGGTCATCGACTAGCTCTTGATAAACTACAAAAAGCTAAGTTCCTACAAAGTAGGCAACCTGGTAATCCAAATAGGCACAACGTAGTAAAAGAACGTCAGGCAACACTTCAAAAGGTTAAATATCAGGAAGAGCAAAAAGCATGCAGGGCCTGCCTCAGTGGATTGGGGAAACACCACCCTGCAAAACGCATACAGATGCTATACTTTTTTACAGTAGAAACAAACTTCAAGCAAAACGTCGAAAAAGATCTACCTACATTACCTATGACCAAATGGGAGCAATATTAAAAAAAATCGAGGGCCATCTTATACCAAGAGTTAATATAAAAGAACCGATAACCGATGCACACTGATGGACCCATTACGGATTACGTAATAAGAATCATTAATAAAATGTGGAACGGGACAGCCCCCGGAACTGATCAAGTGGTAATCGAGCTTTACAAAGCAATGCCAGAAATATTACAAGAAGCCGTCACCAAACACATGAACAAAGCTTGGACACAGAACGAAGCACCCGACACGTGGCTGGAGACCGTACAAGTACCTATTCCAAAAAACAATAACCCTAAAAATGCGAATGAATATCGCCGCATATCGATTTGCAACACGGGTTTACAGAATTTACGCCTCCTACGCACTAAAAAAAACTAGACGAGATAATAACGGAACTTGGAAGCTATCAAGCGGCCTTTTTAAACAATAGATCAACAGACGACCATATATTTACGCTTAAAAGGGTTTAGACGAAGAATGACGTGCAGGTAAAAGAACTTATGTACTCGCCCTCGACATAGAAAAGGCCTTTGACAATGTCAAACTCAATGTACTGAGGGATATCCTATTACAACGAACCAACAAATCTCTAACCAACAGGATAATCAAGGTATGCTTGAACGAACGAACATGCATCAAATGGTGTGGCCAGCAAAGCAGTTGGATTATTAAAGGTAAGGGAGTCAAACAAGGTTGCCCTCTGTCCCCTCGCCTGTTTACACTGGCCATCGACGAAGTCATTAGAACCCTCGACGAGGAAACCCTATTAATAAAACGTATCGATCCTGGTCGTATTATTAATAAAATTAATAATACGACCGGAGGATCGTAAAATCTCACTCCCCCTAGTACTATCATTTGCGGACGACCTTATTTTCATTTCAGATTACCTAGAAAGGTTAGAAGGTATACTATACCATATTATACCCCTACTAGATAGTGTAGGCCTCCAAATAAATGAAACAAAAACAAAAATACTAATTAGGGACCCCATAGCTACTCAGATAACGAACCACGTGACACGTGTATATCGACATGTCATCATCTGCCTAGCCTTTTCCCAACTATGTTGGGGTCGGCTTCCAGTCTAACCGGATGCAGCTGAATACCAGTATTTTACATGGAGCGACTGCCTATCTGACCTCCACAACCCAGTTTCTGGGTAATATGATACCCCTTGGTAAGACTGGTTGTCAGACTTTCGGGCTTCTGACTACCCGTAACGACTGTCAAAGATCCACGAATGACAGCCGGGACCAACGGCTTAACGTGCTTTCCGAGGCACGGAAGGGTCTCGTTATGTAAAGATGGTCACCCATCCACAGACCAACCGCGGCAAGCGTAGCTTAACTTAACCTTAAGCTTAACGTGTATATCGACATGTGATGAAATTAATTACCTAGGTACATACATAACATCTAAATTAAGTAGAAAAAGCACTATAAAAAAACGTTGCGGACAGGCCATGAAAAACGCCAAATCGTTACTACCATTCATAATAATAATAATAATAATAATAATAGTTCTTTATTGACATAATAGGTTACAGAAACTTGTTTGAAGCCTCTGACTCCTGAACTAGGTGTACCTGTATGTCAGGAGTCAGCGCCCTCTCCCATTTTATTTGGCTTAGGTACTAATGTCAACATAGGAATACACAAACATGTGTGCTACAAAGTACAGTTTTAAAAGAGGTAAAAGCAAAAATAAAATACAATAGCAGAGATAAAAAGTATGAAAAAATATCAAAACTATAATTTATTTGTCTTAAATAATACTTAAATTATATCGTGCTGTGTGTGTGTGTGTGTGAGGGGGGGGGGGGGGCGTGTACGTGTGCGTGTGGGTGGGTTCCCGTTCGTGTTTGTGTATGTGTATGAGTACGTGTATGAAAGAAAGGTATGTTCTATGTATGTGTTCCTTAGCAAAATGAGATTAATTATTTATTAATTTCTCTACATCCTCATATTCAAGAGTAAAGAGCCAGTTCTTTACTTTAAGTTTACATTCGTGTAGTGCTAGCGGATAAAAATTTAAGATTCTATTAATTTTATTGTATAAATATACAGAAAGGAAAGCTTTTTGTCGTCTTGCAAAAGCCGTGCGACATTTAACAGATTCAATTACATTTGGAATTGTTCGCTTATTTCGAAGTTTACCTGGATCATATGGGGTAGATACGTGTTTTTTAGTAATTGTCTGGAAAATAAAAAGTTGTCTTACTGTGAATACCCGGCACAACTCGTATAATGTCTTCGTGGGAAATCTGTATGGTTTGAATGACATTGTTTTAAGCAAAGACCGTTGCGCTCTTTCCAGGCGTAAAAGATGCGTTTTACATGCACCTCCCCAAACCCCAATACAGTAACCAATAACCGATTGAGCCAAAGAATAATAAACTGTACGGATGAGATCGCTGTCAGCCACATGCCTCAGATTTTTAAACACCCATGTAAGTTTCCTGACTCGTGACGAAACCATCTCGATATGTGGTTGCCAGGATATTTTTTCGTCTAAAAGAACCCCAAGATATCTGACCGTCTTAGATTTGCTCAGAGCTGTACACGAGCACTGTTGAGTGAAAGGTGATTTGCATGTATGAATCCGGACAGCCACGTTGGGCTGTTTTATGCGAGCGTTAGTAAACTGCACAAATGAGGTTTTCGATATGTTAAGTGTTAACAGGTTATGCCTCAGCCACAAGCTGGCTTTATGGAGCCCTATCTCCGCATTTTGTTGGACTTCATCCCAAGTCTCTCCCTGAAACACCAAAGCTGTGTCATCGGCATAAGTAAATATTTTGCCTTTATTAAGTGTCATTTGACATAAGTCATTTATATAAATCAGGAAGAGACTGGGACCAAGAATGCTACCCTGTGGGACTCCGTAGATGACTGCAACATCCGAACTAATAGCACTTCCCACTTTAACTCTCTGCAGACGGCCAGTAAGGAAGTCTTTGTAGATTTTAAGTACCATTCCCCTTATTCCACACCTTTCCAGCTTGTCAACAAGAGCAGAGATCGAGACAGTGTCAAACGCCTTGGCCAGATCAATAAAAACTCCAACACACTTTTGTTTATTATCTAGACAAGCTGTAATATAATCTACTAACGAGCTGACGGCTCCATCCGTACTTTTACCCACCCTAAAGCCGAATTGGGAGTCAGATAATATGTTATTTTTTTCTAAGAATTTTATGAGTTGGTTATTCAATACTTTTTCTAGTAATTTAGAGAGCGCTGGCAACACAGAAATTGGTCTGTAGTTTGTTACGCTGTCTCGAGCTCCACTCTTGTAGACAGGAGTGATGAGCGCCCTTTTAAATACACAAGGAAAAACGCCCTGCTCTATACATAGCCTAATGATCGTGGTAAAGTGTGGGACGATAATATGCTTTGACATTTTTAGAAACCTGTTCGAAATAGAGTCCCAGCCCGCTGCAGAGTCATTTTTAAGATTCATGATAAGTGATTCAATTTCTGATTCGTTTGGTGGGAGCAATACCATAGAATTCGGGACGCGAGGACTATTGAAATCATTTAAAGTAGGCAGGCTGATTTCGGAATTGTCAGAGCTTTTTATTTTGTCCGCAAGTAGCTTTCCGGCATCGACAAAAAAATTGTTCACAATTTCAACGGCATCCTGGGGGGTATTACTGATCTTTAATAAATCATCAGCAGAAGATTTTTGCTTGGCAGTACCAGTGATTGATTTTATAGCTGACCACGTTTCCTTACTACTTCCTGCATTTTGTAGAAGAGTTTTTTCATAATTTCTTTTTAGCTTCCGCAATAGAGCGTTACAGAAGTTTCTGTAGCGCTTGTAAGTGACTTCGAGAACTGAATTATTGGGATTTTTCCTAACCTTAACATGTAGCTTATCACGGTGTCGGATACACCGAACCAAACCTGGCGTAATCCATGGTTTTATGGTTTTTTTACGACCAGAAACAATACTAGACGTTGTGTTTGATTTAATTGCAGAAGTCAAGTTGTTAGTAAAAAGAGTTGCAGCTTCTTCAGCATTAGCTGAAGGAGAGACAAAAGAGAAATCCATAGATTCTAATTGTTTTATAGTTGCATTAAAATCTGTCTTAAAAATTATGTTAGATTGCCTTATCAGTTCACGCCTACAAGGCAAACTAACAAGAACGGAATCATGATCTGTAACTGTAGACTCTATGACAGTGACTATGGCTGACCTATTTGTTTTGATCATGATGTGATCCAAACAATTGCATAGTCTAGTTGGCAATGTATGCCCTGGGAGAAGACCCAGCTCTGCAGTGAGATTTAGATATGGTGAACTATTTCTATCACTATTATCAGGCTTAATGTCTATATTTACATCTCCAATAATAATAATATTATTGCAATTAATAGGACGAAGTATGCTGTCAATCGAATTCAAAAAGTGGTCGATGCAATAAATTGATGGAGATCTATAAGTAGCCAAAATGGTAATGTCGTTGTTAATTGTAAGTAACAGAAAGTTTGCTCCAATAGGGTCAGGTTCCTCCACAGTACACTTGATATCAAGTGTGACATAAATGACAATTCCATCATTTTGATTTAGACTTTTCTTGGAAAAGTAGCATGAGTAATTGTCTAAAGGTGGTGGTGATTTATGCTCACTCAACCAGCACTCAGTTAAAATGATTATGTCCGGTTTAAATGCAAGCCTAGCCAAATGAACAATAAAACCATCCATATTTTTATAGATACTGCGAATATTTTGTGAGATTACAGTCAATGCTTTAGAACTAGACTTGATAAAATTGCCACATGTTTCCGGGTCACATCTATAGGATTTAGCCACCGACACATCATCAATGTCTTGAATTATTTTATCTATGGAAGCCATTGGTGAAGCATAAGCAAATAGGTCACAATTTTAGGCACGAGATTTCTCATATAAATTAATGTTACCGTATCTAATTTAGGTAAGATGTACAGATCGAGGGTAAAATGGTGAAGAATATGATGTTTCGCAATTACTATTTCGTGTGTGTAAACTTGAGTGTGTGACTGCATATGAGAGTGTAATAAACATTTGTTATAGTTCGTTGTGTGTTTTTGATGTTTGTTTGAATAGAGTGTTTTAAGTATTGTAATGTATATATTAGGTAATGGTGTTAGCACGAGATTTACGGTCATGCAAAACAGACATAAATAATGGTTAAAAGTTTTATCAAACATGCAACAAATTTTCCATGAGAGCGGTATTAGTCATGTGCAGCTAGTTGGTCTAAGCTTTTGAAAATCCTCTTCCGAGTTTATACGGATCTGGGGGTCGCCAACCTTTTTTCGCAAATAAATTACGCCATATGAGGTCCAACAAAAATCATACCCATAGTTTTTGTGCTGAGTTCTGGCTAGGTAGTACAATTTCTGTGCTTTAAACGTAAGTCTTTCTGACACATAAATTGGTTGTTTGTTCTTGAACTTCAAGTGGGTAGTATTCAGCTTTTCTCCTTTGTCTTTTGACTTATTGAACATCTTGACTCCCTTAATAACCTTATCTTTAGTTATGACGGAGTTGAAGTTCACAATTATTGGGTTTGAGCTATCTTTTGATTTCACTCTGTGTATATCTTTCAGGTTAGTTTGACTAATATTTAGATTTAGGGTTTGTCCTAATTTGACAACCAAATCACAGAGGTCATCTTTTGTCTCACTTTCGGACTTCGGTACGTTCCGAATTTCTATTTCAGTAGCCCTCGTGTTGCGCTCCAGATACTCAATCTTATCCTCAAGTTGACGAATCAGCTTTTTGTCCTCTTTTTTCTCAGCTTCCAAGGACGATAAACGGCTTAAGAACTCGTCATACTTGGCTGACATTACCTCAACACTCAATTTCAACTCAATGTTTTGCTCAATGATATTATTAATTTTGAGCATCATACCCTCGAACTGAGTTTCCTGTTTACTGGAGAAGGTAGCAAGCATGGTCCTAGTAAGCTCCGCGGATGCAGTGGCATCTTCTCCTTCGAACTTCCTTTTTTTACGATCCGTGACGTTAAAATCAAGCGACAGGTCGGGCGCCGAAGCACATTGGTGCAGCGGTGAGTCAAGTGAAGTAAATCGTACGGATGTAGCTGTAATGTTGTCTGTCCCGGCGACAGATATCACTGGCGGTGGGATTGGAGAGACAGGAGGAGAGCGGTTTACGGGCATAATTATTCACCACACCAGTAACGAGGTACCAGGCAAGCAGAAGCCGTTTGTGGTTAAGCAATATCTTATCGGTGTCCAGACTTACATCAATTGATTTATAATTATAATTATTCTCCTTTAGTTTGCTGTGTTAGGTAGTAGTGCACACTCTCGAACTGTGTCAGCCAGCGTAGATTATGAATGCGTGAATAATTAATTAATTGCAACTCACCGATTATGCTTCTTTCTATGTCCGGAACCACAATATACTTCAAAATTTTGCGCTACGAGTACTAGGCGTGCAGATACAGAGTGGAGGCAACAATTGTCCGTCTTTACTGACGAGTCGGCGTGATGTAAGCAGGCTCAGGCGGGGCTTGACACGACAGTCTGCAGCAGCGAGTACCAGGAGCGCAGGTAGTAAGCGGCGGTGGCTGGCGCGCGGCGTATACGTAGGGGCGACGCGTGACGCGCGCGGCGCGCACGAAGAGAATAGCAATACCTCGGGGCTGCTCACACGCAGAGGGCTTCCGTGTACAGCGTTGGTGGGCGCGCGTATAGTGTTAGCAACGGTCCGTAGACTAATACTCCTCTGTGTTATGCACTCCTATTTTTTTGGGCAGAATTAACTTGGATTTTTATTAGGAATCCTGAATTCATTTACCGAAGTGCGCAGCACTAGCAGAGAAATTAATAGAACGTACGAGATAACGTTAAGTGAATTACATATAAAATATAATAAAGTAAAAAATGAGCTACTTTCACAAGTACCTACGATCGGAAATATACAGGGTGAAATTGAAAACAAGCAACAAATCGAAATGGGAGATTGTACTCACCATTATGAGCAACTTTTACTACGGGACCAAACCTGAAATCGCGAAAACAAAATCAGCTGTTCCCTACAGTTATGTTCTCATAACTCGTCAGAATGTAGGGAACAGCTGATATTATTTTCGCGATTGCAGATTTGGTCCCATAGTAAAAGTTGTTCACAATGATGAGTGCAATCTCCCATTTCGCTTTGTCGCATGTTTTCAATTTCAACCTGTCTATACGCGTTCAGGATGTTGATGGGGTTGCCACGCTTTTGTAGCGCATCAGGTATGTTTGCAGACGCTCAAGTGGATGGCTTTCAAGCGATACATCGCAAAAGAATTGCGTCTCTGATGCGCCGCATACGGGGCAGCCCCAACAGCTTCCTGCAGCTTATTGCAGGGAGAATGGATGTGGATTGCTCGTTCATGGAGCATTGGACAAAGCTACATGTGCGAGTAATGCGGTCCTGAATCCATTATTTCTTTTATTATTTATTTTGTTAATTTCTTGTTTTAGTTATTAAGTACTAACATAGGCTAAATAAAATTGTTACTAACACAGTGGACCATCGTTGTCTTATAAATAAATAAATTATTATTATTATTATTATTATAAACTTAAAAAAAAAAACAACAAAAAAAAAACAAAGAAGGGAATGGAACAATACTTTCGGCGCACTCCTCGACAACGTCCTACTATTCATAACTACAGTTTAATACAAAACAATCCGTATGAAAACGACATATATGATCCCAAAATTATACAGTAAAATATCGTATCTACTGATCATCGCCATGTGAACGGCAAATGTGAACCTCACCACGACATGAGTCTTACCAACTAATCCTGGGACGGTTATTATCCGTCCCAGGATTAGTTGGTAAGACTCATGTCGTGGTGAGGTTCGCATTTAATTCCTGTGTGTACCTGCAGAAAACTCATAAATATTGGTTGTAAAAGAAATACTGACCCGAGTTCCCTATATTGCCATTTCCAGTAGCGATCACCTGCTGGCCATCGTAGTTGCGGAATGCATCAGCTCTTGACTGTATGCGGATCGGTTGCACGAACCCTGGATGGAGATGTCACGTCAGATTTAACATAAATACAAGTCAATAATACACAAGCATACGCATAATCAGATTATTATGATCCCACTTCTGGGATACAGGCATGCTTTCAGTGAGAGGGAATGGGCAATAAGACACTGACCTCTAATTCCATGTTTAATATAGGTCAGCCGCCATAACCCACCCACACTATCAATTGCGGGTTTTTAATCTCAGGTGCTACCGTCACCCAACAATGGCACTTTGCTGGGTGATTCCACTTTCCGGCTCGCTACTTGTCTGCGTATGGGTGCCCCTTGCGTGGGTTCGTATCGCTGCCAATGCGGTGAAGGTGTCGACTGCCTCGGACACCACGGTTTATCCTGCAGTAAAAGCGCAGGCCGGATAGCACGGCGGCATGCCAGCATCAATGACATCATCCGTCGTGCTCTTGTCACCAGGGTGCAAGCTGTTTTAGAACCCAATGGCTTGGCGCTCGACGATGGGAAGAGACCAGACGGAATGACCATAATGCCTTGGAAGGTTGGTAGGTCTTTGGTTTGAGATGCAACGTGTGTCGACACCCTTCATCATCATCATCATTTCAGCCGAAAGACGTCCACTGCTGGACATAGGCCTCCCCCAAGCACCTCCACTTAGACCGGTCCTGTGCTTCCCGCACCCAATCCATCCATTCATCGACACCCTTGCGCCATCCTATTTTCCAAGCACGGTGAGCAGTGCTGGGGTGGCTGCTGCTCTCTTTGGAACTTATATGTTTGAGCGATTTGGGGTTGAAATTCTAGGGCCTAGGCTAGAAATAATCAGCATTGCCATAAAACGTGGCAATGCTGCCCCAGTCTTTTGGGCACGTTTCCTGTTGACAGCGATGCGTATGAATTTTTTGATGCCCTTTGATTATTTCCCCTCCTTTTTATATATTATTATTATTATTTTAATACTCTTAGCTTTTAAAATTGTTTCCATAAATAAAAAAATAATGTAAAAAAAAAAATTTGGATTAAATATTTAAAAAAAAAGTCGCAGTTCTGTCTTTGAATTTGGACACTTCATGTTCAAGGACATGTCAGTTTCCTTGCAATCTTTACCTTCACCATTAGAGCACTGTAAGTAACGAATCGTTTACAGCACACGTTTGGATAAAATAAAACATGTTACAATTACAAAACAAAACATGCTTCAATTTATTTTTGATACCAGAAGATTATGACCCTATGTTTCGAAAACATGTGCAAAAATCAGAGTTAAAATAAAACTTACTGGTATAAACAACAGGCTGTTGCAACTTCACAAGTGCGATGTCGTTCGACTGCAGCTCAGGCCTCGAGGCTTGGAAAAGAGGATGATTGTACCATTCCGTGGCCGTGGCGATGTACTCCGAGGCGGTAGAGATCACCCCGCCAGCGTGAACCACTGCACGAATGCGGCTGGAGAGAAAATCAGGGTTAGGATATGGAAACATTAGAAAGCAAGTTTAGACTTTTGACTTTTGTTTCGGTATTTCTTCTCAGGGATCAGTCAGCTAGGAAATGCCGGCGCCATCATCATCTGCCTAGCCTTTTCCCAGCTATGTTGAGGTCGGCTTCCAGTCTAACCGGATGCAGCTGAATACCAGTATTTTACATGGAGCGACTGCCTATCTGACCTCCACAACCCAGTTACTGGGTAATACGATATCCCTTGGTAAGACTGGTTGTCAGACTTTCGGGCTTCTGACTACTCGTAACGACTGTCAAAGATTCACGAATGACAGCCGGGACCAACGGATTAACCTGCTTTCACGGGTCACGGTATGTAAAGATGGTCACCCATGCCAACCAACCGCGGCAAGCGTAGCTTAACCTGATCGATCGACCTGTGCAGCTGTTATTATTTTGCCATGGGCCCCTCAAAATGCCGGCGCTATACGTTTTTGAACAACAAAATATTGACGCAACCTACTATTTTACATGATGTACGGTTCGTACACTTGCAGAGTTGTTGTTGTTGAGGTTGTGGTTCAGGTTGAAGCGCGTAGAGAAAAGATCACTTAGTTCCCGTTAGGTTTATTACGTATAAGTAGTGTTTACAAGTAAAACTGTTGACGATTCCTTTCTCTAATGTTAGTCACCGCGTAGCAGTAATTGCACTTGTTGATTTATTGTAATGTATGTATATTTATAGTAATAAAATGACGCACGTCTGGTGCAAGCCATCGCGTCAGCAAAACATGTACAGTTTAAGACTGTACACATGATATGTTTTTAGTAGGTAACATATTCATCATTCGGAACCCTCTCCACGCGAGTCCAACTCGCACATGTCCGGTTTTTTTCAAAAAACAGATTTCTGTGCCATAGGCTACTCCGTTCATCTTTCATACACTGTTTTTTCCAGACGGTAAAAAGTTCGACGTATTATGTTTAAAATTGACTTTTAGGTTCAATGATTGTTTACTTACTTGACAGTACAAAACGCAGAAGTGACAACCCATTCGTTGGAAATAATTGAGCCTCCACACTGTCGCACATTACCGTCAGATGCAACGAAACGAAGAGATGCATGGTAAGGGAACTGTCCCCGCTCTGCCGGCCACCCTGACACTATACGTGACGACGATGATAGCAATGATTCTGTGTGAACAAGGCATAATAGTTAAAGTCCATTCAAGTTCGTGTTTTTAAGTGATGTTATTTCTAGTTTAACGGAAATCAAGTTTAGGTATGTCAGTGTTAATTAAAACACTATTTTCTTGGACGGACCTATTTTGAATAATATTTTCTATTGAGTTTCATTCCGTGCTAATGAAATGCGATTTTTTTCTCTTACCGGGGATGATTTTATTCTCAATGAAGTCTGGTTCCACGCTTTTGTATCGCGCGGATACCTGTAAAGTGCGAAAGTTTTGTTAGATGAGGTTCTTTTATACCTATATATAGGTATAGAGGGTGGCAGGGAGATCGAAACACAACCTGTTCCATAGAACAGCTATATTTTTAAATCGACAACGAAAACGTATGCGTTTTGACCGCGTAAGTATTGCACTTTTGTAGGAAACAGCAGACAAAAGAACATGGTAAGAAATAGAATGGTTCTGGAAGCCCATGGGCTAAATCCATGGTAACAGACTTGAGAAGAAGCATTTAACGGGCTTACAAGGACCTAAACACAAGAAACGCAAGTTTTAGAAACAATAAAAGTATATGAACGACTACAGGAAATAAAATCAGAAAAAACATATGATATTCTTCAGGATATATGCTAGGTAGATAGTGTGTTGAAAATATAATACAACAAATTTGATACTATAGAAAAAAACCGTGAAGATACCTACCTCTAAAAACTTTCTTTTTACAATAAGAACCATACTAATATACATACAATCATTCTGATTTTTTGTCAGATTATTTTACAAGCAACATACTAAAATACTAGTGTTTTAATTTTTTAGTCCAAACAATAGATTTTTGTAATTAAATATTTTGCTTCATATTTTGCAATAAATTACCAGAGTTGTCTCATCGCGCTTCTCTTTTTTTTTATGCAGTCAATTATCGGGCTTTAGGTCATGTAAGCCCCTTAGCAACAACGCTTCATGAGGACATGCGTGTGGCCTTTTCTCCATAGAAACGCTATCGCCTGTTTTCTTTCTGGTTAATTACCATAAAGCAATGATTTTATACGGAATAATAAATATTAACTATCCACTTGTAAGTCCCTATGTTTTCCTTTTTGATAATACATTATTTTTATAAGCACTAGAACCCTCATCAAATGCCGATTTAAACCGCTGTCAACAGAGGCCTAGTGTACAAATTTGACAACTATTAATGGAAAAAGAAAAACATAGGGACACAGTATCTTCATATTCCGTTTATGAAATAGGCGAGAGCCAAACGGCTTTTTTAAAAGTCTCTCCGACCGCATTTCCTCTTACGAATACCTACAGAATGATACCTATAATTGAATCTCTAAAAACATAACACAACGCAAATTTCGCCTGAACCCAACCTACCCATTCGAACCTATAAATGATAGACATGCATAATCAGCCGGGTCAGCGGGATTGTCCGAAAGGGTTACCGCTGGCCCGGAACATAAAGGGCTAAGGAAGGAACATGGGTGGGTTTTAATCAGTAAGAGTCTGACACTCCCTTCCGCTCCACCCAGAGCGAGAGGAGTCATTTAATGATTTCCCATCCGAAAAAAAAAAATACCCAACCACCACCCATTTGAACCTATAAACGACAGACATGCATAATCAGCCAGTTCCCACTGGAGGGACACAGGCCTCCTCTTTCTATGAGAGGGTGTGAGCCTTAATCCCACGCGGACCCAGTTCGGGTTCGTGGATGTCACATGTCTTTGAAATTTTGGTTCTAGGACATGCCGGTTTCCTCACGAAGTTTTTCTTCAACGTTTTGAAAGCAGTCGTTATAAAATAAAATTTAGGTACACAAACTGAAGTGAGAAAAAATATTAATCAATTATATTTATTATATTAATAACTTTACCTGAAGAACAGTCAGCAGGAACAGAAACAAGCCCGATTTAACTAACATCTTGTATGCTAATGACAATTATTCAGAAAACAAGCCATCTTTTATACCATTTTTCATTAATACGGTTACATAATGAGATTAAAATCAAATACTTATCACGATAAAGTGCATTCGCTAGCCTGGTGCCAAGGACGTGATAAAGTAGCGACGCCAATTTATTTACTTATTGCGGACCTCGATCAAAAGAGGTATAAAAAAGCAATTTTTAGATATCTCAATTTCTAGACATTACAAGTTTTAGTCTAGTATCTAGTATCATCAACTTCGTGCTTATGCGGTTGACCGCTAAGGAGATCTCTCAGGAGCCAACCTAGGGTCAGCCGACAGGTCATGGAGTATGAATGCTTACAGTCATGTATCAATATTGCTTACGCATTAAAGTTGAAATTTCTGTGAACTTGCTGCGCGCCGTCCCCGCGCCCGCGCTGCAGCCCCGTACCTACATCTGTGTGTGTACACTGGCTAACGTCGAACGAAACAAAAACTTACCGTCGCTTGTCGCTTTTTCACATGCGCGGCGTAATTACGTATGACCCTGGTTGGTTCATACCATTGCTAAAATTCACATCTTCATAACAAGCAGCGGGTAGCGTTGCGTATTGAATTAGTAAACACGCAGCCCTGGTTTCCAATCTCGAGGTGAAACTTTTATTTATCTTTTCAACAATTATGTTATCTTTTTTTTATTATTCGATAAATTAATACACTAAACATTGCACTAAATTACCAAAACTGCTTTGAACAAATTGTACAAATTCTAATCAGGACAGATGCCTAAATTGAATTGGTTAACAGAAAAAAGGATACAGACGCGATGTCAGCTACTCTTATTAAACTTGATCAGACAAAAACCAAGGAAATGTACCTTAATAATTCTTGGCGACTTCAACGCTCATATTGGTCGTCATGATACAAAAAGTTTCCAACGCAAAGGGCAGATCCACCAAAACCTACACCATGACTTTTCTAACTACAACGGGAAAATGTTAATGGATATAGCCAACAGGGAAAAACTGCAAATAGAAACGACAAAAGCTAGATTATCATGCAATATAACATGGTCAAAGGGCACTCAGAAATCCCAATTGGATCACATTATAACGCCAAATGCAACAGAAAAACTCTTCGAACTTATTAAAGGCGAATGGGCCGCTAGGGGCACATCCGACCTTAAAATAATCTGGGGTTTGCTAAGAATAAATCGAACTTCCACCTGGCCCGATTCGCCCCTGCTTAGTAGACCTGCATCCCCCAGACTTCGTCTGTGTGGTGCCGGACTTAAAGAATACCACCACCCGTTACTTCCCGTGGGTGTCGTAAATGGCGACTAAGGGTCGTACCGGAGAGTGTACCATACTGCGATCGCCACCAAAATTGGGGGAGGCCTATGTCCAGCAGTGGACGTCTATCGGCTGAAACGACGACGACGAAATCTAACTTGAAACAAAAAAGAAAACACCAAACACATTAATGCATAAAGACAACAGCAAGCCGCGAAGGAAAGGGCACGCCGCGATAGCGGCGTTAAGACCCCTCTTTGAGGAGTGGCTAGAGAGGCCCCACGGCGCCCTCACCTACCGCCTGACGCAGGTCCTCACTGGACACGGAAGTTTCGGGAGGTTCCTGCACATCATCAGGCGGGAGGAAACGCCCGGGTGTCACCATTGCCAGGATCGCCCAGAGGACACGGTGGAGCACACGGTGGAGGTCTGCCCCGCATGGGCGGAGCACCGCCGTGTCCTCGTAGAGGCGATCGGCAGCGGCGGCGACCTCTCGTGTCCGGCCCTGGTGCAAGCCATGGTCCGGGACGAGAGGGAGTGGGAGGCAGTCACCTCCTTCTGCGAAACAGTCATGCTAGCGAAGGAGGTGGCGGGACGACTCAGGGAGAGAGCCTCCCGTCCCAGCCGCCGCGGGAGACGCTCCGGGTGTCGGGAGCCACGTGACGACTCTCGGCCACCGAAGGCGCGGGCCTGCGGGCGGAGAGTAATGGGTAGCTCACCGTCCGATCAGGACCAGGCCCGTGCCGGACGGCGCGTACGTGTTCCACGCGCGCCTCAAAGAGATGTCAGCATCGAGGAGGGGCCCCTCAGGGCCGAAGCCTGCCGGGTCAGCGGGATTGTCCGAAAGGGTTACCGCTGACCCGGAACATAAAGGGCTAAGGAAGGAACACGGGTGGGTTTTAGTCAGTAAGAGTCTGACACTCCCTTCCGCTCCAACCAGAGCGGGAGGAGTCATTTGATGATTACCCACCCGCAAAAAAAAAATAAAAAAGCCGCGAAGGAAACAACAATTGCGGTCAAGGATTTCAACTATAAACAGTGCTATTATGTCGCCCTCAATAGTAAATTCACGAAAACAAAATACCAAGATTGCATAACAAAAAAACTAAAAGATATAGGAATCAACTCAACGGACAAAAATATCAAAATACCCTGGAATACCATATTGGAAGTATTAAAAGCCGCTGCCCAGAAAACTCTGATTCTTCAGCCAGTTCTTTCCAGAGGTCATCGACTAGCTCTTGATAAACTACAAAAAGCTAAGTTCCTACAAAGTAGGCAACCTGGTAATCCAAATAGGCACAACGTAGTAAAAGAACGTCAGGCAACACTTCAAAAGGTTAAATATCAGGAAGAGCAAAAAGCATGCAGGGCCTGCCTCAGTGGATTGGGGAAACACCACCCTGCAAAACGCATACAGATGCTATACTTTTTTACAGTAGAAACAAACTTCAAGCAAAACGTCGAAAAAGATCTACCTACATTACCTATGACCAAATGGGAGCAATATTAAAAAAATTCGAGGGCCATCTTATACCAAGAGTTAATATAAAAGAACCGATAACCGATGCACACTGATGGACCCATTACGGATTACGTAATGAGAATCATTAATAAAATGTGGAACGGGACAGCCCCCGGAACTGATCAAGTGGTAATCGAGCTTTACAAAGCAATGTCAGAAATATTACAAGAAGCCGTCACCAAACACATGAACAAAGCTTGGACACAGAACGAAGCACCCGACACGTGGCTGGAGACCGTACAAGTACCTATTCCAAAAAACAATAACCCTAAAAATGCGAATGAATATCGCCGCATATCGATTTGCAACACGGGTTTACAGAATTTACGCCTCCTACGCACTAAAAAAAACTAGACGAGATAATAACGGAACTTGGAAGCTATCAAGCGGCCTTTTTAAACAATAGATCAACAGACGACCATATATTTACGCTTAAAAGGGTTTAGACGAAGAATGACGTGCAGGTAAAAGAACTTATGTACTCGCCCTCGACATAGAAAAGGCCTTTGACAATGTCAAACTCAATGTACTGAGGGATATCCTATTACAACGAACCAACAAATCTCTAACCAACAGGATAATCAAGGTATGCTTGAACGAACGAACATGCATCAAATGGTGTGGCCAGCAAAGCAGTTGGATTATTAAAGGTAAGGGAGTCAAACAAGGTTGCCCTCTGTCCCCTCGCCTGTTTACACTGGCCATCGACGAAGTCATTAGAACCCTCGACGAGGAAACCCTATTAATAAAACGTATCGATCCTGGTCGTATTATTAATAAAATTAATAATACGACCGGAGGATCGTAAAATCTCACTCCCCCTAGTACTATCATTTGCGGACGACCTTATTTTCATTTCAGATTACCTAGAAAGGTTAGAAGGTATACTATACCATATTAAACCCCTACTAGATAGTGTAGGCCTCCAAATAAATGAAACAAAAGCAAAAATACTAATTAGGGACCCCATAGCTACTCAGATAACGAACCACGTGACACGTGTATATCGACATGTCATCATCTGCCTAGCCTTTTCCCAACTATGTTGGGGTCGGCTTCCAGTCTAACCGGATGCAGCTGAATACCAGTATTTTACATGGAGCGACTGCCTATCTGACCTCCACAACCCAGTTTCTGGGTAATATGATACCCCTTGGTAAGACTGGTTGTCAGACTTTCGGGCTTCTGACTACCCGTAACGACTGTCAAAGATCCACGAATGACAGCCGGGACCAACGGCTTAACGTGCTTTCCGAGGCACGGAAGGGTCTCGTTATGTAAAGATGGTCACCCATCCACAGACCAACCGCGGCAAGCGTAGCTTAACTTAACCTTAAGCTTAACGTGTATATCGACATGTGATGAAATTAATTACCTAGGTACATACATAACATCTAAATTAAGTAGAAAAAGCACTATAAAAAAACGTTGCGGACAGGCCATGAAAAACGCCAAATCGTTACTACCATTCATAAATAACTCAAATATGGACGGGAAATTAACCAGACTCATTTACCGAATGGTGATCGTACCATGCATGATACATGGCCTGAAAGTATCGGCACTTACCAAAGCTAACAGGTCAGGACTCAGAAGATAATATGAGCGAGTTATCATGAGATACTTGATTAACCACTCGAGGAATAAACCAAGACAAAAGAAAATGCATTTAATCTTAGACGGAAAAACAGTAACCAAACGCATCAAGAACCACAGGATGTGCTACCTCGCACATGTCTGAAGGCGCCGCAAACCACACCCACTGCATGCAGCAATGCAGTACAAGGCCAAATCCAAGAAGGTCGGCCGACCTATTTACACACGGGACGACAACCTAAAACAGGACAAGAAGTACTTCGACAAGGGAATCAATTTTTGGATGGATACAGCGGAAGATAGAAGTAAGATCAAGATCGCTGCTAGTGAGATTTACAAAAAACTGGAAACGGATAATAGCGAAACTTCCGACGAAGACATTGAAAACAGCAACATCTAACACAACACAGCAGAGCAATGACATACAAAATAACCGAGAAAGCAGGAAGGCCCGCCAAAAGACGCATCGAAGAAGCTCAACCTTTTTTTTTTTTTTTGGTGGAAAATCCTCATGGATGTCCGCCGCCCTGGGGCGGGCGACGGGGTCTGTCAGACTCTTACTGACTAAAAACCACCCCAGTGTTCCACCTACGCCAGGGATCGCGGGAACGTACGATCCTTACGCAACCCCCGGCTGGTGCCGGCCCGCCACTGCGGGCCTCGTCGGGTCAGGGGGGGAGTGAGGTGTTTGACTCCCCCCGTGACGTCTAAGAGGGGCGCGCGTGGAACACTACGCGTCCTGATGTGTGGGGGGCGGCGGACGTCCCCGAGTCCGTCGCCCCTGGACCCATTTAGGGGGGCTGGAAGAGGGCGTTGTCCGCCCTCCGCCGACGCCCGGTGCGCCTGCTGCGGGCAGGGTGAGTGGACGAGATCTCCTTCTCCCTTTCCGCAGCCTCCTTCTGCGAGATGACCGTTTCGCAGAAGGAAACCACCGCGTCCCAGGACTCTTCGCTGCCGACCATCGACTCGACCACGGCCGGCAGCGACAGGTCACTGCCTACTTCTGAGACGAGGGCATGGCGCGGCTCCTCCCAAGCGGCACACTCTGCCAGCGTATGCCACGCCGTGTCCTCCCGGCACCTCCGAAAGAAGAAAGAAAGAAAGAAGCTCGACCTGAACCAACCTAGCGGCAAGGTCAATAAAAGATGCCCATCCATAGATAATAATTAGCCATCTCTCCACTAGCCCAATGCTTACTCTAGGATGCATATCCGGTAGTCTCTTAAATCCTTACCTACCCTATGGGCACGTCTTCCCTACCATTACCGCGCCCCCCGGTCTATTCCTTGATATGAAATGGTCGCTGTAGCACCATGGACATGAGGCTATAGGAGCTAGTGCAAATCTTGGGGTTCATTCGATTAATCGAGTCTGGTTTAACCACGCTGGGATCGGTGCAATTTCATTCATTCATTCATTCGAATGTTACCCGTATAATATGTTCTATGAATGTTAAATCAGTCGAGAATTGTTGGAGGATTCCATTCAGACCGTGTTAAGGAATATCAAACGTTTTGTGAAGATAGTCTGAAGATTATTGTTTCGTGTGGTCTCTGTGATGATAGGCAAATAACATTATGTTTTTTTAGAAACCGACTATAATGGGATAGCTTTTCATGTAGTAGGACTTTCAAAAGAAACTAGTAACGAGCTGCATAACAATTATTTATTTCATTATTAATAAACACACATTTTAGTATCCATATATCTAAAATTATATTTATATTTATTTCAAATTTAATTTATATGTCGCCGAGAGGAGGCCTGTGTCCCAGCAGTGGAAACATTATATGCTTTTGACTATATAAAATTAGTTTTTCAGTTTTATTATTAAATCAATGCTTCGCAACAATTTCGTTTCCTACTGCATTTGTCAAATTGTATTTGTCGAATCTGACCTTGACTTTGACATCCACTTGGAGGCGTTTCATGAGTTGCCCCATTTCATCATTTTCATTCGATTCTGAGCAGTCTGAGTCATCTTCTTTGTCCTCTTCTTTATCTTCAGAGTCCTCTGGTGGTGTGACAGTATTATCTTCGGGAGTCGAACCATCTGGACCATCTGGCGTCCCAGAGTCAGTGGTGGTTGTGGTGGGAGTGGTAGTAATTTCGGGAGTAGTGGTAGTGGTAGGTGTGGTGGTTGTGGTACTTGTGGTCGTTGTGGTGGGAGTGGCGATTGTGGTAGTTGTGGTGGAAGTGGTGGTTGTGATGGGAATGGTGGTTGTGGTGGGAGCGATAGGTGTGGTGGTTGTAGTGGGTGTGGTGGTTGTGGTAGTTGTGGTGGGAGTGGTGGTTGTGATGGGAATGGTGGTTGTGGTGGGAGCGATAGGTGTGGTGGTTGTAGTGGGAGTGGTGGTTGTGGTAGTTGTGGTGGGAGTGGTGGTTGTGATGGGAATGGTGGTTGTGGTGGAAGCGATAGGTGTGGTGGGAGTGGTGGTTGTTGTGGTTGTGGTGGTGCTGGAAGTAGAGGTAGTGGTGGTAACCTCTTGGTCAAAGTTAATACCCGTTACTTCTTGGAACCATGGTAAGAAAGGTCCCGGACGGATGAAACCTGGTAGAAAGATTTTTTTTTATTATACATATTGGTTTTAGGAACTATAATTATGATTGATTTAAAGTTGGTGATGAAAATATTACCTGATGGTAAGTTTCTATCGCAGCCAACGCTAAAGAAGAAGGAGACTCCTATGAGGGTTGGAACGCCGTCGGAGTCAATATGCACCAGTGGCCCACCATTGTCACCCTGAAATGAAGCTTAGGTAAATGGGGGCAAAATAACGAATAATATAATGTTTGTTTCACTACCTCAACTTTAGCATCGCCTAATTAGGTAATATTTAACGTAAACAAATCCATAAGCAAGCACTTCTGTTTGACCATTTGTTTCTCAGTAGACAGTTAGTAAACTTTAAAATCTAAATTTTCGACACTCTTGTCTGTGGTTTCTAAAAGCAAATTCGGTGTTTGAGCTTTGCCTAGCAACAAATTCGTAAGCGTTACGCCGCGGCAAATCGGCTTAGTAACGTAGTCGCATAGTTGCTGGTAACATGATTTTTGCGCTATGTGACTGCCAGCCATTATTACTATTGCATTAAGATATCGCCAAGGGTTAGTTTCGGCTGGCCATGTTTGTCGAAAGACTGATGGCCGATGGAGCAGACGACCTAGAGTGGAGACCACGTATTGGCAAGCGTGGGACCACGTATTGCCGAGCTAGATGGACCGACCTTAAAAAGGTGGGTGGGGTAGATTCGATGAGGATGGTGGAGGACAAGGTGTTGTGGCGCATCCTGGGTGAGGCAGCAGTGGACAGTGATAGGCTGAGTTGATTGAAATGTTAGTAAAAACAGGCTTAAGTGTCTAAGAATTGGAATTCAGTCTTTCAAAATAAGAAGAGTGTAGCACATTTGCACTTTTCCAAGTGGAACCACAGCTTTTTCCTGACATTCTAAACTGAATTCAAATGAGGACCTTAACACTCAAAGCTTACATAGCAAATAGCCTGTGAAGTGACGTTGAAGTACCGAGCGCAGATGGTGGTGTCGAAGACGCCGTTCGAATATATCCTGGAACACTCATTGTTGGAGATTGCCCGTAGGAATACCCATCTCAGTACATCGGATAAGGGACCTGCAACGTTAAAAGATAATATTACAGTGATGTTAGTAAGAATTGTTAAAAAAAAAAACTGTGTTATGGTTACCTTTATTTAAATTGCTAAAATACTCCTGGAGTAATTTATTCATATATTTATTGATTGACACTTTAACGACTTATTCACTAACGGTCGAACCCATATCCTTTCCTACTGATGGTAGCCAGTATAATCATAACTGCCAGTATAATACACACATCAAAAGTGTCTAGGGATCAACATATATTTTTGCAATAACTTTTCTCCTGATTGATATTAATTAAAATTTTCTTTAAGGATTCATCAAATAAAGTGTTTTCGTTTGTCACAGTAACGATAAACCAAGTCACCTTTGCATTAATAAAGAAATTTGCCATTTTCCTAATAAAGGGATTTTTGACATTTGAACCACTAATACAAAAGTTCGAAAAAAAGACTGAAATAACAGTTTTCTTTAAAATTTTATTGGGTAACTTAAACAATTAATAATCCGTGTTTCTACCGCGAACACTAACAACACAAGAACATCGGTTTGGCATACTCAAAATGAGTTCATCCAAATCACGCTGTGGAATGGCCGCCCATGTTCGTTGCAACAACAAAAAAAGGTCTTCTTGCGACTGGATACCCTCCATATTCGGCAGAGCTCTTCTCTGTAGCATATCCCATGCATGCTCAATCGGGTTCAAGTCTGGCGACTGAGCAGGCCAGGGCAGGACATTGATGTTAGCTGCGGCGAGAGTCTGTCTTACAACTCTTGCGGTGTGCGGTCGTGCATTATCATGCATTAACTGAAATAAGGAACCGATTTGCACTTGTAGAGGAACGATGACGTCTGATACAATCGTCTCAGCATAAATTTGAGCGTTGAGGTTGCCTCTGATCCAAATCAACTCAGTTCTTCCGCCGATCCAAATACCCGCCCATACCATGATGGTTCCACCACTATAAGGATGGACTTCCTGGCAGGATTTTAATCGCTGTTGGCGTCCAGGGGTTCTCCAGTGTCGTATACGTCTTGTATCCGGTCTCATACCAAAACGAGACTCATCAGAAAAGCACACGAAACGCCATTGTTCTTCTGCCCAATTTCTGTGTTCAAGAGCCCATTGATATCGAATCCTACGATTGTGCATTGCTATAGGTGGTACCCGTAGCGGTCTTCGGGAATGAAAGTTCACTTCATGCAAGCGGTTTCTGACTGTTTGGTCGATAATTAAGTTCCCTGAAGAGTGATGAAGCCTCACGGCTAACATCATGGCGGTTATTGTTGGAGCTCTTCGAGTTAAGATTTGAATGTATCGGTCTTGTCTCCGTGTGGTGCAGCGATACCGTCCTCCATGGCGCTCAGCCACGGTACCAGTGCTTCGGTAACGTGTCCAAAGTCGACTGATAACACTCTGACTTGTATTCAGAGCTAAAGCCACAGTACGTTGCCGGGAACCAGCTTCTATCATTCCCACGGCTCTGAGCATTTCTTCCCTGCTTAAATGACGTCGCCGCTCCATAATAACGTTGGTTTTAATCAGTAGTAGGGAAACAGTAGCACTAATAATGTCTTCAATGCGTTGTATGTTTTTATAGGGAAAATATTGACAGCTGATTTTCATCTTTTACTCGAATTTGATTCACAGTTCCTGATTCAAATTATGAAATGCACCAAAAAGGATCCATATAAATTTATAAAATCATAAATTTATTACAAAGCCACATCTCAATCTCAAGAAATCCGCATAAAAATGCTTGATCCCTAGACACTTTTGATGTGTGTATAATCATACAGATCGCTACTGATATAGATTATTGGGACATTAAAACCAGAGATAGATAGGTTGTTCTACCTCCAGTATGCCAAATCTGGAGGTAGATAGGTATTTGGGTTCGGCTGTTAGACATGTAGGTACAAACAAAAATCATATACAGTTTTAGGAATCCTGAATTCATTTACCGAAGTGCGCAGCACTAGCAGAGAAATTAATAGAACGTACGAGATAACGTTAAGTGAATTACATATAAAATATAATAAAGTAAAAAATGAGCTACTTTCACAAGTACCTACGATCGGAAATATACAGGGTGAAATTGAAAACAAGCAACAAATCGAAATGGGAGATTGTACTCACCATTATGAGCAACTTTTACTACGGGACCAAACCTGAAATCGCGAAAACAAAATCAGCTGTTCCCTACAGTTATGTTCTCATAACTCGTCAAAATGTAGGGAACAGCTGATATTATTTTCGCGATTGCAGATTTGGTCCCATAGTAAAAGTTGTTCACAATGATGAGTGCAATCTCCCATTTCTCCCATTCCTTCGCGTCTTAGTTTGTTATTTTTATTTTTTTTGTAAACCTAGCTATTAGAGTAGACTTTAAGGAAATGTAAACTATTTTTGGCAAATAAACATTATTATTATTATTATTATTATTATTTCGCTTTGTCGCATGTTTTCAATTTCAACCTGTCTATAAACTTAAAAAAAAAAACAAAAAAAAAAAACAAAGAAGGGAATGGAACAATACTTTCGGCGCACTCCTCGACAACGTCCTACTATTCATAACTACAGTTTAATACAAAACAATCCGTATGAAAACGACATATATGATCCCAAAATTATACAGTAAAATATCGTATCTACTGATCATCGCCATGTGAACGGCAAATGTGAACCTCACCACGACATGAGTCTTACCAACTAATCCTGGGACGGTTATTATCCGTCCCAGGATTAGTTGGTAAGACTCATGTCGTGGTGAGGTTCGCATTTAATTCCTGTGTGTACCTGCAGAAAACTCATAAATATTGGTTGTAAAAGAAATACTGACCCGAGTTCCCTATATTGCCATTTCCAGTAGCGATCACCTGCTGGCCATCGTAGTTGCGGAATGCATCAGCTCTTGACTGTATGCGGATCGGTTGCACGAACCCTGGATGGAGATGTCACGTCAGATTTAACATAAATACAAGTCAAAAATACACAAGCATACGCATAATCAGATTATTATGATCCCACTTCTGGGATACAGGCATGCTTTCAGTGAGAGGGAATGGGCAATAAGACACTGACCTCTAATTCTATGTTTAATATAGGTCAGCCGCCATAACCCACCCACACTATCAATTGCGGGTTTTTAATCTCAGGTGCTACCGTCACCCAACAATGGCACTTTGCTGGGTGATTCCACTTTCCGGCTCGCTACTTGTCTGCGTATGGGTGCCCCTTGCGTGGGTCCGTATCGCTGCCAATGCGGTGAAGGTGTCGACTGCCTCGGACACCACGGTTTATCCTGCAGTAAAAGCGCAGGCCGGATAGCACGGCGGCATGCCAGCATCAATGACATCATCCGTCGTGCTCTTGTCACCAGGGTGCAAGCTGTTTTAGAACCCAATGGCTTGGCGCTCGACGATGGGAAGAGACCAGACGGAATGACCATAATGCCTTGGAAGGTTGGTAGGTCTTTGGTTTGAGATGCAACGTGTGTCGACACCCTTCATCATCATCATCATTTCAGCCGAAAGACGTCCACTGCTGGACATAGGCCTCCCCCAAGCACCTCCACTTAGACCGGTCCTGTGCTTCCCGCACCCAATCCATCCATTCATCGACACCCTTGCGCCATCCTATTTTCCAAGCACGGTGAGCAGTGCTGGGGTGGCTGCTGCTCTCTTTGGAACTTATATGTTTGAGCGATTTGGGGTTGAAATTCTAGGGCCTAGGCTAGAAATAATCAGCATTGCCATAAAACGTGGCGATGCTGCCCCAGTCTTTTGGGCACGTTTCCTGTTGACAGCGATGCGTATGAATTTTTTGATGCCCTTTGATTATTTCCCCTCCTTTTTATATACTTGTACATATTATTATTATTATTTTAATACTCTTAGCTTTTAAAATTATTTCCATAAATAAAAAAATAATGTAAAAAAAAAAATTTGGATTCAATATTTTAAAAAAAAGTCGCAGTTCTGTCTTTGAATTTGGACACTTAATGTTCAAGGACATGTCAGTTTCCTTGCAATCTTTACCTTCACCATTAGAGCACTGTAAGTAACGAATCGTTTACAGCACACGTTTGGATAAAATAAAACATGTTACAATTACAAAACAAAACATGCTTCAATTTATTTTTGATACCAGAAGATTATGACCCTATGTTTCGAAAACATGTGCAAAAATCAGAGTTAAAATAAAACTTACTGGTATAAACAACAGGCTGTTGCAACTTCACAAGTGCGATGTCGTTCGACTGCAGCTCAGGCCTCGAGGCTTGGAAAAGAGGATGATTGTACCATTCCGTGGCCGTGGCGATGTACTCCGAGGCGGTAGAGATCACCCCGCCAGCGTGAACCACTGCACGAATGCGGCTGGAGAGAAAATCAGGGTTAGGATATGGAAACATTAGAAAGCAAGTTTAGACTTTTGACTTTTGTTTCGGTATTTCTTCTCAGGGATCAGTCAGCTAGGAAATGCCGGCGCCATCATCATCTGCCTAGCCTTTTCCCAGCTATGTTGAGGTCGGCTTCCAGTCTAACCGGATGCAGCTGAATACCAGTATTTTACATGGAGCGACTGCCTATCTGACCTCCACAACCCAGTTACTGGGTAATACGATATCCCTTGGTAAGACTGGTTGTCAGACTTTCGGGCTTCTGACTACTCGTAACGACTGTCAAAGATTCACGAATGACAGCCGGGACCAACGGATTAACCTGCTTTCACGGGTCACGGTATGTAAAGATGGTCACCCATGCCAACCAACCGCGGCAAGCGTAGCTTAACCTGATCGATCGACCTGTGCAGCTGTTATTATTTTGCCATGGGCCCCTCAAAATGCCGGCGCTATACGTTTTTGAACAACAAAATATTGACGCAACCTACTATTTTACATGATGTACGGTTCGTACACTTGCAGAGTTGTTGTTGTTGAGGTTGTGGTTCAGGTTGAAGCGCGTAGAGAAAAGATCACTTAGTTCCCGTTAGGTTTATTACGTATAAGTAGTGTTTACAAGTAAAACTGTTGACGATTCCTTTCTCTAATGTTAGTCACCGCGTAGCAGTAATTGCACTTGTTGATTTATTGTAATGTATGTATATTTATAGTAATAAAATGACGCACGTCTGGTGCAAGCCATCGCGTCAGCAAAACATGTACAGTTTAAGACTGTACACATGATATGTTTTTAGTAGGTAACATATTCATCATTCGGAACCCTCTCCACGCGAGTCCAACTCGCACATATCCGGTTTTTTTCAAAAACAGATTTCTGTGCCATAGGCTACTCCGTTCACCTTTCATACACCGTTTTTTCCAGACGTTAAGAAAGTCCGACGTATTATGTTTAAAATTGACTTTTAGGTTCAATGATTGTTTACTTACTTGGCAGTACAAAACGCAGAAGTGACAACCCATTCGTTGGAAATAATTGAGCCTCCACACTGTCGCACATTACCGTTAGATGCAACAAAACGAAGAGATGCATGGTAAGGGAACTGTCCCCGCTCTGCCGGCCACCCTGACACTATACGTGACGACGATGATAGCAATGATTCTGTGTGAAAAAGGCATAATAGTTAAAGTCCATTCAAGTTCTTGTTTTCAAGTTATGTTATTTCTAGTTTAACGGAAATCAAGTTTAGGTATGTCAGTGTTAATTAAAACACAATTTTCTAGGAAGGACCTATTTTGAATAATATTTTCTATTGAGCTTTTTTTTTTTTTTGCGGATTGGAAATCATCCAATGACTCCTCCCGCTCTGGGTGGAGCGAAAGGGAGTGTCAGACTCTTACTGACTAAAACCCACCCGTGTTCCTTCCTTAGCCCTTTATGTTCCGGGCCAGCGGTAACCCTTTCGGACAATCCCGCTGACCCGGCAGGCTTCGGCCCTAAGGGGCCCCTCCCCGATGCTGACATCTCTTTGAGGCGCGCGTGGAACACGTACGCGCCGTCCGGCACGGGCCTGGTCCTGATCGGACGGTGAGCTACCCATTACTCTCCGCCCGCAGGCCCGCGCTCACGGTGGCTGGGAGTCGTCACGCGACTCCCGACACCGGGGGCGTCCCCCGCGGCGGCTGAGACGGGAGGCTCTCTCCCTGAACCGTCCCGCCACCTCCTTCGCTAGCATGACTGCTTCGCAGAAGGAGGTGACTGCCTCCCACTCCCTCTCGCCCCGGACCATGGCTTGCACCAGGGCTGGACGCGAGAGGTCGCCGTCGCTACCGATCGCCTCTACGAGGACACGGCGGTGCTCCGCCCAAGCGGGGCAGACCTCCACCGTGTGCTTCACCGTGTCCTCTGGGCGATCCTGGCAATGGTGACACCCGGGCGTTTCCTCCTTCCTTCCCGCCTGATGATGTGCAGGAACCTTCCGAAACTTCCATGTCCGGTGAGGACCTGCGTCTCTCGTCGTCACTCCTCCTCTTATCGCCGCTATCGCGGCGTGCCCTTCGCTGGGTTGCGACAGTCGCTCTTTCCATGCCGCCATGAGATCGCGCCGGAGATCCGTCCGCTCCGCAGCGATTTGCCGCGGAAGCGGATCCTCCCCCCGGCGTAGTGCCTCCGCGCGCCACTCATACAGGCGCGCGAGGACTATCGCCTCCAGATCCCATGGCGGCAGTCCGGCAAGGAGGCTTGCCGCCTCGCCCGAGATCGTGCGGTAGCCCCGGATAGGCCTTATGGCTACCACCTTCTGGGGCGCGTTCAGGTAGTGGGCGGCTCGCCGCCGCAGTGAACGCGCCCACACCGGGGCCCCGTATAGGGCCATGGACCACACGACCCCCGCGTAAAGCCTCCGGCAGGAGGCGTTTGGCCCCCTCAGGGTGGGCAAGAGCCGCTTGAAGGCGGCCTCGGCCCGTTCCAGTTTGGGGGCCAAACGTCGGAAATGCTCCACGAAGTTCCACCGGTTGTCGAGGACGAGACCCGGGTATTTCATCGTCACCTCGACGCCGATGTGAACCCCTCCTACCGTTAGTTGGGATCCCGATCGTGGCTGGTTCCGGGGCCCATGGAACGACATGGCCTCGGACTTGTGCAATGCCACCTCGAGACCCAACTGCCGGATCCTCTCCACGACTATCGCTACCCCGCGTGTCATCGCGTCGGCCGCCGCCTGATGCGACCTCCCCTGCGCCAGGACCAGCGAGTCGTCAGCGTAGCAAACCACGCTGACGCCATCAGGGAGGTCGGCCCGCAGCACCCAGTCGTAGCCGATGTTCACAGGAGCGGCCCTACGACCGATCCCTGCGGGACATCGCACGACATCTCTCGCCGGTTCCACTCCCCATCGCGACCGGGGTAGATGACGGCTCTGTCCGTCAGGTACGCCTCGACTATTCGACGGAGGTAGGGCTGCACCCGGTGATACCGGAGTGCCTCCACAATGCAGCTCCAGGGCAGGGTGTTGAACGCGTTGGCGATGTCGAGTGACACCGCCACGACGACCCCACCCCGGGACACCGCGCCCCTTGTCGTGAGGGCTCTCACGCGCATCCACCGTCGAGCGCCCCTTGCGAAAGCCAAACTGGCTGTCCGCAAGATCCGGCCCCGTCCTCACCAGGTGCCCGACGAGGCGGCCCTTTCTATTGAGCTTCATTCCGTGCTAATGAAATGCGTTTTTTTTTACTTACCGGGGATGATTTCATTCTCAATGAAGTCTGGTTCCACGTTTTTGTATCGCGCAGATACCTGTAAAGTGCGAAAGTTTTGTTAGATGAAGAATTCTTTAATACCTATATGTATAGGTATAGAGGGTGGCAGGGAGATCGACGCACAACCTTGGATTCAGTACATGGTTTTGGACGCCCCTGAGTTGAAATTTTACGTCGATTTAAAAATAAAGCTGTTCCATAGAACAGCTTTATTTTAAAATCGACAAAGAAAACGTATGCGTTTTGATCGCGTTAACAGATTAAAATAAACAACAGATTAAAAAAAACAACCCATGGGCTTCGAGAACCATATACTAATTCCATGGTAACAGACTTGAGAAGAAGCATTTAAGAGTCCCTATCAATTTCGCGCACTAAAAACAGAAAAATCAGTTTTTTTCAGCGCAAATTTCTCAATATCCTTAAGTTATCTAGTTTTTTTTTAAATACACAAGTATTTATCACCTATCTATCTAGTAAGTCTACGAATTTAAGTTTTGATAACTACTTAATATAAATTCGTTTATAAGGCATTATTTAGATATTTTACTAAAATTAAAAAATGACCATAAAGCAATGATTTTATACGGAATAATAAATATTAACTACCCACTTGTAATTCTCTATGTTTTCCTTTTTGATGATACATTATTTTTATAAGTTCTAGAATCCTCATAAAATGCCGCCATTTAAACCGCTGTCAACAGAAGCCTAGTGTACAAATTTGACAACTATTAATGGAAAATAAAAACATGAGGTCACAATATCTTCTTATTCAGTTTATGATTTATATCTTTTAAATGAGAGGTTTTCTTTTTGAGTATTAAAAAAAAAAACATAGTTGCCAAGAACTCTGTAGATGGCGTTGAACTGACTACGTTACTAGGTGCCAAAGCCAAAATGCTTGGAAAAAAAAACATTGCGTCACGTCACATTCAGATAGGAAATCAGATAGTCAGATAATCAGATAGGAAATCAGATAGTCAGATAGGAAACGCCGACCTCATCTAGTTTAAAAAAAACATGATTGACGTGTAAAAGTGTTTGTACAAACCTACTTACAAAAATAAAATCATTTATCATTTATCATTATGCTCGTTGACTGACACTTTCGTTTGCTTTCGTTTTACGATCTCAAAATTACATCCAAATGCAATAATCAAAAAATAATGTGACAACAAATGTGAAACTTACCAAGTTCAGCGCCATCTATCCAGGGACTAGGGAAGAGTTAAAAAAGAAAATCCCTCATTGGTCTAATATTGGAGAAGGAAATAGGCGAGGGTCAAACCTCGAATTATGACTTGGCTTTTTTAAAAGTCTCTCGGGCCGCATTTCCTACAATACAGAAAATGATACCTATATTTGAATCTCTAAAAACTTAACACAACACAAATTTCGCGTGAACCCAACCAACCACCCACCCATTCGAACCTATAAATGATAGACATGCATAATCAGCCGGGTCAGCGGGGTTGTCCGAAAGTGTTACCGCTGGCCCGAAACATAAAGGGCTAAGGAAGGAACATGGGTGGGTTTTATACAGTAAGAGTCTGACACTCCCTTCCGCTCCACCCAGAGCGGGAGGAGTCATTTAATGATTTCCCATCCGAAAAAAAAAAACCCAACCACCACCCATTCGAACCTATAAATGATAGACATGCACAATTAGCCTATAATGTTCCCACTGCTGTTACACAAGCCTCCTCTTTCTATGAGAGGGTGTGGGCCTTAATCCACCACGCGGGCCCAGTGCGGGTTCGGATGTCACAGGTCTTGATGTCACGACATGTCTTTGCAATTTTGGTTGTAGGACATGCCGGTTTCCTCACGGTGTTTTTCTTCACCGTTTTGAAAGCAGTCGTGATAAAATAAAATTTAGGTACTTACACAAAGTGAAGTGAGAAAAAATATTAATCAATATTAATTGATTTTACATAGTCTATTATATATTTATTATAGTAATAACTTTACCTGAAGAACAGTCAACAGGAACAGAAACAAGCCCGATTTAACTAACATCTTGTATGCTAATGACAATTATACAGAAAAGAAGCCATCTTTTATAATACTATCTTTCATTAATACGGTTACACAATGAGATTAAAATCAAATACTTATCACGATAAAGTGCATTCGCTAGCCTGGTGCCAAGGACGTGATAAAAGTAGCGACGACAATTTATTTATTTGTCCTCCATCAAAAGAGGTGTCAAAAAAGTTGTGTTATAATTTGAAAAATACAACGACATCTGCCGGTCGATTCTGTAAAAATCTCACCGTGAAAACTTAGGTGAAGTGATTTTGTTTTTGCTAGGAATTGACACTATTGATAGCTCACTCCACGCTCACCACTCCACCTAAGTTTTCACGATGAGATTTTTACAGAATAGCACTGCTGTTATTGTTCCAGCTCCCATTAGATGGATACGCTTGCCACGATTGTTATAATTTATTAAATACTGAAGCTGCTGACAATGAGAGATTACTAGGTCATACAATAGTCTGCCGTGGATATCTCAGTCGGACTCAGAAATTCAAGACACCTTTCTATACTGTTGCAATGGGCAACCCTTTAGTGCCCCTTATTTCTTATGATAATAATTATCAGGTGAATTATTTATTTTTATTATAAGTAGGAAAAGTCTTAGAAAGAAAATGGCAAAATGAATTGGACAGATCCGTCAAAATTGAAAAGACGAGCAATGGAAACGACTATCAAGATAAATTGAAGGAATGTTCGTCATATAAAACATAACATCACGCCAGCGATCCTCGAAGGATTTGGGGGAGGTGAACCATTAGTTCACCCCTCATTTCGCCAATTATGTCATGTCATGTAATAAAATGTTATATTATTTTCAGGATATGGCAACAATTTATGCATGTCAAGCCTGTTGGGTTCGAGCGAATCGACACCTGGTTCATGACTCATCAAGGGACTTCCAAGAGAATGTTGTTGCATCCGTGGAACATGGATCACGAACACCGCCGCCACCACAGTCTTTTCCACCAACACCGCCACTACCACGGACCGTCCCACCAACACCGCCGCCGCTACCACTACCACCTCCATTATAACCAGTAGCACAACGAGGTGCTCGTACAGCATTAGCTGTATAAGCCTACCAAATTACAAGCGAGCCAGTAACACTTCAGGCCGCTGTATATTTAATAGGTGTAACAATGTATCATTTGACACCTGCATTTGTTAAAAGGATTTTAGTTCAAGAACACAATAACTATCTCGTAGTTGCAGACTTTGTCAGACACATTTATTTTCGAATGAGTGGAACTCATTACCCCAGAGCGCTGGGCTTATTTCTACATTTAATGTCAGACAAATAGAAGACCTAGTTAACATCGCGAAGTCTAAGATGGAGGTTTTTAACTTTAATAATGTGGAAGAAATGCCAGATAATGTTTGCCATTATTGGACGGGTCTGACAGTCACAGAATTCTTTGATATGTACAATAGTATACCACCTATTAATTCTAAGCAACCGAAACGAGCTTTGGCACTGTATTTAATGAAATTAAGGAGTGGGGACACATACAGATGACTTTAGTCGCCTTTTACGACACCCACGGGAAGTAAGGGGTGGTGCAATTCTTTAAGTCCGGCACCACACAGACAAGTCCGGCACCACACAGACACTAACTACCTATTTCAGAAGAAGACCTACAGTTTGCATAAGTACAATAATCTTGTCAAACCTTTCGTGATTTGTTCCTGCGATGGACATATAATTGATTTTTAGGGCCATATTGGAGATGTTCCGTTTCGTAACTTGTTTAGGCCAAACGATATTTTTATATTAGACAGGGGATTCCGGGATGCCATTCCATTTCTAGAAAGTCTCAATTACAAAATTTTTAAACCAGATTCTTTAGATGTGGGTCAACAGCAATTACTTACTCACAGGCCAATCAAAGCTGAAAGATTACATTTTATGCAGATGGGGAGTTGAAGTAATAAATGGTCGCTTCAAAAGAGATTTTAAAATATTTCGACGAAGATATATTAATATCGGTTCTCGTAATCTCATGCTTGATTTAAGAATAGCAGCAGCCCTCCTGAATAAGTTCCACCCACTTATTCAGGACGGTCCAAACGTTCAGCAAATAATACAGCTAGTTCACCGATACATGGACGAACCGAATCATTTGGTAACTTATGTAAACGATAACAGTTTAAATAGAAGAAGAGTAATGTTTCCTCGCATTGATGCCAACCTTCCTCAGTTATAATTTTTCCCTATTTCGCAGTACAATGAGCTTATGCTATTTTCATTAGGGCCGTATCAGGTTAAGCAAGCAAGGTCCTACTACGGCGAACATAAACGTGAAAATGGAATATACCACGTGGAAGTGTGTCCAGAGCTGGAACATTCACATGAAATTAATGCACTGATTGGTGGAAATAACCCATATTTATTAAGAGGGCGAATAAAATCTAGGCATGTAAGTCAGAAAATATATTTCACTTATATTCTAATAGACAGAGAACCTAGCAGCAATTCTCCTTTAGATTCGCGGGGACAGAGGGCAACCTTGTTTGACTCCCTTACCGTTAATAATCCAACTGCTTTGCTGGCCACACCATTTGATGCATGTTTGTTCATTCATGCATACCTTGATTGACCTGTTGGTTAGCGATTTGTTGGTACGTTGTGATAGGATATCCCTTAGTGCCTTGAGGTCGACAATGTCAAAGGCCTTTTTATGTCGAGGGCGAGTACATACGTTCTTTTACCTGCACGCCGTTCTTCGTCTAAGACCCTATTAAGCTTAAATAATGGTCGTCTGTTGATCTATTGTTTGGTAGACGCGATTTTAGGCTATTATTGCAACTGTTTGGTGGTGTCTTACCAAGGGGTATCGTATTACCCAGTAACTGGGTTGTGGAGGTCAGATAGGCAGTCGCTCCATGTATGTAAAATACTGGTATTCAGCTGCATCCGGTTAGACTGGACGCCGACCACGACATAGTTGGGAAAAGGCTAGGCAGATGATGATGATGATGTTTGGTGGGGAATCGAACAGTCGACTGTTGCTGTCATGTCATGGCTCTAGTATGGTATCTTGGCTGGACAAGGCATCAAGATAACGTGCTAACACCAGCGACATTTTTTGATAATGTTTTGGTGTCTCTAGAAGACGTTTTTTTTTTTAATTTTTTTTAAGTATGTATCTACAATAAAATAATTTGTTTGGCAATAAATACGTACATCGTTTTATTTATTATAATCCCAATTCAGTACCAAGAAGTGGCTAAATAAAATATAAATAATATTATATGACGGGGAAGGTATAGTGTGTCTCGTTATATCAGCCATATTTAAACTAGTGTGGGCTTCAGTGGGTTATGTGTTGGATAATGCGCAATAGAAAAACGGTTTTCAGTTCAAATGGAATTATAATTTCACAAACAATTTAATCACGCTAGCAAATTACACACTAGGTACACGACACAACCAGATACGGAACGCGGGACAGTTTCTAAGCACATGTTGTTCGTACATGTCCAATGTCCAAGAGAACCACATCGTTCTTGTCGCGCTGTCCTCCAGCGTCGACCCCCCACGAACTCAGACTAGACTCTGTCAAGCGCCACCAGATGGCGCTAGCGTTCCGATTCCGGTTAAACGAATGACTCCGTCGAAGCTTGTCGTCACAGCGCTTTCCGCCTCGTTGTCAAGTTAGCTCCCGTACTAACGACGTTTCCGAAATACAGATATTGAAGATAGAAACCAAATTACGGAATTAAAGATGATACCAATATCATAAAGTGCATTTATGTGTACCTATAATAAAGATTAAGAATGCTTTGTGATTAAATGAAAAAAAAATGTTAAGCACTTAGTACCTAAGTATTTACCTAATAGATACAAAATAGGTGCTTTATATTTTTGTTACACAAAAATAGAAATATCCAAAAAAACGTCTCGTTTCTAGCGGTGACATGACTTTTTACGAACTTCAGTCTAATTTCTAAAATATGTATGAAATTATACGCTAAATTAAAAAAAAAAGTTACTTTAAAGACTTCGCAGAAACCAATAGTCAATGTGTCACCGCCAGGAAGTATTCTTTCTAGCGGGCGCTATATATTTCACTAAGTAGTATTCCACTTTTAGACTTTGTTATGGGCCAAGAAAAATGTACGGAAAGTGTATGTTCAATTTCTATAACAGTTTGGGTATATACTCGTAAGTACACACATCAAAAGTGTCTAGGGATCAACATATATTTTTGCAATAACTTTTCTCCTGATTGATATTAATTAAAATTTTCTTTAAGGATTCATCAAATAAAGTGTTTTCGTTTGTCACAGTAACGATAAACCAAGTCACCTTTGCATTAATAAAGAAATTTGCCATTTTCCTAATAAAGGGATTTTTGACATTTGAACCACTAACACAAAAGTTCGAAAAAAAGACTGAAATAACAGTTTTCTTTAAAATTTTATTGGGTAACTTAAACAATTAATAATCCGTGTTTCTACCGCGAACACTAACAACACAAGAACATCGGTTTGGCATACTCAAAATGAGTTCATCCAAATCACGCTGTGGAATGGCCGCCCATGTTCGTTGCAACAACAAAAAAAGGTCTTCTTGCGACTGGATACCCTCCATATTCGGCAGAGCTCTTCTCTGTAGCATATCCCATGCATGCTCAATCGGGTTCAAGTCTGGCGACTGAGCAGGCCAGGGCAGGACATTGATGTTAGCTGCGGCGAGAGTCTGTCTTACAACTCTTGCGGTGTGCGGTCGTGCATTATCATGCATTAACTGAAATAAGGGACCGATTTGCACTTGTAGAGGAACGATGACGTCTGATACAATCGTCTCAGCATAAATTTGAGCGTTGAGGTTGCCTCTGATCCAAATCAACTCAGTTCTTCCGCCGATCCAAATACCCGCCCATACCATGATGGTTCCACCACTATAAGGATGGACTTCCTGGCAGGATTTTAATCGCTGTTGGCGTCCAGGGGTTCTCCAGTGTCGTATACGTCTTGTATTCGGTCTCATACCAAAACGAGACTCATCAGAAAAGCACACGAAACGCCATTGTTCTTCTGCCCAATTTCTGTGTTCAAGAGCCCATTGATATCGAATCCTACGATTGTGCATTGCTATAGGTGGTACCCGTAGCGGTCTTCGGGAATGAAGGTTCACTTCATGCAAGCGGTTTCTGACTGTTTGGTCGCTAATTAAGTTCCCTGAAGAGTGATGAAGCCTCACGGCTAACATCAAGGCGGTTATTGTTGGAGCTCTTCGAGTTAAGATTTGAATGTATCGGTCTTGTCTCCGTGTGGTGCAGCGATACCGTCCTCCATGGCGCTCAGCCGCGGTACCAGTGCTTCGGTAACGTGTCCAAAGTCGACTGATAACACTCTGACTTGTATTCAGAGCTAAAGCCACAGTACGTTGCCGGGAACCAGCTTCTATCATTCCCACGGCTCTGAGCATTTCTTCCCTGCTTAAATGACGTCGCCGCTCCATAATAACGTTGGTTTTAATCAGTAGTAGGGAAACAGTAGCACTAATAATGTCTTCAATGCGTTGTATGTTTTTATAGGGAAAATATTGACAGCTGATTTTCATCTTTTACTCGAATTTGATTCACAGTTCCTGATTCAAATTATGAAATGCACCAAAAAGGATCCATATAAATTTATAAAATCATAAATTTATTACAAAGCCACATCTCAATCTCAAGAAATCCGCATAGAAATGCTTGATCCCTAGACACTTTTGATGTGTGTATATTAATTTGTTAAAAAAAACAAAACAGTATAACAAAATAGTCGAAAGTCATACAAACTAAAATCTGTAATTGAGTACATACCTGGTGGACATGGACATTACCGGGTGCACTGCAAACTAAACGACGTGTGGGAACTATTTGTTGATATGGCCAAAAAGTATCAAGATCGACATTCATTTGTTGATGTACGGTGGGCTGCATCAATTGGGTCCCCCAGTTGTATTAAAATTTTCATACAACTGGGGTACCCAATTGATGCAGCCCACTGTACATAGGAAGATGATTGAAAAGTAAATAATTAATTATAATCGAATGTTTTCTTAGCTAATTAATATACCTAAAGTATAGATACTTATACGTTTTTATTTTAAAAAGAAAGTTTTTAGGGCGCTTTCAATTTAGACGCGGTCAGCGGTCAGCGGTCCGACACGAAACGTCTAAAGGAAATTGCCTATTTCTCTACTGACCGCCGTTGCGCATCAAAAAATTTTGTATGCTACCATAAATTGGATATAAAAGAGGGGTAATGTCGTACTCTCATAGGAAATTAAAATTATCCATGTATTTTGTGGGGTTTATGTTGTTCTTTGATTTTCTGCTCAGTTTTGAGGTTAGTTTTGTAACAAATCTTCCAGCAAAAAAACAGTATTTTACAACAATATGATTTGATTCATATAAAACAACAAAAAATAGTTCCAATAAATCAATGAATGACCCCAATTAAATAATATTACAAAGGTAGGTCACGCTAAATGTAGGTTTTGATAGGAAATAGAAAATAAAAATGCTTGAATATAGGAATGCAATAGTTTTATTGGTCAATATTATCATCATATTCATAAAATATGTTGTCTAAAAGCGGAGCCGGTGGCTCAACAGACCTAAATCGAGCCCAATGGTATCTTAGATACCACAAAATGGTCATAATGAGAGCACAGCATCTCATTGTCTGATTACCCACCAAACAATTGCAATAATAGCTAGTAATATCACCTACAGAGTTACTTGTAGCCCTATTAACTAAAATGTAAGCGTAACCTTTCTGCTGACATCATCATCATCATCATTTCAGCCGAAAGACGTCCACTGCTGGACTTAGGCCTCCCCCAAAAGGGGGGGTTTGCCATAATCGCCACGCTTGGCAGGCGGGTTGGCGATCGCAGTATAGTATGGTGGTGGAATGCATAGAGAACGCTGCTGCCCATTCTCCGGTACGACCCTTAGTCGCCTTTTACGACACCCACGGGAAGTATGGGGTGGTGCTATTCTTTAAGTCCGGCACCACACAGACTGCTGCTGCTGCAGTCTGCTGACATGTCGTGACTTAATTCTTCCCCTTACTAAATACGTGTCCGTTCCCAGTAGTGTGTAGTCGTGCTAGTTCAATTTCGCATATTCCGTTCCTACTGACATGCTCCCAATAATACGACTGACATCTAAAAATAAATATAATAGATATAACATATTTTGTAAAGAATTAGTTTAATAGAAAATCTACATATTGTATTAGTTTAATAGAAAATCTACATATTGTATTAGTTTAATAGAAAATCTACATATTGTATTAGTTTAATAGAAAATACACATATTGTCACAGACAGGCAAAAGCCACAAACAAAATCAAATCAAACTAAGAAAAGTATAACTGGTGGTTCTTAATTCTCATCTCATCATCTTCTTCTTAGCGTGTCGATAGCAATCTAAATGGACTCGGCCCAGAATTCAGCTACTTGTTTGCCGCCATCACCAGCGTCCATCAGTTCCATTCCATAAGTAACGTGCAGCAGACGGGACACGATATTAAGTGTCCCATCGTTTGTGGAACAGCACCACATTTACACTCCAAGGCGGAGTCGTCTATGAATCTCCACCTGAACAGGTTTTCCTTACTTCGGCCAACCGGGGTCTGGAGGTTACCCAAGGTAACTCATGTCCCGGTTCTTACCGGGAGAAAGAGCTCCTGCTCTTCAGCCGGTGGAACGAATGGTGTGCGTAAGGAAGCACTGTGTCACCACAGCTTCAGTCTTTCTTGTGATCGTTCGCAAGTGAGTGGTACAACACACTTCACCACTTTTCTCATCATGATGCATTTAAATGTATATTTTGAACATAGTTAAACAGCTTCTAGTATTAGTTATAAACAACAAAATACAAATGGTGCTGAAAGACTTCCATTATATCCGTTGCCTCCCCTACTTGATGACGGGGTAGACACAGCTCCCACAGCGTGACATTTTTAACGAAATCGTTGGTAATTTACTGCACAGAGGTCACAGGCCGTAGTAGTAAAAACGTTCTACACAATCCACAGCACAGAAACAGTACAATGGTCTCCATAAGAATTCTTGACCGTGCAGAAATCTGAAGACTCAACTGGACACGATGTCAACGCAATGATAAGTTATTTTTTAGCACAACAAACTCAACAACTATCAATACACAAGTAAAAACAATGTTCGCTGCGGAGTGCTGGTCGGCAGGTCGGCCGACATGAGATCAAAGACTACAAATACAATATAATGCGGTATGCATGAGATGCTTTGTTTGACAAATAATCATTGACAGTGAGTGAGTGACACTTTTTTTTTTTTTGGCAGTTCACCTTTCACATTGCCCGTGATAGTGTTACCAACAGTTAATCTTAATCACCCTGACCTTGCGATTTGTCAATAATAGAAATAGTTTTAATTAGTAAAGTAATGTAACTATACTGACAAGTACTATGGACAAATAATTAGTCTGAAATAAATGGATTTAACTTAATAATATTTTAAAGATGTTCAAAAATATATATCAAGTTGATTATGTTAATTAAAAAATAATAAGGAGGACAAATGATAAAAAAACACTTTTACACGTCAAACATATTTAATAAAACTTGATGAGAAGGGTGTTTCCTATCTGACAACTCTGAGAAGAAAGGCCGAAAGAAACTCAGAGGTCACAGACTCTTTTAAAGCCCAGACATAATCTTGGCCAGATCATGTGAAGACCATGTACAAAGGTGTCTGAAATGTTCTTTTGAGAAAAGAACCACACAGATTGAGTGGACCTGTCCAGTCAGTGCACCCAGTTGTCAGTAAACGTGCAGCTCAACGCAGAACTTAAGGAGCTCAACGATTCAACGAACAATACCGAACAATTTGGGTAGGCCGTATAAATTACTCCAACTGCCAGATCATGACTAAAAAGGGATCAATGACCCAGGAAAAATGTCATAGTTGAAATTATTTTTAAAACTCAGCGTCTGTCTTTATACTAAGCGTTAAGACCGATTATGGGGAGGTTCTTAAAAAATTGGCAACACTACTTTTACTAAAATACTCCATTCAAAAAAGTATGCAATAAAATCGAATGAATAACTAATTAAATACAAAATATTTACCTCACATACGATTTCGATCAACTGAACTCAGAAAAGATAAAAAAATATTTTATAATTTATAAGTATATTTTTATGGCCATACTCTACTGCTTTAAAGCGGTACTGGTTATGGGCAATTTCCTTTAAAGCGCCCTTAGGTACCTTCATGATTTTTTTCTACCATATCAAAATAATTGTATTAAGTTTTCAAGACACTATCTACGTAGCATAATAGCCTGAAGAATATCATATATTTTTCTGATTTTGTTTACTGTAGTCGATCATATACTTTTACTGTTTCTAAAACTTGCGTCTTTTGCATTTAAGTCTTGTGATTGCAGGACTTAGGCGGCTATCCCACTGGCATTTTACGAGCGTCGGCGTCTCTCGAACGTCTGCGCAGCGTCAACGTTGCGCAGACGTGATGTTGACGTCACGTCGTCGCGTGACAAGCATTAACGCAAAAGACGCAAGTTCAGCAAATCTTTTGTAACAGATAACTACGATAACAGATAAATAAAAGTCCCCTAAGGTGTTATCTATTACTAAAGATTTATTATTATAAAAAAAATTAAGTGTATTTACACTTAAGTTTTTATCTATATTGATTCATATCTATTTAATTATGTTAACTGCTCGTCTTGTTAGCTCTTAGTTGTCGAATTATCAGTTGGAAATTCAGGTACTTTTATGCAATCGTTCATAAAATAAAAATAACCTCCTTTTTTAAAGTCGGTAATAAGATATCGATCCATAACCGATACAAACCAACCCATAATTATTATTAAGGTTGTCTTTAAAATATCGCTTTTAGCGATAAGACCGCCTATTGTGTCACCTTTTTTTTTTTGGAGTGGAAATCATCAAATGACTCCACCCGCTCTGGGTGGAGCGGAAGGGAGTGTCAGACTCTTACTGACTAAAACCCACCCGTGTTCCTTCCTTAGCCCTTTATGTTCCGCACCAGCGGTAAACCTTTCGGACAATCCCGCTGGCCTGGCAGGCTTCGGCCCTAAGGGGCCCCTTCTCGATGCTGACATCTCTTTGAGGCGCGCGTGGAACACGTACGCGCCGTCCGGCACGGGCCTGGTCCTGATTGGACGGTGAGCTACCCATTACTCTCCGCCCGCAGGCCCGCGCTTACGTTGGCCGGGAGTCGTCACGCGGCTCCCGACGCCGGGGGCGTCCCCCGCTGCTGCTGAGACGGGAGGTTCTCTCCCTGAACCGTCCCGCCACCTCCTTTGCTAGCATCACTGCTTCGCAGAAGGAGGTGACTGCCTCCCACTCCCTCTCGCCCCGGACCATGGCTTGCACCAGGGCCGGACGCGAGAGGTCGCCGCCCCTGCCGATCGCCTCTACGAGGACACGGCAGTGCTCCGCCCAAGCAAGGCAGACCTCCACCGTTTGCTCCACCGTGTCCTATGGGCGATCCTGGCAATGTTTTCTCATGCCTGATGATGTGCAGGAACCTCCCGAAACTTCCGTGTCCGGTGAGGACCTGCCTCAGGCGGTAGGTGAGGGCGCCGTGGCGCCTCTCTAGCCACTCCTCAAAGAGGGGTCTTATCGCCGCTATCGCGGCGTGCCTTGCGCTGGGTTGCGACAGTCGCTCTTTCCATGCCGCCATGAGATCGCGCCGAAGGTCCGTCCGCTCCGCCGAAGCGGATCTTCCCCCCGGCGTAGTGCCTCCGCGCGCCACTCATACAGGCATTGTGTCACCCTTTGTATAGTTTTTATATTTATGTCTGTAATTTATACGGTGTACATGATAAAGAGTATTCTATTCTATTTTATTCTATCCTCTTGACCGAATTTCGGCCACGGCGAGAGATATTTTTGTGAAAAAGTGGAAGCGCAAACCATACACAGGTGCTCTGTTCCCTCTCTCCCATAGTCTGATAAGACAGCAATTCGTCTGGCTGCAGCACCCAGGAATGGCCCCAGACGAGGATACTCCACGGCGGCGGTCAACAGCAGAGACACAAAATTGTATATGCTTTTAATTATGATATTCCGTTCTAAAGTCCGCCATGACCTGGCTGCTGCACCCAGGGATGGCTACAGACGAGGCAACTCCTAAACGGTCAACAGCACAGACACTAAACTGTATGTACGCATTCATACTCCATGACCTGTCGGCTGACCCTGGATTGGCTCTAGAGAGATATCCTTAGCGGTCAACCGCATAGGCATGGAATTGATGAATAAATAGCACTTTCCGTCGCAGTCCTGTATTAGGGAAAGACAGTAGAATTTTTCACACAAAATCACAATACTGTCACAACCGTACCAACAATATCAAGGAAAATTAAATCGTATACTTAGAGCGGTAGACGGCTATAACCGTATCCATATAGTTGTAGATGAAATCTGCTTACGTAGTGTGGGTATGACACACATTGAGAGCTCGTAAACCACGGGTATTTCACAGTAAATTTATTTAAGTAATTGCTTTAGCACAAAGTCTACACAATAAGCAAATAAATTTTAGACTACGGTAGCTGCGGTGTGTGACGCAAAGAAAGTACCAAACTATACGGCTGTCGCCGTACTGTCATTCCGTTCAGTACTTTTAAAATACGGTCACAGCCGTTACCGCGCCGGAAAGTGCTAGACTAAAACTTAAGAATGTCTAAAAATTGCTTTTTTTTGCACCCCTTTTGATGAAAGTCCTCAATAAATTAATAAGCGACGTTACTTGTAGCACGTCCTTAGCGCCGGGTCAGTCAATGACATCATGATAAGTATTTGATTTTAATCTCACTATCTAACCATATTAATGGAAGGTGCTATAAAAGATTGCTTGTTTTCAGAATAATTATCATTAGCATACAAGATGTTAGTTAAATCGGGCTTGTTTCTGTTCCTGCTGACTGTACTTCAGGTAAAGTAATCACTTTAACAGTACCTATTTAAAATTAATTAGTTTTGTTTTTTTTTTTCACTTTTTTTTTGTGCAAATTATTTCAACACCACTGCTCTCAAAATGGTGAAGAAAAACATCCACCATCCTGCAATGGGCCTGCCTGGTGGATTAAGGCCCACACCCCCTTTCCGTCCCGGCAGCATTATGCACGTCTATCATTAACCACCCATCCATTCGCACCTATAAATTTTAAAGGTTCGAATGGATGGGTGATTGGTTGGGTTCAGGCGAGATCTTGTGTTGTTTTATGTTTTTATCGACTTCAAAAAAAAAGGAGTTTATCAATTCGACTCGTATGGTATGTAATATTGTTGGAATTGCATTATATTCACATATGACAATCTATTAGGACTTCCAAACAAATATACAAAATTTTATAGACGTATGTATGTATGTTTTTTATTGGCTTACGTTTATTTCTTACTTTCAACTTAGGGAACAGTGCAAGATTCATCAAAATCGATTCAGTAATTTTCAAGATATGGACTTATACGTGTAAGTGTGACGGCCTGGCTTATTGATACGAGCTACGGGTGTAGTGTCAAAGGAAAAACATCTCAAAACCTTGGTCAAATTCTAGTGCAATATTTACAACAAAACAAACAAACCTACTACAAACACATATTCCAGTTTTTACCTAAGTCTAAAAATACGAATTTAAAAAATTAAACCGACTTCAAAAAGAAATGAACTCAAAATTATGAAATAACTTTAATTTCGGAAGTCGGTAGCAAAAAACTAAAATACAGATCCCAAGACATTAAAGTTATTTCACAATTTTGAGTTGATTTCTTTTTGAAGTCGATTTTTTTTATTTTTTTATTAGAGTTTTAAATATACCATCGTGCATTCGTATGAAGCGTTGTTCTTAAATACTTCTTCCCAAGCCTAGGTTACTACATAGTATACAATACAGGCTGCCAGAGTTGTTATTGGTTAAAAAAAAAATGCTGTTTCCTATAAAAGTGCAATACTAATGCGGTCAAAACGGAATCATGTACCTACTGAACCCAAGGTTACGGGTTGTGCGTCGATCTCCCTGCCTGTATACCTAAACTTAGACGTATTAGAGAACCTCATCTAACAAAACTTTCGCACTTTACAGGTATCCGCGCGATACAAAAGCGTGGAACAAGATGTCATTGAGAATGAAATCATCCCCGGTAAGTGAAAAAAATTGCATTTCATTAGCACGGACTGAAGCTCAATAGAAAATATTATTCAAAATAAATCCTTCCTAGAAAATAAGGAGAAAATAGGGAAGTTTCCTTATTTATTTGTTTACATGATTAGAAACTTAATCACCAACTCGGTAAAATATATAGTGGTTTCCAAAAGTTAGTTGATATTTTTCCACGTCAGCCATTTGTGATTTAATATTAAAAAAAAACAGGTACTCCTAAAGAATTACTTGATTATTTTTTAAGTTATGCCAAAGATAGCTAAATTTTGAAATAAACGTTATAGCAATTCGGGATTACTTGATTTTTTTTCAAAGACTACCTTAACTACCTACTAGTTAAATTAGTCACTAAAACGTTACTTATAGCAGTTCAAACATTTGGAACTAGAATTTTAAATCATAATGTGGTGAGTCACAGCCAAAGTGGAAAAATGAATGACTACTAACTTTTGGAGACCACTGTATGGCGTTTGCAATTTGATCATCATCATCATTCTCCTGCCCTTATCCCAATTGATTTGGGTCCGCGTCCACTCGACCCGCTTAGACTCGACCCGAAGAATATTTCTGTTTTGATAGGCGTAAAAACGTCGATGTATAGTCAGGCAAAAAAGTGTCGATTTAATGCTTGAACCACACGGGGGACTATCATTACAATCTTATAGCTAGTGGCACGGTGATATTTATTGAATAAATCTTTAAACGTGATTATAATTATTAGGTTAACAAGTAGGAATAGGAACTATATTCTAAAATGTAAAAAAAAAACATGTTTTCAGCACAAAATAAACAATTTCATGGGGTCGTTACAACAAGTATTTTTCTTCCGTACTTCTCTATTAGTCGTCAGCTCGGTAGTCACCTCCTTTCTAACCATATATCATCATTCACACAGTCCATTCATCGTCTTTTTTGGTCTTCAAGGCTCTTATAGCCGTGACATTCCCACTCAAAACTTTCCTCACGACATTTAGTTTCCAATCATGTAAACAAATGTTATAATGTATTTTTGTAAAAACAAGTGAGTAAAGTACAGCTTGCATTTGCGCTACAACTTCACCCATTTGTAAGAATGTTTCAATAGTAGTCGACCTCAAATGAACTTAATTTACACTGACTTAAACTTGATTTCCGTTTAACTAGAAATGTAACTTTTAACCTCTCAAGCGTCGCCGTAACACCATTGGATAATAAGATTTAATGACTCGAAACGTCGGCGTTACACCTTTGGTTAAGTTGCCACTTGTGTTCGACGAAGAGTGCGATATTAATTAGGGCTTCAAATATTTTGGATGTTTTACATAATACCTTCCTCTTTAAATCGATTTCATATTATATTTGATTGGTGTACACTTGACGCTTTAAACAAGAACCTGAATGGACTTTAACTATTATGCCTTGTTCACACAGAACCGTTGCAATCTTCGTCGTCACGTATAGTTTCGGGGTGGCTGGCAGAGCGGGGACAGTTCCCTTACCATGCATCTCTTCGTTTTGTTGCATCCAACGGTAATGTGCGACAGTGTGGAGGCGCAATTGTTTCCAACGAATGGGTTGTCACTACTGCATCTTGTACTATCGAGTAAGTAACCAATCATTGAATCTAAAAGTCAATTTTAAACATGTAGACCGATATCAGCTGTTTTTTATTACGTGAACGGAGTAGAAGCCTCATCATCATCATCATTTCAGCCGAAAGACGTCCACTGCTGGACATAGGCCTCCCCCACAAGGGGGAGTTTGCCATAATCGCCACGCTTGGCAGGCGGGTTGGCGATCGCAGTATAGTATGGTGGTGGAATGCATAGAGAACGCTGCTGCCCATTCTCCATTAGTATAGGAGAGTAGAAGCCTACGGCATTGAAATCAGTTTTTTTAAACCTAAAATTAAATTATCCTATCAAAAAATACCATTACTTATTTGAAGTACTTAAACTATTCAGATTAAAAAAAAAACTAATAAATCGACAAATAATATAAAAATTGAACTTACCATAGTCTACGCGTGGAAACTGTCGATGAATTCGTAAAAAAAAGAGTTTTTGTTTAAATAAGAGATTTCTATGCTTCTACTCCGTTCACCTTTTTTACCGACTTCCAAAAGGGAGGAGGTTATTATGTTTTTTCCAGAAGGTAAAAAAGTCAGCCGGTAGATATAATATTAAGTCTCAGTAGCACTGTATACTGGCCGAAACTACTTTTGATTGAAAAAAAGAAAAGAAAAATCTGTAAATTTTTATTTGCGAAACCTAACCCCTAATTAGAATTTAAAACCTAATTAAAAACCTACCCAAGGTTTCTAACCTTTAGTAGGTTTAAATGACCCTTTTAAAAACAACATTTTATTGTGGTTATTTGCATTTGTTATTCTTTCAATATTTACATAATGATTTGAATCATTACAAAGGACACCTTTTTAAAAATTATTTTAGATAAAACTAAGCTGATACGTAAAAACTTTTTAAAAAAAAGCGCTTGTCAAAAAGTACTTACTTTTTTTTTCATCTTCTTTGGAGCCCATGTCGACTATTCTGCAAAATTTTTGGCACTTGTATAGCATTGTCGGGAAGGCGCTGTTGCTAATCATTTGTAACATTGTATTAAAAAAACCCGGACATGTGTCAGTTGAACTCGCATGGAGAGTGTTCCGTACGACGAATATGTTACCCACTAAAAATATTTCATGTAAAGTAGGTTGCGTCAATATTTTAAAACTAGGTGGCGCCGAATTACCTAGCTGACTGATCCCTGAGAAGGAATGCCGAAACAGAAGTCAAAAGTCCATACTTACTTACTAATTTGCCGACCCTTACCCTCATTTTCTCTTCAGCCGCATTCGTGCTGTGGTTCACGCTGGCGGGGTGGTCTTTACCATCATGCAGTACTTCGCCGGGACCACGGAATGGTACAATCATCCTTTATTCAATGGCTTGAACCCTGAGGTGCAGTCGCACGACATATCACTTGTGAAGTTACAACAGCCTATTGTTTATACCAGTAAGTATATTCTGCTAAATATATGTAACTAAAGACTTTTATAATGGCTTTTACACATGTTTTTGAAACATAGGGTCCTAGAAAATTGGTAAAAACAAAAATTTTGACTCTCTTTTTAATGAAAATTATTGTAACTTGTTTTATTTTTATCCAAACGTGTGTTCTAGATGATTTGTTACTTTAGGAGGTACGTCTATAGCAAAATGACATTATTAAACTCCAAATTCGAAAAAATGGCACCAAAAACAACTGTCACTTCGTAGTATATTTAGTCCAGCGTACTTGTATAATAGAGGTCAGTGGTTATGGCCCACACCCTGTCACAGAGAGCAGGCCTGTGTGCCAGCAGTGGAAACAACAGACTAATTTGCATTGTATAAACTCAATTTCCTTTGTATTGTATAATTGCATAGCACAGATGTGAGTTCTATGTACCCTATAGCTACCATTTACCGGGTAATAATATGTCTTTCATTGACTTGAATGTGCCCTGGCAACTGATAGTATGTCATGCTCACTGAAATGTCTCTCTGACAGTGGCGTGTGTGTTGGATCATTTAGCTTCCTTCAAAATGGTTGAGCTGAATGGTGCTGATCTATGCGTCATGTTCGTGAACGGGCGCCGTCGGTTGGGGCTGGTCATCATTTAGCCGTCTCGGCTTATTTTTAATTATTTTATTTTGTTACTATTTGTTTTACTTTGGACGCTTTTAACGCGTACGTCTATTTTATTTTTTTAGATCGTCCTCACATTATATAATTATAAATTCAAAAGTAATGATGTAACTAATATTTTTGTAAAATGTAATTTTAAAAGAGTGTCCATGAAATTTCTTGCCCGTTCTTCTCCATAGGTACCTACGCTTTGGAATGCGCAACTAGCTTCATATTTTCTGACTGATCGACTTCTTGACAATTCAAAAGTGCCTGTTTTTATGTTAAATCTGACGTGACTTCTCCATCCAGGTCTCATACAACCGATCCGCATACAGTCGAGGGCTGATGCGAACCGCAACTACGATGGCCAGCAGGTGATCGCTACTGGAAATGGCAATACAGAGAACTCAGGTCAGTACTTCTTTTACAACAAATATTTAAGAGTTTTTATTCAGGAACGGTCACCAAGGGAGATAAGTAACCAGGGTGGTCGGATATAGTTGAAGTTTAGTAAGAAACCGATTGATGTTTTTGAATGAAATTTTAATTTGATAGATTAACTGTATGTTTTCTAATACTTAATTAAATTAAATTTTATTCGAAAAATTTCATAGGGCCTTATTAAACATCAACTATATCCGACGACCCTGGTTACATATCTACTTTGGTGACTGTACACACAGGAATTGAATGCTTATCCAATGAACCAACCAACGAAAGAACCATAAAAATCATTTTGGCACGAATAATTTTTGTAAATCTTATGACTAATGTGACATGAAAATATCGATAATTATTAATAAATTAACTGAACTGAACTCTCTAAGAACAGCAGACTCATGTCGCGGTGAGGTTCACATTTTCCTTTCACATTGTGATGATCAGTACGATATTATACTGTATAATTTTTGGATCACATGCCATTTTCATACGGATTTTTTTACTGGAACGTCGTCGAGTGATTCCAAATTTTTATTGTAAAACATTAATAATAATTCTCGGTAGAAGTAATCTTCGGCCGTTAGTGAGTAAGTCGTTAAAGTGTCAATACATAAGTCATAAATCACTCCAGCAGTCTTTTAGTAATATAAATAAAGGTAACCATTAACTTAATTGATCAGTGAGTATTTCTTTTAACAATATTTATCGTCATCACTTCTTTTAACATTACAGGTCCCACGTCCGATGTACTGAGATGGGTATTCCTACGGGCGATCTCCAACAGTGAGTGTTCCAGATTATATTCGAAAGGCATCTGGGACACCATCATCTGCGCGCAATACTTCAACGTCACCTCGCAGGCTACTTGCTATGTAAGCTTTGAGTCTTAATTGAATTCAGTTTGGAATGTAAGGAAAAAGGCTGTGGTTCGACTTGGAAAAGCGCAAATATGGTATACTCTTCATATTTTGAAAGACTGAATTCCAATTCTTAGAGACTTAAGCCCGTTTTCACTAATATTTCAATCAACTTAGCCTATCACAGTCCACTGCTGGACATAGGCCTCTCCCAGGCTGCACCAAAACACTTCGTCCTCCGCGTTCCGCATCCAATCTATCCCAGCCACAGTAGGCTTGACAATACGCAGTCTCCACTCTAGGACTCGTTCGCTACACTGACCATAGATCCATCGACAAACATGGCCAGCCGATACTAACACTTTGCCACATCTACATGTTATCTCTAGACAGTCTAGCGCAAAAATAATTTCACCATCAAACGTGATTCTACTTTTACTGAACCGATTCGCCGAGGCGTAAGTCTTACGCAATTGTTGCTAAGCAACGTATAAATGCCGAATATGTTTATAAAAACCACAGACATGTGTCAAAAATGTAGATTTGAAAGTTTGAGAGTTGTCTACTGAAAAACAAACAGCCAAACAGAAGTGCTTGCTAAAAGATTTGCTTGCGTCAAACATTACTTAATTAGGCGTTGCTAAAGTTGATGTAATGAAACATTATATTCGTTGCTTAGCCCCTATTTACCTAAGCTTCATTTCAGGGTGACAATGGTGGGCCACTAGTGCATGTTGACTCCGACGGCGTTCCAACCCTCATAGGAGTCTCCTTATTCTTTAGCGACGGCTGCGATAGTAACTTGCCTTCAGGTAATATTTGCATTGCTTTAAATCAATTATCAATCAATCATTATTATAGTTCCTACAACCGATATGTATAATTTAAAAAATCTTTCTACCAGGTTTCATCCGTCCGGGACATTTCTTACCGTGGTTCCAAGAAGTAACGGGTATTAACTTCGAGGATACCGCCACTACTTCTACTTCCAGCACCACCACAATCACAACAACCACCACTCCCACCACACCTATCGCTTCCACCACAACCACCATTCCCATCACAACCACCACTCCCACCACAACTACCACAACCGCCACTCCCACCACAACGACCACAAGTACCACAACCACCACTCCTACCACTACCACCACTCCCGAAATTACTACCACTCCCACCACAACCACCACTGACTCTGGGACGCCAGATGGTCCAGATGGTTCGACTCCCGAAGATAATACTGTCACACCACCAGAGGACTCTGAAGATAAAGAAGATGACTCTGACTGCTCAGAATCGAATGAAAATGATGAAATGGGGCAACTCATGAAACGCCTCCAAGTGGATGTCAAAGTCAAGGTCAGATTCAACAAATACAATTTGACAAATGCAGTAGGTAAAGAAATTGTTGCGAAGCAATGATTTAATGAAATAAAACTGAAAAACGAATTATATTTAGGCAAAAGCATATATGCATTATTAGCCTATAATGTTTTCACTTCTCTGCGACACAGGCCTCCCCTCCGTGACATAATTATAAATTAAATGTGAAATAAATAAAATTAAAAATTTTTTATTACTAAGGTACTTAATATATTATGTGTTCAATAACACTAAAATAAATAAACATTTTTTATGCAGCTCGTTACTAGTTTATTTCGTAAGTCCTACTACATGAAAAGCTATCCCATTGTCGTTTTCCAAAAAAGACATAATGTGATGAGACCACACGAAACAATAATCTCCACACTATCCTCATATCGTATCATTATTCCCCAACACGGTCTGAACGGAATCCCCTGACAACTCTCCACTGCTTTAACATTCATAGAACATATAGGAAAACATTCAATACGAAATTCTTGCATTGGTTCGGCTCCCCCGATTTTGATTTCGACATTTCCGTCCTACCTTTGGGGAAATAGGGGTAAATATGGGGTAGATAATGACCGAAACCATTCAAGTATAAAAATGGGCTTCGAATATTAATGCAAGCAAGAGTGAACGGGCGAAGTGAAATGTGTTATCAATTTGTTTTCGGAAGCAAAAGTCGGTTATTTTTAAAAGAATCGAAGGCTGATTCCCGTAATTAAAAACGTTCAAAATCTAGTCGCACTCTCAACGACAATAAATGTCAAAAAATTGTCAAAAATTTAGGAGTTTTAGAGGTATTTTTGACAGATTGAGACTGAGATCAGACTGTGAACGTTCTTAAAATTTCGAGCATTGCCTCTTTGTTAAGGATGCTTTTATGCTAAGGCATTCGACACTGTGTCTCGGCCGATACTTCTGCAGAAGCTATCGTTAATGGGAATACGGGGTCTAGCACAGAACTGGTTTCACTCCTACCTATCAAACCGTCAGCAAAGAATCACACTAATATTATAAAGGCGAAAGTTTGTGAGTGTGTGGGGGTGTGTGTGTGTGTGTGAGTGTGTGTGCGTGTGTGTGTCTATATATTTGTTACTTCTTCACGCCCAAACGGCTGGACTAATTTTGTTACAATTTTGTATGGAGGTAGCTGGCACCCTTGATTAACATATAAGCTACTTTTTATCCCGATATTCCTACGGGATCGACATTTACGCGGGTGAAACCGCGTGGTACAGCAAAACATTAAGGCGAAGCAGCAAGCGTGTATACTGATATCCACTTTGGCGTTCCACAGGGAAGCGTGCTCGGGCCAACTCTATTTTTGGCCTACATCAATGATCTCTGCAACCTTCGATTAGAGAATGTAAAGATTCTCACTTTAGCGGATGACACGGCTATAGTATGACTGGGCTGGGGTCGTTGATGCTACTCAGAGAGGCCTAGCTAAGGTAATAAGATGGCTGCAGCAAAACCTTTTTACTTTGAATACAAGTAAGACAAAATACATGGCATTTAAAATACCGAAGCGCCTGGAGCCCAAAAATTCACTGCTAATCAGGCTTCCCTCCTGCAAACACCTTAGTAGTGATTCTTGTCAATGTGTCGAGACTGAACAAGTTGACCATTTTAAATACCTTGGCGTCTTAACACTTTGCGGGACACTTAACGCCTATCGACGTAATAACAATAAAACTTCTATTGTGTCTCGTTCAGTGTCCTTCAATGTGTTAATCGACAACCAGTTATCCCGGATCAACCAAATAGATGCTGTCACTGCTAGGGCCCGTAAACTTATGTTCATATTTAAAAAACTTATGATCATTACCGACCATAACACCCTCTGACATGTGTACTTCGCTTTATGCCAATCTATTCTGAATTATTGTGTAGTGGCATGACAAGACTCATTTGATTAAACTTGAACGAGCCCAAAGGTTGCCTATGGAAGGCCCTATCGGTACCCCACTGATACCAAGTATGTGGCGTGCTTGGGATAAGACAGCTTTTCATTTGTCTGTCTTATTACGCTTCAAACCCAATCCAAATCTACTAGATCATGCAGACAGAAAAAATGGAAAACACCCTCTACTCGCCCTAAATTCGCCTAAAGAGCTCCAAGTTACACGGGTCCATTCATTTATCCTGGACATAGTGGGTTGCTCAAAGCGTACTTGCAAAATAAAAGTTATTAAGTGGCTATCAGCTCAGGACTATACGCGGACTGAAGCTCCTGACTCCCATACTTTAAGTCCCTCGCAAATACTCACCCAGGTGTAGCACATATTCCTAACACATTCCTTTAACACAAACATACGTACATACAAACTACACTAAACTACACTCTACACAAACCTTATAATTGTAATTTTGCATGTTTCCTTTAGTCAAGTTAGTTTAAAAATTGTTTATACTCAGTAACCAAACGATCACTGAACTACCCACTAGTGCACTTATATTGTATCATTAACGCCGTAATAACTATCCCACGACACAGGGTATCCTAGTGTGGGGTCTAGCGCTACTTTTTTGCACTATATCTTTAATTATTTTCATTTTTATTTTATTATCTTTTGTTAGTTGTGCATAACATGTCATCAAAATGTGTCTAAATAAATTGATTACTTTTTATTTTATTTAATCAAGATATCTATCAATATAGTGAAGGACACCGTTCAGTCCAGCGGTAATTTATTTTTACTAGATTTTGATCTTAAAAGTTAAAGAACTCTGTCTAAGTGCTCATGCTCACGGCCGCCAATAACGCCCTGAACGCATTGTTATATTAGACACTAGGGCGCTGAATGATCTTTGCGTATAATGAGCCCACAAGCAGCACGTGTATAGTGAAGAACAATGCACTCTGATCAGTGTTATTTTCAGTTATGCATATACAAGTGCATAGGTTTAAACCATGGTTATCAAAATCAAAAGTCATTTATTCAAATTAGGCTGAGATTCAGAACTTTTCGACCGTCAAAATTACTTAGGACAGTCCCCCAAAACGCCCGTCTTTCACCACTTCCTAGTGGTTTCGTTGGAAAGAAGAAGTGGCGCAACAAACACCCCAGCAGCACAGCAGTCGGTTCAGTAAAAAAAAACTTGCTTCTAAAAAATAGTAGGTATGCAAAGTAGTTAATATTAGGAAACACAGAACATTAAATTAAACTATTTGCCATAATATCAGCTGGCCACACCAATATACCAATAAATAAAATGTAAACTATACATAATTTAACACCTAAATAAAAGCCTACTGACCATAAAGGGTGTGACAGCTTACATATTTATGTAATGTTGGGTTATGTTTATAGCTATAGCTGTCACTCGAAGACACAAATGATAAAGTAGGAGAATAAATTAACAGTTAGTGACTAACAACAATAGCAAAGCCATGGTCAGCAAGACGACCAGTCACCACAAGCAGCACCCGTCATGTTCGTTCGTGTCGACAGCGCTCTACACTCCCTGTCCATGTTCCTTATAGTTGCTTTTTGTGACATTATAGTTGAGGACTTGCCTTGCCGTTTTACATACGTAAACTAATTTCCACCGATGGTTGGGCTCAGCAGCGCCATATCATCTGTATAACTCAGATTATTTACACAAATATTGTCTATGTGACAGTCGACATGCATACTGCTGAGCTCAATTATTAGCGTATTTATATACAGAATGAACAAATCTGGGGATGACAATCTACCCTGTATTACTCCATATTGGACTATATGGAACTATGCCAGCCCATTGTACATAACTGACCTGACTCTGATACCAACTGTCTCAACAATTTACCTGGTAAATTGGTTTCCTTAAGCTTATTCTAGAGTTTATCACAATCGTAACAAGGTCAAAAGCTTTAGAAAGGTCTAAATAAAAAGCTAATAAATAGGCGTTTTCGACAACGACGTGCGGGGGACATGAGGCCATGGTAAATGTATGCATCGATACTTCGGCGCCGTCATCTTATTCTCGGTGACGTCCCGGTGAAGGCTGTGGTGGACGAATGCACTTAGGCTGCGGTTCCTTTATACTCGATATATTTAATGATTTCCACCATGTCAACGTAGGTGGTTGGTTTCGCAAAGATATGATCATTGTAGATACTAAGAAATTGGGTAAATAAGTAACTAAACATTAAATTTTCATAAAATTATTTATTTTTGTTTGGACATGAAATTTAATTTGTGTCGAGTACAATGTTATGACAAAGTTTGCATACTTGCATCAAAAGGACAGGGACAAGACAAGTAGAGTGAGAAGAAGAAGTAACGATAATAAACAATAATCTGAGCTTTTTTACTATCGTATGGAATTAAAATAATTAAATTTGTTTTTCGATTACATTTTTATTAAATCAATGCTTCGCAACACTTATTTCGTTTCCTACGGCGTTCGTCACATTGTATTTCTCTAATCTGACCTTGACTTTGACATCCACTAGGAGCCTTTTCAAGAGTTGCGCTATTATATCATCTTCGTTACATTCTGAGCTGTCTGAGTCTTCTTCTTCATCTTCTTTGTCTTCAGAGTCCTCAGGTGGTGCAGTTGTACTTCCAACGGAATCATCTGGATCATCTGGTTTCCCAGAGTCAGTGGTGGTTGTGGTGGGAGTGGTAGTGATGATGATTGGAGTGATAGTGCTGGTGATGGGATCGGTAGTGCTTGTGATGGGATCGGTAGTGCTGGTGATAGCATCGGTAGTGCTGGTGATAGGAGTGGTAGTGCTGGTGATAGCATCTGTAGTGCTGGTGACGGGAGCAGAAGTGCTGGTACCCGGGGCGGTAGTGCTGGTGACTGGGGCTGTAGTGCCGGTGACTGGGGTGGTTGTGCTGGTGACGGGGACGGTAGTACTAGTGACGGGAGCGGTAGTGCTGGTGATGGGACTGGTAGTGCTGGTGACGGGGGCGGTAGTGCTGGTGACTGGGGTTGTAGTGCCGGTGCCTGGGGCGGTTGTGCTGGTGACGGGGACGGTAGTACTAATGACGGCAGCAGTAGTGCTGGTGATGGGACTGGTAGTGCTGGTGACGTTGGCGGTAGTGCTAGTGACGGGGGCGGTAGTGCTGGTGACAGGGGTGGTAGTGCTGGTGACTGGGGCAGTGGTACTGGTGACGGGAGCGGTAGTGCTGGTGACGGGACTGGTAGTGCTGGTGACGGGGGCGGTAGTGCTAGTGACGGAGGCGGTAGTGCTGGTGACGGGGGTGGTAGTGCTGGTGACTGGGGCGGTGGTACTGGTGACGGGGGCGGTAGTGCTGGTGACAGGAGCAGAAGTGCTAGTGACGGGACTGGTAGTGGTAGTGACGGGGGCCGTAGTGCTCGTGACGGGAGCAGAAGTGCTGGTGACGGAGGCGGTAGTGCTGGTAACGGGAGCGGAAGTGCTGGTGACGGAGGCGGTAGTGCTGGTGACGGGAGCGGTTGTGCTGGTAATGGGGGTGGTAGTGCTGGTGACTGGGGCGGTAGTGCTGGTGACTGGGGCAGTGGTACTGGTGACGGGAGCGGTAGTGCTGGTGACGGGACTGGTAGTGCTGGTGACGGGGGCGGTAGTGCTAGTGACGGAGGCGGTAGTGCTGGTGACGGGGGTGGTAGTGCTGGTGACAGGAGCAGAAGTGCTAGTGACGGGACTGGTAGTGGTAGTGACGGGGGCCGTAGTGCTCGTGACGGGAGCAGAAGTGCTGGTGACGGAGGCGGTAGTGCTGGTAACGGGAGCGGAAGTGCTGGTGACGGAGGCGCTAGTGCTGGTGACGGGAGCGGTTGTGCTGGTGATGGGGGTGGTAGTGCTGGTGACTGGGGCGGTAGTGCTGGTGACTGGGGCAGTGGTACTGGTGACGGGAGCGGTAGTGCTGGTGACGGGACTGGTAGTGCTGGTGACGGGGGCGGTAGTGCTAGTGACGGAGGCGGTAGTGCTGGTGACGGGGGTGGTAGTGCTGGTGACAGGAGCAGAAGTGCTAGTGACGGGACTGGTAGTGGTAGTGACGGGGGCCGTAGTGCTCGTGACGGGAGCAGAAGTGCTGGTGACGGAGGCGGTAGTGCTGGTAACGGGAGCGGAAGTGCTGGTGACGGAGGCGGTAGTGCTGGTGACGGGAGCGGTTGTGCTGGTGATGGGGGTGGTAGTGCTGGTGACGGGGGCAGTAGTGCTGGTGACGGGGGTGTTAGTGCTGGTGACGGGGGCGGTAGTGCTGGTGACGGGAGCGGTAGTGCTGGTGACGGGAGCGGTAGTGCTGGTGACGGGGGCGGTAGTGCTGGTGACGGGAGCGGTAGTGCTGGTGACGGGAGCGGTAGTGCTGGTGACGGGGGCGGTAGTGCTGGTGACGGGAGCGGTAGTGCTGGTGACGGGAGCGGAAGTGCTCGTGATGGGGGCGGTAGTGCTGGTGACGGGGGCGGTAGTGCTGGTGACGGGAGCGGACGTGCTGGTGATGGGGGCGGTAGTGCTGGTGACGGGAGTGATGGTACTGGTGGTATTATCTATATCTTCACCATCTTCTTGTAGATTTTCGAAGTCAATTCCCGTTACTTCTTGGAACCATGGTAAGAAAGGTCCCGTACGAGTGAAACCTAGTAGAAATAAATGTTTGTAATTAAATACATATATCGGTTGTAGCAATTATAATAATGTACTCAAAAGGATGGCTGAAAAGAATCAATTGATTTATGTGTAAGTAATGCAAATATTACCTGAAGGCAAGTTTCTGTCGCAGCCGACACTAAAGAAGTAGGAGACTCCTATGAGGGTTGGAACGCCATCGGAGTCAACATGCACCAATGGCCCACCATTGTCACCCTGAAATGAAGCTCGGGTAAATGCTAGAAATTTTTTTGTACTGCAGTTTTTTTATTTTTATATTTCTACTAGCTTCCGCCCGCGGCTTCGCTCGTGAGGTATATCGATAAAAACTATCCTATGTCCTTTTGCGGGATGCAATCTATCTCTCTGCCAAATTTTATCGAAATCCGTTCAGTGGTTTAGGCTTGAAAAGGTAACATACAGACAGACAGAGTTACTTTCGAATTTATAATATTATTACCTATGAAATTGCCGTTTTGTATGAAAAAATTGAAACGAATTTTTTCATGTATTTTTTATTTGTATTAATCGAAGTAATCACCCATGCAATCAATGCATCTTTGCCAACGCAGTGGCGGTTTATTGATGAAGAAATCAGCTGGATGGGAGGCAGCAAATTCTTCAAAGGCATTTAGTACTGCCTCTCGGGTATTGAATTTTTTTCCCGCCAAGAAGTTATCCAAATTCTGAAAAAAAGTAGTAGTCTATAGGCGCAAGGTCTGGTGGGTAGGGCGGATGACGGAGAGCTTCCAACCTCAGTTCTTGCAACTTGGAGACCGTCTGCTGTGTAGTATTAGGTCGCGCGTTGTCGTGCAGGAGCAGCGGAGACGAGCGATTGACCAATGCTGGTTGGAGATGTGCCAGCTTCTCCATCATTGTGTTCAGTTCTTCACAGTACACATCTGCAGTAATGCTCACCCCGTTTGGTAAGAAGCTGTGATGAATCACACCGGCGCTAGACCACCAAACAGTGACCATCACTTTTCTAGGGGTAAGTTTTCGTTTAGGGCATTGTTTAGGTGCCTAACCAGGATCCAACCAACTTGCTGAGCGCTTGCGGTTATCAAACAGAATCCATTTTCATCGCAGGTAACAATGCAGTTCAAAATTCCTTCATTTGTGTGTCTGTTGAGCAGTGCAAGGCACGTCTCGACGCGTACTTCGCGCTGGCGATCATTGAGTTCGTGGGGCACCCATTTGTCAAGCTTTTTTACCTTGCCAATTTGACGTAAATGGACCAATATTGTTTTGACGCTAACGTCGAAAGCTGCTGCTAATTCAGCCGTAGATTGTGTATCATCAGCTTCCACAATCGCCTTTAATTCGTCATTGTCGACCAAAGTCGTCGGACGACCGCGAGGTTCATTTTTCAGGTCGAAATTTCCAGAACGAAAGCGAGCAAACCAATAACAGGTGGTGCGTTGGTTTGTAGTGTTAGCTCCGTAAACGTCGTTGATGTTGCTTGCCTTTTGTGCCGCGTTGCTGCCACGACGGTACTCATATTCCATAATTACTCGAATTTTTAACGCATCCATGATGACGAAAAAGATTGAAATGCGATGAAAATGTAACACTAATCAATAAACACTCCATTCATTCCACCATCTCTATTTATTCCACCATCATACCATACTGCGATCGCCAACCCGCCTGCCAAGCGTGGCGATTATGGCAAACCCCCCCAAAATTGGGGGAGGCCTATGTCCAGCAGTGGACGTCTATCGGCTGAAACGACGACGACGAATCAATAAACAAATGACTACTTTTGGAAAAAAAAATCCATGTTTTTAAAATAAAATTAATTTGAAATTAGAATTCTTAGCCAAACAAAAATTATTTTGATTTGCAATGGCCAGTACTGCAGAACGGCAATTTCATAGGTTAAGACCTAATAATTAGTTAGTAGGTATGGATGTTTGTGTATGGTTTTTCTGTGCAAGTTCCAACAAATATTTTTCCTTTCTTTCTTCCAAAGTAAGGACCATAATGGCCGTCGACTTTCCCATAGGAACCTACTATACGCTTTGGAATGAGTAACTAGCTTCATATTTCTGACTGACCGACTCTTAGATAATTCAAAAGTGCCTGTAAATGATTTCATTGAAATAAATGCTTTAAGTTTGAACTTTAAGATGCTAGGCGTTACACTTCAGCGAATCGGTTTAGCAGTAATAACTCAATAATAACATTAGTCGTCACCCAGTAGTAATGATTATTGCGCTAAGTAACTGCCTACGCATTGATAAATGATTTTATTTCTGTAAGTAGGTTCTTTGGTCTGTGTGGTGCCGGACTTAAAGAATACCACCCCTTACTTCCCGTGGGTGTCGTAAAAGGCGACTAAGGATCATACCAGGGAATGGGCAGCAGCGTTCTCTATGTATTCCACCACCATACCATACTGCGATCGCCAACCCGCCTGCCAAGCGTGGCGATTATGGCAAACCCTCCCAAAATTGGGGGAGGCCTGTGTCCAGCAGTGGACGTCTATCGGCTGAAACGACGAAGTAGGTTCGTACAGACATTTTTACTCGTGAATCATATTTAAAATAATAGATTAGTTCGGCGTTTTCTATCTGACTACTCTGAGAAGAAAGGCCGAAATAAACTCAGAGGTCAAAGTCGAAGTCCGGACATAATCTTGGTCAGTTCATGTGAAGACCACGTAGACTGATGTCTGAAATGGTCTTTTGAGCAAAGAACCACACAAATTGAGTGGACCTGTCCAGTCAGTGCACGCATTTGTCAGTAATCATGCAGCTCAACTCAAAACTTTAGGAGCTCAATCATGACATTTAGATGTTACCAAGTGTTGGCGAAAACGGGCATACGTGTCGGATAATTGGTATTTGATTTTTCAGAATTAGACTTTTCCAACTAGAACCACAGCTATTTCTGTTACATTCCAAACTTAATTCAAATGAGGACCATTATAAAACTCAAAGCTTACAGAGCAAGTGGCCTGTGAGGTGACGTTGAAGTATTGAGCGCAGATGGTGGTGTCGTAGACTCCACTAGAATATATTCTGGCACACTCTCTGTTTGAGATCGCCCGTAGGTATACCCATCTCAGCACATCGGATAGAGGACCTGCAACGTTAAACGAAAATATTACGGTGATCACAAAATAAAACCGGTTAGTTCTTTAACCAAACACAATAGTTTCTGTCATTGTGTGTGGAATTTTTATTACCTTCAGACTAACCCCGTGTTTAGGGTTGTGGCCTTGATCTCTCTCCAGTCGTTTCGAATTGCGTGCCATCGGACTATGAGAGTGACGAAAGAGAGAGTGCACCTGTGCCTGCGCACACACTTGTGCACTGTAATATCTCCTGCGCCGCAATATGCTACTCTCTAGACTAGACTAGGCCAAAATATGGTCTGTAAGAGCAAACAACCAGGCAGCTCTGTGTGAATTAGGGTTGATGCAAAAGCGACCGGTCGCACGAATACGCGATCGTCACGTTCATAAATGTAAGGCTAAGGCTGCGTCCTGCGCATTCTCTTTCAGAAATACACATGACGTTCATGTTCGGGGTCACCAGTATAGAGGTTTGAGAAACAGGGTGTAAACTTCACTCATACTCTATAGAAAAGGGAGGATTCTCCGACCAGACGGGTGTCATATCTGGCGGCAACTGCGCCAGGAGAGGGTTTTAAGGGCTCTGCTTGCGAGGTGCAGGATTTTTCGTGACGTCAGTATGACACATAGTTCGCATATGGCGTTTGTAGAAACATATATTGTAATATATGCACATTTAGTCGTTGCAACTCACGTGCGGGCTATTTGTGACTTATGATCACTAGCACAAGTTTTATAACACAATGATAGACGCGCAAACATGAAAATCAACAGGGTTTACAACAATAAGATCAATAATAATAATTAGTACGTCTTCCGACAATTACATTAAGCAGTTCAACGTAAACTCATAATGATTAGTTGGAAAAGAGATACTGACCTGAGTTCCCTGTATTGCCATGTCCACTAGCGAACACCCGCTCGCCATTATAGTCGCGGTATGCGTCAGCACTCGACTGTACTCGGATCGGTTGCAGCAACCCTGGATAAAGATGCCATGTCATTTAATTGTGGTTTAAATAATTACATGTCAGAATCAACATAAATTATTATAAGTCAAACATGATCAATGATGCATCAAAACATGTTTAAAAAATTAAAATATTTAAAGCATAAACAACTTTTTTCATCAGCATAATTAGCCTCTAATGTTCTCACTGCTGGAACACAGGCCTCCACTCTGTGATAGGAAGTGGCCGTAATCCACCACGCAAGCCCAAAGCAATGGTTAGCGGGATTGTCCGAAAGGGTTACCGCTACCCCGGAACGTAAAGGGCTAAGAAAGGAACACGGATGGGTTTTAATCAGTAAGAGTCTGACACTCCCTTCCGCTCCACCCAGAGCGGGAGGGGTCATTTGATGGTTTCCCACAATCAAAAAAAAAAAAATTCCTTCGTTCAAGCGGTTTCCTCGCGTCATCGTTTCGAGAGCAGAGAAAATTAAATAAATTATTTTAATAGTTTTTCTGTTTTTTGTTTTTCTATTTTGACATTAATTAATGTATGTTCCATCAGCTTGATAATTTAATTTAAATTGTCTTGTATTGTTAAACTTGTAGGAATTTAAATGTTAATATGATACTTTTGCACACCTTAAGAAGTAATGGTAGAATGTAATTGGGCCACGATAGTCATAAGTTCTTGATTTTGACATTCAAGCAAATAAATTTATTTGAATTTTAAATTTGAAGAAGTGCACGCGTGGAGTGTGTCTGAGTTCGTACCCATGACCACCCAACTCACAACACGAAGAAGACTGAAGCGAATTTTACGCGAGATGATAAAGAAAGAGAGAAAATGAGTAACAATTTAAGTCTATCATCTACAAAACACATTCTTTGGCTTTGACTTTGACGTAGACTTTTTGAAATAAACACAATCATATTCCAATCGACCATGTTCATTGCGAATCGGCAAACGTAAGGTAAGCCTACCTAGCAGTTGGATCAGAGTTACCGACAATCGAGTAGAATAGCGTGCAATTGGAGGGGACTATGTTCAGTAGTGGACTGCTCTATGCTGATGAGGATGAAGATCCAATCTTTTTCAATAATCAAGATATATACAAACTAATAATAACAAAATTAAATCCTAACTTAACTAAAACTATACAGAAACTAAAAACAGCGTCGAAAATTTCATCCGCATTGCTGTCGACTGGTAATGTACCCAAGAGACTGGCGGCATTACCACGTTGTATGGCGATGCTTAGCCTCTGGCCAAGGTAAAAGCCAGCCCTTGGGTCACGGGAAGTGTCAACCAGCCGTTTCGAAATTTCTTTAAAAAGACTAAGAGCATTCGGACCCCACGGCTCGAGGGTTTCAACCCCAAACGGCTCGAAAATATAATTTCCGATGAGGTTATTATATTTTCGCCGCTTGAGGTTTTCCGCAGTCGCAGCAGCAGCTCCAGCACAGCATGCCGAGCCAGGAAGATGGGATGGCGCAAGAGTACCGACCCACATAGCGTCCCACACTAAAGGCCTTCCCACCTCCATGGAAATAAAGACATACCGTCCGGTCTCTTGCTATCGTCGCGTGCCAAGCCATTGGGTTCTAATACAGCTGGAACTCCGACGGTGACAAGTTAGATATGAATAAATAATAATAATAATCCTTTTCATAAAAAAACAGTCTATACATTTTTTTTGCCAATAACCTAGTAGACTCTTTTCTTCAAAGTTTTGAATGTAATCACGGGCAATTTAGCCATTTTTAGGGTTCCGTAGCCAAATGGCAAAAACGGAACCCTTATAGATTCGTCATGTCTGTCTGTCTGTCTGTCCGTCTGTCTGTCTGTCTGTCTGTCTGTCCGTCCGTATGTCACAGCCACTTTTCTCCGAAACTATAAGAACTACACTGTTGAAACTTGCTAAGTAGATGTATTCTGTGAACCGCATTAAGATTTTCACACAAAAATAGAAAAAAAACAATAAATTTTAGGGTTCCCCATACATAGAACCGAAACTCTAATTTTTTTTTTCATCAAACCCATACGTGTGGGGTATCTATGGGTAGGTCTTCAAAAATGATATTGAGGTTTCTAATATCATTTTTTTCTAAACTGAATAGTTTGCGCGAGAGACACTTCCAAAGTGATAAAATGTGTGTCCCCCCCCCCCTGTAACTTCTAAAATAAGAGAATGATAATACTAAAAAAAATATATGATGTACATTACCATGTAAACTACCACCGAAAATTGGTTTGAACGAGATCTAGTAAGTAGATTTTTTTTAATACGTCATAAATCGTAAACCACAATTTACCATTCATTCAATCAACTCAAAAATAAAAAAAACATTTAATTTCATAAACATAAACCTTATGAATAGACCCGGATGTTACGGAACCCTCGGTGCGCAAGTCCGACTCGCTCTTGCCCGGTTTTTTTATATCTATAATCACAAATATATAAGGATATATACTAACTTGTATACACAACAGGGCGCTGCAGTTTTACAAGTGAGATGTCGTTCGGCTGTAGACCAGAGGGCGCTAAAATGTTGTATTCAGGATGGCGGTACCATTCTGTGGTCTCGAAGATGTACTCTGGATTGGTGAGAGACACCACGCCAGCGCGAACCACTGCAAGAATGCGGCTGAAGAAAAAATAGGGGTTAGGACGCGCAAATTAGAAGGTAAGTATTGGTGTTTTAGTAGTGATTGTCTGTCTATTCTATTATAATCTTTATCTACATCACAAAAAAAAAAAATGTTTTAAAAAGCTTCCAAATGAAAAATATCTACCAACCCTGGAAATTACAAAACCTTTTATTAAATAATTATTGCAAAGTCTTTTGTGTGGTTTGGACAGATATACAGAGAGGCGATAAGGTTATCACATTAAATAGTACAGCAGTTATTGTAAGTTGTTCAAATAATAAAATAAAGAATTTTACTAAAAATAGAAAACGGAATTTTTCAAACAAATAAGTAGCGTAAAAATTGCCATGAAATAAACCACCCTTGATAATAAGGCACTAGACACAATAGGCAGGTATAAACAATCCAGAAAAAACTTTTTCGTATTGTTACCAAATAATCTATACATATAATAAAACAGTAACGAAAGAAAAACTGTACATTGTGAATTTTCGAGAAAAAATAAGTGGCTTTTGTTAGAAAAACGTAACTGATGACAAAAAGTGACTTTTTAGAATTTTTGTCTGTTTGTCTGTTTGTCTGTGTGTATGGTATGGCTTCACGCCAAAACTACTGGATAGATTGAATTGAAATTCAGCAAAAATGTTCTTAGTAAACCAAGGAAGGCTTAAGGCTACATATTATCACGCCGTATGCTATGGGAGGTAAGCAATATTGATTTTAAAATGTGTTTGTTCGTAATTGAATGCACAAAATAATTGAATGCACAAAATGACATGTTTATTTATTTATTTAGTTAAAAATAAAACTTTAACTCTGGGAACATAATAATCACGCTATTTTTATAAAGGAGTGGGGCAGTAATATTATAAATTGCAAGGGAGCAGCTATTTCAACAATATGTCAACGGGGAATTTAGCGGTAAGGTCAGGCGACCGTTTACCGCACTAAATGGTGCGAGTTCAAATCCCGTAATATTGTTTTAAAAAATCGTAAAATTCCTTTTTTTTTAGTTTTTGCATTTTTTATGTGCATTAGGAACGATACTGTTATGAAATCTGAGAACTTCACATGTCCTATCTAATTGTATGGAGAGTTTCACACCAATATTACTAAACAGATTGATTGGCGGTACAACAAGCTACACTGTCATGAATTCAAGTCAAACTTTTGGTTCTAATCTATATCTTACCAAGTACATTTGTTGTAGGTAATTCATTTAAGTAAGTATGTAATTCTTAGTTTTGATCCTTTCTGCTGTTACCATATTTTTTTTAATGCTAAATTAATGTAGTTGTCTGTTAAATTAACGACAATTTAGTTTTATTCATAATTTAATTAATTTGGGTAAATAATATGTAGTTTCCGTTTTCTAACTAGATGGCGTTGGCGTCGAGTTAGATCGCGCTATGGTTTTGTTCCCAAAATGTGAAATTATAGGTGCCGATGTGCCGCTCTCATCCTATAGAAACGGGGGTTACCTTTGTTGTCTGTGTTGGTTGATGTGTTTAATTTTCCTGTTGGCCTTCACAGAGTACTTTGTGATAGACTGAAATTGGCCTTTTTCAGACTGTGAAGGGGACAACTTTGCTAGATCACTCACCTATGATGAGGTGCCGTCGTACTACACGTACGACAAGCAAAGTGGTGTATTTAATCGACGTCGACGCGGACACGCCGTGGACGGGTTTCCAGGAATTTTTAAGGACACCGCATTGGGACGGGTTTACACTGTGCACCCAAATAATGGCGAGTGCTATTATTTGCGAATGTTACTGCACACAGTGCGGGGCCCAACATCATTTGCGTTTCTAAGGACAGTCGATGACATTGAGTATCCCACATACCGCGCTGCTTGCGTAGCAATCCACCTTCTCGACGGTGATCAGCACTGGGACAACGCACTTGAGGAGGCCAGCATTAGTGGCAATCTCAGTCGTTTGCGACATCTGTTTGTCGTCATGTTGGTGTTCTGCGGTATTGCAAATCCGCTTCTGTTGTGGGAGAAATATCGGCATCTTCTGTCGAAGACTTCCTAAGAGGTCTGAGACGCACTACTGAAGATAATACTGAGGCAACTGATGAGCGCGTTCTAAACAGTTGCCTTAGTTCACTTCAAGATATGGTCATTTCGATCTGCGGCAGTTCTCTGGTTACCGACTCCACAACATCTGGATGTACAAGAGCTTGGAAACAGAGAGTAGAACTCTGAAATAAATTATGATCCAAGAGCTATGAGTACCGTCGTCAATGACCATGTCTCTAAGTTTACCTCAGAGCAAAAGCAAATTTTCGACACCATCCTTAACTTGGCTCGGCCAAGGTAAAATGTTTTTCTTGGATGCTCCTGGTGGAACAGGGAAAATATATGTCACCGCTAGCATTCTCGCAGAGGTCAGGAGGCAAGACAAGATTGCCATTGCAGTAGCATCGTCAGGAATCGCCGCAACACTGCTTCCTGGTGGCAAAACAGCGTACGCAATGTTTAAGATTCCCATAGATTTAGAGAGTAATGAAACACCTGTTTGTGGAGTGTCACGCAATAGTGACAAAGGGCGCGTGCTTAAAGATTGCTGTTTAATCGTGTCGGATGAATGCATTATGGCGAACAGAAAAGCAGTAGAGGCGGTAAATAGGACTTAGCAGGACATCCGCAGGAACCAGCAAATGATGGGTGGCGTTACAGTTCTGTTTAGCGGCGATTTCCGACAAACGCTGCCTGTGGTGACGCGAGGAACTGGCTGATGAGGTGAATGCTTTGTTGAAATACTCTTTCATATGGCCACATATTCATAGGTTGCGCTTAACGATGAATATGAGAGCACATCTTGGCGGGAATGTACACGCCCAAAAATTTTCTGATGTTCTCTTAAAATTGGGTGAGGGAACGCTACCAGTAGACGGTGGCCAGGTGGTTCTACCTGAGATACTTGGGAGAGTGGTGTCCACCTTAGAAGATTTGATTCGCCTGGTGTACGGGGACATCAATAGGATACCGCACCAACATAATTCTTGGGTGTGTGAACGAGCCATTTTAACGCCCAGAAACGACCAAGCTTCAGCGATCAATGAATGCATTCTCGCGGAAATTGAGGGAAATGAAGTGATCTACACTTCAATAAACACTGTTGTCGACCAAGATGACGCCACACATTACCCCGTAGAATTTCTCAATTCCCTCAGTGCAAGTGGACTACCAGCGCACACCATTAAGTTAAAGGTCGGTGTCTTAATTATGCATCTTCGGAAACTCACTCCGCCGAAACTGTGCAATGGGACCCGGCTCAAAGTCGTCTCGCTGCAGAGAAATATCATTGAGGCGAAAATTCTAACGGGTTGTGGTGTAGGCGTGACACCACAACCCGTCTCGTCCCCGGGCTCTTAGAATTCGACATCAGACGTTTCAGATCTTCGATTTTGACGACCCCGTTGTCGCTGGCATAAGCAACAGGATCGGCGTACGAAGTCGCGGGCAGAAGCTAGTTAAATACTAAAACGAAAAAAGGTCCCATGACTATAGAATGTTAATTCAGACGTCTCTGACATTTCTCAGGGCCCGGCATCCCGAACCATTGGAATAATAATGAAATGAGGTACCAACCGACGATTATACCTGTTCGCACTATGCAAGTGCACCCAAGGACATCCCTCGGTTGGTGTAGGACTATTCCAGGATATTTAAACAAATATATTGGGCTATGGTATAGTTCTAAATAACCAGTTCACTTTAGCCCCCCTAAGGAGGCTAAAGTGAACTGGTTATTTAGAACTATGGAAATACTATAGCCCCTGCCTGACCAATGTTTTATACAATTTACACAGGTAAATGGCAGGGGGTGACTTGGGTCAGCGGGATTGTCCGAAAGGGTTACCGCTGGCCTGGAACATAAAGTGCTAAGGAAGGAACACGAATGGGTTTTAGTCAGTATGAGTCTGACACTCCCTTCCGCTCCGCCCAGAGCAGGAGGAGTCATTTGATGATTTCCCAGCAAAAAAAAAAGGGGTGACTTGCACACTCAATAATGGGTCCCCGATAGCGGTCGCTAGCACATAGTATCGTAGCAACAAGGCGGTAACATGCCCTGAGGTATTCCGGCTATCAGGACAATCCCGTAAGTACGGTCAAGATGCCTACCAGCATCTTCCTAGAATACTCGTTCCTCCGAGCACGTTTGCTCTTGCGAATCTCCACTCAAGCCATCCAATAAAGGCAAGAATGAGGTAGGAGCTCTGTTCTTCGTCAGTGTTCACTCCAGCCGGCCTATAAAGGCAATCCAGAGGTGAGGAACCACACTACTTCCGGGAGATAGGATCTTTGGGTTGGCTATTACCCACCAGCTCACGACATGCTGCCTTGCAGGTTCCTGTGTCTCTCTTGGTCTGGCTCCTCACCCTAGACCTGTTCCGACAAAGAAATCTCTATCGGCATAGGCCTAGAGTTCAGAGTGAGCAAGCCCTACCACGACGTCAACGTTAATTATTATTTTATTTGTGTGTGTTTAAAGTACTTAATGTAGAATAAGTGGTTTCAATTAATGTGATAACCTAATGGCCACAACGTAAACGACACAGTCAGAACCACTTTTCACCGGTTTAGTGTTTAGAGATATAACCGTATATTGTATTTAAAATTCGTCTTTCGGTTCTATGATCGGTTACTAACCTAACAGTACAAATCGCAGCGGTGATGACCCATTCCTTGGACACAATTGACCCTCCACATTGTCGAAGGTCACCACTGGGGTTCACCAAACGAAGAGCTGCATGGTAAGGAATCTGGCCTGGCTGTGCCTCCCAACCCGATATTATTCGCGACGATGACGATGATGATACTTCCACAGATTCTGGGTGAACAAGGCATATATAATAGTTAAAGTCAATTTAAATTGTTGTTTCCAATTGACGTTAATTCCACTTAAAAGCAATTATCGACTAACAAAATATAAATTAGGTTAATTTCAGATTGACTAGTACCTAGGTACTATAAAAAAGTATTAATTTTTTTCAAGTTGTAGTGATACTGAACTTTAGACATGGTTGTTTAAGTTGCTTTTCAAAACAAATATTTGTTTATATGATTCTAAACTAAATCGCGTATCGAGTATGATACGTAGGGTTATATTTCGTTTCCTTATTTTCTAGGTAGGACTCATGTTCTGAATATTCATTTATAATGTGCTTCATTGTGGGCATAATTTATATTTTTATATTATAGGAATTTTATAATTTTATTTTGTTAACTTACCCCCCTCGATTACATTCTTGTTCAGATCTGGTTCCACACTTTTGTATCGCGCGGATACCTGCAAAATAAGAAAGTTTGGTAGCATCAAGTGACGTTCTTAATAATTATATTTTTAACATAGGTACATACATTGTAATGTAAGCTTTATTTCCAGTAACATAAATATATATATCAAATTATACTTCACGCCTCGTCCTCGAGATTAGTTGTCACATGTAGTATCGCATAGATGTCGCCACTTCAGCACTAGTTGAGAATATTCCTTTGCCTATTTAAATTATTATTTTTTTTTTTTTTTTTGATGTGGGTAGGTATTCATATTACTCGGTGACCGCTATTACGCTGGTTCCTCATTCGCAGTTTAGTGCTCGGCCACTCAAGACACTATCGTCCTAAATAATTCAAGTACCATTATTTCGTGCCGTTATGCCGAAACGTAAAGTATCTAGGACGTGTGAAGAAGAGCTTGAACATTTAATGCGCAAATTGCGTAAACTAGAAAAGAAAATTCACACCAACAATGCCGTGGAACCAACCGAGGAATCACCGGGAACCGTCTATGGCGTTGAAACAGGTATGTAATAATATTTGTAAAAGTGAAAGTGATAACTTTATAGCGGGTTGTTAGGGGTACCTACATAAGGCAAACCAGAATAAGCCATTGGGGCTTTTTTCGTTGCAATTTAAATGTGACGGTTGGCGTTCAATTCATTGGGGATTGTTACCTAACCTGAACAAGATAACGTTCGTTATCAAATATGTGCAATTCTGTAGTTTAAAAAACGAGTACCCTTATAAATTCGACGTATTTACGTTGCGATGATAATAAGTGTGTAACCTGAATAGCCATTGGGGCTATTTCACCGCACGCTTAGTGATATAATAAAACCGATTATCATAACCGATATTCGTGTTTTTTTCTAGACCCACCTGATGCGCTAGAGCCAACTGATTGGCTGAGCGATGAACACGAACCGGAAACGTTCGAAATCGTGGACACCAATGTCATTGAGCAATCATTACCAACTAATGATATCCAAAACGACATACTGGCTCCTCAAGAACAGCCTGGCACGTCCGCGCCACCCATACAAGAGGAGGTCACAGTCATAGCGCAGTCTAACACAGGTTTAGACACTGAAGTTTTGGAAATCCTCGGTGAAGACCCTTCACTAGCGGAAAAACGTGGAAAGGATATCCATGAAGAAATAGCTTCTCGATTTGGACATATAGCCTCAGAGGGATTAAACAAAGACACCAGAAAAGAGCTAATGTTAAAGTACCCGCTTCCTGGAAATTGTCTTCGTATCGACTCCCCTAAAATAAATCCGGAAGTCAAAGCCGCTATGCAAGAAAGCTTTATAAAACGAGATAAAGGCATTGAAGCCAAACAAAAGCAGGTAGCAAGTGCAATATCATGCCTGGGTGAGATAATCACAACACAATTAAACTCTGAAAATAAAGACAAGGAGTTACTTCAAAAATTGATGGATCTTGGCAGATTAATTTGCGACGTTCAGCACGCTGACTCAGTGACAAGAAGAAACTTTATATTGTTTTCACTGAAAAAGGACATGTCGGAACATCTTTCAAGTACAAAGATTGACGCTTTTCTATTTGGGGAAACGTTAGCTGACACGTTAAAGGCAGCCAAGTCTATAAATAAATCTGGGGTCGAGCTTAAAGCTGACCAACCTAACTCATCGAAGCGATCAAAATTCCCTAACCAGAGGAATTTAAACAGGAAGGCTCCCGGTCCGGCTTACAGGCAGTCGGGCCCTCCGCAGAGGAGCCGCGAGCCTGCACCGAGAGCACGCGCAGCCCCACCGCCGCCCGCGCACTCATCGAGACCGTGGCCGCGTCAGCAGCCGCCGCCGCCGCCGCCACCCCCTGCTCAAACTCGACGCCGCCTGTAAATACAGTTGAGTATGCCGGTCGCTTACATCTTTTTAAAACACAATGGTCACTTATAACAGAGGACCGCACAGTCCTCTCTTGGATTGACGGTTATAAAATCCCCTTCTCAAGTCCACCAATTCAAAACTATATTCCGTCTACCCCAACACAGTCTAATGAAGAAAAAAGACAGTTCAATGAGGCAATAGGCGATTTATTACGTATCGGTGCGGTATCCCTATGTGAACCGTGCGAGGGCCAGTTTATATCAAGCATTTTTCTTATCCCCAAGCCTAGTGGAAAATATAGATTTATATTAAATCTCAAAAATCTTAACCGCTTCATAAATACTGATCATTTTAAGCTGGAGGACCTCCGTACAGCTATTAAACTTGTAACACAAGGTTGTTGGATGACTACCCTCGACCTAAAGGAGGCATACCACTTGGTGAAAATTCATGACGACTCCAAAAAATACCTTCGATTTATTTATGATAAAAAACTATACCAGTTTAACGTGCTACCATTCGGGCTTAATACAGCTCCGTTCGTATTCACGAAAATAACCAAACCAATAGTTAAATTACTCCGAACCGCTGGTTTACTCTCGACTCTTTATTTAGATGATTGGCTTCTATTAGGACGTACCTCTTCAGATTGTGTACTAAACCTTAACGTTACCAAAAAAATACTGGTTTCACTTGGCTTCATTATCAATGAAGAAAAGAGTATTTTCGTACCCTCCATGAAATGTAAATTTTTAGGCATGATCATTAACTCCCACAAGCTTACCCTAAGCTTGCCCCAAGAAAAAAGGGCGCGCATTAGTTCCGAATTACAAGCTTTTCAAAAGTTGCGTCGCTGTTCAGTCAGGAAATTAGCTCAATTAACGGGTTTACTTGTGTCAGCTTGCCCTGGAATAGAATACGGGCTTCTCCATACCAAGGAGCTGGAGCGCTGCAAATTTCTTAACCTGAAAAAAGAGGATGATTATGAAAAAGTCATAAACATCCCCGACTCATTGCAGATAGATATTCAATGGTGGCTTAATCACATTTTGAATTCAGTACGTCACATAAGAAGTGACGACTATCACATTGAAATATTCTCTGACGCCTCAACGACGGGGTGGGGCGCAGCCTGTACGGGCAATACAGCTAGTGGTAGTTGGTCAAACACCGAGCGCAAAAAGCACATCAACTATCTTGAATTGTTGGCTGCTTTTATTGCTCTAAAGATCTTTGCAAAAGACCTGTCCGACTGCCAGATTCTTTTGCGCGTAGATAACTCAACTGCAGTTGCCTATATCAACCGGATGGGTGGTATTCAGTACCCACACCTTACACAAATTACAAGAGAAATTTGGGAATGGTGCGAGGTTCGAGGATTGTACATTTATGCATCTTATATAAAATCTAGTAATAATGTTGTGGCAGATGCAGAGTCACGGAAAAACCACCCAGACATTGAGTGGGAGTTAAACGATCGGGCCTTCGACCACATAACTCATTGTTTTGGCTCACCCGAGATTGACCTATTCGCAAGCCGCATCAACAAAAAATGTGAAGCCTATATCTCATGGCATAGGGACCCTGATGCAGTAGCTATCGACGCCTTCACAGTATCCTGGGCGAAAACGCATTTCTATGCTTTTCCCCCTTTCTCGATAATTTTGAAAGTTCTCAGGAAAATAATCTCCGAAAAATCTAAAGGTATTGTAGTTGTCCCGTCATGGCCCACCCAGCCGTGGTATCCAGTCTTTCAAGCCCTTACAGTCTCTAAAGTTTTATCCTTTCCACCTCACAAACTAGCTTTAATCTCGCATTCCAGCTCCAGTCGGATACACCAGACGATTACCCTGGAGGCTGCTGTCTTATCCGGGAGGCACTATCAAGAAGAAGCGTACCACCATCCTCACTGGAAATAATGATGGCGTCATTATCGAGCAACTCCCTAAAGCAATACGACACATGCCTGAGGAAATGGTGGAACTACTGTAAAAATACTCACTCCAATATGTTTATTGCGTCTATTCCTACTGTCATACATTTTTTAACTCAACAATATCATCAGGGTGCGCAATATGGTACCCTCAATTCTTGTAGGTCGGCTCTCGCAATTTTATTAGGATCAAACATATCTAAAGATGACAGAATACAGAGATTCTTCAAAGGCGTGTTTCGTCTTCGACCATCTTTACCAAAGTATAGCTACACATGGGACACGAATTGCGTACTTGAACACCTTAGTCTATGGTACCCAAATGAAGAGCTGTCATTTGATAAATTAACTAGGAAAACAACCACATTACTAGCACTTACAACCGCCCATAGATTACAAACGTTATCAAAAATAAATATCAAAAACATTACTGTTGCACCAAATCACATCACTATTAGAATCCCAGATATCATCAAAACTTCTAAAGCAGGTTCTAAACAACCAATGCTTTACATTCCATTCTTTAATCAAAAACCTGCAATTTGTCCCGCTGCCACATTGCTCTGCTATACAAATAAATCGACGCCCTTAAGAAAATCTGACCTATTGTTCGTAGGTATAAATAAGCCGCACAAAGCAGTCGGCACCCAAACCCTCAGCCGCTGGGTAAAAACGACACTAAGTGAGTGCGGGATCGACACGTCCGTGTTCTCTGCGCACAGCACAAGGCACGCCAGCACGTCGCGCGCGCACTCACTCGGTGTAAGCGTCGATGCTATCCGCAACACAGCCGGCTGGAGTGGCAACTCAACTGTGTTTGCGAGGTTCTACAATAGAACGATTTTGAACAATGATTGTACATCCTTGGCTCATTCGATTATCAATAACTAATACACATTTCTTTATTTGTAGGAAATTATTTAGATTACTATTTCGTAACTGTTACGATTATTATAAGAATAATTTGTATTCAAGTTATGTAAGGCAGAAGAAATTTCTTTCATTTTTAAGTTGAAGTGATTATTAAAATTTTTACATTGTAAAATTAAAAGAAAGAGGTTTAAGTATATATACCTAATCACTTTTTTGGAAAATAAACATTCGTTTAATTTTTTCATCTAAAAGGTTGTATCATTGAAGATATTTCCCTCACATACTCTCAAATTCTACATGTGACAACTAATCTCGAGGACGAGGCGTGAAGTATAATTGATGATTAAACGAACTTACCTGTAAGTGAAGTTCTATCATAATTATACGAAACGCCTCGTCCGAAGAGATTATTAACCACCCGCCCGCCCTATCCATCCCGTTACTAATCTCTTAGAAAATACTTCAATGATTTATGGATCTCACTCTAAACTAAATGAGGAACCAGCGTAATAGCGGTCACCGAGTAATATGAATACCTACCCACATCAAAAAAAAAAAAAAAAATAATAATTTAAATAGGCAAAGGAATATTCTCAACTAGTGCTGAAGTGGCGACATCTATGCGATACTACATGTGACAACTAATCTCTTCGGACGAGGCGTTTCGTATAATTATGATAGAACTTCACTTACAGGTAAGTTCGTTTAATCATCAAACAATTGGATTCGGGGCGAAGAAAAAGTTTCGTAAATTATATGACAGAGAATGCGGTGCACAGCCCAGTTGGCGGACATCACACGGCTAATGTCAAAAGATGAGTGCGCTTCGTATCCTTTTAAAGGAAGCTTCTATAATGTTCCAGAAGCTTCGACTCGACTTGCCTGCGTTGGCCGGGCGGGAACGAAAGGCATTCCGTCAGACGCACGCGGATTATGGCGGGGTTGAAAATACTTTCACGTTATATAGTGCTTTTACTTTTATATCTGGAGGCTGCCAGGCTTTTTTTTTTTTTTTGCGTGTGGGAAATCATCAAATGACTCCTCCCGCTCTGGGTGGAGCGGAAGGGAGTGTCAGACTCTTACTACCTAAAACCCACCCCTGTTCCTTCCTTAGCCCTTTATGTTCCGGGCCAGCGGTAACCCTTCCGGACAATCCCGCTGACCCGGCAGGCTTCGGCCCTAAGGGACCCCTCCTCGATGCTGACATCTCTTTGAGGCGCGCGTGGAACACGTACGCGCCGTCCGGCACGGGCCTGGTCCTGATCGGACGGTGAGCTACCCATTACTCTCCGCCCGCAGGCCCGCGCCTACGGTGGCCGGGAGTCGTCACGCGGCTCCCGACGCCCGGAGCGTCTCCCGCGGTGGCTGGGACGGAAGGCTCTCTCCCTGAGCCGTCCCGCCAGGCTGCCAGGCTTAAATAGGATTGAGCGGGTCACATCAGCCGAATGCATGATGACCGCTGGGCAAAAATCTCCACACAAGGGGTGCCTGAAGAAGGACGGCGCCGCTGAGGCCGGCCCAGAAAGAGATGGCCAGATGACCTGGACGCGTACCGCGAGGGCTGGTTCGAGGTGGCGCGGGAAAAGAGTTTCTGAAAGGATATAGGGGAGGCCTTTGCCCAGCAGTGGGACAGTATAGGCTAAAAATATATATATATCTGGTGGCTTCTTGCTTCTCTTGAGAGCCAAGGCGAAGAAACAGAATCGTTCACGATTGAGTACAATCCAAATATAAATCGGTTGAAGGACACTGAACGAGACACGAGTTTTATTATTATTAAGTCTGGGGGCATTTAGTGTCCCACAAAGTGTTAAGCAACATAACAAAACATAACATCACGCCCATAATCTACCCTCATTTCATCAGTCATGTTTAAGTCACAGTAGTGTGTACAGACGCCAGCACATCAGGCTGCCCGAAACTGTTAAATTTTCTCAATCAACCTTGGACCTTCGCTTTAGCGATAAAGTTGAAAATCTATTAAATACATTTGACATATCGTAAAAGCTTGATGTGCTCGCGTCTGTACTTGAAGCAACGTTTGCAATTTTATTAAGGTTGCACTAGTCGACGGCTCGAACTAGTTGGTAGCCGCAGCTAGTGTGCATACTATTGAGTTGTAAATGTAATTATCTTATCCTGTACGGTAACAATTTAGGCCATTTTCATACTCCAGGAGTTAATCCTTTACGCTCAAAGATGCGTTAAAATTAGTTTTGAAATATGGAAGTTTTGACGCTCATAACTTTCAAACCAATATTGTATTTTTAGATTCTGTGTCCGTACGGGGCTAGATAGTGACGAGACAAGTAGACATAATTTTTAATGAACACATTTCCAGTTTTAGTTGACCTCGCATTATAAAGGTTTTTCGTACAATCAGAAGTCAGCTTATACTGGTTAATTAGATCTTAATGTGTAGCCGTACACTGGCTAACAGTGGAGGAAACTCTATACGATGTTAGTATGGAAGAATGACTGACTAGTGTAACCTTAAGCCCTTTAGTTAGTGGCTATAGTGATTAATTTATTATGTGTTTATTTACGTATACTTATGTTAATTTTTTGCATTATATGTTTAGGTATATTTCAAATTTTTGTTTTAGACTTCACACATTCATATTTTTCTCTTCTTGTTCTCACACACTATTATCTACATTTCTTTTTTACTTCTCCTTTGGCAGGTCTGATAGAAGAAATTTCTTAAGAAATAAGCAGTAACTACCTTTGTACCCAAATTATAATTATGTCATAATATCCCTATGTATTTTACTGTGTGTACATAAGTTATAAAATAAATAATTTACCTGTAGAACAGTCAGCAGGAACAAAAACAAGCCTGGTTTTATTAACATATTTTAAGCAAATGACAATTTTTGTAAACGAATCTACCTTATTATAAATAACTTCCATTATCATTGATTAGAAACTGTCATTGCGAACGGTTATTATTGAGATTAATATCAGAGAAATTATCACGATAAAATAGATACATGAATTTACCCGATACTAAAAACGTGGTAAAGAATAACATAAACCGCCGATAAAGTGGGTGAAAATGACCCATATTTTGTTTTCATTAATTGTCAACTAAACTGTGTATTTTTTTTAAAGTCTTGTGTTATGGAATCATACAAATTAATGATTCTTTCTTTGGATATGTAAAATAAAACACAGAAGTTACTCATTTTTACCTTACATATTAAATAAACTGAATGGAAAGCACGAAGCACGAATTATATCAGTGGGTCCAGATGACCCGCTGACAGTTGAAGCTCTCTAAAAGACACACAGAGACACATTTGCACTGGTTTATGCACAGAATGTGTGATACTTCATCCACTTCAACATACAGGTTCCTTCTCTAGAAATAAAAATGGGCCCAATTTAATCGACGTGGGTCATTTTGACCCAGTGTTATTAGTGCAGCTTAAAGATCGCTATCTTCCTTTAATGAACAATTTGAGAATACACTTAACATAATTTTTATCTGCTAATCCAACAACAAGGAAGAGCAATAAACAAATTAATAAATTAGTTATCAATCAGTAATAAGACAGTTTGATACTTATCAATAATTATGTACCTTTGTAGTTACTTAATTTGATTAACTGATTACTTATATTTATGAAAAGTTTTAAGAATTTTTACGACTTTGACATAGATAGACTCATAATTATTCTTTACTAGCTGCACCCCGCGGTTTCACCCGCATATGTTTCAATTCCGTGGGAATATCGGGATAAAAAGTAGCCTATATGTTACTCCCACAACCACGCAAAGACCAAATTAATGGTGGTGGACCGTGCACATAAATTAGAGCTTACTGGCGCTCTTAATCTCGAAACGGTCGATGACTTCATTTACCTGGGCTCTAACATATCTAACACAGGGTCTTGCGAAAAAGAAATCCGTAGACGTATAGGCATGGCCAAGAATGCTATGTCTCAGCTTCAAAAAATATGGAGAGATCGCAACATTTCACGAAATACCAAAGTGAAATTGGTCAGCACGCTGGTTTTTTCAATTTTCGGATACGGAGCAGAAACTTGGACCTTGAGAAAGGCCGACAGAGCTCGTATAGACGCCTTCGAGATGTGGTGTTGGAGGAAGTTGCTACAGATACCATGGACTGCATTCCGCACCAACGAGTCTATCCTACGCGAGCTCAGAATAAAGACCAGACTCTCTACGATCTGTCTCCGCAGAGTTTTGGAATTTTTCGGCCACATAGCGAGGAAAGATGGCAATAACCTTGAACAACTTATGGTTACCGGCAAGGTGGATGGTAAACGTCCAAGAGGTCGCAGCCCTTTGCGATGGTCGGACCAGATAAGCTCTTCTCTTGACACGAAGTTTCATGATGCGCTTCACCTGGCCAAGGATAGACAGAGATGGCGAAACATCGTCAGGGAAAAGATGTTTTCAAGGGAGGATCACGACCCTTAGTAATGAGGAATACGACTTGAGGAGGAGGAGGATGTTACTCCAGGGTGTCAGCTACCTCTATATCAAATTTTATCAAAATTGATCCAGCCGTTTGAGCTTGAAGAAGTAACAAACATATAAACACCCACACACACACCCACTCACAAACTTTCGCCTTTATATTATTAGTGTGATTATGTACAGCATAAAAATTACAGACGTAAATGTAGAAATTTTACAAAGGGTGACACAATGGGCGGTCTTATTATTAGTATTTAAAAAATTGCTTTGGATGGATTAAGGCAGAAGGAGAGACGATACTGAATGAAATATCTTAGGTAATCGAATGTCTTGGCGAAACCCGCTTACCAATCAAGGTTGGTGGACATTTGGGGTCACGGGCGCACAGAGTAGGGACTCTGTCCGCTCACCAAGTGACCCCAGGGAAGACGGTGGCGGGGTGTCAGGGCAGAAAACCTCCACGTGTGCCCGGGGACTGGGGTTCCTTACTGGATACGTCCGGGGGGAAGACCAGTGTTCGGGCCGGTGCATCCTGGGGTGCGGGCAGCGATTTCCCATTGGGATTATTTCCCAGTGGGATTTCGCTGTCCGCATGCTAATGTTCTGCCAGGAGGATCGCCCCACACAGATCGCTCTGAGTAGCAGAGCGACAATTGTGGGGGGTCATAGTGGGCCCGGTGTGCACTTACCCTGCCGCCGGGCAGGCAGGAGGGGCAACCCTCCTGCCACCGCTAATCTCGTAGCCCTGGAGACAGTTAAGGTCATGTCTCTGGCTGTTGAAGGGGGTCGAGGGTCTTGGCTTAACCGCCCGGACCGCGAGGAAGATTAACCTCTATAAAAAATTCCCCAAATCTCCAAGCGGCGGCGCACCGTGAGGGAGGTTGTAAGCTTGGCTAATGGGTAGCTTGATTTAGTCGCTAGTGCGAACCGATATTTTTTTGAGCCAGTACAACATGAAATATACTCGTGGGAACAACTATGGAAATAAACAATCAAACACAAAAACCAACAGAAGAAGTGAGGAGTGATGCGGGGTCGGAGTCCGATGCCGCATCTGGAGGCGCGAGCACGGGAGGCTCAGGGAGCCCCTGTCGTGCCAAGGAGATGGCCGCTGCGAAGAAGTACAGCAAGCGGCCAAGGTCAGAGGACAGCCAGGGGTCGTCCTCCGACGGGGAGCTGGCCTCGGCTCGGAAGATCCCCACCAGTAGGCGGGGTGGGGTCCGAGAGCGAGGCAAGGGCAGGGGACTCACTGCCCGTGAGGCGGCGGAGAGAGCGGAGGAGTCCGCAAAGGAGGAGGGGACCGGTCGCGCGGTCGCTTCGGGGCCCTCTAGCGACGAGGCGGGGGAGGCTAGCGGCCCTGAACCCGAGGCGGACTGCAAGCGCAGGTTTGCGGCGGTCGTGGAGGCCGCGATCCGAGACGTGGCCTTGAAGAAGCTCCAAGCTTCAAAGAACAGGGCCGTAGTCTCGGCGACGGCCTCCATCATGGCGGCAGCGGAGGCCGCCAACTACACCGGCCCCTCGGCCGGCGAGGTGGCTGAACTGCGGGCGGAGGTCGCCCGCCTGACGGCTGCCATGGAGCATCTCCAAAAGGAGAATGGGATGCTCCGGGCAGACCTGGCCGGCCTGCGGGTCGCCGGGGGCGCGCAGGCGAAGACACCGAGCCAGCCCGTACCGGTGGAGAATCAGGTCCTGAACCTGGTCCGGCAGGAGCTGGCGGCCTTCCAGGCGCGGTTCTCTGTCCTGGAGGGCATAGTCCTGCGCCCTCCCGTGGCGGGCGGGACGGCCCCGAGGTCGAAGGCGGCCTCGTACGCGGCCGCTGCGGCAGCTGCCGCCCCTAAACCCGGGCCGTCTGGCCGGGCCCAGGCGCCGGCCAATCCGGCGGCGGCCAAATCGGCGTCGGCCAAACCTGCGTCGGCCAAATCGGCATCGGCCAAACCGCCGTCGACCAAACACGCGTCGGCCAAACCGGCGTCGGCTGGAGGAGCTCCGGCGCCAGCGCCGGCTGGCGGGGCCCCGGCGCCTACCGGCAACACCCCGGCGCAGGCCCGGAAGAGGGGCAGACCGGCACGGGAGGCGAAGGCCCCAGAGCCAACGCCCCGCCCCCAAAACCCTCCCACTTCTCCCACGACCGACGCCGAATGGCAGGTGGTCGGGGAGAAGAAGAAGGCGGCCAAGGCGGCCAGAAAGAAGGCGCAAAGGCGGCGCCGCAAGGAGCGAGCCGTCGCGGCTAGGCTTCGTGCCCCGAAGACCGCGGCTGTAGTGATAACGCTGCAGCCGGACGCGGTCAAGAGGGGCGTGACGTACCGCGACGTGCTCGCAAAAGCGAGAGAGACGGTGGACCTCCAGGAGCTGGGGATCACCGGGGGCCTCCGGCATAGGGTGACCGCCACTGGCGCCCGCATGTTGGAGATCCCCGGTGCGACGAGTGGCCCCACCGCTGACGCCCTAGCTGAGAAGCTAAGGGCGTCCCTCAATGCGGATGAGGCTCGAGTCTCCAGGCCCGTCAAGTGCGCAGACATGCGCATCTTGGGCCTGGATGACTCCGTAACGGAGGGAGAGGTGGTTGCCGCCGTTGTCAGGACGGGCGGGTGTCTGGCCGACCAGGTGAAGGCGGGCACCATACGTCCTGACTTCACGGGCATGCGAACCATAACGGTAAGCTGCCCCGTGACGGCGGCCAGAAAAATCGTGGAGGGCCGAAGGCTCCTGGTAGGCTGGGTTTCAGCGCAGGTCAAACTGCTGGAACCCAAGCCTCTGAGGTGCTTCCGATGCCTCGTGGGACACCATGTTGGCGTCCAATGCACCTCGGAGGTAGACCGCAGCACACTATGCTTCCGCTGCGGTCAGCCCGGACACAAGGCCGGCTCCTGTAACGCTGAGCCGCACTGTATCGCATGTGCGGCTGCTGGCAAGCCGGCCGATCACCGGGCGGGGAGCAAGTCCTGCGCTCCACCCGCCGGAACCAGGAGGAAAGGCAGGCCCTCCGCCACCGTCGCCACCACCACCGTCGCCGCCGCCGCTGCCGCTGCCACCAACGCCGCTGCTGCCGCCGCCACCACCGCCGCCGCCGCCGCCGCCGCCACCACCACCGCCGCCGCCGCCGCTGCCGCCGCCGCCATAGTGGAGGGGCCCTCACAAGGGGCCCGGGAGGGGGCTGAAATGGAGGAGTAATGGCTCCCCTACGCCTCCTCCAGGCGAACATCAACCACTGCGCCTGCGCTCAGGACCTGTTGCTCCAGAGCGTGGCGCAGTGGTCGATTAACATCGCCGTGGTCGCTGAGCCGTACTTTGTCCCGCCCAGGGATGACTGGGTGGAGGACCTGAGCGGCTCAGTGGCCATACTTTCGTCGGCCGCCGCCGGCACCCCGTCCCTCGAATGCGTCACGAAGGGACAGGGGTGCGTAGCAGCACGGTTCGGAGAGATAGTAGTAGTGGGGGTGTACTTCTCTCCGAACCGAACTCTTGCCGAGTTCCACAACTCTTTAACAGAGTTGAGTGTCGTCGTCGCCAGAAACCATCCCTTCCCCGTGCTAGTGCTCGGGGACTTCAATGCCAAGAATTTGGCCTGGGGTTCCCGTTACACGGATGTGCGGGGCAGGATGGTGGAGGACTGGGCTCTGGAAACAGGCCTGGTCGTCCTAAATCGGGGTTCTGTTCCCACGTGTGTGCGGATGCGGGGTGAGTCCGTGGTGGACATCTCGTTCGGCAGCCCCGCTCTGTCACAACGCGTCATTGACTGGCGCGTCATGGAGGGGGTGGAGACCTACTCCGATCACCGGTATATCCGGTTCGACGTCTCCGCCCAGACCTCTAGCGCGCTGGTCCAACAGGCCCCGAGTGGTCCGCGGTGGGCGCTGAAGCAGCTGGACCGGGAGCTCCTCCTGGAAGCCTCGATCGTGCAGGCCTGGGTTCATCACCGGACAGGCCTGCCAACATCGACGATGAGGCGGAGTGGTTCCGGGAGGCCATGTCCGAGATCTGTGACGTGGCAATGCCCCGAGTCCGGCCAGGACGCGCCCGACGTCAGGTGTACTGGTGGTCGCAGGAGGTGGAGTCACTACGCAAGGCGTGCGTCGATGCGCGACACCTTTACACCAGGCACCGCAGGCTCCGCATTCGCCCTCCGGATGCGGAAGCCACGGAGGCGGAGCTGTACGAGGGGTACAGAGCGGCGAAGACCGCCCTCCAAGAGGCTGTCCAGCGGGCCAAGGATGTGGCCCGCGAGGAGATGGTGGAGACTCTGAACAGAGATCCGTGGGGGCGCCCTTATAAAATGGTGCGGAATAAACTCCGCACCTGGGCCCCCCCGCTGACGCAGAGTCTCCGCCCCCAGCTGGTGGAGGAGGTGGTGAGCGCTCTGTTCCCTTCACGGGGGGAGCACACTCCCCCGCCCATGGCTCCGCCAATTGCGGTGCCCGAAGCGGACCACGCGGACGACGACGACATCCCTGCTGTGACCGGGGTAGAACTGAGAGCGGCGGTAGGAAGGCTGAAGGCCAAAAATACCGCCCCAGGACCCGACGGCTTGCCAGGTAAAGCCTGGGTCCTGGCCTCGGGGGCTCTCGGGCCTCGACTGGAGGCGTTCTTAAGCGCATGTTTGGAGAGAGGCCAGTTTCCACGCCGTTGGAAGACGGGGAAGCTGGTCCTCATTCGGAAGCCAGGGCGCCCTGCGGACTCTCCGTCCGCATTCCGGCCCATCGTGCTGCTCGACGAGGTCGGCAAGCTCTTTGAGAGAGTGATTGCGGGCCGCCTCGTCGGGCACCTGGTGAGGACGGGGCCGGATCTTGCGGACAGCCAGTTCGGTTTCCGCAAGGGGCGCTCGACGGTGGACGCCATCATGCGCGTGAGAGCCCTCACGACGGGGGACGCGGTGTCCCGGGGTGGGGTCGTCGTGGCGGTGTCACTCGACATCGCCAACGCGTTTAACACCCTGCCCTGGAGCACCATTGTGGAGGCACTCCGGTATCACCGGGTGCCGCCCTACCTCCGTCGAATAGTCGAGGCGTATCTGACGGAAAGAGCCGTCAGCTACCCCGGTCGCGATGGGGAGTGGAACCGGCGAGAGATGTCGTGCGGTGTCCCACAGGGATCGGTCCTGGGGCCGCCTCTGTGGAACATCCGGTACGACTGGGTGCTGCGCGCCGACCTTCCTGATGGCGTCAGCGTGGTTTGCTACGCTGACGACACGCTGGTCCTGGCGCAGGGGAGGTCGCATCAGGCGGCGGCCGACGCGATGACACGCGGGGTTGCGATAGTCGTGGAGAGGATCCGGCAGTTGGGTCTCGAGGTGGCATTGCACAAGTCCGAGGCCATGTCGTTTCATGGGCCCCGGAACGCGCCGCCATCGGGATCCCAACTAACGGTAGGAGGGGTTCACATCGGCGTCGGGATGACGATGAAATACCTGGGTCTCGTCCTCGACAGCCGGTGGAACTTCGTGGAGCATTTCCGACGTTTGGCCCCCAAACTGGAACGGGCCGGGGCCGCCTTCAAGCGGCTCTTGCCCAACCTGGGGGGGCCAAACGCCTCCTGCCGGAGGCTTTACGCGGGGGTCGTGCGGTCCATGGCCATATACGGGGCCCCGGTGTGGGCGCGTTCACTGCGGCGGCGAGCCGCCCACTACCTGAACGCGCCCCAGAAGGTGGTAGCCATAAGGGCTATCCGGGGCTACCGCACGATCTCTGGCGAGGCGGCAAGCCTCCTTGCCGGACTGCCGCCATGGGATCTGGAGGCGATAGTCCTCGCGCGCCTGTATGAGTGGCGCGCGGAGGCACTACGCCGGGGGGAGGATCCGCTTCCGCGGCAAATCGCTGCGGAGCGGACGGATCTCCGGCGCGATCTCATGGCGGCATGGAAAGAGCGACTGTCGCAACCCAGCGCAGGGCACGCCGCGATAGCGGCGATAAGACCCCTCTTTGAGGAGTGGCTAGAGAGGCGCCACGGCGCCCTCACCTTTCGCCTGACGCAGGTCCTCACCGGACACGGAAGCTTCGGGAGGTTCCTGCACATCATCAGGCGGGAGGAAACGCCCGGGTGTCACCATTGCCAGGATCGCCCAGAGGACACGGTGGAGCACACGGTGGAGGTCTGCCCCGCTTGGGCGGAGCACCGCCGTGTCCTCGTAGAGGCGATTGGCAGCGACGGCGACCTCTCGCGTCCGGCCCTGGTGCAAGCCATGGTCCGGGGCGAGAGGGAGTGGGAGGCAGTCACCTCCTTCTGCGAAGCAGTCATGCTAGCGAAGGAGGTGGCGGAACGGCTCAGGGAGAGAGCCTCCCGTCCCAGCCGCCGCGGGAGACGCTCCGGGCGTCGGGAGCCGCGTGACGACTCCCGGCCACCGTAGGCGCGGGCCTGCGGGCGGAGAGTAATGGGTAGCTCACCGCCCGATCAGGACCAGGCCCGTGCCGGACGGCGCGTACGTGTTCCACGCGCGCCTCAAAGAGATGTCAGCATCGAGGAGGGGCCCCTTAGGGCCGAAGCCTGCCGGGTCAGCGGGATTGTCCGAAAGGGTTACCGCTGGCCCGGAACATAAAGGGCTAAGGAAGGAACACGGGTGGGTTTTAGTCAGTAAGAGTCTGACACTCCCTTCCGCTCCACCCAGAGCGGGAGGAGTCATTTGATGATTTCCCATCCACAAAAAAAAAAAAAAAAAAAAAAAAAAAAAAAGGGAAGACGGTGGCACAGTGGTCACGTGCTGCCGTGCATAGCGAGGCTCAGGGGAGGCCCCTTTTGAGTCACGCCTTACAGGAGTTCCACGGGAGGGTTCCGGAATTGGTCTTCGGAACCACTATGTACTGATGGTGATCACCGGGGTGGTTTTAGTGAGGTAAAAATCCCACGCCTTTTGAAAAAAAAAGGTAATCGAATGACAATTAGCAAAATAAAAATTAAGTAGATGTTACAATTTCATGCTGAACACTAATAGTTAATAATATGTCAATAAATTAAGACGGCACATTAGTCATAATTACAATAATAGATGCAATAAAAATGTCAATAAAGAATATCATTATCATAACGGAGCAACATTTTAATCATTAGGTATAAGACAGATATTATATTTGCAATCTATACATATAATAAATCTGTAGAAGGGTCAATTCTGTACATTGAAAATATTGAAAAAATAAATAGCGGGGGGTGTTGCTGGATCGATACCAAAACCAAATATGTGATTAAAAAAATTTTTGTCTGTCTGTCTGTCTGTCTGTATATGCAGGCATCACGTGAAAACTAACGGTTCGATTTCGATGAAACTTGGTATAATTATACCTTATTATCCTGGGCGTAAAATAGGATACTTTTTATCCTGGAAAAATACGTAGAAAAAAAAATCTTATTTTTCGGTTTTATTCATAGACGTTGTTCTGTGGAACCGCGAACACGCGTTGCATTACCCGTAGTGGATAATTTTCCATTTCAATTTAAGAGAATACAGTTTCCTGTAGCTTTGTGTTACGCCATGACAATAAATAAGGCTCAAGGTCAGACCCTAGGAGTTGCTGGCGTAGATCTTACCGCGAGTTGTTTTTCACACGGGCAACTTTACGTAGCTCTTTCCCATGTGAGCAGTCCAAGAAATCTTCATGTTCATATTCCGGACGAGCTCACTAACAATGTTGTGTATGCTGAAGCTCTCAATTAACTTTCTGTCGCATTGTCACGATCACTTTTTTATTATTGCAAACTTTTCGTCATTGTCAGTAATTTACTGCTACATGCTACTTATCAAGGTCGGAATTACTATGAAAAAAATACTTACTACAGAACGCGAGCTCAACAGCAGTAGCTCAATAGAGGGATCTCCTTAATTATTATAGGCTTAGCCGTATTTGGGTCCAATAGATATTTATAAGATGTCATTGTCAGAGTTACTCAAAATGGAGAAATAAACCATCCACGCAAAGACCGACATCCGCGCGGACGGAGTCGCGGGCGGAAGCTAGTTAAATAATAAATCTAAGACGTTAATCGAAATTGTTCAAAATTATGATCTAGTGCTACATATACATGACCCAACATGACAAAACTCTTGTATAGATCACCTAATAAGCAACATCAAATCGGCTAAAGGTGAACTTTTACACCTGGGTCTTTCTGATCATACACACACATACATCATATACGCACAGTTATTAAGTATACCCGTGAGAAAAAAAGAAACAGCTTTAACAAAATATTCAACATTCAAGAGGGGCAAAAAAGAATGTATGTCTGAACTATCGTTCTCAGAAGTATTCAAAGAAACCAATATTAACATAGCCTACGAAAAGTTTTACGAGCTAACATATCTATTTTATAAATAATGTTTTCCTATCAGAAGAATAAAGATGTCAAACAGGGATCGAATCCTAAAATGGATATCTAACGGTATTAGAGCAAGCTGCAAAATCAAAAGAGCATTACGAATCAAATACTACGCGAGCAAAACTGTTGAAAATAAGACAAAGTTTAAAAATTACTCTAAACTCCTGCGACGCTGCATAAATGGGTCTATTAAACAATAATAAAAAGTGTACAACGCCGCTAAAGAAGTTTTCACTTCAATAATATAATTTAATTGTCACATATTACAATCCATTATTATTAGTAATGACATAAACATCTTACAAACTAGTGTTAGTACATACTCGTATGACTGATAAATTGATGATTAAAAGAATCAATCATCAATTTATCAGTATTTCAAAAAACAAATGCAAGGCAGCATGGCAACTGATAAAAAAAGAGTCCAGTTGTACTAAGAGCAAACAATTCATACAAAACATAAGGAATAAAGATACTGTAGTTAATAGCCCAAACAAAATTGCTGAAACATTCAACGACTACTGGATTAATCTAACAAACGATACCCAAAAAAATACTCGTGTTAACCTCAAACAATCTGTTAGTGATACTATCTTCCTAAAGCCATATAAATATGAAGAGATACACAGAATTATACTAGCTTTAAATAACACAAACTCAGTAGGCTATGATGAGTCAGCAACAAAAATTCTAAAATGTTGTGCAATTGGATTAACCCCAATGATAACATTTTTAGTAAATCTCTCTTGAATCGGGATGTTTTCCTGATCAACTAAAACAATCAGTAGTAAAACTTCTCCACAAAAAAGGTAACAAAGAAGATCTAGACAACTATAGACTAATTACTCTTATACCCATCATATCAAAGATCTTTGAAACTGCAATGCACAAGCGCATCACTCAATTCATTAATAAGCATGCTATCTTAAGGGAAGAACAATACGGTTTTCAAAAAGGAAAGTCCACAACATTAGCATGTTTTAACCTAATCCACACAATCGTTAGTACGTTAGATAAGCGTATTCAAACCAAAGGCATATTTTTTGACATGTCCAAGGCCTTCAATGAAATTATTTCATATCACATGAATTACTAATAAACAAACTTGACAAGTATGGAATACGTGGCCCAGCACTCCAATGGATTGAAAGTTATTTAAATAACAGAATGCAGTGTGTAGAAATCGAAATAATTGATAGCAAACTAGAAATAAAAACATATAGGTCAAAGTATAAACATAACAAGTCCGGTGTGCCCCAAGGTGGTGTCCTTAGCTCCTTACTCTTTTTACTCTATGAAAATGACCTTCCGGAAGTTACTAATTACCCTTGTTTTCTATTCGCTGATGACTTATCGTTAATAATGACATCGAATTCAATAATCCTGACATTAATAAATATATAACTGACATAAATAATACAATTGAATCAATAATAACATGGCTTGACGAAAATAATCTACGCGTGAACCTAACAAAAACTAATTTTATGAAATTTAGTACGTACGGACAACAAAATAAGACATTAGATATCAATTATAGAGGACTTAAACTAAACGAAGACAACGAATCGACATTTCTCGGCATTACCATTGATAAACACTGCAACTGGAAGGCCCAAGTCAATAAAGTATGCAATAAAATAAATAAATTCGTGTACGTTCTGTTCTATACGAACTCTCAAAAACATCAGCGTTAAAAACCGTATTAATAATAATAATAAAACCTTTATTTTCAGGCTACTTTGGCCCATAGATGACCTTACAGACTAACATATATATTATAAGAATACATTGTGTGTTAGTGTATAAACTTAAAACTATGTTAGTAAAACACTTCACTCGAGCACTGTCTTTGTATTATCTGCATACTATGGATACGTTGATTCTGTGTTGAGACATGGTCTTATTACTTGGGGCTACTCAACGGAAAGTCAGAGAGTTTTCATTGCACAGAAAAAATGCATCCGCACGAATACGCCCATGGGAATCATGCACACCCTTTTTCAAAAAGTTAAAGGTACTAACCTTACATAGTCTGTACATCTTTGAATCCGCAAAATTTGTTAAAATGCACCCGGGACTATTTAAAAAAGCTCATGAACTGTATCCAAAAAGTTCTAGACACAAAAATAGAATAGTTTTGCCCATAATTCCTAGGACAACATTATATAGTAAGAATAGCTATGCAATGTGCGGTCGCATATTTAATGCTATACCTGACAGTATTAAAATCTTACCCGCTAATAAATTTATAAGGTGTCGTAGAGCATGGTTAAGGGAAAAGAATTTCTACTCTGTAAACGATATATTTATTGAGATATTGGAAAATAAATAACAATAATAATAATTTAATTACCATATGACATATTTCTAATAATAATAATAACATTGCGATCTAATTGCAATTTGAATAACTTTAATAGAATCTTAGCTTAATTTTTTAATGGATTTCGTATATTATTAATTATGAACATAAATGTTTGCATGTCACAGTCATAATTTTGACTAAGTGGTAAGGTTCCATAATAATAATAATATTGTAATATACCTATGTTAAGACCAATATTGTACCAACACTTATCGCAAATAAATTGATTATGATTTTGATTTCGTAAAATAATAATAATATTACTTTAATTTGAAATATCAAATACGATTTTAAATCCATCCAAATTACTTTTCGTTGTAGGTACAAACGCCAGCCAGCACATCAAGTTACTACAATCTGTCAATTTTTTTAAAATAAATTTTCAAATCTATCGTAACAGCATAAGGTTCAAGGTTACCAACCATAGCATAAGGTTCAGGGTTACCAAGGGGACCGCCGTGTCCTCGTAGAGGCGATCGGCAGCGGCGGCGACCTCTCATGCCCGGCCCTGGTGCAAGCCATGGTCCGGGGCGAGAGGGAGTGGGAGGCAGTCACCTCCTTCTGCGAAGCAGTCATGCTAGCGAAGGAGGTGGCGGGATGGCTCAGGGAGAGAGCCTCCCGTCTCAGTCGCCGCGGGGGACACCCCGAGCGTCGGGAGCCGCGCGACGACTCTCAGCCACCGTAGGCGCGGGCCTGCGGGCGGAGAGTAATGGGTAGCTCACCGTCCGATCAGGACCAGGCCCGTGCCGGATGGCGCGTACGTGTTGCACGCGCGCCTCAAAGAGATGTCAGCATCGAGGAGGGGTCCCCTTAGGGCCAACGCCTGCCGGGTCAGCGGGATTGTCCGAAAGGGTTACCGCTGGCCCCCACCACAAAGGGCTAAGGAAGGAACAGGGGTGGGTTTTAGTCAGTAAGTGTCTGACACTCCCTTCCGCTCCACCCAGAGCGGGAGGAGTCATTTGATGATTGCCCAACCGCAAAAAAAAAGCCCCTCATGAGTAGAAGTAGGTACATTTTCAAATGATTCATGAAATTAAAAACAGATAACGATCCTTATCATAGATTAAAATTTGCAAATGTTAACATTCATGTAATTTTATTTTATCATATCGTGTTCATTAATGAATTGATAATTATCTCATTATAACCGCAGTTAAAGCTTCTATTTTCAGTGGATATTGACGAAAATTGTCATTAACTTAAAAGATGTTAATGAAATCAGGCTTGTTTCTGCTGACTGTTCTTCAGGTAACAATTTCACTTTTGTACCTACTTAGGCCTGTGTTCACCAACATTCAAACCATCGCATCGGTTAATTATTTAAACAGTTGGTTCATGTCAAATTGACGTATTCCATATTGGGCACCGGCTGTCAGGCCTGTGGGCCGGTGTGTCAGGTGCATTCACTCAGGTGCCAAATGTTTATATACTTAAATGTTGGTGAACACAAGGCTTAGTATGTTATAAGCCGTGGTTGTTTTGTCTGTTTTTCTATAAAAAATATAGACGGATATTATGATGAATTGGATAGGTTCCGTCAAAACAGGAAAGAGGACGCGCGGGCTCGCGAACCATGAAAGGTGTGGGGGGACGCCTTTGCCCAGGAGTGAAACAGCGTAGGCTAGCGCAAAAAAAAACAAAATTTATATTTTTATTTAAACTAGCCACTAGTATCATCATCATCGTCATTTCAGCCGATAGACGTCCACTGCTGGACATAGGCCTCCCCCAATTTTGGGAGGGTTTGCCATTATCGCCACGCTTGGCAGGCGGGTTGGCGATCGCAGTATGGTATGAAGGTGGAATACATAGAGAACGCTGCTGCCCATTCTCCGGTACGATCCTTAGTCGCCTTTTACGACACCCACGGGAAGTAAGGGGTGGTGGTATTCTTTAAGTCCGGCACCACACAGACTACTAGTATAAATATATATATATATATATGACGGAGGAGGTGTAGTGTGTCTCGTTATCATCAGGCTTATTTTAATTATTGTGGGCTACCGTGGGTATGTGTTGGTTATTGCGCAATAGAAAAACAGTTTGCTGTTCAAATCAGATTATAATTTCACGAACAGTTTATTTACAATAGCGAATCACACAATGTAGGTAGACAGTCAACAATACAGAACGCCCGACAGTTTCTGAGCACATATTTTCCGTACGATGTCCAATGGTCAAGTTCGCCGCTCCACCTCGAAGTTCGCTCTCCTCGACCCCCACACGGACTCAGACTGGACTCTGTCCAGCATCACCAGATGGCGCTGACGTTCCGAATAGTCAAACAGATGACGTATTTCCGATAATTATAATAATATACATAACATCATCGACTCGTATGACGCATTGTTATTAGCCTCGCCTTTGTTTCAATTTTCTAGTCAACCAAGCTTATGTGGCATTATACCAGAGGGTCTAGACAAGTGATCATCATCATCTGCCTAGCCTTTTCCCAACTATATTGAGAAAAATTACGTAGCCACAGAATGATTTATCGAAAATCCACCCAAACCAAAATGGTAACACAGATTATTTCAAAAATCTTTTGCCCTGGTTTTATAAAACTAGAAACTTGGTAAAAGAAAACAACAAAGATGGCTTAAATTGATTAATGTCTTTGGTCAGGGAATTGTTAGTCAAAACTGATTAATTAAAATGCGATGTACCGGATTTTAAGCTTTGTTATCGGTACAGCTGTCGCAGGCGATCTTGATCGACTGATCGAGAATGATCTTGGGGCCATACCCAAAATCATGACAACAACATCATCAGAACTGAGTACTACTCCACAACGCAGTTATTGGGTAATACGATACCCCTTGGTAAGACTGGTTGTTAGACTTTCGGGCTTCTACCACCCGTAACGCCTCGACGACAGCGGGGTCTCGGTAAGTAAAGATGGTCACCTTTCCGCAGACTAACCACGGCAGCGCGTAGCTTACCCTGATCGATCCCGGCTTTACCTAGTAGGTACCTATACTATTCATTTATTCTTTGTTACTAATGAGTGCATTCTCAAATTGTTGAAATAAAATTAAGATAACCATTCAAGATACCAAGTTGCATGTAGACAGCAACTTAAAAAAACTGGCCAAGTGCGAGTCGGACTCGCACACGAAGGGTTCCGTACCACAAGGCAAAAACGCCGAAAAAAACATGTTTGTTGTATGGGAGCCGCCCTTAAATATTTATTTAATTTTAATTTTATTATTAAATATTTATTATTAAAGTTAAAATACAACTGAGTATTTTGTGAATATTTTAAGTGCCTACCTGTTGCCATTTTTGATATCGAATAAAAAAGGGGGAAAAAATCGCGTTTGTTGTATGGGAGCCCCCTTAAATATATATTTTATTTCGTTTTTAATATTTGTTATAGCGGCAACAGAAATACATACTTTATGAAAATTTCAACAGTCTAGCTATCGCGGTTCTTGAGATACAGCCTGGTGACAGACAGATGGACAGACAGCGAAGTCTTAGTAATAGGGTTCCGTTTTTACTTTTTGGGTACGGAACCCTAAAAATACGTTTATTTTATCTTATCTTGAAGATTAATATTTAATTTTAGTGATTACAGTAGTTGGAGCTTCTAATAAATTCAAATGGACGTTGTAAGAAATTGTCAGTAGTAATTAATATGTTAATGAATCGACTGCAGAGGCAACTGCACCCGTTGTCGTCGCGTGTCGGCGGCAGGTGTCTTGCCTCTAACATCAACGTGAATCGCTCGTATGTATGAGCACTTACGCGAAGCATACGGCTCGTGTACATAAAATCCGTCTTAAGTGTAAGCGATCCGTTGATAACTTCACCGGGATTGTCCGAAAGGGTTACCGCTACCCCGGAACATAAAGGGCTAAGAAAGGAACATGGATGGGTTTTAGTTAGTAAGAGTCTGACACCCTTTCGCTCCACCCAGAGCGGGAGGGGTCATTTGATGATTTCCTACCCTCAAAAAAAAAACCATTGTTAATAGTTCATCTAACTTGCATCCAGTCTAGTCACAAGTTATTTCTGTTTCTTTTTTGTCAATTGCAGGTCGATTTTACAATAATGATATTAAGAACTGGGGGCCTAAAAAGGCCACTTTGGAGAAGCATAGAAGGATAACATTATAAATCGTAATATGACGAAAACAGTCCGTGATTTCCTTTTTTTCGCAGCACTACGTAGGTATAATCAAAGAGATTGAGATTGGATTTGGATCGGATTGATTGGTATTTTAGCAGAGACAAAAAAATAACTGAAAAATGCTTCACCAATGGGATTAGATCATCATCATCATCATTTCAGCCGAAAGACGTCCACTGCTGGACATAGGCCTCCCCCAAAAGGGGGGGGGGGGGGTTGCCATAATCGCCACGCTTGGCAGGCGGGTTGGCGATCGCAGTATGGTATGGTGGTGGAATGCATAGAGAACGCTGCTGCCCATTCTCCGGTACGCCCCTTAGTCGCCTTTTACGACACCCACAGGAAGTATGGGGTGGTGCTATTCTTTAAGTCCGGCACCACACAGATAATGATGGATTGGATACGATTAACTTAACAGTTAACTGTCCATTATGTTATCCTTTTATGATTCTGCCAAAGTGACCTTTCTAGGCACCCTGCTTTATCTAACTAACCAATCACATTTTGCAGGTATCCGCACGATACAAAAGCGTAGTGCAAAACCCGGGATTCCTTGAGGATGAAATCGAGGGCGGTAAGTGAAAAAAACGCATTCCTCTAGCGTGCCTGCGTGCAATCCTACTAATATTATAAATGCGAAAGTGTCTGTTACTGTGTCTGTCTGTTACCTCTTCACGCTTAAACCGCTGAACCGATTTAGATGAAATTTGGTAAAGAGATAGTTTGAGTCCCGGGAGAGGACATTAGATATTTTTTTATCCCGATATTGCACGGGATCGACACTTATGTGGGTGAAGCCGCGGGGCACTGCTAGTCCATACTAATATTAGAAATTCGAAAGTAACTCTGTCTCTCCGTCTGTCTGTCTATATGTTACCTTTTCACGCCTAAACCACTGAACGGATTTCGATAAAATTTGGCTGAGAGATATATTGCATCCCGGGGCAGGACATAGGATAGTTTTTATCCCGATATTCCCACGGGATCGACACTTATGCGTATACTTTCATATAAAAGTGTAATACCTACGCGGTCATATTGTGGAATTGGAATATTGGAATTTCAATTTTTTTTTTCAATAACCGATGAAAAATTTCAACGCTGCAATTTTTCACTGGACATGGATTCTGTATAATTATAACAAACAACAATATCGATGTCCCAGCCACCCTGTATAATATTCAGTTTTAGATGTAGGTCCTAAAGTCTATTCAAATTAATATTATTTCAAGTTAAACAAATTTCAACTTTATTTTTACGGAAATTAAGTTGATTTCAGAGTTTTTTTTTTCCTTTATAAAGTAGCACAGTTGGTGATACTTTATTTACATTACAATCTAGTCTATTACCTAATAAGTAATTTAAATATAACTAAGGGCTGATTTTTCAATCGACCGATAATTTTTATTCGTGGAATAAAATTGACGTCTGACAGTTTTTGTATGGAAGAATTGTCAAAAATTCAAAAAAAATTATTCATTAAATAAAGTTAGCTGGCGTTGGAAAAATCAGCCCTTAAACTGCTAAGTCACCATAATATAATTAAGAAATCGTCCAATAACGTCTTTCTTATTCACTATAAGTTAAGGGAAAGACACTTGATTCACGTGTTCTTTAAATGTGTGATTTCAGAGTGACTAGCACTATTGAAGGAGTAAAAAAAATGTTGAAGTTGTAGCGTAAACTGAACTTTGTGGTGTAGGATTTAAAGTTATTTTTCCATAATTTAATTATTTGTTTATATTTAAGTAAACGAAATATCGCCAAACTCATACATTTAGGATGTTAATTCGGAACGCATCATAATCTTAAGAAAAATAAATTGAATATGAACGCAGCGATGAGCGAATGAGAGAGTATGTGTGGGAAGGACAAAGGAATAGAGGAGGGAAGATGGCGAGCGAGCTAAAGGATAAGACGTTTTGTTTTTTTTTAAGAAGTTAATAAAAATAAGTTAAGTTTATTTCGGTCATCCACACACCCCCCTACATACATATTTCAATTATGATGCCTTGGTCACCCAGAATCCGCGGCGTCATCATCGACATCATCACGAATAGTATCGGGGTGGGAGGCCCAGCCGGGTCAGCACCCTCATCATGCAGCCCTTCGTATGGTGTCGGCCACTGGTTTGGTTGGCCGCTGTGGAGGCGCTGTTGTGTCCAGGGAATGGGTCATCACTGCAGCGCACTGCACTGCCCTGTAAGTCATCACATCACACTAATATTATAAAGGCGAAAGTTTGTGAGTGTGTGTGTGAGTGTGTGTGTGTGTTTATATGTTTGTTACTTCTTCACGCTCAAACGGCTGGACCAATTTAGATAAAATTTGGTATGGAGGTAGCTGACAATCTGGATTGACATATAGGCTACTTTTTATCCCGATATTCCCACGGGATCGACATTTACGCGGGTGAAACCGCGGGGCGGAGCTATCACACTAATATTATAAAGGCGAAAGTTTGTGAGTGTGTGTGTGAGTGTGTGTGTGTGTTTATATGTTTGTTACTTCTTCACGCTCAAACGGCTGGACCAATTTAGATAAAATTTGGTATGGAGGTAGCTGACAATCTGGATTGACATATAGGCTACTTTTTATCCCGATATTCCCACGGGATCAACATTTGCGCGGGTGAAACCGCGGGGCGGAGCTAGTTGGACCATAAAGCTTATTTAAAATGAAGAACGCTATCTTTATAATAACGAGTGTAAAAAGGCACTTGACGAAGCCGAGAGTCACTTGTTATTATCCCACATACACGTTCAGTCAACAAAAGAGATATGTATGCAGGATCGACGGATACCTATACTTGAAGTTTACTAAAAAATCGATGGACGTTCTCGAATAAAATTATATTTTATTAATAGAAAACAAATCCATCGGTTTCTTACTAAACTTCAACTGGATATAGTTGAAGTTTGAAGAAGATGATTCTGCATACTTATCTCTTTTGTTGACTGTACATACATTTCTCCCCCACAATTGTACACTCATACAGCACACCCTTCAAAATACACTCCACACCACATACTTACTCTACACTTACACGCCACACTATTCAGTATACACCTACATCTCCATCGCATACATACTTTTTCACACACCACTTTCATAGATATACAAACACTTTCAATACAGAATCTCTAAATACTAGTGGCACTCGTGGCTGAACACTACCCCCTGAGATACAGGTTCCCACCTAGTTCAGGGGATAGGGTCAAAACTTCATGGCAACCATTAGAGCAAATATTGTTTGGTTTTGTAAAAGTATTTCGAAAATTGTATAAAAATTCCTAGAAATTGTAAAGTGTAGGTATTGTGGTGAGTAATAAATTATTTTATTTTATTTTACTTATACTCCCTGTCGTTGTTATATATTTTTTTGTACCGGACCATACCTGCAAACCTTCTGGTTACGGAGTTATTGAAGGTCAAAATTCCAACTTTTGCTGACGATTTTTTACGAAAACATGTTTTTTATGTTAAAACACAACTTTAAATAGTCCCACGACCCCTGTACCGTTGCATGCACCTATAAGTACAATGTTTTACGTGCGTTACATTGCGCACTACCGCAAACATACATTTTTCACACCAAAAATAAAAATCGTTTCCAAGCAAATATTTTTGTGCAATGCTACTTAATTTTATGTACAGAATGCGTACTTGACGGCTATGTGATGGCTATGATTACACCCTGTATTAAGGCTCCAACAAACAGGCGCGACACGCGATATAATCGCGCGCGACACAAAGGCACCGCTCGTTGCGCGACTTGCGGTGCCCTTGTGTTGCGCACGATTTTATCGCATGTCGCGCCTGTTTGAAGGAGCCTTTAATGTGTATAGGTACTAATAAGACTTTTATTTCCCTCACAGTCGTATAACTTTGGTGGTCCGCGCAGGCGTGGTGAATTACACTAACCCAGAGTATATCTACGAGACCACGGAGTGGTACAACCATCCTAGATTCAACGACCGTAATACGAGTCCGCAGCCAAACGACATCTCACTTGTGAAGCTGCAGCGACCTGTTGTTTATACCAGTGAGTATTTTCTTTTTCTACGGATAAAACCATAGATATAAATAAATTAAACAGGAAAAAAAATTAACGAATGCGCAGAATTAAAACAGCATCACGTCAATGCCATAAACATTGCTACATACTTGAGTAGGTAATACAAAGCAACAATGAGTACTTAGGATGCAAGAGCAAGCGAAGCGAGCTCGGGATTTGGGGCGCCCCAACTCGGACAGGTTAAGGGCTCGTTCACCCGCTTTGCTCGCTCGCTTGAGCCCTGGTCATCCCCAGGTTCCTTTAGACAGAAATAGGCCCGCAAAGCGGGGCTCCGTCGACTACGTCTTATTATTATTGCTTGATTTTTTAAATCTTAAATACCAAGTTTCGGCGAATCGTTCGCTGGTGAAAGGTTCTATCGACGAAATTCTAAGAAATGAAAAGTTCTGTTCGAAAACTGTTCGTCGTTGAAAAACTTCATCGCAGAAACACTGAAAAGTGAATCGTTCTCTCGGCGAACCGTTCATCCCTAAATTTTCTCCCAGAATCAGTATAACTAATTTAATAAACGAACAATGTTTTATACATAATAGTAAAAAAAAACAGTGTATGTATTTTGATTAAAATAACATAATCCTCTAATTGGAGTGTTTGGTTCATGTCGTATACATATTGAACATATTAATGGTGGATATTTCAACATTCGAATGTCATTCCAAGTATGCATCGATGATGATGAGATCACGGCGATCTCCACCATAGTATGCTGCGAAATGTTGCCGAGTCAGTTACCACAATTGTGGCAACTATGCATCGACTTCCAGCCTTTACGGCACGGGTACTCCCAAAGCACCAATTTACGGTGAGCACCTGTGTCCGCTGGAAATTAAGAGCCAATTTGTGCCGTGCCCCGGATCATACCTCCCTGCCTAATCAAAGATTATTCAAATACATTCCAGGACTTAGCATTCGCCCGTGCCCGTTGTGACACTGCCAATCTTAATAAAATAAATACTTTTAAACAAAATAAAGAAAGAAAATACATTTACTACAACAATAACACAACACAACAACAACTTACAACACAACTTTTACTTACTTTACTACAATTTTACTTAAAGGTTTTATTTGGAGATTTTATTTGCAATTTCTACTACCATATTTATGCATGCATTTATAGGAATATGTGTTTAAAAATTGCCGCTCTTTCAATATGTTCAAGTCATGTTGTGAAAAAATCGATTTATAATATTTTGTAATAATTATACATGTGTGCAGATAAGTCGCGCGTCATTCATTGTAGAATATGCAAGCCTTTGTGCTGATACTGATGTTGCTTCACCATTCTACCATAAATCTTCTTCTTAGCGTGTCGATAGCAATCTAAATGGACTCGGCCCAGAATTCGGCAACTTGTTTGACACCATCACCAGCGTCTACCGGTTCCTGTGACGTGCAGCTGACAGGACTCGCAGGACACATCGTTTGTTCTAGAAACTTGCTATATTTATCTGATGTGCCATCTTCACAGAGTTGCTGAGAGCGATACGGGTGCAATCGCATGCCAACGCGTACGCCAACTACCACGGCCTGCGTGTCACTGCTAGCGGACATGGCAATACATGGACCTCAGGTCAGTTTCTATTATATTATGCTCACAGTCATCATCTGCCTAGCCTTTTTCCAACTATGTTGGGGTCGGCTCCCAGTCTAACCGGATGCATCTGAATAACAGTATTTTACATGAAGCGACTGCCTTTCTGAGCTCCACATCCCAGTTACTGGGTAATACGATACCCCTTGGTAAGACTGGCTGTCAGACTTTCGGGCTTCTGACTACCCGTAACGACTGTCAAAGATCCACGAATGACAGCCGGGACCAACGGCGTAACGTGCTTTCCGAGGCACGGAGGGGTCACGGTATGTAAAGATGGTCACCCATCCTCAGACCAACCGCGGCAAGCGTAGCTTAACGTGATCGATCGACTTGTGCGGCTGTTATTATTTAGCCACGGGCCCCTCATTATGCTCAGTCATTATCATTGTATTATCTTGGGTAATATAATATTTTGGGATCCTGCCGTTTTGCCAAAAAGATTTTGCCAAAATTTCACTACCCAAACAAATTTTGGCAACCTTTCTTTATACCAATGCAATGTTTGGAATGATTTTAGTACGCACATTTTCATTTGTTAAAATTTTTACTTGGCAGAATATTATTAAGGATACTGTCATGTAGGCATTCGATCTTTAATCAAATGATTTATTACAGCAAACAATCTTTAGACAATAAACGTTTGGTCAAATGATTTGTTATGACAAAAATATAAAGGAAAAATAAGATTTTTTGGGAATTATATAATTAAAAAAGGGGAATTTTTAACTGCACCTCTATTTAGAAATTTAAGCAAACAAAATTTCTCCACTAATAACCTACTATCATAACCTACTAGCATTTCAAATAAATGACTGTACTACAAATTAACTACACTACACACTAAACCAACATAATATACAAAAGTAACACATTTGTAATGACAACTTAGGAAGCCCGAGCGAGCGAAGCGAGCTCGGGACTTGGGGCACCCCGACTCGGACAGGTTCGGTTCGAAGGGGATGACGGGGACTCGAGTGAGCGAGCAAAGCGAGCGAACGAGCCCCCTTCATCCCCTTCGTGTTAGGTTCCTTTAAACCCTGTAGACAGTTTTTTTCTCGGCCACTATGATTTACTTTTAGTTAACAGATAGTCATTCAGTAAAAAAGTTAAGCTTTAAAGATCTAACAGTATAGTATATTTGAATTATTTAATGAGCAAATTTAGTGTACAATTCAGTATTTTTGGTGGTAATTTCGAATATTTTGATTGAAAAAAGGGGATTTTACAGTTAAAGTATTAAATTTCACCCATTAAAAAAAGCAATTTTATTTTAAAGTAATCATTTACTTAATACAAAATATTTGTAACTTTCAATTTTAAATTTTTTGCAATGGACATAAGCAATTTTATTTCGAAGAATTTAGAATTGTGTTGCAGAATTCGATTAATTCTGTCATCTTTATCCATTTTTTTTCTTTTTTTGCCGGCGGGCCAGAAAGGACCAGATTATATAGAAAAAAAATATGGAAAAAAAACAGGCTACCCGAAACTGAACTAGTCAGACGAGATTAATTATTAAAAAAAAGGTTCCAAATAAAAAAAAAATACTACTAGAATAGTTAATATTAATATTATTATTACCTGTTTAAAATTTGTCCCAAGTGGAAAAAACCCCCTTGTAATAAAACGTCTTCAAAGTTAGATCTTATGCTTGAAATGGCTGCCTTAAAACTGCGAAAACTGACGATACTAAATATTTGGCAAATGTTATTTTGCGTAAAATGAGTTGTTCCAACTGAAATATTTGACTAAACAAAAATTGGTAAAAGTAATAGTTGGTAATATAGTTATTGTTTAAACGTTCACTTGCCAAGCATTAGGTTTGCAAATAAACTTTTCACAAAAATAAAACCTAATGTTAGGCAAGTGAACGTTTAAACAATAACTTGCTTACCAAATAGTACTTTTACCAATTTTTATTTAGTCAAATATTTCAGTTGGTTTAACATATTTTAAGTAAAATAAAATAAGCCAAATATTTAGTACCGTCAGGACCCCTATTTCTGTCTGTCTATGATTTCAATTGGCCCTGTTTAATATGATATGATGTAAAGGTATTTGTGTTGTCATTCGCTCGCTCTTGCATCCAATGTCGACGGAGCCCGGGGCTCCTATTTCTGTGAAAAGGGTTTAAAGTAACCTAACAAAACCGAACCTCGGGGTGCCAATTGCTCGCTCTTGTATCCTACGTCGCCTATCGACCGACCGTAACCATGCCATATTCAAAAAGTAATTATGTAAGTAAAACCATGTAATTCCAATAAAAAATATTTTTTCATAACAAATCATTTGACTAAATGTTTATTATTTAAAGATTGTTTGCTGTTATAAATCATTTGCTTAAAGACCAAATGCCCAAATGACATTATCCTTGATAATATTCTGCCAAGTAAAAATTTGACCAAATGAAAATGTGCGTACTAAAATCATTCCAAACATTGCATTGGTATAAAAAAGGTAGCTAAAATTTGTTTGGGTAGTGAACTATTGGCAAAATCTTTTCAGCAAAACGGCAGAATCCCAGATTCTGTACATCAATCTAAGTAACATCGCACAAAAATAATTGCTGGGAAACAACTTTAATTTTTGAAGCCAAAATTTGCTGTTTGCGGTAGTGCGCAATGTAACACACGCAAAACATTGAGTTTATGGATGCGTTCAACGGTACAGGGGTCGTGGGGGTATTTCAAGTTGAGTTATAACATTAAAATCTTGTTATCGTAAAAAAACGTCAGTAAAAGTTGGAATTTTGACCTTCAATATCTCCATAACCAAAAGGTTCCCGGATATTGTCCAGACCAAAACATTATTACAATGACGGGCAATACAAGTGGCTCTCGGCTATATTAAGTGTCTTTTTACACCCGTTATAATTGAAAAGGCCACCTACGGATAATTATTTCGCTTGTCAACTAATTACTTTTGCGTTGTAAATTATTTCAACACATAGGGGAGGGAACCTACCTACATCATTAATCTATTATAAATATCTATTAAAATAAATTAACTATCAGATACTACTTAACAAAGATAATATCTTACACGATTTTTTTATTACAATAATTCATGTAGGAAGAACATCTTAAGATTGCTATTAAAAATCTGATTAGGAGTGATAGTATAAAAATAAAATAGGTTCTCTGGATTGAATCACCTACACGTCAGATTGTAAAAATCAAGATAACTTATAGACTGAGGGTAGTAAAGATTGCAAGCAGAACAGCACATCCCATCTCTTTATTTATTTGATTTAGACTTATCAAATCTTCGTATTAATAAACCGTAAACTTTACCCCCATTACTAAAACCACCATGTTTTTTTGTCATCAGAATTAAATTTCCCCTTTTGTTTTAGGTTCCCCAACTGAGGTGCTGAGATGGGTATATCTACAAGCAATCTCCAACATGACGTGCTTTTGGTCATATATGACCGGTATCATCGTTGGCACCACTATCTGCGCACGACCCTACAACGTTAACTCACAGTCTGTTTGCCATGTAAGGTTATAAAGTGCTCTAAACCATCTCACTTAAACGAAGTTTAGAATTTTTAGAATTTAACAGCACAAGTTGTTAAATTAAAAAAAAAACACTTGAAAAAATGCAATCACGTGATTCTGAAAATTTTAAACCCCAAGAAGATCCTGTGACTTAGTTAACTAATCATCATCATCATCATTTCAACCGAAAAACTTCCCTTAATAGACAAGACATAGATCTACCCCAAGCATCGCCACTTCGACCGGTTCTGTGGTTTTTGCATGTCATCGTTGCATTTTGTGGAGGGCCTTCCAACTCTACGTCTTCCTTTCGGCCCTATTGGCCATCTTTTCTGGAACCAATGTGCCCTGTCCTGCCTAGTTGACTATTACTGTCACAGAATCTCGTTGAGATTTAGAATTTTGATTAATAAGTTTCGAACGGATCTATGCTTCTCGAATGCAGCAGATTCCTGTCAACTGTTCTGCGACCAACATGGGGCGCTCTGTCCTGCCTTGTTACATAACTATTTTACTGTCACAGAATCACATTGGGATTTATAATTTTGTTTAATAAGTTTCCTACTTATTATTCCTACCAGGGAGATGGCGGTGGCCCACTAGTGTATGTGGCCTCCAGTGGTGTTCCAACTCTCATCGGCGTCTCCTCCTTCTTGAGATCCGGAAACAGCGCCTGCCACGGTGGCCATCCCACTGGTAATATTTTACTTCTTTTATAATTTATTGATTGATTATTTGAAGCCGTCGTTTAAAAATCATTTATTTCAAATTCAAATCATATATTGCCATTAAACAGCATTTTTGAACGTAAAAATTTAAATGAAATCAATTGATTTTGGGCGCCCCTTCCAAAAGGTAGTTTCATAATATCGAGAATAATGGGCATGTATGAATTCCGTTATCAAAATATCTCAAAAATGTTTTTATTCCCAATAGGTTTCACGCGTCCGGGTCCTTACTTAGCATGGTTCCAACAAGTAACGGGTATTGACTTTGAAAATCTACGAGAAGATGGAATGATAGATACCACCACTACCTCCACTACCACCACCACCACCACTACTACCACAACCAGCACACCTTCCACAACCACCACGGACTCAGGGGTACAGGAACCAGATGATTCATCCCCCGAAGAGGACACTTCTGCACAACCAGATGACCCTGTAACGCAGGAACCAGATGATTCGTCACCCGAAGAAGATTCTACTGCACAACCAGATGACTCTGTAACATCGCAACCAGATGATTCGTCACCCGACGGAGATTCTACTGCACTACCAGATGACTCTGTAACACAGGGACCAGATGATTCGCCACCCGAAGAGGATTCTACTGCAGCACCAGATGACTCTGTAACACAGGAACCAGACGATTTTTCTCCTGGAGGAGATACTACTTCACAACCAGATGACTCTGTCACACAGGATCCAGATGATACGTCTCCCGAAGAGGACACTACTGCACAACCAGATGACTCTGTGTCACAGGAACCAGATGATTCGTCACCCGAAGAAGATTCTACTGCACAACCAGATGACTCTGTAACACAGGAACCAGATGATTTGTCACCCGAAGAGGATTCTACTGCAGAACCAGATGACTCTGTAACACAGGAACCAGATGCTTCGTCACCCAAAGAAGATTCTACTGCACAACCAGATGACTCTGTAACACAGGAACCAGATGCTTCGTCACCCGAAGAAGATTCTACTGCACAACCAGATGACTCTGTAACACAGGAACCAGATGATTCGTCACCCGAAGAGGATTCTACTGCAGAACCAGATGACTCTGTAACACAGGGACCAGACGATTCTTCCCCTGAAGGAGATACTACTGCACAACCAGAGGACTCTGTAACAAAGGTACCAGAAGACTCTGATGAAAAGGAAGAGGACGAAGAGGAAGAAGGAGGAGAAGACTCAGACACCTCAGAATCGAATGAAGATGATGAAATAGGGCAACTTCTGAAACGCCTAGAAGTATATGTCAAAGTCAAGGTCAGACTCAACAAATACAAAATAAAGAAGGAAGTAGGAAACGAAACACATATTATTAATTATTGATTTAAAGAAATATAATTGAAAAAATTACCTAAGTTTTCGTTTTTCATTGGAGACGTAAAATCATGATTTTTTAAACAAACTTTCCCATGTCCGCAAGGCAAATACAGTAGTTACAGAATGTAAGGCAAATACAGTAGTTACAGTGGCGGACTAAGCTTGTCAGGGGCCCGGGGCGGTCAAGACAAAATGAGGCTGGTCTTCTCAGTTTATCATTTAGGGAGATACCGTAACGTAACGAAAAAGCGATAGCCCCTCCATGCGACTTTTCATTATATAGAAAGAGACATAAAGAGAGAGAGAGAAAGAGTGAGAGAGCTAATTTTCATGGTTTTCGAGAGCGCTGGTGCTGAAGACAATAGTGAGGTCATAATAAAAATCCAAGATGGCGGCTACAAAAAAATCAAAATGAATTTTGAATTTTATTGAACCAATGTTACAAACCAATATTACATGTATTATCTTATAATTAACTTAACTTAACGGCGGTCTGTAGCTGTTAGCGATCATCATTTGGATCTTTACGGCGGTCCCCAAACTAGGCGGCGCCTGTATCTTGGGGACCAGAGTTGTGACATATAGAGCTACTTACAACTGCAGTTTATTTAGGAGTAGGCGAGTAATTGCAACTAATTATATAAAACTAGATTAAATATTGAGAAATCTTAAAACCTAAATTATTTAAAAACAAATAGAGCTTAAACTGAGCAAAGTCTAAAACTAAAAATATTAAACAATTAAAATGAAATGTTAAACAATCAGAATTAAAATGATAAAAATGAAAATAAAATGTATGATAATCTAAATCTAAATTTTGAAAAAAATCACGTCAATTAAGTTGCTTAAGTTCGTAAGAGTTTACTAACATAGTTTTTAAATCATTGCTACTTATACCTACTATATGGATTGTGAGTACTTGTAGTTTTCACACAAAACGCAAAAAAAAACAGCCTTAGGTAATACTAAAAACATTCCTTAGAAATTCTTTACGCATGTTCACTGTAAACACGTTTTTCCGCTACACACTTGACCCTTTTCAACGACGTCGCCTGGAGCAACCCCTATAGCGTCCTACGACGTTGAGAAGAAATGTGTATACACTTTGCTTATTTAAGATGGTTGAAGAATTTATTATTTACTTTATATATTGAAACGTAAATCGTTTTCGAAAAACCTTCTGGATCTTTGTGGTAAAGGACACTAGAAAGTATTACATATGAACCGAGAATTTTTTGAGTGTCCGTAAAGGTACAGGTTAACAGACTTTTCAAAATTTTGTCTAAAATCAGCTACGTTGGAGATCCCTGGTGTCATCCGAAAAGAGAAAAAGGTGTGCGGTCGGGGTTCGGTACGGAGTTCCTGACGCAATACTTGCACGCACACACACTCGTTTATAATATAGAGAAAGATAAAGAAATTGTATATTTAATAAGCGTTTTCGCGTTTTTAATACAGAGCGATTTAGTGTAAGTTTTAGAAACTCTCATAAAGTTGTCGTCATCTTGGATTTTAACTTTGACCTTGGCTTTAGCACTCTCGAAAACCATGAAAACGACACCCATGATGAAAAATTTGAAAGTATTCGCAACCGCCATCTTGGATGTTCATTTTGACCTGACTATCGGCATTGACACCCTCCAAAACATGAAAATTATCTCTCTCTCTCTCTCTGTCGCTTGCTATTATATGTAAAAGAAAGAGTCCGAGAGAGTGAGAAAGTCGCATGGTGCGTGTTTACGTTTTTTCGTTACGTGATGATTTCTTCCAGTCAACTCCTACAGCAAGACGCTACAGAACTTCGTTTCAATAACCATTTCTGATCAAGTAGGCCTGAACATAAAATGGTAATTTTAACAGCCTTGCGTTGAAGCGTCGATCCATCCACCAACTAAAAGCACTTAAATCACAAATTAAATAATTTCAATCAAACATTTTCCTTACCTCATCCAAAACCAATTTCAAATTACCCAAATATACCTATATATATAATAAGTATAAAAGCCTTTACCGCCATCAAGGTATCAAGTTACATAGTAATCTCAAACCGGAACATAAGCAGAGCATTGATTAAACAGCCCTACCGGATCGGGGGACTTAGACCACAGAATATATAGATACAGAAGGACGGTTGCATACAACGAAAGAGACGCACGCAATGGACACGTTTCTACGTACTTTAAATTGCCATAATCAAAAACACACACAACCACATAATCACAACAAAACAACCCCAATCACAATCCATTGTAGCGTTGGTGCCTTTTTAGTTATTATTACTCTATGGTTGATGCTCTGTGATCACCTGTCATGTCAGTTGGTTTGTTATATTATGTCAATAATATTTTTTTTCTTACATAAAATGATATCGCATGAAGACTTTCACCTTCCGTTATTAATTTTATAAGTGTTTTTATGGGTGTATGTGGACTTGGTCATTAAAACAAACTATCGAACATAATAATTATGTTCAATAATTTATGAGTACGCACGATGAACTACCGTACCCACTTCACTATGAAGTGAAGCTCAATCTCACAAAATTCTTTCTTTCTTTTAATCGACATTACTAAGTTTTAGTTCATCGTGCGTACTCGGCTTTAGACGCGTTTCAACTCAGCCTATCGCAGTCCACTGCTGGACATAGACCTGCGCCGCAACACCCTGTCCTCCACCTTTCGCATCCATTCTATCCCACCTTCGTAAGGTCGTCGATCCATCTAGCTGGAGATACTCGGTCTACGCTCTAGGACTTGTTTACTCTGCAAGCTATGTCGGTAACTCCAGTTCTGGATTGGTTCTCCAGTTATGAGGGAGTATCCTGATAGTTGGCAACGTCGTAAATAGCTGTAAAATATTTAACCTGGAGGCCTGTGTTCCAACAGTCGGGACAATAATGTACGCCTTTACAGGCGAGGTATAATAATTTCATATATATTCCTTGCTATTGTATTGAGTGACGGTGAAACGACGTGAGGTGGCGTGCTGTGCCGCATTAAATTATAAAAACCCTTCATGTGGCCGCTGCGTGCGTCTGATATAGCTCGGTATATAAAGCTGGCCTTCTGTACATGTAATATATTCTGTGTTAAGACATTCCCTTGGGAAATTACAACGGCCCGAAGCGTTACCAAGTAAAGATGTATGTCCTACTAATAGTTTTGAGTTTCTGTTTGACGTTTTTTGAAGACGGTTTTATGGGAGAATGTAGGGGAAATAGGTCTTACAATCTTTTATAGACTACTTTGAAGACAGGGAAGTTGGCAATAATTCCTTTTTATATGTGGCTTCTCTGGTAGGTAACTGTTGATGACATAATTATGTAAGTGTCTATTAACTGCTCCCAAATTATGATGATTTTCAAAACGCAACCCTCGCAGGGTTGCGTAAAAACGCTTTTTCTCTGGAACGCGTAAAAATATCAATTTTAAATTAATATCCAATACTCAGGGCTGCAATCCCTTGACGTAGTGAAAAAATCAAACACCTAAGTCAACGCAATCAGAAGATACGGGCGTTTATGTTCCGGAATCAAAACCTATAGGGTATTCCCCGTTGGCCTAGAATCATGAAATGTCATGTAGCACAAGTAATGGAAAAAATTCTAAAACCGTAAATTTGTAGATACTTAGTTACATTACAAAAAATATATATAATATTAGCAGCGCCCCGCGGTTTCACCCGCACAAGTGTCGAACCCGTCGAAATAACGGGATAAAAACTATTCTACGTCCTTCCCAGGGATGCAATCCATCTGTCTGCCAAAATCGAAATTTGTTCAGTGGTTTAGGCGTGAAAAGGTAACATACAGACAGACAGACAGAGTTACTTTCGAATTTATAATATTAATTTATAAAGAATTATAAACATTAGAATCAGTAATACAACTTGTTAAGTTAGTATAATCCTAAAATGTCAAGATTTCATGAAATATTTATTTATTTATTAAAACTTTATGCACAAGTAAAAACTGTACAAAGGCGGACTTAATGCCATGGGCATTTTCTACCAGTCTACCTTCAAATAAAAAAAAAAATATTCATAAATAAAATAAAATATTCATTCAGTAGGATTACTTGGTCTTAGAGAGTTGTGTTGATGACTTTAATGATTATAATTCTGTAATCATAATATCAGTTAACGTCGCAAATCATATTTTAATCAACGTACAACTTAATACTGACCAGTAAATTGCAAAAAAACTTAAAAAAAAAAGTATTTCGCGGGCTACCCTGGCGCCAAATTTTTCCGATTTATGCTGTAAAAGATACAATTTAATTTATGAACATTTTTACAGGAGTCAAAATTATCTTTATATTAAAACTACAAACAAAATGCTTGAACACTAAAACTTGAATAGACCGTTCTCTTTTATGGACACAATCACCTCTTAGCAGTAAATAGTCACTAAACTTATCCTTGTTTAGTGCAGTTTAACCGTCGTCTTCTCTACTTAGTTTACTTTAGAGTTGTATTAAAAGTTAGTCGTATTTATATTGGAGTATTAAGTGGGCGTTGACGCTAGTATGAAGACTATGTGCACTTAAGTGAGATGTGCTCAACAATTTTGATGTTGTTCAAAAATAATAAAGAAAGAAAATGTCTTCGAGTAAGTATATTAAGTTACGTTGCATTCTCTACATAAATAAAAGAAAAATAAGTTGGAAAAATTATATCATTTGTCTATTCTTCTTTGTCTGTTTAGTGTTAATAAAATATTTAACATAAATATTATGTATGTACACACTTATGTACTGTAAATACGTTATTCCTAGTAACATAAATCCATACTAATAAATTCGAAAGTAACTCTGTCTGTCTGTGTGTTACCTTTTCACGCCTAAACCACTCAACGGATTTCGATAAAATTTGGACGAGAGATAGATTGCATCCCGGAGAAGGACACAGGATATAGTTTTTATCGACATACCTCACGGGCCAAGCCGCGGGATGAAGCTAGTCTATCTATATAAATAAAACAAAGACGGGTTAGTTACACCATTTATAACTCAAGAACGGCTGGACGATTTTTATGATCTATGATTTGTTGGATTTGTCTTCGCCTCAAATAGCAGAATACTTATAACGCCGCCACCGCCGTAGCCGCTGCAGCCGTTCCCTACATTTATTTATGTTCGTTATCTCGTCAAAATGTAGGGAACAGCTGATTTTTTTTTCGCGATTTCAGGTTTGGCCCCATAGTAAAAGTTGTTCACAATGATGACTACAATGACCTCTTACGAGGTTGTTAATGTTTTACCAATAACCCTGTTTATATAAACAATAGGGTTCGGGGACTTCGGGGCGAAGATAAAGTTTCGTAAAATTGTTTAAGAGAGAATCACTTTTCGGTGCGCAGCCCAGTGTTGACGCACATCGTCACGGCTGATGTCAAAAAGAAGGGTGCGCGTCGTTTGTTTCTCACACGGCTTCTAGAAGATTTTAGAAACAGTGCCCTTATTGGACGAGTGGATTGTGGCGAGAGTGGTTTGAAATAGGTTCGCGTTTTATACAATTGTTTTAAATGTTGAAAGCAAACGTGTTTACAGCCAAAAGCTTAAACCACTTAGCGAGTCCAAAGTTTTATTGAAATTTAAGTTGTGTAATCTTCTACCCAGTAATACAAACAAGGTGCAGGGTTTACATAACGGCAGCGGCGGCGACCTCTCGCGTCCAGCCCTGGTGCAAGCCATGGTCCGGGGCGAGAGGGATTGGGAGGCACTCACCTCCTTCTGCGAAGCAGTCATGCTAGCAAAGGAGGTGGCGGGACGCCTCAGTGAGAGAGCTTCCCGTCCCAGCCGCCGCGGGAGACGCTCCGGGCGTCGGGATCCGCGTGACGACTCCCGGCCACCGTAGGCGTGGGCCTACGGGCGGAGAGTAATGGGTAGCTCACCGTCCGATCAAAGAGATGTCAGCATCGAGGAGGGGCCCCCCTTAGGGTCAAAGCCTGCCGGGTCAGCGGGATTGTCCGAAAGGGTTACCGCTGGCCTCCCATAAAACAAACGTGTTTTTTCGGCGTTTTTGCCTCGTGGTACGGAACCCTTCGTGTGCGAGTCCTACTCGCACTTGGCCTGTTTTTTCCATGCTTCCTTGATCTGTGCCAGTCCAAAGCAGGTGTTACCCATGGTCCTATAAACTCTTGTAGATCCTCTGCCCATCCGGCTGTAGGTCTGGAAAAACCGAAGACTATATTTTATAACATCTTTTTGGGGAAAACATAAAAAGGTGAAAAGTTCAATCAGCCTGAAATTTTGACAGTTATTTCATACAATTGTCTGTGTGGTGCCGGACTTAAAAAATACCACCACCCCTTACTTCCCGTGGGTGTCGTAAAAGGCGACTAAGGGTCGTACCGGAGAATGGGCAGCAGCGTTCTCTATGTATTCCACCATCATACCATACTGCGATCGCCAACCCGCCTGCCAAGCGTTGCGATTATGGCAAACCCTCCCAAAATTGGGGGAGGCCTATTGCCAGCAGTGGACGTCTATCGGCTGAAACGACGATTTCATACAATAACTTCAAACGCCAATTTTATTCTTTATTTTAGTCTTTGGACAAGCTTTTTAGCGCCTTGGGCGTAGTGATGTGCAATTAGGGGCTTAGTCGATTATCATAAGAAGATTATACGGCTGTAATCGACTAAATAGTTTATTGAAGAGATTAGTTTTTATTATCGTTACGCTCTATTTTTCGTAAAGCTCTGTTTGATAGAATCAGTAATGTAAGAAGTGTCAATTTATTGATTAACTAAATATTTTTTATATTTTTTTGTTCGAAAAATTTGTCTGCTCAACAACATAAATAACACAGTGAATGTCGTTAATTAGTCAAGAGGAAAGCCATTGCTACTGTTAGTGTATTATGCAAATACCCCGCTGGTGAAGGTCGCGGGAAACTGCTGGATGCGAGAAGCACAAGGCGAGCGATGTGGCGACCTTTTTGGAGAGGCCTATCGTCCAGCAGTCGACGTCTTCCGGCTGAAATGATAATCACACTGTGGTGTTCACTATGATCTTTTATTAGGGGCTTAGGGTTTAAACTAAAACTACCAGATTATCAGTAAGTACCTACACAACAACCCAAAGGACACGTCCAGTCGCCACGGAAAAGCGTGACTGACTCACAGAACACTAATACCCTTGGTGGGGACTGACTCGAGAAGTGTTCCCATTGAGTTGTGTGCTTTATTTAATAGTACATCTCACACACTAATATGGTGGTATGATCATATTTATATGGTGTACATAATAAAGAGTATTCTATTCTATTCTACTAATATTAAAAAGGCGAAAGTTTGTGAGTGTATGTTTGTGTGTTTATATGTTTGTTACTTCTTCACGTTCAAACGGCTGGACCAATTTTGATAAAATTTTGTATGGAGGTAGTTTACACCCTTACGCGGGTGCAACCGCTGGGCACAGCTAGTAAACTCATATTGTAAGATTGTGACTTTGAGTGTCTTATTGTATCAATTGTCGAAGATTTTAGCTTGCAATGAAACCGAAAGGTACAATTTTCTGAAACAAATCATAACTTAATTCGTTAAATAACGTAGTGTAACTAATAAATTAGTTCATAACAGTAACTGAATAGTGTTGCCACGTAAAAAACACAATTCAGAAACAGAAATGCGTTCAACCTATTTTTTGTCTGGAGTTTATTACCATTTATAGATGACAATGAAAGAAATCCAATAAGGGATGGAGGTGTAAAAACATTCGGAACTCAACCCCAACTGTAGGGTGACCAAAACTAGAAACGAAGTAGTCGGACATAATTTTTTCAATATTTATCCCATATACGGTTACAGAACATGATTCTCGGGACCAGTATTATCAAGACAGTGACAGACATCCAGTAGACTAGTCAAATTTTTAAAGGGTAACGTTTCAACCGCGGATGAAATATTTTGCGGATGAGTAGTCACCTAAGTTGTCAAATTCATCTTCAGAAAAATCCGCAATCACGCATAGACGCACAAACTCGTACGCAAATCGGACTATTGCCATAATCATCTCTCAAGTCATACAGTTTAGTATATAGAGGTATGAATAACAGGGTGTAAAGTTCACTAGTCCTCCATAGAAAAGGGAGAATCCTCCGACCAGACGGGTATCGTGTCTGGTGAGCAACTGCTCGACGATTGAAGTCGGAATTTTGTATACAGGATTATTGGTAAAACATTAACAACCTCTTAAGAGGTAATTGTACTGCCGCCATGGGATCTGGAGGCGATAGTCCTCGCGCGTCTGTATGAGTGGCGCGCGGAGGCACTACGCCGGGGGGAGGATCCGCTTCCGCGGCAAATCGCTGCGGAGCGGACGGATCTCCGGCGCGATCTCATGGCGGCATGGAAAGAGCGACTGTCGCAACCCAGCGCAGGGCACGCCGCGATAGCGGCGATAAGACCCCTCTTTGAGGAGTGGCTAGAGAGGCGCCACGGCGCCCTCACCTACCGCCTGACGCAGGTCCTCACCGGACACGGAAGTTTCGGGAGGTTCCTGCACATTATCAGGCGGGAGGAAACGCCCGGGTGTCACCATTGCCAGGATCGCCCAGAGGACACGGTGGAGCACACGGTGGAGGTCTGCCCAGCTTAGGCGGAGCACCGCCGTGTCCTCGTAGAGGCGATTGGCAGCGACGGCGACCTCTCGCGTCCGGCCCTGGTGCAAGCCATGGTCCGGGGCGAGAGGGAGTGGGAGGCAGTCACCTCCTTCTGCGAAGCAGTCATGCTAGCGAAGGAGGTGGCGGGACGGCTCAGGGAGAGAGCCTCCCGTCCTAGCCGCCGCGGGAGACGCTCCGGGCGTCGGGAGCCGCGTGATGACTCCCGGCCACCGTAGGCGCGGGCCTGCGGGCGGAGAGTAATGGGTAGCTCACCGTCCGATCAGGACCAGACCCGTGCCGGATGGCGCGTACGTGTTCCACGCGCGCCTCAAAGAGATGTCAGCATCGAGGAGGGGCCCCTTAGGGCCGAAGCCTGCCGGGGTCAGCGGGATTGTCCGAAAGGGTTACCGCTGGCCCGGAACATAAAGGGCTAAGGAAGGAACACGGGTGGGTTTTTAGTCAGTAAGAGTCTGACACTCCCTTCCGCTCCACCCAGAACGGGAGGAGTCATTTGATGATTTCCCATCCGCAAAAAAAAAAAAAAAGGGGTAATTGTAGGTACTATGAACAACTTTTACTATGGGACCAAATCTGAGATTGCGAAAAAAAAAATCTGCTGATCCCTACATTTATGTTCGTATAACTCGGCAAAATGTAGGGAACAGCAGATTTTTTTTTCGCGATTTCAGGGTTGGTCCCATAGTTAAAGTTGTTCATAATGATGAGTATAATTACCTCCTAAGAGGTTGTTAATATTTTACCAATAACCCTGTATCTAGTTGCGCGGTAAACTCTGCTTGCACATTACAGGATCTTGTGTGACGTCAGTGTGATGCGTAGTTCGCATGAGGCGATGTAGATGGCCCCACAAGTGGTTATAATAAAAAGTGCTCAAGCAGTGAAAATTGTGTGCCCATTTGCTAGGTTTACTCGTTGTCAATACAAGAATAGGAGCTTCATTACTATTTCATTTTGTCATAGTTATTTTGTGTATAAAAATACTTAAAACTTACTGTATAAAAATACTTGAATATTTGCTTATAAATATTTAATTTTGCAAATAATTTATTGGTTATTTCTTTTTTGCCTCCTTATGTTCCCACTTATGGACACAAGTTTCCTCTAAGTGAGAAGGAGTTGTTGAACTGTCAAAATGAAACCCATTGCTACTGATAGTGTGTTACGTAAGTACTCTGCAGGTTTAGTGGTTGCGATGTTAGCGCTCACGTATCTACGAAACTAATATATCAATGGGTAGTGAGCTTCACAATTAGGGTACTGGGTTTTTTTTTTCCCGCTCTGGGTGGAGCGGAAGGGAGTGTCAGATTCTTACTGACTAAAACCCACCCGTGTTCCTTCCTTAGCCCTTTATGTTCTTGGCCAGCGGTAACCCTTTCCGACAATCCCGCTGGCACGGCAGGCTCCGGCACTAAGGGGCCCCTCTTTGAGGCCCGCGTGGAACACGTACGCGCCGTCCGGCATGGTAGGGTACTGGCTCAAACCTACAACTCGTAAGTCGCGACCGTTACCACTGGGCTACTCGTACCACTGCTCTCGTACGCCTAGTTTAGAATAAGGGTTGTTTTCTATTATCTTGAAGAAATGTCCTTCCTCTACAAGGTGTAACAGAAAACGCTAATCCTGAAAGTAGTTTGTTCATAATTGATTACTGAATCGATTTTTTTATTTTTTTTATTAATATCACACAAAATATATATAAATATATATATTTTTATTAAATTTTAAAAGCTAACAGTATTAAAATAATAATAATAATATGTACAAGTATAGATATAAAAAGGAGGGGAAATAATCAAAGGGCATCAAAACATTCATCCGCATCGCTGTCAACAGGAAACGTGCCCAAAAGACTGGCAGCATTGCCACGTTGTATGGCAATGCTGATTCTTTGGCCAAAAAATAGGTCAGCCCTCTGGTCACGTGAAGAGTCGACCAACCGCTTGGCGATGTCTCGAAATACTAAGTGGGCACTCGGGCCCCATGGCCCTAGAGTTTCAACCCCAAACTGATCAAACATATAAGTTCCAAAGAGATTGGAGTATTTGCGCCGTTTGAGGTTTTCCGCACCTGCAGCAGTCGCTCCAGCACAGCTCACCGTGCTTGGAAGATGGGATGGCGCAACGGTGTCGATGCACGTTGCATCCCACACAAAACCTACCAACCTTCCAAGGCATTATGGTCATTCCGTCTGGTCTCTTCCCATCGTCGCGTGCCAAGCCATTGAGTTCTAAAACAGCTGGCACCTCGGCGGATGATGTCATTGATGCTGGCATGCCGTGCTATCCGGCCTGCGCTTTTACTGCAGGATAGGCCATGGCCTATCCTGCAGTAAAAAGTCACCAGGACACCATGGTGTCCGAGGCAGTCAACACCTTCACCGCATTGGCAGCGATGCGGAGCCACGCAAGGGGCGCCCAGACGCAGACAGTAGCGAGCCGGAAAGTGGAATCACCCAGCAAATCGATTTCAGTAACTTTTGATACAGGTATTTTTTTCAAAAATTATGTATTTTACCATACTGAAAGCCAATTGAGCCCAAGAAAAATAAATCTTATTTCAAGGAAATAATACTTAATTATAAATGCATAAAGTAATGCAATGATCAACACGTAGTACAAAAAGTTTTTTTTTAGTATTATGCTTATAACTCAATACTATAAATTGGGGTATATGAAGTATGTTACACACTGAATATTCAACTAATTTGGTCACCCTACATACAGCCGTTGTGATTCGTAAACTGTTGACAATGCATACACTGGTAAAAACACAATCCTTGAGAAATATCACTGGGAATTTATCTTGGTATTTCATTTATGTGTAATGTGATATTATTATAGTACTTATAAAAATACTGGTATTCAGGTGCATCCGCTTAGACTGGAAGCCGACCCCAACATAGTTGGGAAAAGGCTAGGCAGATGATGACTTGTATTGATTTCTGAGACGTCAACGAATTATGTTTTTTGCTCTTGATACAATCATCATCATCGGCCTAGCCTTTTCCCAACTATCTTTGGGTTGGCTTAAGCCTAACCAGAGGCAGCTGAATACCAGTGACATGGAGCGACTGCTTATCTGACCTCCAGAACCCAGTTATTGAGTAATACGATAGCCCTTGGTCAGACTAGTTGGTTGGTGGGTTGCTGGTTGGTTAGGGGGTTGGTGGTTGGTTGATGGGTTGGTGGTTGGTTGATTGGTTGGTCGGTGATTTTTAGTTCTTGATACTCAAGTGAAAATACGTTATAGAGGTATTTGTGGAAGGGTTGGTCCATGAAGTGAAAACACAGTAATGCTGCTTTTCAGAAATATGTAGCCTCTAAAGGGTAACAAGGCTTCGAGAAAGAGGTCAATCGTTGAATCCGCCTCGGCTGGGCAGCGTTCGGGAAGCTTCGCAATATCTTCTGGTCCCACATACCGAAGTGTCTCAAGACGAAAGTCTTAGACCAGTGCGTGTGGCCAATGATGACTTATGGCACTGAAACGTGGTCGCTCACAATGGGCCTTGTAAGAAAGCTAAAAGTCACCCAAAAGGCAATGGAGAGGGCTATGCTTGGAATTTCCCGGCGTGATCGAATCAGGAATGAGGAGATCCGCAGGAGAACCAAGGTTTCCGACATAGCCCGAAGAATTGCCAAAATTAAGTGGCAGTGGGCAGGGCACATTGCTCGCAGAACAAATGGCCGATGGGGCCGAAAGGTTCTGGAGTAGCGGCCGCGTACCGGAAGACGTAGCGTTGGAAAGCCTCCCACAAGGTAATCCGATGACCTTGTGAAGGCTTCAGGAATCCGTTAGATGCGAGAAGCACAGAACGGTCAAAGTGGAGGTACTTGGGGGAGGCCTATGTCCAGCAGTGGACGTCTTTCGGTTGAAATGATGATGATATGGTAACAGGTCCCTGTTACGACGATTATCGACGCACAAACTATAACCATGAATTCAGCTCAATGATTCTAGACGTAAAAATGTTTCGTTGGTTATAAAAAAAAAAAACTGGCCAAGTGCGAGTCGGACTCGCACACGAAGGGTTCCGTACCACAAGGCAAAAACGCCGAAAAAAACATAAGCTTGTTGTATGGAAACAAGTTTGTTGTATGGGAGCCCCCTTAAATATTTATTTTATTTTAATTTTATTATTTATTATTAAAGTTAAAATACAACTACTATTTTGTGAATATTTCAAGTGCCTACCTGTTGCCATTTTTGATATCGAGCAAAAAAATCGCGTTTGTTGTATGGGAGCCCTCCTTAAATATTTAATTTATTTTGTTTTTAGTATTTGTTGTTATAGCGGCAACAGAAATACATAATTTGTGAAAATTTCAACTGTCTAGCTATCGCGGTTCTTGAGATACAGCCTGGTGACAGACAGACGGACAGACGTACAGACAGCGAAGTCTTAGTAATAGGGTTACGTTTATACCCTTTAGGTACGGAACCCTAAAAAGAAACCATTTCATAGAAAAATGCAATACTTACTTACGTGGTCAAAATGAATAAAACAGCATTTTTTTTTAACAACCGATGAAAATTTCTTTAATAGATTTTCAACTTTATCACTGAAGCAAAAGGTTCAATGTTAATTGGGAAAGTTTTCCAGTTTCGGGTAGCTTGATGTGCTGGCGTCTGTACTGAACCCATGGTTGCGCGTCGATGTCCTTGCTGCGTTTCCACCAGAGATGAGCGAGGATGCGTAGAGAAGAATGTGTGTAAAACTAGCCAATAACAACGCTAACTTAGTTCAAGCTATAGCGGTATCTACAACTCCACATGCGAACAACGCGTCATTCTGACGTCACGCAAAATCCTGCATCTCGCAAGCAGAGTTTACCGCGCAACTACCATAGATACAACGGCCCGATATGAATCATCGAGCAGTTGCCCACTAGATACAACACCTGTCTGGTTTGCGTAACAACTTTTCCTAATGCCTGTTTTCACCAACACTAGGTGAGACCTAGATGAATACCCGAATAAAAGCGCACTAATGGATCTTAAAATCACACGAATATTATAAAGGCGAAAGTGTGTGGGGGTGGGTGTGTATGTTTATATGTTTGTTACTTCTTCACACTCAAACGGCTAGACCAACTTTGATAAAATTTTGTATGGAGGTAACTGACACCCTGGATTAACATATAGGCTACTGTTTATCCCGATATTCCTACGGGATCGACACTTATGTGGGTGAAACTGCGGGGCGCAGCTAATGCCTAAATAAAAGCGTTCATCTAAGTAGATGGTAGGTATGAGCAACTTTTCAAATTAGTATTGGACTCGTGTGTAAAGTACACCTTAGGGAAACCATGTCCTACTGCCTGCTTATGGAGTAAGTATTAATTTATTACCAACTTTTATGACTGGCTTACCGTTTTAGCATAAATTGAGCTGCGGTTTATTTGCGTAGCAACGGTTTTCGTTTGGCAGTTCAATAACATTCATTGCCTTATTTATGTTCTTGAGTACAATTTTTTTTTCGAACATAATAAAATGATTCAAATCTCAAGATTCTCCATTTGTGGAAACATGACACACAATACATTATTAGATTAGTCATGTTTGGCCTTAGTGGCCGTACAAATGTTTAAATGTAAGTAAATAACATAATAATTGAATAAATTAAAACAAAATATTTAAATGTCAATTTTCGGAAACAATAAAAGAAGTAGTCTATACATATAATAAAATTGTAGAAAAGTGGTGTCTGTACAATGGAAATATATTAAAAAAAAGTAGCAGGGGCTGTTATTATATCGATGCCGAACCCGAAATTGTAATTAAAATTTTATTTTGTCTATTTGTCTGTGTGTTTGTGCACGCTAATATCAGAAACGGCTTATTCGATTTAGATGCGGTTTTCACTAATATATTGTAGTAAACTTCACTTAACATTTAGTGTTTATTTCATGTCAATCGGTTCATAAATGAAAAAGTTATGTCAATTTAAAGAATCACGGCGAACATTTGTTAAGGTATTCTATCAGAGTATGTACGTACACGCCTCGCGCCTGCGCATCCGTGGCTATGTAAAGCGCGCTGAGAGCCGCGCCGCTGCCATAATTCCGATCCAGCCTGTCCCTTGCTGCCCTCTCCCAGCGACGCCCTAAGCCTAGGTTCGTACCCCACAGGGGGTGCCCTTAGCGTGTAGTCGCTTAGTTTTTAAGTTTATATTGTGTTGTTTAGTTTATAAGTGTATTATGCCGGCTGGAGGCCTTAATTTATTGCGGCATCCACAGGAAAGCCCGGTTAAGCAGTCGACAACCCCTCAGGTTGAACTGCGACATGACCACAAAAAAAAAAACGCGCCGCTGCCATAAGGATTCAGTTATTCGTAGCGAACGCACGTATCCTGGAGAGTATAGGCGAATGTTGGATTCGATTATTGCGATTCACTTGAATACTGACTGTTTGCATATTTCATTTATTTATATTTTAGGGTTTGTAGGTTAGGTTCTTTTTCTTAATTAATTTTGTAAATAAATATTGTAAGTATTTGGTAAATACCAAATACTTACGGCGTCCGCGACGCGCGACGCGCGCGGCGGCGGCGGCGGCGGCGGCGTTGGCTTACGGTGTCGGCTTTCGTATAACTTACTTTCGTATGACTTAAAGAATAGCACCACCCCATACTTCCCGTGGTGTCGTAAAAGGCGACTAAGGGGCGTAACGGAGAATGGGCAGCAGCGTTCTCTATGCATTCCACCACCATACCATACTGCGACCGCCAACCCGTTAGCCAAGCGTGGCGATTATGGCAAACCCAACCCCCCCTTTCGAGGGAGGCCTATGTCCAGCAGTGGACGTCTTTCGGCTGAAATGATGAGGCGGTTCTTTCCTTGATTTTTGGGTATTTACTTAGGTATCTTAATTTTTATTTAGAGTTTGTAAATAAATATTGTAAGCTTTTATTGTTGGTTAGGCATTTCTTTCCCTGATTTTCGGTATACTTATCTTAATTTGTATTTAGGGTTTGTATATAAATATTATAAGTATTTGGTATAGGTTAGGCATTTCTTTTCTTGATTTTCTTTATTAAGTATAAGTTCATTAGCTCAGGTTAGTAATTAATTTTTCTAGCAATTCTTTTGTTTTATAAAGTTAGTACGTTTGGTTTACACGTCTTAACACTTATTACTTAAACTGTGATAATTTTAGACTGTATAATAATCTGTAAATATTTATAATTTAATTGTTTACGATAGTAGGTACGCGTTTACTAAATAACTGTGTATTAAGTAGTAAGAACCTACTATTTTATTGTAAGAATGCCTCGAAGAAGATCCAACCTCTCCCAATGTAGCAGAAATGCTAAAAGGATGAGATTAGTTCGATCACAGGAATCTGAGGAAGGTCGTGAGGCAAGGCTCTCTGCAACTCGGGAACATCAGGCTAGGTTTCGTGCTGCAGAAACTTCGACTCAGCGAGAATCTCGACTGAGTTCAAATCCTTCTCGAATGATGACAACTCGAAATAGGGAAAACGGGTTACAACGAAAGGCACGTTTATCTGTCGATCGCGAAGCTCACGCGCTATCGCGTGAGTTGAGGCTTTTGCTGACAGGGAAACCCGCCTGAGCTCCCAGAGAGTACGGACAACAAATGCTCGATCCCAGGAGGCACAGGACGAACCGGAAATACATCTCACTGCCGATCGTGAAGCTCAAGCACTATCGGGTGAGTCTGAGACTTTCACTGATAGGGAAATTCGCCTGAGTTCTCAGAGGGTTCGGACAGCAAATGCCCGGTCTGTGACGGTATATGTAATTCAAAATATGCTGCCCGAAAGTCACTATTCCACGCGGACGAAGTCGCGGGCACAGCTAGTCTTAAATACAATTACAATTATAAAATGTCAATTATTATTTTTTATTTTTTTTACATATCTGGGACCATGGGGACCTGCATCGTACGCGTTCGAGGGACCGAAGCCAACTCGCAGAGGATCCTTAGGAAGTTTTAATGAAATGCGGTACCAACCGACGATTATCCCTGTATGCGCTATGCAAATGCACCTAAGGTGGACCACCGGTTGGTGTAGGATTATTGCAGGATATGGAAAAATAAAAAGTTGGAATGTTAGTTTATTATTATGATTATGTGATATATGAAGTAATGGATGAATGACGCGTGGCTAAATAATAACAGCCGCACAGATCGATAGATCAGGTTAAGCTACGCTTGCCGTGGTTGGTCTGTGGATGGACCATACCGTGACCTCTCCGTGCCTCGGAAAGCACGTTAAGCCGTCGGACCCGGCTGTCATTCGTGGATCTTTGACAGTCGTTACGGGTAGTCAGAAACCCGATAGGCAGATTTGGTCAGATAGGCAGCTGATCCATGTAAAATACTGGTATTCAGCTGCATCCGGTTAGACTGGGGAAAAGGCTAGGCAGATGATGATGAACTAATGGATTAGCATAATATCCTTAAAAATGATTGAGATTGTGATTGATAGCGTGTTACGCAACGAGGGTGCTGATCTAGTAAGTGTTGCATAAGGGCAGACTCGACGATAAGAAAGCACGGTAGCGTAGATAAGTGGACGCTGAAGAAGATTTAGGTAGGTCTACTAGTACGATAAACAACTTAAGGGGCTTACATGCGCGGTCACTGTCGAACTGTGTAGAAAAGAAAGAGAAGCGCGATGACACAACGCTGGTAATTTTTGCAAAATATGTAGCAATTATTTAATTACAAAAAATATATTGTTTCCAAACAATAGATTTTTACAACAAAAACACTAAACAAAAAAAAATACAAAATACTAGTTTTTTTATTTTATAGTCCACTAAAAAATTAAAACACTAGTATTTTAGTATGTTGCTTGTAGTTGCTTGTATCTGACAAAAAATCAGAATGATTGTATGTATATTAGTAGATATGGTTTTTATTGTAAAAAAGAAAGTTTTTAGATACCTTTAAAAACTTTCTTTTAAAAAAGAAAGTTTTATACTTTTATTGTTTCTAAAACTTGTGTTTTTTGTGGTTAGAGGGGCTTACAAGCCCCTTAAGCCAATAAGCATAATTTTTTGTAAAAACAATACCAATGTCAGCAAAAAATTTGAGAATAACATCTTTAAACTTAAATCCCTCAGCTACTTAGCACTCTGTTTGAACTTTGCTAAGTAAAAGTAAGTAAAAGCTCAGATTATGTTTTAAAAGATTATTTCTTTAGAATCTTTTGCTTAGCCGTTCATATTACAGGGGATTTCTTTTAACGAACTTTTGAACTTAAAGATTAGACTCTCGTTAAAAGAATCGCCATCAAACGAAGAGAAAAGAGGGGTATTGAATAAAAAAGGTTTTGTTTGAATATTTACAAAGAGGTGGAAAATGCAGCAAATAATTAATGATGTTTTTTATAACATTTACTAGCAGCGCCCCGTGGTTTCACCCGCATTCCCGTGGAAATATCGGGATAAAAACTATCCTGTGTCCTTTCCCGGGATGCAATCTATCTCTCTGCCAAATTTTATCGAAATCCGTTCAGTGGTTTAGGCGTGAAAAGGTAACATACAGACAGACAGACGGAGTTACTTTCGAAATTATAATATTAGTATGGATTGGGCGTTTTTCTAATTTCAATCATGACGATATTATTGTGGTCGCCCAAGGATTCACGATGGCATAGGAAGTAAAATGTATGGGAATATACGAAGACACATTTCAATTTCCATCCACGATAAAGTTATAACGTGCACGTATTTCCATTCATTTTATGGACGTGTTTGAGGACGTCGACGGTAATATCGTCATGGTAGAAATTAATAAAGCGCACATTGGATGCAATGGACTCAAGTCAGATTAGGGGTTATTTTTTGGCGACAACAAAGCCTCGAAAATAAATCGTAGCGACTGATCTACTAAGCGAGCGAAAGTGATGCAATTACTTTTGAAACGCAAAAGAAGAGAGATGACTCGCTCGGAACAAAACGACGTATGTGCCAAAACAAATTTATTGCTTTTTTAACAAATAAATGAATTAGATTTAGGACTACTTTGAGTAAACTTTGTTAGGATAATTCTCTACGTTATAAAGTAAATTCCATTAAATAACTCTTAAGCGTTACGCCGTGATGTCAAAAAAGTAAAAAAATATATATAACTTTGCAAATTTTATGCTTCAAAAAATTAAAAAAAATTAATATTATGTAAAAGGAATATACAATTCAATGATTTTTTCTCGATACATAAAATTTAGTCTAGACCAAAGAGTCAAAAAACATATACCAAAATATACTTAACATATACTTAACAAGTTACACGAAATAGAAAAACCATTTTTTTTCAATATATCACCTTTTAACAGTTTTCATTGTCACTGCTCTAAAAACGGTGAAGGAAAACATCGTGAGGTAGTCACCGTTTCGTGACATGTGGCATAAGTGTGTGTCAATCAGCCTGTAATGTTCCCACTCCTGTGACACAGACCTACTCTCGTCACTGATCCACCACGCGGTCCCAGTGCGGGTTGGTAGATGTCACCTATCTTCAAATGTTGTCATCACCACTGCTCTATATATGATGTTTTCCTTCACCGTATTGAGAGCAGAGGTGATGAAATACTTTATACAAAGTAAACCAGGGTTCGAACCTACGACCTGCAACTCGTAAGTCGCGGCCGTTATAGTTATCTGGTAAATCTCAGGCATCAGAAATGTCAGAAACAAACAAACTTTCGCAAAAAGCCTTTCGACGAGTTTTTACGGTAATCTATTGACGTATTATACAGAATCTGGAGAAGCTCTGTAGATAGTAGATCACCCAGTTTCTTATTTTTCTAGTAACTTAAGCTAAAGGTGAAAGATATCACATTTGTATGCACTTTTTAAGCAATACGCTTGTGTTACAATTTTGGTGTGAAATAACGTAACGAATTTATTATAGAGAGACCCAAATTTATAAAAAGAAAACTTCCGACTTCAGGCTCTCGAAGGAACCTGAAGTCGGGAGACAAGCGCGACGCGACGACGGTACGACACGATTCTGGTAAAACAATTTCCATGAAGTTTTCATAGAAATTATTCTACTAGAGTCGCATCGCCCTATCGTGTCGCGGCAGTCTACAAGAGCTTTCACTCTGACCGACTCATCAAGGCCCGCTCAGCCGAAGGCTGAAATTTTGCAGTGAAGATCCCTTTACGATGTAGACAAAGAATAAGGCTGGTTTTTTCAAAATTACCTCATGGTAGGTAATTCAGGAGCGGGCGAAGTCGCTGGCAAAGTGCTATGTAGACGATTTTATAGATGTTAAGATTTACGATTTTGACCGTCAGGACCCTGAAAAAATTATATACTGGTACGCAAACAAGTTTTAGTTTAAATTAACAAAATCAACCGATTTTGACCAACGGATTTCAAGTTATTATAATATATAGTCAAGGGACCGAAGTCGCGGGCACCTAGTTATGTATAAAGTTTTAAACTTAAATTACAAATTCGAACGCAAAAAACTACTGCAGCAACTACGGATCGATTCGTGTCGGATCATTTAGTTCCCTTCAAAATGGTTGAGCTGACTGGTGCTGATCCATACGTCATGTTCGTGAACGGGTGCTGTCAGTAGGGACTGGTCACCTCTTAGCTTATTTGAATTTATTTTATTTTCTGAATCCTTTTTTTTTTTATTTTATCTTTTATGTTATGGACGCTCTTAGCGTGCACGTCTTTCTACATCAAACTCAAACTCAAAGCATTTATTTCAATTAGACCTTGTACTTGTCTGTGTGGTGCCGGACTTAAAGAATTGCACCACCCCTTACTTCCCGTGGGTGTCGTAAAAGGCGACTAAGGGTCTTACCGGAGAATGGGCAGCAGCGTTCTCTATTTATTCCACCATCATACCATACTGCGATCGCCAACCCGCCTGCCAAGCGTGGCGATTATGGCAAACCCCCCCAAAATTGAGGGAGGCCTATGTCCAGCAGTGGACGTCTATCGGCTGAAACGACGAGACCTTGTACAGGCACTTTTGAATTGTCAAAATTAAATAGTCTGTCAGTTAGTCCGAAAGTTGAAGTTCTTAACATCGTTCTCACATGTATAATTTCAACTTGAATCATGTAGGTAACCAAAATGTTGTATTAATTTTGTAGACTGTCTGTGGAATTCATGCCTTCTACGCTTTGGAACGGGCAACTAGCTTCATCTGACAAAACCACGACCCCTTGACAATTCAAAATTGCCTTTGGTTTATTTGAACTAAATGCTTCGAGTTTGAGTCCACCATTAACAAATTACTTACCGCCATTAGGTACTTATTCACCAACACTGAGAAATGCTCAAACATTAAATTTTTCTTCTACCCAAGACAAATATGAACCCCTCAAATTCTGCGACGGCTTAAACGGCCAAATTACATAGACCTTCGCAGTCCTTACATTCGGAACTTTTCTAATACAACTGCAGGAGTTTCTAGGGGTCTTCTTACAACGGTTGAAGTTTTCAAAGTTGGCCTCTTGTCTTGCAAACTCTCGGTGCATTTAACGAGATAACTTTGTCAGATGGGAAAGACGGGCAAAAAGACATTTAAGTACTTCAGTATTATACTGGGCATCTAATATAGCCACCGCGGTTTAAAATTGAGATTCGAAATTTTCTTGCTACAAAATTTAATTGTTGAGTTAATTAATTTATGTAAGGCGTTTGGTATTTAAGCGTTTCATTTTAGCGAAATTTTGGCAGGGTTTTGTTTGGGTTTTGGAAAACAATACCTACCTAAGAATAATATATTTTTGGTATATGACGTCATTAATTTACGGGCACATTTAACCGTTCCAAATAATTGTGTTGTGTATTTTCAGTAAGGATGTAGGACGAAGTACAAATAGCCTTTTTTAGATGCGGGCTATCAGTCCATCATCATCATTTCAGCCGAAAGACGTCCACTGCTGGACATAGGCCTCCCCCAATTTGGGGGGACACGCTTGGCAGGCGGGTAGGCGATCGCAGTATAGTATGGTGGTGGAATGGATAGAGAATCGCAGTATGGTATGGTATGACGCAGTATGGGGTGGTGCTATTGCTATTCTTTAAGTCCGACCACCACACAGATAATCCATACTAATATTATAAATTCGAAAGTAACTCTGTCTGTCTGTATGTTACCTTTTTACGCCTAAACCACTGAACGGATTTCGCTAAAATTTCGCAGAGCGATAGATTGCATTCCCGGGAAGGACATAGGATAGTTTTTATCGACATACCATCAATAAATAAAGAAAAACGTTTATTTATATTATATAAACATGACGCATCAAAAAACACAAAGAAAACAAAGTAAACATTTGGAAGAAAACATGCGGCACATCCACCCAAAAGGGCCATCGCTCAGCATAATGCTAAGAGCCTATTCGAGACAGATCTCGGATAGGGTCTTAGTATTATGCTGAGCGATGGCCGTTTTGCCCCAGTGCTGGTTCATGGCGGTGGATGGTGGTGGCGTTTGTCATCGTATCGAGTTCAAATCAAATTCATTTTTATTTAAGATGACTTAAAGCGCGGTCACTGTCTGACTGCTTAGAAAAGAAAGAGAAGCGTGATGACACAACGCTGGTAATTTATTGCATAATATGAAGCATTTATCTATTTACAAAAAATCTATTGTTTGGACAAAACAATTAAAACACTAGTACTTTAGTATGTTGCTTGTAGAATAATATGACAAAAAAATCATGTATATTAGTATAGTTTTTATTGTTTTTAGAAAGTTTTTAGAGGTATCTTCATGATTTTTTTCTATCGTATGAAATTAGTTGATAGGGGACCCGTTTTCAACACACTATCTACCTAGCATATATCCTGAAGAAAAACATATATTTTTCTGATTTTGTTTACTGTAGTCGATCATATTATAGTTTTAGGCATTATAAAAATTGCGTTTTTTTGCGTTTAGGTCCTATGGTCCCCTTAACTTACGCACAGAGCGGTGGTGGCCCAGTGGTAACGACCGCGACTTACGAGTTGTAGGTCGTAGGTTTGAACCCAGTCAGGCTGTTTACTTTGCGTAAATTATTACATCACCACTGCTCTTAAAACGGTAAAGGAAAACATCGTGAGGGAAATGTCCTAGTTCCAAAAAGTCGATGACATGTGACAACAACCGCACTGGGCCCGCGTGGTAGGTTACGGCCCACTCCCTCTCACTGAGAGGAGGCCTGTGTCCCAGCAGTGGGAACATTATAGGCAGATTATAATTATATACCTATAACAGTATAGTTCTTATAGTTCCGGAAAAAAGTGGCTGTGACATACGGACGGACAGACAGACAGACATGAGGAATCTATAAGGGTTCCGTTTTTTGCCATTTGGCTACGGAACCCTAAAAATGTGTCTGAAACTTTAATTTGAACTATAATAACATAAGAATAAATAGGCAGTAAGAAAAGATAAACACTCGTACTAAATGAAGTAAAACTCTAACGGCCTTATTACAAAACAAGATTTATCTTTAGACCCAGGTTTAAAACATCCAGCCATTTTTAAATTTCGAACTATAATCCAACGAAGCTAAAGTTCTTATTACAAAAACTGACGTTAAACCCGAGTCTAAGTTGTCAATTTTGCATTAGGAACATTACGTTTGTCGGAATAAAGTTCAAAATAGAGTAAATGGCTCGAAGGTTTAGGCTAGGTCTAAAATTAGATCTTGTTTTGTAATAAGACGGTAAGCATTTATTTTAATTAAACCATTTAGGGCTGATTTTTCAATCGACAGATAATTTTTATTTGTGGAATAGTATTGACGTCTGGCAGATTTTGTATGGAAGAACTGTCAAAAATTTAAAGTTATTCCTCCGATAAAATTATCTGGCGTTGGAAAAATCAGCCCTATTAATGTGTATTGTCTTTGGTCCCTGGCCCTGACATCAGCAAGCAATGGACAAAATTGTCAACCTTTTATTGCGAAAATATTGGAGTACCAGGCTATCTATACATATAATAAATCTGTAGAAGGGTCAATTCTGTACCAATGTACAGAATTGACCCTTCTACAGATCTTCTTCTTCTATTTTTTCAATAAAATATTGAAAAAATAAATAGCGGGGGGTGTTGCTGGATCGATACCAAACCCAAATATGTGATTAAAAAAAATTTTGTCGGTCTGTCTGTCTGTCTGTCTGTATATGCAGGCATCACGTGAAAACTAACGGTTCGATTTCGATGAAACTTGGTATAATTATACCTTATTATCCTGGGCATAAAATGGGATACTTTTTATCCCGGAAAAATACGTAGAAAAAAAAAATCTTATTTTTCAGTTTTATTCATAGACGTTGTTCTGTAGAACCGCGAACACACGTTGCATTACCCGCAGTGGATAATTTTCCATTTCAATTTAAGAGAATACAGTTTCCTGTAGCTTTGTGTTACACCATGACAATAAATAAGGCTCAAGGTCAGACCCTAGGAGTTGCTGGCGTAGATCTTACCGCGAGTTGTTATTCACACGGGCAACTTTACGTAGCTCTTTCCCGTGTGAGCAGTCCAAGAAACCTTCATGTTCATATTCCGGACGAGCTCACTAACAATGTTGTGTATGCTGAAGCTCTCAATTAACTTTCTGTCGCATTGTCACGATCACTTTTTTATTATTGCAAACTTTTCGTCACTGTCAGTAATTTACTGCTACATGCTACTTATCAAGGTCGGAATTACTATGAAAAAAATACTTACTACAGAACGCGAGTTCAACAGCAGTAGCTCAATAGAGGGATCTCCTTAATTATTATAGGCTTAGCCGTATTTGGGTCCAATAGATATTTATAAGATGTCATTGTCAGAGTTACTCAAAATGGAGAAATAAACCATCCACGCGAAGACCGACATCCGCGCGGACGGAGTCGCGGGCGGAAGCTAGTTATATACTATAACTTGGTGACAAAATCAATTGTACAATAATTTGGTACAGAGATGTGAGACTAATTTATCTCCTGGCTGCCAAACTAGGTTTATAGCTTGTGACTTGGGAGTAAGTGATTCCACAACTTATCACTACATAGTATAGAACAAAGTCGCTACCCGTTGTCTATCTGTGCTTAGATCTTTAAAACTTCGCAACGGATTTTAATGAGGTTTTATTTACTAGATAGACTGATTCAAGAGGAAGGTTTATATGTATAATACATGCATATTGTAAAAGTGAAAAGCCGAGAAATTCAAAGATTTGTAATGTGATGCCGTAACAAACATATTTTTGTGAGCTTGCATTGCAAACCTTACGAGATAGATCAAATTTATGTACTACGGAATTGTATATCTGAAAAATATCAATAAAACAGTCTGCAATTGTATGTTTATCTCCGTAGGATCACCCACAGTAACAATTTTTATCTTAAACATATTTCAAAAAAATTATGGGTTATTTACCAAGGTATTTTAAGCAATACAGTATTATTCCTTTTCCAATTAAATACATTAAATACGTTGTGCATTTCATGGAGATCAAAATTGCTTTTTACGGCATATCATTAAAATGAATATCTTAGAAGATATCAGAGATTTAAAAAGCGGGGACAGAGCGGCTGGCGATAGCGGGGAGGTACGAAGTTCGCCGAGTCAGCAATTGCTAACATAAAGTGCGTCAAATACACCAATAGACTTTATATACAGTACTTATTAACTACTTTACAAAAGCATTAGGAAAAATATAAGAGAAGAAAAATGTGTGTGTGTGTGCGGTAATAATGAATTGAAGCACCTAAAGAGTTTATTTATTTACCTTCCTTTCAAAATAATTTCTGCACAATATCGTCAGATGCGAAGTTTTATAAATAAGATATGTGAAAACTTCCCGGTTTAATAAAGCGCCTTCATCGTAGACAGTTTGACACGGGATCTGGAAAGTAAGAATAAGGGTTGTCAACCTTTTTAGGGCTTTTTAATAAGTTGGTTAAAATGGTAGTACTTTCAAGAAGTTCAGAAAATTGTAACGCGCTGCTAACTTTTTCTTTTTGTTTTTCGTATAATGTTTACCCACGAAATATTAACCGCACATATATTATTTTTATCTCACGAAGTGACACGCGCTTTACTTGTGGTTACCAATTAGTGCACAGTCACGAGCATAAGTGCAGCAGGAGAAAATCGCCTTTGAATAAAGCCAAGTGTATACATCACTTGGCTTTATACAAAGGCGATTTCCTCCTTTATTTTTTTTTTTTATTAGGATCATAGTATTTTCGAACCCATAGGTTTATATAAAGTTTCGAACGCCATGAATATGAGTGTACGTGCAGGAGCTCTCAGTACAGTCCGAGACAATAGCGAAGTTGGGATTGTGTGTGCGTGTGTGTGCAATGTGCTGACGCTACTCGTCTTCCCGTACACGTCACGGCGATTACATTTAGTTACAACAAGTAAAGCACGCGTCGTATATTACCTACAAAGCCATTTACCTTTTTTAAACAAACTTGTTTTGTTTTCAGCAGATGACAAGGTGACTTGTTATTTCAATATGAAAAAGTTACCCAAAACTATATTTATTACTAGTTGCGCCCCGCGGTTTCACCCGCGTACGTTTCGATCCCGTAGGAATATGGGGATAAAAAGTAGCCTTTATGTTAATCCAGGGAGTCAGCTATCTGCATACAAATTTTATCAAAATTGGTAAAGCCGTTTGAGCGTGAAGAATTAACAAACATATAAACATACTAACACACACACACACAAACTTTCGCCTTTATAATATTAGTGTGATAACCCATTTATTTATTCTCTGAATATAATTTGTGTAAGCCAATCTATTTATTGTAGTGCAACAGAAAAAAAAATTTACTACTGGCAACCCTAGATACTCTTATTTATATACTCGAAATATTTGTAATATACGAGTACTTCTTTAAATAAGTTCTGAAACTACGATGAAAGTTTTATTGGGGACCGTCCTATCGGAGTTGATTTTGACAATATTTTCAGCTGAATTGCTTTATTTATTATTTATGAAACAATTTCGGGAACCGATAATTTAATCCGTTTTTGTTGTTAAAGAAAGACATTTGTTTTTAGGGTTCCCTTACCCAAAGGGTAAGAACGGGACCCTATTACTAAGACTCCACTGTCCGTCTGTCTGTCACCCGGCTGTGTCTCATGAACCGTGATAACTAGACAGTTGAAATTGTCATCATCTGTGAAAATTTCAACTATTACAAAAAAAAAGTAAGTTTTTTTTTTTTTAAATAAGTAAGTAATAATATTCAGGCTCACCCTATTTTTCATGGCACATAGGCCGTATTCACACAAAGCGTATGGTCGGCTGACTGACTGTAAAAATCTTTAGAAAACAACTAAAGTTGTGTATTCATAAATCATTATAGGCACTGGTCGCCCGGTCGCTCACAGTCTTTGGCGACTATACGCTTGTATATGAACGCAGCCTTATACATAGCTGGAAAAATGATAAATGATGAGTGAACTATTATTAAAGGCTAGCGTAGATCGAAGCGAGCCGCGTCACAATGCATCGCATTGCAAGAACCCTTCTTCAAATTCAAATTCAAATGATTTATTTTGTTAACACAGGTCATTACAGGTGTTTTTAACATACATATGTCGATTGTACAGTCCATACGAAATCAGGTCAAATATAGAATTAACTGAAAAAGTAATTTAAAAAAAAATGTCAATAAAATAGGGAAAATGTCACAACAGAGTAAAATAAAAATACAGAATATCAATCGATTTCATAACATGAAATAAATTAAGTAACAATAACAATTTGAAAATTATAAAAAATTGTCATCCAGATACTTCCTAACTGAATAATATACTTTGTCATTGAGTAGCTTAAATAGTTTGTTTTTGTATTCATTAATATTCTTACTGTTTTTAATATGACAAGGTAGTTTATTATACAGCTTTGGTGCCATAGCATAGATACTTTTGTATGCGAAAGTAGTTCTGGTGAATAATGTTTTTAAGTTATCTGAGCGAAGACGTTGACTTTCTACATGACTAAACACTTCGTCACTTTCTTACATTTTTATGAACTAACGCAAACTACAGATGGGCGTACCCTACTTTTTAGGGATCCGTACCCGAAGGGTGCCAACGGGACCCTATTAGAAGCCCTATTAGTCCTAATACTAAGCCTCCACTAACCGCCCGTCCGTCCTTTTGCCTCTCTGTCTGTCAGCGGGCTGTATCTCCTGAACTATCCATACTAATATTATAAATTCGAAAGTGACTCCAAACAGACAGAGACAGAATCCAAATGCAAATCCGTTCAATGGTTTAGGCGTGAAAAGGTAACCATTTTCACGCCTAAACCACTGAACGGATTTCGATAAAACTTGGCACAGAGATAGATTGCATCCCGGGGAAAGGACACAGGATAGTTTTTATCCGTGAAGCCGTGGGTGGGAGGGAACTAGTACCTTATAAATAGATAGTTGAAATTTTCAGTGTGTCACAAAATAACATAGAGATAAAAATTAGGGGGTAGTGTTTTTTTTTCGGCGTTTTTCGCCTTGTGGTACGGAACCCTTCGTGTGTGAGTCCGACTCGCACTTGCCCGGTTTTTTTATGTTCAAATGCGCTACGACCCATACAGCTGCAATATGGGCTTGGCTTTACACCTTTAGAGAATACAGGCGTGAACAGAAAGTCGTTTTGCAGAGAGAAAATTTTACAAATTTACAGAACCATTTAAACGCCAACGAAAGCGCTTAAAAACCTGTAGCTTCATTATATCCGTGTCACGCCAAAAGGGCGCAAGTCGCCGACATGACAAAGTGTTCCACGCACTCAATCAGCTCAAGTATAATGTCGTAGGAAAAGGTTTTGTTCGTTCCTTGAACGCTTGAAAAATAATAATTACTACCAAGCGCTGCTGCTCTACGAAGATAAGAGTTCTTCTCTGCAGAATAATGAGAGTCTCGCCTGCAAGGAGGGTCAAGGGTCGAAAAAACATTTGAAATCGCTGTACGCAGAGCTTTATGTGCATGACTGTACTTTGAGGAAATGGTTTTGTTTAGAGCGCGTTTAGAGCCTTTTTTACAGTGAAAATAAACTTTTAACATCGGAGTAATTGACAATGAACTGACAATTGCTTCATCTTTGACGTCATTACGTCGGTTACATTACTGTCTTGCATAGGGTCGTAGCATAATGCTGAGCGATAGCCGTTTTGCGTGGATGTGACGCATGTTTCCCCCAACCCTTCCTTCTTATTTTTTTTTTGTTTATGTTCTTTATTGCGTCATGTTTACTGCAAATAAATGTATTTTCTTTCTTTTTTTTTACTCTAGTCTAGGTCAGAGGTGACAGAGACAAAGTCGACGATGGAGTGAGCTTACCCAGAAGAAGCCTGTTCACTCTTACTTTGAAGAGATTCGGGTTGTATGCGCTCGGAAACACAGACGCAGGTAAAGAGTTCCACTCTTTTGCTGTGCGCATTATAAAAGACATTTGAAAACGCTTAGTGCGAATTGGTGGAATTTCTTTCTTTCTTTCATCTGCCTAGCCTTTACCCAACTATGTTGGGATCGGCTTCCATTCTAACCGGATGCAGCTGAATACCAGTATTTTACATAGAGCGACTGACCTCCACAACCCAGTCACTGGGTAATACGATACCCCTTTGTAAAGCTGGTTGTCAGTTTTTGGGGCCTCTGTTGACTCGTAACGACTGCCAAAGATCCACGAATGAAACCGGGATCAACGGTTTAACGTGCTTTAGAGGCAACGAGGGGTCTTGATATATAAAGATGCTCACCCATCCACTGAACTACCGCGGGAAGCGTAGCTTAGACCCGTGCAGAAGCCCCTAAGATGCAGCTGAGTACCAGTATTTTACATAGAGTGACTATCTGAAGTCTATCACCCAGTTCCTGGGTAACATGATAACCATTGGTAAGACTTACAAAATTCAATATTACATAATAAATTTCAAGAGTCCCCAATAAACTTCATAAGTCCCATCCTATGGACATTACAAGGACTTTCATAATGGAAGCCCAACTTCGAGCAGCTACTAACACTTCCTTTCCACATTTATTATGCACACAGCCAAAGTGTGGAACTCTCTGCCAGCGCCTAAGTTCCCTTCCACTTAACCTGTCTGCCTTCAAAGCAAGACATCTTCTGGGCACGCTCGTTCCATCATAGACCTCATCCATAGCTTTTCATCAGGCATGATCGAGGTCAATAGCAGTAGGCCCATTCAGCAATAAAAAATAAATAAGAGACAATCCCACGTTGCCCAACCCAGCTAGTACTACAATCAGAAAATATAACAAAGTCAGCATCTGCCTAGTCTTTTCCCAACTAAGTGGGGTCGGCTTCCAGTTTAACCGGATGCAGCTGAATACCAGTATTTTACATGGAGCGACTGCCTGTCTGACCTCCACAACCCAGTTACTGGGTAATACGATACCCCTTGGTAAGACTGGTTGTCAGACTTTCGGGCTTCTGACTACCCGTGACGACTGTCAAAGATCCACGAATGACAGCCGGGACCAACGGCTTAACGTGCTTTCCGAGGCACGGAGAGGCCACGGTATGTAAAGATGGTCACCCATCCACACACCAACCGAGGCAAGCGTAGCTTAACCTGATCGATCGACCTGGTTGTTGTTATTTAGCCAAGGGCCCCACAGAAAATATAACAAAGTACTTACCTATAATCTGAATCACAACACATTCCACTTTTTTTACCATCCCAAGATAAGCGTGCAAACATATCACTTATAAACACACTCAAATAAGCGGAGTTAACCTACTTCAGCATCTTCTCTTATATACAAACGCTTTTAGTACATCTTTTAAAACTCAACCCTATCTTTAGAATTTTAAAGTGTATTTTCCATGGAAGATAAAGCTGTTTTTAATATCCATACAGCGAGACACATCTTGAACCTGGGAGCTCCAAGTAATTTAAAGTCTATAGTCATATAATTGTATTACGTGCCTCGAATACTGGGGGATGTGAGAAAATTATATTTTCTAATAAACATCAGCGTTAATTATGGGTAGACGGTGAGATGCGAAAGTATGAAGAATTTGTAACTGGATACACGAGTTTTGCTCACTTTTCTTTAGAATTGTTATAATTTTCTTCGTATACTGTTTCGGTGACTTTAGATTTAGGTCGCGTGATTATAATTATCATAGATCATTTAATTATTAGATACTTTCTTTAGCTGACTCATGGATACGATCTTACACTTTTTGAAACATGTGTAGGCTACTACTTACCTATTTATTTAATTAATTATAATTTACTAAAAACTTACATACATAACATCAGTCGGTCGATGACGTTAATCGATAACAAGTGCGATAAACTATCGACTCGCTGGACATCACTAATCTAACGGTACTAGACACGTCGCCCGCTTGCGCGGACGCAGCGGTCACCGCGCAATGTCAAACCAGTGGAGACTTATCTACGGCGCGGAGCGCATGCCTTTTACTCGCTTATTTGTATTGCCGCGAACTGCTTAAATGCTTGTGATTTTCATATCTTCCTTTCCATCTTCTCATCTGAACTCTGTCTCATCTTCCTAAGTTACTGACTATTGTGCTTACGCTTCTGCTTGTGCTTTAATCCCCATTGTGCCTTCTAAATCATATGTGTGTGTGGTGTGAGGATTGTTGGCGATTATATATGCTGTAACCGTGAGTTGGATTTTAATTACAAACCACAGAAAACCACGTTATACACTATTATTTACTCATACCCTCACCTATACTGGTGACCCCGAAAGAACATGGTAGGGGATTCATATAAAGACGCACGGAGCACGGATACGTCACCTCCACCCAGCACTAGTGAAGGGAACGATATGTCGATAGACCTAAGTAACGTTTATAAAGTCGGCGTACGTGTGCCACCATTCTGGGCTGAGGAGCCGGAAATTTGGTTCGCCCAAGTCGAAGGCCAATTTGCCATCGCCGGAATTACAAATGATCTCACCAAGTTCAATTACGTGATTGGGCATCTCGACAATCAGTATTCCAGGGAGGTCAAAGATATTATCATCAGCCCGCCTGCGACAAACAAGTATGAGAAACTGAAGATGGAATTGATTAAGAGGCTCAGCGCGTCCAACGAAAAGAAAATCAAGCAGTTGTTGATGCATGAGGAACTTGGGGATCGAAAACCATCCCAGTTTCTCCGGCACCTCAAAAGTCTCGCAGGCCAGGACGTACCAGATGACTTCTTGAAGACCATCTGGACTAGTCGCCTTCCTCACGGCATACAGACGGTGCTCGCAGGTCAACCAGGTGCAACATCGATAGAAGACCTAGCCGACTTAGCCGATCGGGTAAACGATCTGGCTGCTACAACTCCGAGGGTCGCTGCTGTTAACGACACTACCCCTGGTTTAGTTCTCAGCGATCTGACCAAGGAAGTAGCTGAACTCAGGAAGCAGTTACAGAAGATGGCGTCGAGTCGGAACAGCAAAGAAAGAAAGAAAAGAAAGAAAATACGTTTATTTGCGGCAAACATGACGCATAAAAAAAGACACAAACAAAAAATAAAACAAAATAACAATTTGGGAGAAAGTATGCGTCACATCTACGCAAAACGGCCATCGCTCAGCATAATGCTAAGACCCTATACGAGACAGGGCCCCAGCGCTGGTTTTCAGCGACAGCCGGCGTCGACGTGATGACGTCAGCCGGTGCAGCATGCGATTAAATATTAACAAAAACAACAATCAAGAACAAAAACAACAATCAAAATAAGAAATAAAATATACAATACGAAAAGATATTAAGTAGTATGAAATAATATATTAATGGTGGTGGTAAGATTCTGGACAGCGACTCACGCGCCGCCGCCGGTTATTTATAATCTGTGCGCGAGCGCAACTGTCACAATTCACAAAGCTATAGATTTGACGTACTATTTACATTTTTTATCAAAAAACATGGTGCATATTATAATTAATGTAATATATAATTGGATGTGTAGGACAACAGAGTACATTATACAATACGGATAGAATTTGGTGATTGTGTAGGAACCTATGGCTTTTGTAAAACTGTGTTTGTCAAATAGTGTTAGAACTTTTTATGGTGCAAATGACGGAATGACAAACTTGGCGACTCAAAGGAGAACCAAAGTCTGCAGTCCAGGAAGAAAATGGTAAGTGCATCGTGATTATATAGAATACAAGAATAAATTAAATAGGTTAAATAAATAAATTAGCATTTGTATATATATATTCATCAAGCCACTATTGACAAGACGGTTGATGGAGACAGTTGCATTACTAAGAATAACCGTAAATTACAGAAGCAGTAGCAAAGTGGCGTTCCCAAGTGCAAGGGAAGAATGCTGTAGCGAAACAGACATCAAAAAAACAGGCCCACTGACAGAGGTAAAAGTTCCAGGCAGCCCACCCTAGAAGATCCCAAACCAAAGCCTGCAAGCCATGACCCCTGAGGTACAGTGAATCAATACAAAAGTACAATTGTTAAGGTTGAAGTGAAATTTGTTGATTTAGGAGTAACTTTTTGTGTTGGTATTTAAAAGATTGTATTGTTTTCAGGCAGCGCATTGGTGGTGGGAGATCATTCCAACAGCGTGTGGCTGCAAACTTGAAACACCCTCGGAATGCTGTAGTTCTGTGCATTGGCACCGAGAGTGGGCTAACTATGGAGCGAAGACCATACTTTAAATAGTTTTTTTTCCAATTTAACTTTTCGTAAAGGTAGTGTGGTTTTTGTGTTGTAATGATACCAAACAACAAATTGGCCAAATGCAGCTTTCTCCTGGCAGCCATCTTTAATAATTTTAGTTCGTTTGTGAACGGAGTAATGTGACTTCTTCGCGGGACATTAACACAAAAACGAACACAGGCATTCTGGATACGTTGGATTACACGCTCCGTTCTTGAAAGCAGGCATGGACCATAAACTGTGTCACAGTAATTTAACTTTGATAGAATGAGGCTGTCAACAAGTTGTTTCCGTACTGGTACGCTTATATATTTCCGTATTCCATATAAGACCTTCAGCCTATAAAAACAGTTCCGAAGAACATTTGTCACATGGGCCTCAAAGCGCAGCTCTGGATCCATAATTAGCCCCAGGTTACATGCCTGCTCCACTCTCTCAATTTTCTCCCCCATGATAGTTATCTCAGGGTTCGCAGACAGTATTGTGTTAACTTGTTTTTTCGAACCCAGCACCATAAATTTAGACTTGAGAGGATTCAGAACCAGAGAATTTTCCTCTGACCATGCAACCACCCTATGCAAGTCTTCGTTCATTTTCTGCACCGCCAAAGATGTATCCTCACCTTTGAAGGATATGTACAACTGAATATCATCAGCGTACATGTGATATTTGCAATTAACGAAGGATTTTATGATATCCGCACTGTATAGAATGTACAACAAAGGCCCCAGAATCGATCCCTGAGGAACACCCCTTGACACTTGGAGGGGGGGAGATGACACCCTGGACCCATCGTCCCTTTGCATCTCTACATATTGAGACCTGTTGGTAAGGTAGCTCTTAAACCACTCTACCGCATCACTGTCGAAGCCATAGAAAGCTAACTTTGACAGCAGTAGAGTGGTATTAATTGCGTCAAAAGCCCGGGAAAAGTCCAGCAGGGCTAGAATTGTTCCCTCCCCCCGGTCACGTGCTTCAAGGATATTACCCACAACATCCGCCAGAGCCGTTGCAGTACCTCTACCCCTTCTGAAACCCGACTGAAGGTCAGGAAGAATATTATTACTTTCAAGGTATTGGATAACCTGCGAGTATACTAGTATACAGCAGGTCACGCTCTCGCTCCTCCAGAGACACTAGAAGTAAGTCTAGGCAGCGCTCGCAATCTAATTACCGGAAGTTCCCGCTTTGTTGGTACCATGCCAAGTTCGCAGACAAAGCCAATAAGTGTATTCGATCATGCGACTTCAAGTCGGAAAACGCAAAGGGCGGTCGATAATGACGACCAGCGATTGCCCTCAAAATGCAAGTGGTCGCCTATTCGTCACGGACCGTTCATCGAAAACGCAATTCCTGGTCGACACTGGAAGCGACCTCTGCGTATACCCACGGCCAATGCTTCACGATCGTCGTACTCGGACTGGTTATAATCTATGTGCTGCTAATGGTTCTAATATTGCTACATATGGTTTTGTTAATTTAGAATTAGATTTTGGTTTACGTAGGACATTTCAATGGCGTTTTGTAGTTGCTGATGTCACAAAACCAATAATTGGCGTAGATTTGTTAAATTTTTACAACCTTGTAGTAGATTGTCGTAATAAACGCTTAATAGATAATTTAACATCAGTGACCGCTGTTGCCGCTTTGGCTAATTGTAAGAATGTTTATTCTGTTAAAGTCGTGACTGGTGAGACTCGGTTTCATAAAATTCTAGATGAGTTTCCTGGGATCGCACGACCGGCTGGTAAGCATCACACTACACCACACCAAACAGTACATCACATTCGCACTACACCAGGCCCTCCAGTTTATTCATCTCCCCGTCGTTTAGCTCCGGACAAACTCAAAATTGCTCAAAAAGAGTTTCAGTCTATGCTGGCCATCGGCACAGCTAGACCTTCGGAGAGCCCATGGTCGTCACCCTTGCACTTGGCACCGAAGAAAAATAACGGCTGGCGTCCTTGTGGCGATTATCGGCAGCTCAACGCCCGTACTGTGCCAGACAGGTATCCGATTAAGCACATCCACGACTTTTCCCAGAGTATAGCTGGGTGTAAAGTTTTCAGTACTCTGGACCTTGAAAAAGCATATAATCAGATACCTGTCTGTCAGGAGGACATCCTTAAGACCGCCATCACGACCCCGTTTGCTCTATTTGAATTCCCTTATATGACGTTCGGTCTTAGGAATGCGGGACAAACGTTCCAACGATTTGTTGACGAGGTAACGAGGGGGCTTGATTTTGTATACTGTTATCTGGATGATTTTTTAATATTTTCCAAGAGTGACACAGAGCATGAGCAGCACCTGCGCGAGGTATTCAAGAGGCTGAACGAGTATGGTATGTTGGTCAACACCTTGAAGTGCATTTTTGGAGCACAAGAGGTAACCTTTTTAGGCTATCGTGTATCTGAAAACGGTTCCAGGCCGGTCGAGTCTAAGGTTCAAGCGGTGAAAGATTTTCCCGCACCAAAGAACGTGCGGCAGCTAAGAGGATTCTTGGGTATGCTCAATTTTTATAGGAGATTTATTCCCAAAGCAGCTGAGATCCAAGCACCATTACATGCCTTGTTGACGGGATCGCTTAAAGGAACGCAGCCAATCACTCTGACAGAGGAAACTTTATCAGCGTTTCAGGCCTGTAAAGATAGTCTCACCAACGCTGCACTGTTGGCCCACCCAGACGGTACCGCTAAGCTCGCAGTAGTTACTGACGCTTCAGACAAAGCAATAGGGGCAGTCCTACAACAATTGAACGGGGACGCATGGCAGCCTTTGGGCTTCTTTTCAAGGAAATTGAGCCCTTCCCAAACTAAATACTCTCCCTATGATAGGGAGCTGCTTGCCATTTATGAGGCGATTAAATATTTCCGCCACATGCTGGAAGCTAGGCATTTTATAGTCTATACTGACCATAAACCGATCAGTTTTGCCTACCATGCAAGGAAGAAAAACTGTTCGCCAAGGCAGTATAGACACCTAGACTTTATCGCTCAGTTTACTACTGACATCCGCCACATATCCGGCAAGGATAACGTGGTTGCCGACACCTTGTCGCGCTTTGAGGAACTGGCAGATCCCATTAGCCTAGAAAAGATAGCCCAAACCCAAGTTGAAGACCCTGAACTCGAAATGCTTTTGAGTGGGGGCTCTTCTTTAGAATTTAAAAAACTCCATGTCCCTGGAAGTCGAATTTCTTTGTACTGCGACGTCAGTACCTCAGCTTCCAGGCCTTATGTACCTAAAAATTATCGAAAGCAGGTATTTGATAGCCTGCACTCATTGAGCCATCCTGGCGCTAGCGCAACGGCTAAATTAGTAGCTGAGCGGTTCGTTTGGCCTGGGGTTAGAAGAGACTGTAGGGAATGGTCACGCGCATGTATTTCATGTCAAAAGGCAAAAGTCACTCGACACTTGACTTCCCCACTGGGCACCTATAATTTGCCGCGTGCCCGATTCAAACAGATACACATAGACTTAGTAGGTCCACTACCACTTTCTGAGGGCTACCGGTACTGCTTAACTGCTGTGGACAGATTTACTCGCTGGCCAGAAGCAGTACCGATTACAGATATCACGGCAGAAACGGTTGCCAAAGCCTTGTTGTCAGCTTGGATATCTCGGTTCGGTTGCCCGACAGACATCATAACTGATCGCGGCCGTCAGTTTGAATCGGCCTTGTTTGAATGTCTGTCCAAGATTACCGCATTCGAGCACAAGCGGACAACAGCTTATCACCCGGCATGCAACGGACTGGTTGAACGGTTTCATCGTCAACTTAAAGCCGCAATTGTATGCCATGCAAATGATAGATGGACTGAGTCACTGCCGTGGGTTTTGTTAGGCGTAAGATCTGCCTTCAAGGAAGACATCCAAGCTTCCTCCGCGGAAATGGTATATGGGGAGTCACTGAGGTTGCCCGGCGAGTTCTTTGAGCCTACTATTAGCGGAACCACAGATATGTCGGAATTTACCGCAAGGCTCAGAAATTTCGCAGAAAAGTTGCGACCGGTACCAGCATCCCGGCATGGTAACGCCAAGGTGTTCATTTTCAAAGAACTCGAAACCTGTGATTACGTTTTCCTACGAGAAGACGCATCACGGGGTTCACTTACATCAGCATATTCCGGTCCCCACAAGGTCGTTTCTAGAGGGGATAAAGTATTTAAAATCATTGTGAAAAATAGGGAAATGACAGTGTCCATCAACCGGCTCAAGCCTGCCTTCACACTGTCCGTTCAGGATAAAAAAGCGACTCCCGAAGAACCACAAAATTACGTAACCCGTTCCGGGCGGCGAGTGAAGTTTACAGATTTTTATCGCCCTTGACGGTCTCTGGAGGGGGGTGGTGTAGGCTACTACTTACCTATTTATTTAATTAATTATAATTTACTAAAAACTTACATACATAACATCAGTCGGTCGATGACGTTAATCGATAACAAGTGCGATAAACTATCGACTCGCTGGACATCACTAATCTAACGGTACTAGACACGTCGCCCGCTTGCGCAGACGCAGCGGTCACCGCGCAATGTCAAACCAGTCGAGACTTATCTACGGCGCGGAGCGCATGCCTTTTACTCGCTTATTTGTATTGCCGCGAACTGCTTAAATGCTTGTGATTTTCATATCTTCCTTTCCATCTTCTCATCTGAACTCTGTCTCATCTTCCTAAGTTACTGACTATTGTGCTTACGCTTGTGCTTGTGCTTTAATCCCCATTGTGCCTTCTAAATCATATGTGTGTGTGGTGTGAGGATTGTTGGCGATTATATATGCTGTAACCGTGAGTTGGATTTTAATTACAAACCACAGAAAACCACGTTATACACTATTATTTACTCATACCCTCACCTATACATGGATTGATAACTAAGGATGCATACGACACAATGTTTGCGGGGCTCATGGCTGATTGATAATATGCTCATTGATAACAGCCACATGCATCAATCGAAGGCTAAGCTATGTTTGCCGTGGTTGGTCTCGGTTATCATTCGTAGATCTTTGACAGTCGTTACGGGAAGTCAGAAGCTTAAGTAGAAAGTTTGACAACCAGTCTTACCAGAGATACCGTGTTACCCAGTAACTGGGATGTGGAGGCTGGGTGGGTAGTCGATCCATGTTAAATATGTCGGGCCACCTGCCGTGGCACCACCCGCTCCTCTTGTTAGGCTCGCGCACGGTTGGTCACAGCTCTAACCTAACCCATTTGGTTGGGGTGTCCTGGCTTAGTTACTGCGACCAATTCGGTTACCGCCAAAACTGGCAAATCAAGGACGGCTCACAATTTTACGGGTAATATATCGGACAGATTATGAACGCCACCGTAAGTGCAGATTTGTTCACAAAGTGACGGTTTGACATGGACAGATTTTAAACTATCAAAAATTATTACGTTTTATTGTAAGCAGTTGAGTGTGGTACAGTTCACAATTTATCGACAGTTTACTATCTATATATATTATATACTAACGTGTTCACAATCATAATGGTGACATTTACATATTATTATAGCTAGCTGTCTCAATGGTAAAAAAAAAACTGAAGTCACTGCAATAATAAGCACTTATCAGTAACATTCACAATTTCAAACGTCCTTAGACCCTGCTCTCAGACCCTCCATACAGATGCAAGTGTCGCCGACACATTGTGTCAAATATACAACAATGAATATTAAAATAATAATATTAAAGTCTGTAGCTACTGAAGTTGCTAAAAACACCCTAGACACGTAGGTGAACAATGATTTTGATATATATATCTGCCTAGCCTTTTCCCAACTATGTTGGGGTCAGCTTCCAGCCTAACCGGATGCAGCTGAATACCGGTATTTTACATGGAGCGACTGCCTATCTGTCCTCCACAATCCAGTTACTGGGTAATACGATACCCCTTGGTAAGACTGGTTGTCAGATTTTCGGGCTTCCGACTACCCGTAACGACTGTCAAAGAACCACGAATGACAGCCGAGACCAACGGCTTAACGTGCTTTCCGAGGCACGGAGGGGTCACGGTATGTAAAGATGGTCACCCATCCATCGGCAAGCGTAGCTGAACCTGATCGATCGACCTGTGCGGCTGTTATTTTTTAGCCACGGGCCCCTCAACAACGATTTTGATATATACACATACATAAGGTAGAAAAAGCAGAGAGTATTCGTCGGTATACACATACGTAAAACATTTTATTTAAACAATCGAAGTAGACATTTTTATTTAAATTCATACCTTGGTCCTTAAACACTTTTCATGTGTGTAAGTAAGAGTTTCTTGACCCTACTAAGAATTCGTAAGACGAAGAAAATAACCCTGAAGGTAATAATATTTAGAACAACAAGAACGGACGACGTTCAGAAAGGACACTTGGAAACTATTGATTCATATCGTTTCGCTCCAAACTTGTACCGATGACGAAGTTTAAACTCTAAAGAGTTATTTTGAAAGGAATTCAATATCTTGAGTTTTGTTCGTTTTTGATAGAAGAGAAGATAGTACCGAGGCTGATTGGTTTTGTTTATAAGTTCTTGTTCAGTTTCTTTGTAATAAAGTGCTGTGCAGATATATCCACTTTATTTTTCCAAGCTTTTTTATTTTTGAGGTTGGGGAATCATCTCATCATGACCCCTCCCGCTCCGGGTGAAGCGGTAGGGAGTGTCAGAGTCTTACTGACTAAAACCCACCCGTGTTCCTTCCTTAGCCCTTTATGTTCCGGACCAGTAGTAACCTTTTCGGACAATCCCGCTGACCATTTTGTCAAGCTTTACGAGAAGACTTTGCAATAGGAGACTGTATCATTTTTATATTTATAATTTCTAATAATTTTGAAACAACATACCAGTTAATTTCTCAATTAAGAATAAGTATTAAATGTTTATCATCACACGAAGATACTATTTAATTAGGCTGGCCTGGCTTTTTTGAAGTGAAAACATTTATAGGCGCGTTGGACATTTTTTGAGATGGGATAAAACCATTGAACTCGCGCCACTGTTACCGTAAGCGACACCGCGCGTGTTTTGTTTATAAGACGATTAAAAAAATATTCGATTAGGATGTGTTCGGCTGTCCTCGGGATGTACTCGGTTGTAATGTATATCCGATATGTCAGTGAGTGATGGCAAAGTATTCTGTTTGTGTTTTGTTTTCACTTCTGTCGGCACTGGGTTGTGTAGGTCAGATAGACACTCGCTCCATATAAAATACTAGTATTCAGCTGCATGCGGTTAGACTGGAATCCAACCCCAACATAGTTGTGAAAAGGCTAGGCAGAGTAATTGATTGAAAGATACTATTTAAAAATGTGTCTCAAACTTTAATTTGAACTATAGTAACATAAGAATAAGTAGGCAGTAAGAAAAGATGTACACTCGTACTAAATTAGGTAAAACTCTAAGCATTTATTTTAATTAAACCATTTAGGGCTGATTTTTCAATCGACAGATAATTTTTATTTGTGGAATAATATTGACGTCTGGCATATTTTGTATGGGAGAACTGTCAAAAATTCAAAGTTATTCCTCGGATATAATTATCTGGCGTTGGGAAAATCAGCCCTAACAGGCAAAGATTAATATGTATTGTCTTTGGTCCCTGGCCCTGACATCAAGCAATAGACAAAATTGTCAACCTTTTATTGCGAAAATATTGGAGTACCAGCCTTTTGGCTACCTTGTTTGTGTAGGTATATTTTATGTATTTCTTTTTGTAATATGCGTCTTGTTTGCGCAGAATAAACAATTTTTCTTTATAAGAAATAAAGAAAAATTTTTTTAGGGATCGTACTCAAAGGGTAATAATTGAACCCTATTACTAAGAACGCGTTCATTTTTTTTTTTTACTTAGATTCCACTGAAACGTATTTTCTTTCTTTTTTCTTTCTTTTCTTTTTCACTGTCCGTCTGTCTGTCACCAAGCCATATCTCATGAACCGTGATAGCTAGACAAATGAAATTTTCACACATGATTTATTTCTGTTGCTGATATAACAACAAATAATAAAAATAAAACAAAGTTAGTATTTAAAGGGGTATAAAAGAAACGTTTTTTTGGCGGTTTGTGGTACGGAACCCTTCGTGTGCGGCTTGTTTTTAACCGACTTCAAAAAAGGAGGAGGTTTCTCAATTCGACCGTATTTATATATATATATATATATTTTTTTATGTTTGTTCGCGGATAACTTCGTCGTTTATGAACCGATTTTGATTATTCTTTCTTATTTTCTTTTCACTTTTGATTTTTCAATTGACTCGGTCATTCAGAAAGATGAAACTAGTTGCCCATTCCAAAGCGTACTAGATTCCTATGAAGAAAAACGGGTAAAAAAAACCCTTAAAAACAAAACACAATCAACACAGAACTTCTTATCATAAATTCATCAATTCCATTAATCATCGTGTCACCAAAAAACAATATGTCTGCCGCTAACAATAACTCTAAACCGACCAAAACAAGAAAACAGAGGAAGCAGTAAATTTCAAGTCGAGGCTGACAACTTACCGAGTGTGAAATTAATTAAAGACCAGGAACTTGGAAGTAACTTTATCAGCATATTGAGTACGATGCTCCAATAATAGGTGGTCTGCGCTTTGTAGTGAACTCAAAGGACAGGTATGCAAGTTTCGGTAAGTTGTTTGTCGAAATCTTTGGTACATTTGCTGATGAATTTTGATGTATTATGTCTTTAATTAAGGATTTACTTGTGGTTAGATGGATAGTCGTTACAAGTCGTCAGAAGTCCGAAAGTCTGACAACCAGTTACATCAAGGGGTTTCGTATTACCTAGTAACTGGGTTGTGCCAGCCTTTTCGCAACTATATTAGGGTCGGCTTCCAGTCTAATCGGATGCAGCTGAATACCAGTATTTTACATGGAGCGACTGCCTATCTGACCGCCACAACCCAGTTACTGGGTAATACGATACCCCTTTGTAAGACTGGTTGTCAGATTTTTAGGCTTCTGACTACCCATAACGACTGTCAAAGATCCACGAATGACAGCCAAGACCAACGGCTTAACGTGCTTTCCGAGGCATGGAGGGGTCTCGGTGTGTAAAGATGGTCAGTCATCTAAAGACCAACCGCGGCAAGCGTAGCTTAACCTGATCGATCGACCTGTGCGGCTGTTATTATTTAGCCACGGGCCCCTTAATGTTCAGAAAGATAATCCTTAATAAAACTGCCAATAGCAATCTAAATCTTAAAACTTACACACGCTTTTTTTCCATAGAGGTAGTCATCATTTCAGCCAAAAGACGTCCACTGCTGGACATAGGCCTCCCCCAAGTTAGAGGGGGGTTTGCCATAATCGCCACGCTTGGCAGGCGGGTTGGCGATCGCAGTATGGTATGGTGGTGGAATGCATAGAGAACGCTGCTGCCCATTCTCCGGTACGACCGTTAGTCGCCTTTTACGACACCCATGGGAAGTATGGGGTGGTGCTATTCTAAGTCCGGCACCACATAGAGGTAGTAGGCAGAAAGTATAGAACGCCATCTGCTACGATCCTTACATAATTATACTCTTTTTCCTAAAACATGATAAAATTAAAAGCAAACACAAAAAGACCGTTCCGTTTTATCGAAACATTTTAACACAAAGTTACATTAAATTACCTTGTTTCATGTCAACCGGCCGATTAAGCCTTAAAATACTTTAAACAAAATAATTAATAGTCTCAACCCTCCTTTTAAGAGGAGATACGGTCATAAACTTTTTTCTACCGTTTAACACTTGAGACACGAATTTATTACAATTTTTTATCCCTTCACGGCTTCACGGTGTTTCGACTCGTGATTAGCATAAAAACTTTATCCTTTTTTTAATTTTACTTAGATTTTTTTTCGAATTCGAGGGAAATATTGTGAAAAAGCGAAATTGGTAAGAAACAAAGGTTACATTTTTGGAGATTTTTTTATGTTTTCTTCGTCAAAGTTGGTCTTACGTCAACTTTGTTTCCCGGATAAAAGATTTCTGTCGATAAATAATCAACACACACATTATATTCTTTTCAAGAACATGAATTCGACATGAGACTCTTTTTACTTCTCAATATTGCTCAGGTATAAAAGGTTATCATCTGCCTAGCCTTTTCCCAACTACGTTGGGGTCGGCTTCCTGTCTAACCGGATGCAGCTGAATACCATTATTTTACATGTAGCGACTGCCTATCTGACCTCCACAACCCAGTTACTGGGTAATACGATACCCCTTGGTAAGACTGGTTGTCAGACTTTCGGGCTTCTGAGTACCCGTAACGAATCTCAAATCAAAGATCCACGAATGACAGACGGGACCAACGGCTTTACGTGCTTTCCGAGGCACGGAGGGGTCTCAGTGTGTAAAGATGGTCACCCATCCATAAACCACCCGCGGCAAGCGTAGCTTAAACTGATCGATGGAACTGTGTGGCTGTTATTATTTAGCCATGGGCCCCAGGTATAAAAGGTGTAAAAAAAAAGTAATTTAAAAAATAAAAAAACCCGACTGCGAAACTGAAAAGCTACAAACAAGCTCATTTTAAATTAAATAAAAGTTGGAAGCAGGCGGGACCCATTTGAATTTGAAAATATAATAAAAATAGTATGGGTCCCGCCTGCTTCCAACTTTTATTTAATTTAAAATGAGCTTGTTTGTAGCTTTTCAGTTTCGCAGTCGGGTTTTTTTATTTTTTAAATTACTTTTTTTATTTCCAGTTTTTTAGTTTACAAATGTGAAAGATTTCGCAAACGATTTAGTTCTTGGTACGTGTTTTTTACGATTTGTCACTTCGAATTACTTTTAACCATATAAGGTATATATATTTTTGTAATCACCTTTTAAAACCCTTTATTTTGATACCCCACTCAATAGGTTTCGAGAAAAAAAAAAATTTTTTTTGAAAACATATTGCGCCAAAAATCGGCCATTTTAATTTTTTTTTAATTTTAATATGCCCAGTGTCAATCTCACAATTAAGACGAATCTAACGGCACCTCTCAAGCTGAAATCATTGAGAACCTCCTTATTTTTTTTTTCATCTGTTTAAAAGGCCGTTCACGAAGCAGTCATCTACACTTCAATAACTCCGTAACTTTACTTTGGCTTCGTTAAGGGTATATTTTAAATATTAATAACTAGCAGGGCCTCGCGGTTCCACCCGCATAATCGTCGATCCCGTGGGAATATCGAGATAAAAACTATCCTATGTCCTTCCCCGGGATGCAATCTATCTCTCTGCCAAATTTTATCGAAATCCGTTCAGTGGTTTAGGCGTGAAAAGGTAACATACAGACAGATAGACAGAGTTACTTTCGAATTTATAATATTCGTATGGATAACAAACTATATTTATTTTGTTTCACAAATGTACAGTGATAGCGCTGAAAACTAGCCCAATAATAATTCTACATTTGTGAGAGATGGTACTTTTTTTTTTTTTTTTTTTTTTGAGGATGGGAAATCATCAAATGACTCCTCCCGCTCTGGGTGGAGCGGAAGGGAGTGTCAGACTCTTACTGACTAAAACCCACCCGTGTTCCTTCCTTAGCCCTTTATGTTCCGGGCCAGCGGTAACCCTTTCGGACAATCCCGCTGACCCGGCAGGCTTCGGCCCTAAGGGGCCCCTCCTCGATGCTGACATCTCTTTGAGGCGCGCGTGGAACACGTACGCGCCGTCCGGCACGGGCCTGGTCCTGATCGGGCGGTGAGCTACCCATTACTCTCCGCCCGCAGGCCCGGAGAGATGGTACTTGAAATTGGCATTGTGAGCAACGTTTGTGGTGTACTAGGAATATATATTTTTATGGTGTACTAGTTTCCACCCGCGGCTTCGCCCGCGAGGTATGTCGATAAAAACTATCCTATGTCCTTTCCCGGGATGCAATCTATCTTTCTGCCAAATTTTATCGAAATCCGTTTAGTGGTTTAGGCGTGAAAATATAACATACAGACAGACAGACAGAGTTACTTTCGAATTTTTAATATTACTTAGTATGGATAGCTGAATCAGCCTATAATGTCCCCACTGCTGGTACACAGACCTCCTCTCGGTGAGAGGCAATGGGCCTTAATCCACCACGCGGGCCCAGTGCGGGTTGGCAGCTGTCACATGTCTTCGAATTTAAGGTTCTAGGACATGCCGGTTTCCTCACGATATTTTCCTTGACCGTTTTGAGAGCATTGGTGATGAAATAATTTACATAAAGGTCGCAGCAGTTACCCCTGACCCACCACTGCTTTCCAATTGTGTATATATAATACAAAATTATTAATTTATCTTCTAACACAAGGATTTATTCCTGTTGTATTTTCTGTTATATAGGGTGTTTGGAGCCAAATACAAAGCCTTAAGGTGAATGCTCATACCGGCCCGCGAAATTCAAATTTTCTTACGTTTTTTGCAATTTGCAGGCCAGTGCTAGGTTGTATGTTGATTAAAATATAATTCGCGGCTGTAAGACATATGTAGTTACAGAATTATAATCATCAAAATCATCAATAAAACGCTCTAAGTTCATAAAGCTGTTGGAATTACTTTTTCTGTTTTTAGGGTTCCGTACCCAAAGGGTAAAAACGGGACCCTATTACTAAGACTTCGCTGTCTGTCCGTCTGTCCGTCTGTCCGTCTGTCCGTCTGTCCGTCTGTCCGTCTGTCTGTCACCAGGCTGTATCTCAAGATCCGCGATAGCTAGACAGTTGAAATTTTCACAGATGATGTATTTCTGTTGCCGCTATAACAACAAATACTAAAAACAAAATAAAATAAATATTTAAGGGGGGCTCCCATACAACAAACGCGATTTTTTTGCTCTTTTTTGCTCGATATCAAAAATGGCAACAGGTAGGCACTTGAAATATTCACAAAATACTCAATTGTATGTTAACTTTAATAATAAATAATAAAATTAAAATAAAATAAATATTTAAGGGGGGCTACCATACAACAAACATGTTTTTTTCGGCGTTTTTGCCTTGTGGTACGGAACCCTTCGTGTGCGAGTCCGACACGCACTTGGCCAGTTTTTTTTTGTTCTTACACCTTTACGAAGTTGAAGGGTTGTATTGGTGATTTTCATGATTATAATTCTGTAACTACATACATCTTACAGCCGCGAATAATATTTTTATCAACATACAACCTAGCACTGGCCTGCAAATTGCAAAAAACACAAGAAATTTTGAATAGTTCGTTTCTTACAGTACAAGACTAGGAAATATACTCCCAATTATGTAGCGCGATGTAAGAGGTTTCATATCTTGCCACTGCATGAGCGCAGACGCATTGCTGATATGGCGTATTTATTTAAAATCGCAAATGGTACGATAGATTGCCCTGAGCTGCTAACAGCTCAGGGCAAGATCAGGGCAGTTTAGGGTTAGTTACACACTGCAAAATATGTCGAAAACCTAGCTTGTTGCATGTCCCTCATTCCAAGTCCGCGTACAGGCAGAATTCGTATCTAATTCGTGCAAGCAGAAGTTTTAATGAACTAATTAGTGAACATGATTTGGACATTTTCAAGTGTTTCTCGGCTTAAGCATTTGTTGGTGAAAAGCTTTTTTACGGAAAAGTAATTGTTTGCGTCTAAGTGGTTTCTAGTTTGTACCTATTAATTGATCGTGTTATTTTGTTTCCTAATTTATGTTATAGGTATTTTGTACCGAACTTTTTGTTGTCTTTTTTGTTTCTAGTGTTTGTTATAGAAACTTGTAAATGGCCTTCCTGTAGCTCTACCATGAGTTTGCACAGCCAAAACTCGCTAGCGTCTACGTAAATAATATGTATGAAATATTGTACAGCGCCCCTAGCGGTCACCGAAAGAATTAAAATTCGTACCATGAGTACTATAGATTTCGATAGGTAAGAAACCTAACGTAATCTATTCGATAGTCACTAACGTTTTTCAGCTGTCGCCATACAAAACGGCACCATGAGTTAATAATTTGACAGACGCTATCGAAAAATACGCTTACGATAGTAGTTACGTCACTCATTAGCATTTTGACGCGTGAAACATATGTTTACATTGAAATTATATACGTTTTTGAGTATTTTGAGTCAAAATAATGTCTGGAAGAGCTTATTTAGCATGGAATATGTTGGCGGCCGCTGAATTTGAAGACCAACGACGTAAAGAACGTGAATTTCAAGCCAAAATTACAAGAAAATGAAATTCTAGCTTACCAATGGGCGGGACATTTCGCAGCTACCTAGGAGGCTTTCTGTGATGAATATTAACTTAAATTTAAATAAAAGACATTTTACATAAACAACCTTTTCATTTATTTTATTATTATATGGGAAACATACAGCATATTTAACAAAATAAGGAACACAAAAATTGACATAAAAACACATACTTATTACCTACTAACTACACATTTTTTTCTTTAAACATTGGACACTAGGATTTCCCCTGTATCGTGGGTGCCTTTACAAACACAAATATCACATGCACAAACATCCAGACCCGGAACAATTAGGTATTTGGTTTGGAAGATTGGATCACACAACTTTATGCTCCATGCGACAAATGAACCGGCGATTCTTAGCGCAGAAGCGACACGCAGTTTCTAAAAATTGTGCCATACTGATCCTCATTGTATTATTGTCATTTTGTAAACTTATTTAACTGAATTTTATTAAAAAACGCCGTGAACACAATGTCAACAAATACAAAATTACAAATTGAAAACGACACTCGATGACACAACAGTGACATATAAGGAATAAAAATTCAACAACCACTAAATACCTTAAGAAGTTCACTAACCGCCAACCATTCTATTTAGTCGGATTATTGCCTATCATAACATTTTAAGCATAGGCGATAGCACTATATTTTGAGCATAATATATCCCGTTCTCTCTCCTTATTACTGAGAAAGAAAGAAATAAAACTTAAGGAAGTGACGTTACATACGACACGATCTATCGAGTTTACCTTAGCGCCTGCGTAAAACTCCGTAAAACTCATGGTGCAACATTATCGAAATCTATTCGATCCACGTTAATACGCTAGCGAGCTTGACGCTAGCGAGTAAGTTTTCGATAACAACTCATGGTAGAGGTACAGATGCATATTGTTTAAGAGCACTGTTTAAATTAGCTGTAAGTTTCCCGAACAGAATAAAATAAAAATAAAAAATAAAATAAAAATAAAATAAATTTAGAGCATTTTGAGCCATACATGTCTTAGACGAAGTATGTTTTTTTTCGTTTTTTTTCGCAGTTAAAGTTGGTATGTTATTTTTGACTAAAAGTTTGCAGTCAAAAAAAATATACTTCGTCTAAGACATGTATGGCTCAAAATGCTGTAAAAGGTGTCAATTATCACTCCCTTAACCGCTTGTGTGTCGTAATTACAGACACAATTAAAAGCCTAAGGGTTAAAGCTTTGCACTCAGCTTCCAAACACCCTGTATAATTCTGAAAGATAAGTAAAGCATTAAAATAACGGAAATTATGTTATTTGAAACTCCTCTTTCAGTCGGTTAGCAAAATGTTTTTATTGGAATAATAAAATGTACCTTTTAGAGCCTCATTAAGCAAAGGGATGAGGCGTTAATTTTATCGCCAGACAAGACAACAATATAACGTTATATTTTAATAGACGTTAACGTTTATCATGTTCATTTCCTGGTTTTGCTTGGTTATTTTAGCCCTTATCCCATGCACTTTGTGTGATTAGAGCATTGCATCAACCCGTGCCGACTCTTTACTCTTGCGGTTACTAATGAACAAACTAATAAATAAAATATCAGATGAATAGTTACACACCGATTTCTCTCTTTCAGTCGTCAGTAATTTGACTTTCGAAAGGAGAAGACAAAGCGTTGTGTAACTATACAGACGATATACAACATTTATTAGTAAGAAGGTTGGAAATTAAACTCTTTAAACAAAATAGTGAACGGCCTATAGTGATTGGTTGGTGGCGATCAAAACAAACTCGCAGTAGTAGAAATATGTAAGTAAAGCATAATTTTTAATTTAAAATATGGTTTTTAGGTTTACCCCCTATATTATACACACATCTGCCTACCACTCCGATGAATACAGGCGTGTTATTATGATCAGTAGCATAGTATAAATTGAAGTAAACGTATTATATCAGACATGCTGCGCCCGCGGTAGCACCCGCGTAAATGTCGATCCCGTGGGCATATCGGGATAAAAAGTAGCCTATATGTTAATCCACGGTGTCAGCTACCTCCATATCAAATTTTATCAAAATTGGTCCCGCCGTTTGAGCGTGAAGAAGTAACAAACATATAAACACACACACACACACTCACAAACTTTTGCCTTTATAATATTAGTGTGATGAATAGTTACACACCGATTTCTCTCTTTCAGTCGTCAGTAATTTGACTTTCGAAAAGAGAAGACAAAGCGTTGTGTAACTATATACAGACGCTATACAACGTTTATTAGTAGGGGTTTATAAATTATGCATACGCGCTGTGTTGTTGGTCATGTAAAAGGGGCTCGTCAAGTCGGCCCGCGCCGCCGGACGAGGTGCCGCGCCGCGGTTCGTCGCCATTTGCTTCAACCGGTTCACGAACTTAACATCAGAACGCTCCAGCTCCGTTGCAAACAAATTAGTAACAAGAACTATTATGTAAATATTTCAACTGACGTCCTATTACGGTTAAAATGATAAAGTGATGTGACAGACAGACGGCGACAAACTTTAGCTGTTCCACACATTTTGACCGCGTAGGTAATAATTTTTAAACGATTTCAAAAAAGGACGAGGCTTTTTAATGGATAGGGATAGCCTCAGGGATGGTCCCATATAAATTTTATTAACTTTGTTTTCGTAGTTTTTGAGTTAGCTTAATAATACGTATTTTTGCCACTTGATGATGTTATAATAAATTCCTGTCACTGATATTTACATAGCAAGTACACGAGTACTTGCTAAGCACTACGAAGTGCTAAACGGATTTGTGTAGGGTAAGTACAACTTAAAAGTGAAAAATAAAAACTTTATTACAAAAAAAAAACCACCGACTTCCAAATAAGACAAACAACGTAAATGCGAACCCAACGAAACCGACTTCTTATTTAGAAGTAAGTTGATTTTTTTTTTGTAAAAAGTTTTTTTGATTTGATTAATGACACTTTTCTATTAAACAGCAGATTTTTTTTTAGATAACCGACGAATAATTTCTACATTAGGGGGCTCGAATGGGAGTGGGAGGCAGTCACCTCCTTCTGCGAAGCAGTCATGCTAGCGAAGGAGGTGGCGGGACGGCTAAGGGAGATAGCCTCCCGTACCAACTGCAGCGGGAGACGCTCTGGGCGGCGGGAGCCGCGTGACGACTCCTGGCCACCGTAGGCGCGGGCCTGCAGACGGAGAGTAATGGTAGCTCACCGTCCGATCAGGACCAGGCCCATGCCAGACGGCGCGTACGTGTTCCACGCGCGCCTCAAAGAGATGTCAGCATCAAATGAAGGGGTCCGTCAGGGCCGAAGCCTGCCGGGTCAACGGGATTGTACGAAAGGGTTACCGCTGTCCCGGAACATAAAGGCTAAGGAGGGAACACGGGTGGGTTTTAGTCAGTAAGAGTATGATACTCCCTTCCGCTCCACCCAGAGCGGGAGGGAGGGGTCATTTGAAGTCAAAGTCAAAAGTCAAAGCATTTATTTCAAATAGGCACTTAACAGGCACTTTTGAACGTCAAAAATTACTAAAATAGAATTGATTCTAGTCGCCCATTCCAAAAGGTAGTTTTCGTATGGAGAAGAATGGGCAAGAAACTCCACCGTTACTCTTTTAAAATATTTTACAATATTATGCATGTACATTAATTATCTATAATATAAAATGGTAAACTGACTGATTGTTGATATATCAACACACAGCCCAAACCGCTGGTCCTAGAGACATGAAACTTGGATGGTGTATTCTTTGTATAGAGTAAGTATCCACTAAGAAAGGATTTTTGGGAATTCTACCCCTAAAGGGGTGAAATAGGGGATGGAGGTTTATATGAAAGTCCGTCAGTTTTGAAGTAAGGATCTTCAAATTTTGTGTTTAGGCTGAGGATCGAAAATTAATTTACACGTGTCTCAGCGTTTTTGACAATTCTACCCCCGAAGGGTTAAAAATGGGGATGAAGTTGTGTATGGAAAGTCCTTAATTTTCGAAGTAAAAATCACTAAATTTATTATTTAGGCTTATGGTTAGAAGGTAACGCAACGGTGTCGTTAGAGTTGCAACCCTCAAGGGGGTGAAAAGGGGGATGAAATTTTGTTTATAATTATATAATCTTGAACACACAGCCCAAACCGCTGGTCCTAGAGACATGAAACTTGGAGGGTGTATTCTTTGTATAGAATAAGTATCCACTAAGAAAGGATTTTTGGGAATTCTACCCCTAAAGGGGTGAAATAGGGGATGGAGGTTTATATGAAAGTCCGTCAGTTTTAAAGTAAGGATCTTCAAATTTTGTGTTTAGGCTAAGGATCGAAAATTAATGTACACGTGTCTCAGCGTTTTTGACAATTCTACCCACGAAGGGTTAAAAAGGGGGATGAAGTTGTGTATTGAAAGTCCTTAATTTTCGAAGTAAAAATCACTAACATTATTATTTAGGCTTATGGTTAGAAGGTAACGCAATGGTGTTGTTAGAATTTCAACCCTCAAGGGGGTGAAAAGTGGGATGAAATTTTGTTTTTAATTATATGTATAATCTTGAACACACAGCCCAAACTGCTGGCTCTAGAGACATGAAACTTAGAAGGTGTGTTCTTTGTGAAGAGTAAGTATACACTAAGAAAGGATTTTTGGAAATTCTACCCCTAAAGGGGTGAAATAGGGGATGGAAGTTTATATGAAAGTCCGTCAGTTTTGAAGTTATGATCTTCAAATTTTGTTTTTAGGCTGAGGATTGAATATTAATTTATACGTATCTCAGCGTTTTGACAATTCTGCCCCCGAATGGTTAAAAGGGGGGATGAAGATGTGTATGGAAAGTCCTTAATTTTCGAAGTAAAAATCACAAAATTTATTATCTAGGCTTACGGTGGGAAGGTAACGCAACGGTGTTGTTAGAATTAAGAATTATATAATCTATCAACACACAGCCTAAACCGCTGGTCCTAGAGACATGAATTTTGGAGGGTGTGTTTTTTGTGAAGAGTAGGTATCCACTAAGGAGTTTTTGGAAATTCAACCTTTAAAGAGGTCGTCGTCGTCGTCGTTTCAGCCGATAGACGTCCACTGCTGGACATAGGCCTCCCCCAATTTTGGGGGGGGGGGGTTTGCCATAATCGCCACGCTTGGCAGGCGGGTTGGCGATCGCAGTATAGTATGATGGTGGAATAAATAGAGAACGCTGCTGCCCATTCTCCGGTAAGACCCTTAGTCGCCTTTTACGACACCCACGGGAAGTAGGGGGTGGTGCAATTCTTTAAGTCCGGCACCACACAGACCCGAAAGAGGTGAAAGGGGTATTTTGTTTGTATGAAAAATCTTATTCCTTGAGTTAATAACCTTGAATCTTGGCAGGAATACTTATCTGAGTAAATTATGAAGTTTCGCATTTTTTATTTTTTTACCCTCTAAAGAGGGATTGAGGGGTGTCAAAATTTGTATGGAAGAATTTTAACGCGCTGTCCGATTAACTCGAAACTGAGTATGTATACTTAAAACTGAAAATAAAGAATAACGTGTATCAGGGTTTTTCGAAAATCTACCCCTAACTGCGCGAAAAAGGGTAATTTTACACGGCAAGAATTACAACGTGCCTTGATTAGCTCGAAAATTGGTATAAATAATCTTTGAGTCGAGTCATCGAAACATCCTGCCGGGTCAGCGGGATTGTCCGAAAGGGTTACCGCTGGTCCGGAACATAAAGGGCTAAGGAAGGAACATGGGTGGGTTTTAGTCAGTAAGAGTCTGACACTTCCTTCCAGTCCACCCAGAGCGGGAGGGGGTCATTTGATGATTTGGCAAACGAAAAAAAAAATCATCGAAACATCCCAGACGATTGTTCAAAATTCCATCCCTATGGGGATAAAAAGAGGGGACACAGTTTATATGAAAAATCTTATTTATTTAACACAACAAAGTGAAAAATAACTTTAATTTCGGAAGTCGGTGTCTTTGGATCTTTATTTTAGTTTTTTGCCACCGACTTCCGAAATTAAAGTAATTTGACACTTTGTAGTGTTTTTTTGGAAGGCAGTTTTTTTTTTTGTTAAAACGTTTTTATTTCTCACTTCTTAGTGGGTCTGTTTATAATGTATCTAAGTTAAAACATCCTAATGTCAACTTGCGCATCGCCTTCACCAAAATATTGCTTTTCCCGATGCATGACTGACATTAATTGTTGAGGAATTCTTCTGGTATTTCACCATCTGCTCCATTTCACCATTCGCATTGTGACGAGCATAAATTGCTTAGCAACCATGTTAAAGTACCTAATCGAATCGCAACCCGTGAAATACTTATTATTGAGTAGTTCCGGTGGCCATCTGTGGTCTTCATCATCGGTTCCACTTCAACAAATAGTGTTTTTCGAGAGCAAATGCACGAGTTACTGTAAAAAATACCCAAATCGCTATAGGTGTGCCTATAATATTTAAAGAGTGCCTTCGATTTCTCCAGGATCCCCTCATCACATCCTGACCTGATGACAATGGGACCACCTGGAAAGTATACCCTTTCAAACCAAAAAAAAATCAAATCGGTCTAGCCGTCTTCGAGTAATCGGGAACGTACATAAAAAAAAAGATTCCGACGAATTGAGAACCTCCTCCTTTTTTTGACCTCGGTTAAAAATAAAAAAAGTGTGTTTTAGGGTTTTCAAAAATCGACTCCTACCAAGTTGGAAAAGGGTAATAATAAAGTTTATGGGTTGGATTTCACTGCTTGCTTCCATTAACTCGAAAATGGGCAAGGGTCTTTGAGTCAAGTTATGAACACATCCCAAACGATTTTTCAAAATTCCATCCCTGTTGGAGTGAAAAGCGGGGATACAGTTTATTTGAAAAGTACAAAAACTCTTTGATCTATAAACTTAAACATTGGCCCGATCACTTATTTTTCTAAATAAATGATAAGATCATAAACATACATTTACGAAATATTAGGAGGAAAGTACGAATTTCACGCGGACGAAGTCGCGGGCAGAAGCTAGTATAATATATATGTGAAGACGATGCACCTAAAATAAAATTACTGTACCACAATAGGTAAAAGAATTAAAAATGAAAAAAAAAAATGATGATTTACCATTAGCAAAAAAAAAAGTATCTCTGTATTGAATGGTCACCCATCCACGTACCGACCGCGGCATACGTAGCTTAACAAAAGGAGCAGAAAAAATGGAGGCTAGAATTATGTGCGTATTCTCTCTGTAAGTTCAATTACACTGAATGGCAGAGGCTGATCCAATATCCCTATAAGCTCCGCTACTTGTAACCACAATATTACCATAACATCATTCCATGGGATACCACTTGTTATTCCGCCATAAATTAAGCAAGCACTTTACTTAACTAGCTTAGTTAACTTGAACTTAGTTTTGTGATCATAGTTGAGGGTTTGTTGGTTGTCTGGAGATAATATTAAGAGGAAATGCGGGTCTTTCCTCCATAGAAATGCTCACGCCTGTTTTCTTTCTGATTAATGACCATAAAGCGATGATTTTTTACAGAATAATAAATATTAACTACTTGTATGTCCGTATGTTTTCCTTTTTGATGATACATTATTTTTATAAGCACTACAATCCTCAAAAAATTGCCACTGTCAACTGAGCCCTAGTACATTTTTTTTACAACTATTAAGAGCGTTTACGCCGTACGACATTTCATACAAACTTTCAAGCCCTTATTTTTCGAAATGAATGAACCGATTTTAATATAACTTCATACGCATATTATGCAGGATACAAAGGTCTAAAAAGTTGGTAGAGAACATTTTAGAAAAATAGTGCTACAGCCAAATTAGACCGATTTTAAATTTTCCATAGAAACAGAGGTTTCCAGATATCTTTTTTTAAATAAGACATTTCGAAAATGTTCTCTACTAACTTTTTAGACCTTTGTATCCTGATAGGCGTAAGAAGTTTCATTAAAATCGGTTCATTAATTTCGAAAAATATGGGCTTGAAAGTTTGTATGAAGTGCCGTACGGTGTAAACGCTCTTAACGAAAAAAGAAAAACAGGGAGTATAATTATATTCTACTTATCCATACTAATATTATAAATTCGAAAGTAACTCTGTCTGTCTGTCTGTATGTTACCTTTTCACGCCTAAACCACTGAACGGATTTCTATAAAATTGGGCAGAGAAATTGACTGATTCATCCCGAGCAAGGACATAGAATAGTTTTTACTAGCTGCGCCCCGCTGTTTCCCGCATAAGTTTTGGTTCCGTGGGAATATCGAGATACAAAGTAGCCTATATGTTAATCCAAGGTGTCAGCTACCTCCATACCAAATTTTATCAAAATTGGTCCAGCCGTTTGCGCGTGAAGAAGTAACAAACATATAAACACACACACACACTCACAAATTTTCGCCTTTATAATTAGTGTGATGTGCCTCTAGTATCAACAGCAACCAACCTAAAAAGAAAAATATTGAAAGCCAATGTGTGAACACTAAATTCAATGCGTGTTCAAAATCGGATGCGTATATACAGGGTGTTTGGTGCATCGTTTGCCAAATGGAGTTGGCCGAAAGGAGAGGTCATTTGCTATCTCTTGAGGCCCAGTAACTCATTCCTTGTTACACCGGTTTTTTTATTATGACTTTTTAATTTTTATTTAGAAAAGTACAAGAACTCTCTATTTCAGCTTAACTTTAAAAAAAAGATGTGAGTATAGCCTTCAAATTTCATTTTAATTCTTATGTTTACTCTTGTATGGTTCTATGAAATTCAAAATTACTTGCTAATAACATCTAGTTCCTTTTTAATAACTCACAAAGTTTTTAAAAAAATGAAAAATGCACTTAACACTCAACTTTAAATTGCTGTAAAAAAAACGAATAGCGATCTAGATCTTCGAATTGTTTTAAAAAGTTCTCTAGTTTGTCCCCTTTCCAATGGTGTGCAATATACCAAAAAAAACTTTTAATAACTTCAGTAAGTCGCTAAATGTGTAATCGAGACACATCAGGCTGATATTCGATATTACGGTAAGAACACTAGTTTTCACATAAATAACATGCTTTATGTAGGTGGATGTACCGGATGTGGTTTATGTACCGGAGAATGGGCAGCAGCGTTCTCTATGTATTCCACCATCATACTATACTGCGATCGCCAACCCGCCTGCCAAGCGTGGCGATTATGGCAAACCCTCCCAAAATTGGGGGAGGCCTTTGTCCAGCAGTGGACGTCTATCGACTGAAACGACGACGAACGACGATGTAGGTGGATAGTGTTATCTCCCTCATGCGCAGTCTCTTATCTCTTTCTAGGGATCTGACTTTCCTCGAACTTGAAATAAAAAATTAACTTTTATTTAATAAGTACCTAGTAAGTAATTAAAAAAAAACCCAAAGCAAATACGTTTACACACCACTACAGTCGAGATAAGACGAAGATGTCGCGCGTGTGTACGCAATAGTGGAGGACAATTTGCACAAAATTTATAATTACTTAGGTACTTATTAAATAAAAGTTTATTTTTTATTTCAAGTTTGAGGAACGTTACAACCCTAGAAAGAGATAAGTGACTGCGTAAGAGGGAGATTTTTTTAGAATAAATATTAAAAAGTCATAATAAAAAAACCGGTGTAACAAGGAATGAGTTACTGGGCCTTAAGAGATAGCAAATGACCTCTTCTTTCGGCCAATTCCATTTGGCAAACGATGCACCAAACACCCTGTATAACTAACCTAACCTATAATAAAAAATAGGTACAGAAAATTGGCATTAAAGATTTTTATTTTGTATCGACAACTCAAATTCTAAAAGCTTCCAAACTGTAAATCGTTATCATCAACGTTACAACATCAACTTTCGAAAACTTATTGCCAAATCAACATCAAAACAATAAAAAAACTGGCGAAGTGCGAGTCGGACTCGCACGCGAAGGGTTCCGTACCACAAGGCAAAAACGCCGAAAAAAACACGTTTGTTGTATGGGAGCCCCCTTAAATATTTATTTTATTCTGTTTTTAGTATTTGTTGTTATAGCGGCAACATAAATATATCATGTATGAAAATTTCAACTGTCTAGCTGTTACGGTTCATGAGATACAGCCTGGTGACAGACAGACAGACAGACGGACAGTGGAGTCTTAGTAATAGGGTCCCGTTTTTACCCTTTGGGTACCGAACCCTAAAAACTGTCACTCAATTAAATGTTTTTCCTGGTAATAAGTTTTATATTTACTAAAGAACTAGCTGCGCCCCGCGGTTTCACCCGCGTAAATGTCGATCCCGTGGGAATATCGGGATAAAAAGTAGCCTATATGTTAATCCAGGTTGTCAGCTACCTCCATACCAAATTTTATCCAAATTGGTCCAGTCGTTTGAGCGTGAAGAAGTAACAAACATATAAACACACACACACTCACACACACACTCACACACACACTCACAAACTTTCGCCTTTATAATATTAGTGTGATAAGAGGATAAAAAATATTTCATTTGTTATTCCGTGATATGATTATTCTAACATTAAACTTTATGTATTCTAACATTAAACTTTATGTGAAACAAAAATCAATGATTGAAAAATCTTCAAAGTAATTATTCTGCGTATTGATTATTATATTTATATTTAAACAGTCTAGCTATCATCGGTTCATGAGATACAGCCTGGTGACAGACAGACAGACAGACAGACAGACGGACGGTGGAGTCTTAGTAATAGGGTCCCGTTTTTACCCTTTTGGTACGGAACCCTAACAAACATAATAATATCTTTTATAAATAAAGCCATAGAAGAACTCCTAAAAAATTTCAAACAATAATAAACTTTGTTCTTCACAAATTCATACCCCTTTTTATTCGAGTACCTACAGAAATGTTTTCTAACGAATCTTTATTAGGGTACATTATCTTAATTAGTAAGGAGGTGTAAATTCTGCCTTAGGGCTGTTTTATAATGGTCAAGTTTTCAGCGGAAATTAAATTGATTTTCATTATGTTTTCGGCTGTGGCTAAGTATGCTCTGCGGCTCCAATACAAGAACGCATTCAGGATGCTGCTGAGGCTTCCTCCGTTTTGCAGCGCGTCCGCCATGTTCATGGAGGCACGCGCAGATGGTTTCGCGGCGATCTTACGCAAGAAAGCGGCGTCACTGCTGCACAGAGTGCGGTGAGTAGCAACAGCATCCTGAGTGTGATAGCGGACAGTTATGACCAGTGATCGGAATAGGTAGAGCTATTTAGGTTCATTGACCGCAAACATTGATGGTAATATGGATATTCCACGGGATTCCGACTGATACTACGGGATTTTATTGTCGATAGAGTGACGCACCTGTTTTTGTCTCTTTCTGCGCCACTAGAATTCAATTCTTTACCAACAGTAACTTCGAATTTAAACTTAACTTTGTAACTAAAAGGGAATATCCATATTATTCTAACCTATGGCAAGTACATAAAACAGCTCTACCTATTCCGATCTCTGGTTATGACTGTCCGTTCTTCAAAAATTGTATGCGTTTATGTGTGAACTAAGATAGTTTTAAGCATTTTTCTACTCACAAAATGGATCTTGTTGTCTGAATAATAAATAAATAATAATAATAATGAATAAATATGCATAATATTAATATAATAATATAATATAATATTATATATTATAATTATATATAAATATTATAATATTATATGTATTTAGCTTAATAAAGGAAATAATAAGTAATAACATACTAAGAGGCATATTAACATAAAATAAGGGGCTCGTGGCTAAGTAATATCAGCCGTACGGGTCGATTGATCAGGTTAAGTTACGCTTTCCGCGGTTGGTCTGCATCTTTACATATCAAGACCTCTCGTGAGCTACCCATTACTCTCCGTCCGCAGGCCCGGGCTGGGAGACGCTCCGGGCGAAGAGGAGATAGCCTCAGCTCTTTCCCTTAACCATCCCGCCACCGCCTATCTAGATTTTGATTTTTTAAAGTGCGTAATTTAAAAGTACATCGCCGGCTAACTGTTATAGAAGAAGTCATATTTTTTAAAACTAAAACGGAACAAATTGCGTATTATGCATATTTCGATAAAACAAATATAGATCTAATTATTTAATGTATTCGTTAAAACTCAGGGCATGGTCAATTGCTGGGTACAGAGACATGCTACTCATTACTCTCGGCCACAGGCCCGCGCCTACGGTGGCTCTCGACGCCCGGAGCGTCTCCCGCGGCTGGGACGGGAGGCTCTCTCCGTCATCCGTCCCGCCACCTCCTTCGCTAGCATAACTGCTTCGCAGAAGGAGGTGACTGCCTCCCACTCCCTCTCACTTCGGACAATGGCTTGAACCAGGGCCGGACGCGAGAGGTCGCCGCCGCTGCCGATCGCCTCTACGAGGACATGGCGGTGCTCCACCCAAGCGGGGTAGACCTCCACCGTATGCTCCACCGAGTCCTCTGGGCGATCCTGGCAAAGGTTTCTGCCTAACCCTTATGTTATGATTATGTAACTTACTCTTCCTAGCTTTTTATCGACAACGTTGAGGTCAGCATTCTGTCTAACCGAATGCAGCTGAATACCAGTATTTTACATGGAGCCATTACCTGTCTGACCTCCACAACCCAGTTACGAGGTCTATACTTGGTAAGACTGGTTATCAGAATTTTGGGCTTCTGACTACACGACTTTCAAAGATCTACGAATGATTGCTATTATGATTGTTTCACAGACTAAGAAGAGAAGTTACCTTGATTGTTTGACGTTATAATTTCAAAAAGATAAAAAGTAATCCAATAGATAATTGTAGAATCATAAAGACTTTTTTATTTTTAAGAAAAGAGAATCATCTTTTCTTAAAAACAAAAATGTCTTTATGCATTCAGCCTTACAGGCCTATACTCGCTTATTGTAGGCTATACGAAAAAAAAAAACTCGAAACAATAATAATTTACGCTGGCAATCCTTTTGTTTTTTTCAACGCGGGGCGCGATAAAACTTTTTTCTTTCACAGATACAAAAGTAACATTAGAATTGAATTAGCGAAGTTTAGTTCGGAACAATGCTTGGATTTTATTTTTTAAAGTACATTTTTGTGTTTGTTTTTATAAATGGAGATGTACTTACAGATTAAAAGAGTAACCGTGGAGTTTCTTGCCAGCTCTTATCCATAGGAAACGACCAATTAGAACCATGCACCTAGCCTCTGACGTTTCGTAAGTGCACTGAAAGAAATAAGCAGTAAATACAAATGAAAAAACATTCATCGGAACTGCTTACTTAGTTCCATATGAGCCTAACTTATAAAACAGTATTTTTTACTGATCCGAAAACAGTTAAAGCTCGAGGCAAAATGTTACCGTCACGACAGTAAACTTCAACGTTTAAAGTAGCTAAAAGGTCACAAAATTAACTGTTTTTTCATTTGGTGATATCGTTCAAACCATTGAAATTTACTTACATTACAGTAAGTGGGTTGGTTTTCCTTTTTATTTGTTTTTTTAAGTAAATGGTATGTTCAATCATTAAAAGTAATTGTTTTGTCTTTTACTGTTTGACAAACATTTCTTCTTACTGTATAAAGTCAGTAAGTCGTAATGAAATCGCTTTAATGTGCTGTAGTAAGAAATTAGTTGTTTCAGTGTTGGGCACACTGAAACAATTTTTTTTTTTGCAATTTTAAGTGAAATAAAATATTGGGAACTAAATTTTTGAGCTGTTATTTAAATATTCGATATGTTATTATGATCAGTTGAAAAACATATTGAGCAGTTTGTTCGGATAGACAGCGAAATCATGGCGAGATCTAATTATCATTCGATAAATGTTCGAAGTTTACCCCTAAGCTCGATAGATGGCGTTGGCGTTGAATTAGATCTCGCTATGGTTTCGTTACCGGCATTTACCTTGGCAGGATTGATTTTTTATTTTTGTGTGAGCCTCGAAGTTATAGTAGATTATGCACCGAGGGGCTAAAGTTGTGTCTTATGTCACGGGCGTCATATTGAATCTCGAGCGCAATGAAGGATTCGGGACTTAACTCCCGAGCGCAGCGAGGGAGTTAGACATGGGTCGGATTAGGTAAAAACGATACCTAATCCACCTAATCCTAGTATTTAAAAATACCTAATCCATTTACCTAATCCGAATATTTATTCAGTAGAGCCGCTGGCCTGTTACCGATATTATGGTATCGTATGTGGATTGGGTAAAAAATATTCGGCATGAAGTATGGACGTTCCGTTTCTGATATATTGTGGAATGGTGGATTATATTAATTTCGTTTTTTATGGGCAAACGGTACTTTAACGCGAATACTTTTGTTTTTAACGTTTAATAAAGAAAGGTAGTGATCAAAATTACCCTTCAACTTTGTACAATGATCAACTTTGTACAATGATTGAGATGGGAACTTTTTACCATTTTTTTATTGGTATATATTTTTTTAAGGTTAAAGTTCATTGTAGAGAACAACTCAAATTACATTTTTTTTTGTCTTTTTTTGCCGTAACATGGCATGGAAATTAAAACTGGTGTTCTATGAATAGAAACCAGAGCATTATTATATTAACATGCATTTGACCCATTTTTCTGATTTTTACACTTTTTTTTTCAATAAAAAGACGTCAGTTTTGTTATTTTTCTTCGAGATTATTTAAAATAACGCCACCTAAAGACGACTATATTCATTACGACATAAATCGCTAGAGCTTACTAACTAGTCTAGTGATATTTTACAAAGATGGCGCTGGCGGCAGTGCTAATTAAACTTGAAACTTAACTCCCACATTTTAAGGTACAAAATACCTTCTGTGTAGACTGTGTACGAATATTTTGTGCAATACCTAATCCTCGACGCTTTGGATTAGGTACGGACTCGCATCGAAAAATACCTAATCCACATACCTGTTCTAATATTTATGCCTCACGTCTAGAGGGAGTTAAGAGTTTAACTCACGAGCGAAGCGAGGGAGTTAATACAAGAATCCTGAATGCAGCGAGGGATTCAAGCTAGCCCAAGGCAAAGACACCTTTAGCCCAGAGGAGGATACTCTACTTTTTACACCTACTGTGAGAAAATAATAGCCATAGTACGAAAATTCGCGCCTTTATTGCGTCTACCAATAAGTAGCCAAGACACGATCCATTCGATTTTCAAAAAAAAAGTCTCTTCTACGGTTTTGTCGTGTGTGTCTATTGATATCACTCTCACGGAAGTGGCGTTTGTGTAAACTAAGCTTTATACAGGGCTGGTAGAATGGTTTTGGATGATTGGCTGTATGCATTTTGAATTTAGAACGTCATTAGAGACGCTCGTGAAAATAGAGTATTTTTGATAAAATATGATAAATCGACTGTAGTATAGATAGGTTTTATTATTTATTTATTTATTCACAAAATCCACAGCAATCTTAGCGCAGTTTACTTAATAGTAGATTATGCACCGAGGGGCTAAAGTTGTGTCTTATGTCACGGGCGTCATATTGAATCTCGAGCGCAATGAAGGATTCGGGATTTAACTCACGAGCGAAGCGAGGGAGTTAATACAAGAATCCTGAATGCAGCGAGGGATTCAAGCTAGCCCAAGGCAAAGACACCTTTAGCCCAGAGGAGGATACTCTACTTTTTACACCTACTGTGAGAAAATAATAGCCATAGTACGAAAATTCGCGCCTTTATTGCGTCTACCAATAAGTAGCCAAGACACGATCAATTCGATTTTCAAAAAAAAAGTCTCTTCTACGGTTTTGTCGTCTGTGTCTATCGATATCACTCTCATGGAAGTGGCGTTTGTGTAAACTAAGCTTTATACAGGGCTGGTAGAATGGTTTTGGATGATTGGCTGTATGCATTTTGAATTTAGAACGTCATTGGAGACGCTCGTGAAAATAGAGTATTTTTGATAAAATGTGATAAATCGACTGTAGTATAAATAGGTTTTATTATTTATTTATTTATTCACAAAATCCACAGCAATCTTAGCGCAGTTTGCTCAAAATAAATTAACTAATGTTACAGCCAATTAGTATTACGGTATTACGGCGCGGTACGGTATTTGTTATTATTAATGCCAGTTTTAATGTTATTCCATTCCCTTTAAAAAATGGTTCGTAGTTATCTAATTATTCTTATAATATTATGTCTTCGAAAACATGGCAACGATATGAAGAAGCAGTCGTTATGATTTTGTAGGAAATCGAGAATATCATCCACGCGTAGTAAGGGTTTCGTGAATAGCTTTCCTCTTTCTGGCACCAAAGGGTGTTTGTTAGTACTATACTGCCAATTTATCTGAGCATGTGAGATTCCAAATTCAAATCACATTATTGACCAGCGGGTCATAATGAAATCCAGTACAACATTATTGACCGGCTGTGCCCCCGGCCACTAATGACTCACTTTAGGTTAAGGTTGCTTGACATATAATTTGACATTTTCGAGCAGGTGGTGTGAAAAATAAATTAACTAATGTTACAGCCAATTACTATTACGGTATTACGGCGCGGTACGGTATTTGTTATTATTAATGCCAGTTTTAATGTTATTCCATTCCTTTTAAAAAATGGTTCGTAGTTATCTAATTATTCTTACAATATTATGTCTTCGAAAACATGGCAACGATATGAAGAAGCAGTCGTTATGATTTTGTAAGAAATCGAGAATATCATCCACGCGTAGTAAGGGTTTCGAGAATAGCTTTCCTCTTTCTGGCACCAAAGGGGGTTTGTTAGTACTATACGGTACTGCCAATTTAGCTGAGCATGTGAGATTCCAAATTCAAATCACATTATTGACCAGCGGGTCATAATGAAATCCAGTACAACATTATTGACCGGCTGTGCCCCCGGCCACTAATGACTCACTTTAGGTTAAGGTTGCTTGACATATAATTTGACATTTTCGAGCAGGTGGTGTGAAAAAGTATTTTAATATACGCTATATAACCGAATATAGTGCTTGTATTATTTACTCCTCGCCTATATACGGACCCTCGGTAAAAATACATGGTCCTTCGCGTCGGATTGGTCGGGAGTGTTTGTGGTAGTTCCTGTGGTGGTAGTGAATTACCACCCTTCGCGTCGTTACTGGGCAGTGGATCGCTGTCCAGAGCAGCCCCTTTAGTGGGCACCAGGTGAGGTGCTCAAGAGCTGAAGGTGGAACCGGTTGAAGCAGCCGTGTGGAGCAGCCGCGTGGAGCAGCCATAGCTGGTAGCAACAGCCGGAGGAGCGACGACGTAGGGAGGTATACTACGGCAGATCGTGGACAAGCAGAGGGCGCCACTTGTGCGCTGCAGTACAGCGTGCCGCTTTTTGTGGTGCAGTACAGCGCGACATCATCAGTGTGTCAGTGAGTGAAATAATTGGTGAAAAAACCGTGAGTACATTTTTCATTTTAATCAAGAAGAATAAAAAATATAAATTTAAAAATCTCATAAAGTGCAGTATTTTGAAGTTGAACATTAACAGAAAATTAACATTTTGCTTCGTATAAAATTAGGACTTGTAAAATTTTATGTGAAAAGTGGTTCTGACGGGGAATCCATGCCCGATTTTAGACCCAAAAGACATTCGTGTAAAAGACTTGTGAAATTTCAAACGTTGACTTGAAGAATTGGACTTGAACTTTACATCATTTAGTTTACTTTAAAAACATAATAAGTGTTTACAACTTAGTGTTTGTTAAATTTTATTTTGTTTTGTTTAAATTGGTATAACATAGTTGTTGCAAAATGGAGTCCTTCCTTTCTATACAGGAGGATATTAGTACCAAAATGGTTAAGGCAAAAACCAATTTTAAGAAAGCTCCCAAAGAGCGATTAACTTATGCATATGCAGAGACCCGTCTCGAAAATTTGGAACAATTATGGAATACATTCACAGCCACGCATAAATAAAAATATTAATTACGATAAAAAAGGTTGAATTGTCTAACTCTAGTTATATTAAAAATGGTCTTTATAATGAAGTTGAGAAATTTTACATAGACTTTAAAAGCGAATTAAAGGAATTATTATCTTTAGGAAATTCAACTGCTTTATGTGTGGATTCTAAGTCTATTTGTCAGAATGAAAAGAGTGTCAGCAGAGTTAAGTTGCCAGAAATAAAAATTCCCTCATTTTCGGGAAAATATTCAGAGTGGCAAACATTTAGAGACTTATTTGTGGGATTGGTGCACGAGAACTCATCACTCGACGATGCACAGAGATTTTTCTATTTAAAGGGTCATTTAAGTGGGGAGGCTGAGCAATTATTAAGAAACATTAAGGTTACATCTGACAACTATAAGATTGCGTGGTCTAAATTAGATAAAATGTACAATAATAAAAAGTTTCTAGCAAATGGTATAATAAAAAGATTACTCAGTCAAAAGACTTTGTCCTGTGAATCGGCTAGCGAAATAAAAAGGCTTATAACTACTACTTCAGAATGTTTGGAGTCAATTGGTAATTTAGGGGTAGATGTCTCTTCCTGGGATCTTATTGTTATACACATAATTAGTGGAAAATTAGACAAAGAGACCAGGAAAGTTTGGGAACTCAAAGTGGCTTCGGATTCTAGTGATGATTTACCGACATTTATACAGTTTTCCGATTTTTTAAATAGTCGCTATAGAGGTTTGGAAAATTTAGACAAAACAGATAACAAGGAAAGACATCCACACCCAAAAGGAACTCAATCGTTTCATGTAATAAAAGATAAAAAGTCACCATCATGTGCATTTTGCTCAGCCGATCATAAAATTACATCTTGTCCGAAGTTTGGTAAAGAGTCAAATGAAACTAGGCGTAATTTCGCACAGGAACATAATTTATGTTTTGTTTGTCTATACAATAACCACTCTGCCAAAAATTGCAAAAACACTCTCAAGTGCCAGGTTTGTAAACGCCGCCACCATTCATTGTTGCACCCAACAGGTGCTTCTGGGTCTGTTATTGGTGAAGATAGTAGTGGGGCTCACGAGGAAACCTCATCAGCCGTTGTAAAGGTGATGAAGGAGGATAATAAAAATAGTAACGCTGGAGTAGCCGCACAAGCGGAGGTCTAGCAAGTCGCTAATTTCATGTTTCTCGACTGGAAGTCGTCGGAAAACCGTTTTATTAACTACTGCGTTAATTAAGGCGGAGTCGAAAGATGGGACCTATCGAGTGGTTAGGGCTTTGCTTGACCAAGGATCGCAAGGTTCTTTCGTTACGGAATCCACGGTCCAATTTTTGGGATTAAACAAAACGCCATCCAGGCAAACTGTGATAGGCGTAGGTGGGGACAAAAGTGCGACGGCTAAGTCAACCGTTGTACTTAAAGTGAGGTCTAGAATAGATCCCTCTGTCCAAATTAATGTAAACGCGTTTGTCCTGAAGTCAGTCACTGCCCTTCTCCCAGCTACGAAAGTAACTAGGGTAGAATGGGTAGACTTGACCGATGAGGATTTGGCTGATCCCGAATACTACAGGCCTAATAAAATTGATGTTTTATTAGGTGCTGAGGTTTACAGCCAAGTCATCCAGGAAGGTATTAAGAGGAATGTAGGTGGAACTCTTGTAGCGCAAGACACCACGTTAGGGTGGATATTGTCAGGAACTTTTGAAGTGGATCATTCTAATAATCCTTCACTTATCACCGTTATGCATTCAAGCCTTGAAACGGATGATTTGCTTAAAAGATTTTGGGAAATGGAAGCGGAACCATCTGGAAAAAAAATGCTAACGGAGGAAGAGAATACATGCGAAAAAATATATACAGCTACTACGGAACGTGACAAGAGTGGTCGATATATAGTAAGGCTGCCATTGCGTGATGTAAACCCGGTGAGCAAGGTTGGTGAATCGAAGGGCATCGCTGAAAAAAGATTAAGATCGTTAGAAAGCAAGTTTAGCAAAAACAGCAAATTCAAAGAAGATTATTCGAGAGTTCTTAAAGAATATTTAGAGCTGAAACACATGAGAAAGGTGGCAGAAGATGAAAAGAATAATCAAAAGGCGATCTACTTACCTCACCATGCCGTTATCCAGGAGGATAAGGAAACGTCGCAGGTCCGAGTCGTCTTTGATGCTTCCTGCAAGGGAACGAATGGGATGTCACTTAATGAAAATTTGTTAGTTGGTCCTACCTTGCAGTCGGAACTCCGGCACACTATTATGCGATGGAGAACACATCGGATATGTCTCGTTGCGGACATAATAAAGATGTACCGGCAAGTCTTGGTAAATAGGAAGGATGTAATATTACAACGTATCCTCTGGAGAGACACTCCTGAAAGGAAAATAGAAGAATATGAATTGGATACAGTTACCTTCGGCACGGCGTCGGCACCATATCTCGCTGTACGATCACTACAACAGTTAGCATACGATGAGTGCTCAGATCAACCGGAAATAGCGAGGATAATCTTAAATGATTTTTATATGGACGATGTAATGACAGGAGCTGAAAATGAAGAAATCTGTTTTAAGATATACACGGAGTTAACTAAAGTGTTATCCAGAGGAGGATTTCCATTACAAAAATGGAGGAGCAATAGTAAAAAATTACTTAATAAAATAAGGGATGAGAAAGAAACTACTGATGAAGAGTTAAAGATAAAAATGGATAGTGTTACGAAGATTCTTGGACTTACCTGGAACTCGAACGAAGATTTCTTCCAGTATTCAGTTGATCTCCAACCGCTGACCACACCTGTAACAAAAAGAAAAATTATTTCCGAGATTTCAAGATTATTTGATCCGTTGGGATGGTTAGCACCTAGTATTATCTTAGCTAAAATATTTATTCAGAAATTGTGGCTAGCAGGGATAGAATGGGATCAAGAAATTCCAAACAATTTAAAACAAGAATGGGTTACTTACCACCGTAACTTAGTTTTTCTGGTTAATATTAAAATCCCACGATGGTTGCACCAAGATTCAAACAACGTGAAAACTGAATTGCACGGGTTCTCTGATGCCTCTAAAATGGCGTATTCAGCAGTCATTTACATTAGAATTGTCGATCACAAAGGAAATATTTATATTTATTTGGTTACTTCAAAAACGAAAGTGGCACCCATTAGACAAGTTTCTATTCCGCGTTTAGAACTTTGCGGTGCAGTTCTCCTTGCCAAATTGATGGTGGAAGTTGGCGAAGTACTGAACATACCAAAGACCGATTGGCATGCGTGGACGGATAGTGAAGTGGTGTTAGCTTGGCTCAACAGTCATCCGAGCCGCTGGAAAACTTTTGTGGCTAATCGTGTTTCAGATATTTTGAACCTATTGGACACACATTACTGGTCTCACGTGTCGTCAAAACAGAATCCCGCAGATTGTGCGTCGCGCGGAGTGCCCCCTGCTGAACTTGAATCCACCGCTATATGGTGGAAGGGTCCGGATTATTTAAGACAGCAGGTGGTGGAGTACAAAAGGCCGAAACATCTGGTAACACATTTAGAAGAAGTGAAAGTACATACGGTTACCTTTGACGTTACCTTTTGGAATAAATTTTCATCGTTGTCGAAATTGATTAGAGTTATAGCATATTGCCGTAGATTCTTGAATTTGAAAAAAAACCGGGTTGGTACAGGGTCACGACATCTATCTAAACAAGAGCTACAAGACTCAACAGAGATATGCATAAGGAAATGTCAAGAAGAAGGATTCACAAATGAGTTGGAAGAACTGAAAAACACAAACGTAGAAATTAATAATGGAAAGTTAAAATCATGAAACATTTTTCTGGATTCTAAGGGAATAATCAGAGTTGGAGGACGGCTTGAGATGTCGCAGCTAAGTTATGAAAGAGTACATCCTATACTGATACCAAATAACTCTTTTTTAACCAATCTTTTGATAGCAGACGCCCATGATAAAACCATGCAAACCAACTGATAGTTACATATTTAAGGTCAAAGTATTGGATCATGGGTATTAAGTTGCTGGCAAAAAAGTATGTAAGGGGCTGCGTAAGATGTATACGATATAACGCCAAAACACGTAATCAACTTTTGGGGCAGTTACCATTTTCTCGGGTAACGCCGAACAAACCCTTTTTTAGTAGTGGAGTGGATTACGCAGGACCTATAAACATACGAGTATCGAAAGGGCGCGGTAACAGGTCTTACAAGGGCTACATCGCTCTGTTTATATGCATGGCCACAAGGGCAGTGCATTTGGAAGCAGTGAGTGATTTAAGCACTAAGGGATTCCTCGCTGCTTTCAAACGGTTTGTGGCTAGGCGTGGCCGATGTGCAGATATTTACAGCGATAATGGGACTAACTTTGTGGGTGCTGCGCGGGAACTGCTTTACTTGTTTAATGAGGAAAAGTCAGATTGTAATCCAGAATTGGCAGAGGAGCTCGCAACCAATGGCACGCAGTGGCACTTTATACCTCCTCACTCCCCAAACTTTGGGGGTCTTTGGGAGGCAGGTATAAAGTCTACCAAGTATCACCTAAAGCGGGTGATTGGGAATTCCACGCTGACATTTGAAGAGATCACAACGGTGTTAGCTCAAATTGAGGCATGCCTCAATTCGAGGCCATTGTCTTATGTGGAAGATCAGGACAAGTTAGTGATCTTAACGCCAGGTCATTTCTTAGTGGGGGAACCATTAGTGCTACCGCCTGATCACAATTATGAAAAGGCTAACGTTAATAGTCTCCAACGATGGCAGCTTCATCAAAGGATGACGCAAGATTTCTGGCGTCGATGGTCGCACGACTACCTTCACCAATTCTTGCAGCGTCATAAATGGAACCATAGAAGCCCAGAGCCATCTGTTGGTGAAGTAGTTTTAGTAAAGGAGGATGATATGCCTCCTGGCAAGTGGTTGTTGGGTAGGATCGAACAGAAACATCCTGGTCCTGACGGTATTACTCGGGTTGTTACTTTACGCACTCAATTTTCGACTATAAAGAGACCAACATCTAAACTGTGTGTATTACCTGTAACCAATTAGTGTAAAATATTTTTAAGTTTTTTGTATTTGAACATGGTAGTATGTTTTAGGTTAAGTTTGCCAAGTGTTACAAAATGTTATTTTGTTACAAATAAGGATCTAGAACTTAAGTTGTTTATTTTTATTCATTGTTCTTTTCTTTTCCCACCAAAGACATACCAGTTATATATTTATCTAGATGGTAAAGAAGGACATTTTGCCAATATGTCCTTGGTGGGCGGTATGTTCGGATAGACAGCGAAATCATGGCGAGATCTAATTATCATTCGATAAATGTTCGAAGTTTACCCCTAAGCTCGATAGATGGCGTTGGCGTCGAATTAGATCTCGCTATGGTTTCGTTACCGGCATTTACCTTGGCAGGATTGATTTTTTATTTTTGTGTGAGCCACGAAGTTAAAGAATTTTAATATACGCTATATAACCGAATATAGTGCTTGTATTATTTACTCCTCGCCTATATACGGACCCTCGGTAAAAATACACAGTTATTTAATTTACTGGCGGTTGATTAATTATTGCGACAGTAAAACATGGACAGTAATGAAAAATCAATTAGTCGGTTATTTTATCATACAATGTCAATTCCAAAAATAATTGAGCAGTCCAATAACTGAATGAGCGGTAAAAATGATGGAATGAGCTTTTCGATAAATAGTTCGGCAGAAGCGAGCTCGGGACTTGGGGCACCTCGACTCGGACAGGTTAGGTTCGAAGGGGATGACGCCCCCGTCATCCCCTTCGTGTTAGGTTCCTTTAAACCCTGTAGATAGAAATAGGGGCCCCGCGAAGCGGGGCTCCGTCGAATACACACCCAAAACTACTTTACTACCTCATTGTGTATAGAATTGCTTAGAATGAGATTTCTTACCGACAAATTCCGATTTAGGTATTACTGCCCACACGTAACCGCTCGTTCAATAATTTTTACCGCCCATTTAATTATTTTCCTGCTCAATTATGTATTCACTGATCCATTTCATTATTTTTTATTACTCATTTTTGTTTACTTTACTGCTTAGTTTTAACTTGAACTTGAACTTGTCTGAACTTGTTATTAAAAGTGTCATTTATAATTTTTAACTTACCAAAACAGCCATTTACAACTGCCTCTTTAAATCAGTGCCTAAAATGTTTAGATGTTGATATGCAATAAAGGCATTATTTAAGTAAATAATTATACAGGGTGGCTGGAACATTGAGTGCAACCTGTTGCCATGGATTTAGTTCATGATTCAGAAACCTCCTGCGTTGTAATTTTACGTCAAAAATTTGCTATTCCATATATTTTGTCCTGACAGATATTGCACTTTTTTTTTATTTTAAATAGGTTTTCTCGTGAGTCTAGTCTAGGTCACACGCGTAGCATGAGCACCGGTTTGTCGACGGAAGAATAGACAAAGATGACGTTCCGTGTAGACAGTACGACGGCAGCAAAGTAGAAAGAGTCAACTGCACTTTTTACGAAATTCACTTTACATAATTCGACTTAGAAATCAGAATTCTTTGTTTTGTCATAAGATTATTTTTTCCTTTTGATTCTTTATTTTTACTGATATTGAGTCACATTACAAAGAGGTGTCCGCGGCTAAATAATAACAGCCACTTGCCGCGGTTGGTCCATGGATGGGTGACCATCTTTACATACCGAGACTCCTCCGTGCCTCGGAAAGCACGTTAAGCCATTAACCCCGGCTGTGCTTCGTGGATCTTTGACAGTCGTTACGGGATTTTGTAGATACCCGTATATACTTTGTGGCCGTCGAGTAGAAAGTTTTCTGCTGTCTTTAGCGATTACAAAATCTCTTCACTACCTTATACAACCGTCAGTTGTATAAGGTAATAATATGATTTTGACAGTTTGGGTAGAAAACTTTCTTCTGAAATAGTCTACATAAAAAAGGACCTAGACAAAGATCTTTAGAAACGAAAGACAAAATGACATATTGTAGAAAGATTTCTAAGGCGGTATGTCAAAAATGAAGAAAAAAAATGTCGCTTTGTATAGAAAACAATGTGTCTACTCTTCATAGAGATCAGATAGAAGTGTTCATGCTACGCGTGCAGAGGTGACAGAGACAAAGTCGATGATGGAGTGAGCTTACCCAGAAGAAGACTGTTCACTCTTACTTTGAAGACATTCGGGTATTCGGGTATTTGGGTTTTTATGAAGCAGTAGTTTTTGCAGTAATTTACAGCAGTAATTTTTCGTCGACAAGCAAAAAGCTTGTCGACGAAAAATTTCTACGGTATTTCTAGTCTAGAATCATATGCTGAATTCATGGTTACACTTGACGCGTCGATGGGGACTGCCACCCTGTATAATGATGTTTTTCTGAAAGGTCAAATGCGTAGTAGATACTCGCAACCGACGTAAGTGTATGAGCAGAGGGTCTAAAAAGGCCACTCAGTGTATTCTTTCTCTCTCCTAGAATACTTCCATCATAAATGCAAGAGTATCTCTGCTTATCAGGGGGCCTAAACCACTTTGGCAGAATCATAAAAGGATAACATTATGAATCATAATGGACAGTTAACTGTTAAGTTAATCGTATCAAATCCCATTGTGAAGGATTTTTTAGTTATTTTTTTTTTGTCTGTGCTAAAATACCAATCAATCCCATCCAACTCCAATCCCAATCTAATCTAATCAATAAACTAATTAGCGCCTGAAACTACTCCAAACAAGTTTAGACGTGATTCAAAACTTGCTTAATAAAATTACGTCGATTTACGTCAGGCGCTGATCAACTTGACAGGACTAAACTAAAATTTATCTTCTGTCGTTTTCTTAATGAAATATAAAGAAAAAGACGCTTTAGTTTAGTTTGTGAACAAGAGAACCAGCACCACTATGTGTTACAAGATCGACTATACAATTACTAAACATGTTGAAATTGAAAACCTGTGACAAACCGAAATGGGAGACTGTACTCATCATTATGAACAGTTTTTACTAAGGGATCAAAGCTGCAATCGCGAAAAAAAATCAGCTGTTCCCTAAATTTTGACGAGTATATATTTCAGGGTTGGTCCCATAGTAAAAGTTGCTCATGATGATGAGTACAATGACCTCTTAAAAGGTTGTTAATGTTTTACCAATAACCCTGTATATCCATTAATTAAATTAAAGTCGCTTTTCGTGGCTGTCTGTTTGACCGCGTTGTTCATTTAAACTACTCAGCGGATTTTTTACTCGTTTCCCACCAACCTATAGAGAATTTATTCCGGAACGTATACTATAATATAATATATTTAAAAAATATATATTTAAATATTATTTAAACTTAACAGAAATCGTGCAAAGCAAAGATCTTATCCCTAAGTCCGTCAACGAAGACACGGACCAGTTCGAAAGTACGTAACATCAGATTTTATTTTCAATTTCACCCTATAGTAAAATAGAAATGGAGCCAATTTCAATGAGTATTCAAATCAAAATAGGGGTAGTGGACATGGGAATTAGACAGACTCTTTACCCATGTCTAGTCTGAGGGCTACCACTCAAAATTTGGTCGGACAGTCAGCACGTCAACGCTACGATATTTTTGCCACTAGAAAAATCCCACTTCCTTAAAAATACTCCGAATCCGGAAGCCATCCTTCTTCCACTTTCGAAAGCTAAATGAAATCAGTACATTTTTGCACGTACCTATCACAGCGACTGAATTTCCAATTCAAAAATTCTGCCAGTTCTTTTCGTAACACTTGAATGAAAATATCCTCAATACAGACACTAGCTTTGAGTTTCCTTTATTCCATTTTCTTTTAGTATCTTTTTTTATTTCCGCACAGACTGAAAAATGGCCTATATTTCAGTGCACGCTTAAGAGTCTGCGCAAAGGTGGACACTTTTGGATTGTGTCAGATGGAAGCAACCGACAGCAGCGATATTGGGAAAAGATCAGAGGGGCAATTCTAGTAATTTAAAGAACGTTCACATTCTGACCTCAGTCTCAAAAAATACTTCTATTCTCCCTACATTTTTGATTTTTGAAAAGTTTTTAACATTGATTGTTCATGAGATGAGATTGGGACTAGATTTTGAACGTTTTTTATTACGGAATGAGGCTTTCTGGGGCTTATGTACAGACGCCAGTACATCAAGCTATCTAATCTGTCAAATTTCTTTAATAAATTTTCAACTTTATCACTTAAACGTAACGTTCAAAGTTGATTGGGAAAAATTTACAGTTTTGGGTAGCTTGCTTTTTTGCTGTCTGTACATACACGCTTAGAAAGAAAGAAATAAAGAAAGAAAGAAAATACGTTAATTTGCGGCAAACATGACGCTTCAAAAGAACACAAACATAAAAAAAAATACAAGTTGGGAGAAAACGTGCGTCACATCCACGCAAAACGACCATCGCTCAGCATAATGCTAACGCATAACGCTTCGAATTTAGCCTCGTCCGCTTAAAATGTAGAACTAGATTTTTTTAATGATGCATGATTAAAACTTTTGTATTTAAATACCTAATTATACCAGAACTGATAGATACCTTGATCACTTCAAGCGTAGGTGAAACCACTATGCTGCCGTGCTAAGCTCAAAAGCGGTATCTCAAAAAAAATCGTAAAGTTGATTTTTGTGGCATCGGATAGCTTAAAGAAATATGCATTCAATGAGCTAAGCCAAATAGCGGTATCTTAATAAAAAAGTCCTTAGAAAAGTGTTCAATATCTCACGTTTACCTCAAATCACTAAGAGAATAAAAGCAAATTTTCAATTTTCTCGAAACTGACTTTTCCCGAGATATCGCTTATGCGTTTAGCACGGCAGTATGGTTTTTAGTCGTTTTCAAATTCGCATGATTCATAAATAAATCAGTCAAACCCAAATGAAATTCATCCTCATCATGTCAGCTGAACGGCGTCCACAGCTGAACATAGGCCTTGTCCAAGCGACACCACATCATTTGCTTCTCCCATCCAGCAACCTTCACCGGGTCAATAAAGTTTGGAAACAAATAAAATTACAATTGTGAAAGTAACACTGTGTTCATGTTACCTTTTTACGCCTTAACGGCTAAACGGAATTCGATGATATTGATGACACACAACACAAGACAACTTAAGTGGCAGTGGGTGGACTTAAGTATCTTGACAGACTGTCAGACAGATGGTTAGCAAAGTGATCCTATAAAGGTTCGCGCGTATGTGTTCCACGCGCGCCTCAAAGAGATGTCAGTATAATTTGCCAGTGCCAGTTAGGGCCGAATCCTGCCGGGTCAGCGGGATTGTCCGAAAGGTTTACCGCTGGCCCGGAACATAAAGGGCTAAGGAAGGCACACGGGTGGGTTTTAGCCAGTAAGAATCTGACACTCCCTTCCGCTCCACCCAGAGTGGGAGAGGTCATTTGATGATTTCCCATAAGCAAAAAAGAAAAAAAAGGGGCAGTGGGCAGGGCATATTGCTCGCAGAACAGCTGATGGCCGATGGGGCCGAAAGGTTCTGGAGTGGCGACCGCGTACCGGAAGACGTAGCCTTGAAAGGCTTTCCACAAGGTGGACCGACGACCTCATGAAGGCCGCAGGAACCCGTTGGATGTGAGAAGCACAGAACTTGTCGAAGTGGAGATGCTTGGGGAGGCCTATGTCCAGCAGTAGACGTCTTTCGGCTGAAATGAATCATAATTTCAGCCGAAAGACGTCCACTGCTGGACATGGTGTCATTATCTTCAGATGATGATGACACACAGGCAGACCAGGACCTGTGTTGGGACATAGGATACTTATTTTTTATTTTATTCCAGTAGTGGAATAATTTTCGATGTCTTCGTGGGCAAAGTCGTGGGCAAAATATACTAATTTAATTAACGAGACGGACATAGCAACAAAATTTTCATAGCGGCCAGTGGTAACGCCCGCCGACTTACAAGTTGGTAAGGTTGGAATCCCGACAGGCGCTGTACTTTGTCATCATTAATGCTCCCAAAACGGCTAAGGAAAGCATCTTGAGAAAACCGGCATGTCCTAGAACCAAAAATTCGAAGACATGTGAGATCTACCAACCCACACTGTGTCCGCGTTCTGGATTACAGGATTACGGCCCACTCCCTCCCACAGAGAGGAGGCAGTGGGAACGTTATAAGCTGACTATTGTGTTATTGTATCTAACACCCCGCCTACCACCAGATCTTATAACGGTATTATTTTAATCTTTCTTCAGAACGGAAAAGAGATGGAGTCATACAGGACGTATTGCTCCATCTTTTTCCCACGTATCCCGAATCGGCAACAAAAAGTGTCAAAGTCTGCGTAGTGCCTTACATTTCCTGGCAGCTAATGAAGATTTTTATCAAAGTATTGCTGTTTTTCTTTGACGGTAGAATGAATTCGGAATTCAAATTCTGCTCGCTTTGTTAGTATTGTGATTTTTAAACTTGGTACTATTAACCGATCATAGTGGTACATTTGAGGTAGTTTGTTCAACCTTGACTGGCTCATTGGATACTGAGCCATATGTACTGGGTTCGATTCTCAGGTCTTTAACAGATGGGTGTTTTTATTGGGAACTAGCTTCTGTCCGCGTGAAATTTCACCCTCCCCCCATTCACCGTCTTAGGGGTGGAATTTCAAAAAACCCTTTCTTAGTGGATAGGTACTTACTTTTCACAAAGAACACACACTCCAAATTTCATGTCTCTAGGACCAGTGGTTTAGGCTGTGCGTTGATATATCAGTCAGTCAGGACTTTGAATTTTATATGTATAGATATCTCAGTAACAGCCCAGAGTCTAGATTTGTGCCTGGTACATGGGACTTAAATCATCATCTGCCTAGCCTTTTCTCAACTATGTTGGGGTCGGCTTCCAGTCTAACCACGTGTAAAAAATTGTGATTGTGTTATTGATGGCAACACCACACCACACACCACAACACAGATTCTGACATTGCTCTGAGACTGACATTTCTCAAAAAACCGGGCAAGAGCGAGTCGGACTCGCGCACCGAGGGTTCCGTAACATCCGGGTTTATGCATAAGGTTTATGTTTATGAAATTAAATGTTTATTTTTATTTTTGAGTTGATTGAATGAATGGTAAATTGTGGTTTACGATTTATGACGTATTAAAAAAAAAACTACTTACTAGATCTCGTTCAAACCAATTTTCGGTGGTAGTTTACATAGTAATGTACATCATATATTTTTTTAGTTTTATCATTCTCTTATTTTAGAAGTTACAGGGGGGGGGACACACATTTTACCACTTTGGAAGTGTCTCTCGCGCAAAATAATCAGTTTAGAAAAAAATGATATTAGAAACCTCAATATCATTTTTGAAGACCAACCCATAGATAGCCCATAGTATGGGTTTGATGAAAAAAAAAATTTGAGTTTCGGTTCTAAGTATGGGGAACCCTAAAATTTATTGTTTTTTTTTCTATTTTTGTGTGAAAATCTGAATGTGGTTCACAGAATACATCTACTTACCAAGTTTCAACAGTATAGTTCTTATAGTTTCGGAGAAGAGTGGCTGTGACATACGGACGGACAGACAGACAGACAGACAGACGGACAGACAGACAGACAGACATGACGAATCTATAAGAGTTCCGTTTTTGCCATTTGGCTACGGAACCCTAAAAACCGCTTGGCTGAAATTGGGCTGGGCTGGATACGCCTGCCGTATGACCAATGGGTTATGGGCCAAAATAACTACTACGTGGAGCCCTGACACAGCTAGAAAGCATTGTGGCAGAACCCGTAGAAGATGGCAGGATGAGCTGGCGAAAACAAACGACCAGTGATCCACTTAAGCCTAGATTGAAGGAGTTGGAAGACATGGGTAGAGGTCTTTGCCCAGCATCGGGATGATGCAGGCTATCAGTAACAGTAACTGGTAATAAACACCCAGTACATGTGAAGATAGCTTGGTATCGGTAGAAAGAAAATTGGATTACAAAAGAGAATCAAAATTTACGCTCACGCGTAGCATCGGTCACACTTGGAAATTTATTATTTTACCTGAACACTTTCCCCTTAAACCCACAGCCCTAACACCAAACAAGCGTAATAAGAAACGGTCCTAAATAAACTGGTGTTAATTATGACGTTGGAAGCAACAAACTGATTGTGGTGTTCTTTCACCGTTATTGTTCTTAAATAAGTGAAAATCTTTTACTAACAAATTATGGATCTCTTAGTTGTCCGAAATAAAATAATTTAATTTACTTAATATGTATTTTCTTTTCGAAAATCCAAAAACATAATGCGACAAACAATTGGCACAGTCCACATATTTTACAGAAAAAAAACCGGGCAAGAGCGAGTCGGACTCGCGCACCGAGGGTTCCGTAACATCCGGGTTTATGCATAAGGTTTATGTTTATGAAATTAAATGTTTTTTTTATTTTTGAGTTCATTGAATGAATGGCAAATTATGGTTTACGATTTATGACGTTTTAAAAAAAAACTACTTACTAGATCTCGTTCAAACCAATTTTCGGTGGTAGTTTACATGGTAATGTACATCATATATTTTTTTTAGTTTTATCATTCTCTTATTTTAGAAGTTACAGGGGGGACACACAATTTACCACTTTGGAAGCGTCTCTCGCGCAAACTACTCAGTTTAGAAAAACATGATATTAGAAACCTCAATATCATTTTTGAAGACCTACCCATAGATACCCACACGTATGGGTCTGATGAAAAAAAAAATTTTGAGTTTCGGTTCTAAGTATGGGGAACCCTAAAATTTATTGTTTTTTTTTCTATTTTTGTGTAAAAATCTTAATGCGGTTCACAGAATACATCTACTTTCCAAGTTTCAACAGTATAGTTCTTATAGTTTCGGAGAAAAGTGGCTGTGACATACGGACGGACAGACAGACAGACAGACAGACGGACAGACAGACAAACATGAAGAATCTATAAGGGTTCCGTTTTTGCCATTTGGCTACGGAACCCTATAAAAGCAACAAAAAGGCTTAATCCTTTTTGTTACTTTTTTCTGTAAAATACTATAGTTAGCAACTTAAAATAAAGACGAAAACATGTAAAGACCACGCAACAATTAAGAGAGCAAATCAGTTTTCTCACAAATTATCTTATTATAGTGCGGGAAGTATTTGCTGCCACTGCCATTTTTGTATTACTGTGATATTTCAAGTGCTTTTTTATTTTTATTTTTATTTTTTGCGGATGGGAAATCATCAAATGACTCCTCCCGCTCTGGGTGGAGCGGAAGGGAGTGTCAGACTCTTACTGACTAAAACCCACCCGTGTTCCTTCCTTAGCCCTTTATGTTCCAGGCCAGCGGTAACCCTTTCGGACAATCCCGCTGACCCGGCAGGCTTCGGCCCTAAGGGGCCCCTCCCCGATGATGAAAGAGATGTCACATCTCTTTGAGGCGCGCGTGGAACACGTACGCGCCGTCCGGCACGGGCCTGGTCCTGATCGGGCGGTGAGCTACCCATTACTCTCCGCCCGCAGGCCCGCGCCTACGGTGGCCGGGAGTCGTCACGCGGCTCCCGACGCCCGGAGCGTCTCCCGCGGCGGCTGGGACGGGAGGCTCTCTCCCTGAGCCGTCATATTTCAAGTGCTTGAGTCATGGTTTAGCTTTCTACAGTTTGCGCGTCGATGTTACTGCCACGCTGTATAAATGACATGTGAAGAGATAGGTTGATATCCGTAGAAAGCTAAAAGAAAATAAAAATTTACGCTCAAACGTAGCAGCGGTCGCACTTTGTAATAAATTATTGTACACCTTTTCCCTTAAATGCACAACCCTAACATCAACCATACGTAATATGATATCGGTAGAAAGCTAAAAGAAAATAAAAATTTACGCTCAAGCGTAGCAGAAAAACAGCCGAAGAATGGGCAGCAGCGTTCTCTATGCATAACACCATCATACCATACTGCGATCGCCAACCCGCCTGCCAAGCGTGGCGATTATGGCAAACCCCCCCCAAAATTGGGGGAGGCCTATGTCCAGCAGTGGACGTCTTTCGGCTGAAATGATGATGATGAAGCGTAGCAGCGGTCGCACTTTGTAATAAATTATTTTACACCTTTTCCCTTAAATGCACAGCCCTAACATCAAACAAGCGTAATAACAAATGGTCCTAAATAAACCGGTGTTAATTATGACATGGGAAGCAACAAACTGTCCTTTTACCGTTTCTTCTTTAGAACCCTTTTTGTTACTTTTTCAGTAAAATATGTGGACTGTGTCAATTGTTTGTCGCATTCATATTTGGATTTTCGAAAAGGAAATACGTATAAGGGCTGATTTTTCCAACGTCAGATAACTTCATCATCATCTGCCTAGCCTTTTTCCAACTATGTTGGAGTCAGCTTCCAGTCTACCCGCATGCAGATGAATACCAGTATTTTACATGGAGCGACTGCCTTTTTGACCTCCACAACCAGTTACTGGGCATACGATACCCCTTGGTAAGACTGGTTGTCAGACTTTCGGGCTTCTGACTACCCATAACGACTGTCAAAGATCCATGAATGACAGCCGGGACCAACGGCTTAACGTGCTTTCCGAGGCACGGAAGGATCCCGTCATGTGAAGATGGTCTCCCATCCACAGACCAACCGCGGCAAGCGTAGCTTAATCTGATCGATCAACCTGTGCGGCTCTTATTATTTAGCCACGGCCCCTCAGATAACTTTATCGCAGGAAGGATTTTGAATTTTCATATTTTAACAGTTCTTCCATACAAAAACTGTCAAACGGCAATTTTATTCCACGAATAAAAATTATCGGTCTATTGAAAAATCAGCCCTAAATAGAATAAATAAATAACATTATTTTATTTCGGACAATTCAGATATCCATAAATTGTTAGTAAAGAAGTAGTTGGTAGTTGAAGTTCAAGGTCGCTCAGCGCGCTATAGAGCGAGCTATACTCGGAGTCTCTTTGAAGGATAAAATCAGGAATGATGTTATCCGGAAAAAAACCGGAGTTACCGACACAGCTTGCAGAGTAAGCTAACTGAAGTGGCAGTGGGCTGGCCATGTCTGTCGAAGAACCGGTGGCCGGTGGAGCAAACGAGTCCTGGAGTGGAGACCGCGTATCGGCAAGCGTAGTGTGGGATGCCCCCCAGCTAGATGGAAGGACGACCTAAAGAAGGTGGCTGGCTGCGGAAGGCGGGGACGCAGTCTGGGAGAGGCCTATGTCCAGCAGTGAAATGCGATAGGCTGAGGTGATGTTGATGTTAATAAAGAGTTTGCACTTCAAATACTGTTAGTAAGTTTTAGTTGTTACTACGTTGTTACTAAAACTTATTAACGGCGAATCGAATTATTCCGTTCTGATACCATCAGTCTTCGCACAAAATGTCAATGACATCTGCCAATCCGCACTGGGCCCGCGTGTTGGATTACGGCCCACTCCCTCTCACCGAGAGGAGGCCTGTGTCCCAGCAGTGGGAACATTATAGGCTGATTATGGTAGTAAGTTTTAGTTGTTACTACGTTGTTACTAAAACTTACTGACGCCGAATCAGTCTTCGCACAAAATGTCAATGACATCTGCCAATCCGCACTGGGCCCGCGTGGTGGATTACGGCCCACTCCCTCTCACCGAGAGGAGGCGTGTGTCCCAGCAGTGGGAACATTATAGGCTGATTATGGTAGTAAGTTTTAGTTGTTACTACGTTGTTACTAAAACTTACTAACGCCGAATCAGTCTTCGCACAAAATGTCAATGACATCTGCCAATCCGCACTGGGCCCGCGTGGTGGATTACGGCCCAATCCCTCTCACCGAGAGCAGGCCTGTGTCCCAGCAGTGGGAACATTATAGGCTGATTATGGTAGTAACAAAGGTTGGTAGTTGAAGTTCAAGGTCGCTCAGCGCGCTATGGAGCGAGCTATACTCGGAGTCTCTTTGAAGGATAAAATCAGGAATGAAATTATCCGGAAAAAAACCGGAGTTACCGACACAGCTTGCAGAGTAAGCTAACTGAAGTGGCAGTGGGCTAGCCATGTCTGTCGAAGAACCGGTGGCCGGTGGAGCAAACGAGTCCTGGAATGGAGACCGCGTATCGGCAAGCGTAGTGTGGGATGCCCCCCAGCTAGATGGACGGACGACCTATAGAAGGTGGCTGGCTGCGGAAGGCGGAGACGCAGTCTGGGAGAGGCCTATGTCCAGCAGTGAAATGCGATACGCTGAGGTGATGTTGATGTTAGTAAAGAGTTTGCACTTCAAACATCGTTAGTAAGTTTTAGTTGTTACTACGTTGTTACTAAAACTTACTAACGCCGAATCAGTCTTCGCACAAAATGTCAATGACATCTGCCAATCCGCACTGGGCCCGCGTGGTGGATTACGGCCCACTCCCTCTCACCGAGAGCAGGCCTGTGTCCCAGCAGTGGGAACATATAGGTTGATTATGGTAGTAAGTTTTAGTTGTTAGTACGTTGTTACTAAAACTTCCTAACGCCGAATCAGTCTTCGCACAAAATGTCTTCCGCTACCACCTTCAGTATTGTGACCGCCTCTTATTCAAGTCAAGAGTGAACCATCGGCTTTGCTTGACCTTGGAATTGAACCCAGGACCTCATGATCAGCAGTAGCGCTTGCGACCACTAAACCAATATGGTAGACTCACTCATCTATACACCAACTTCGACCGGATGTTCTGACCATGAAAATAAGCATTTTTCATTATGTACACATTAATGAATTCTTTTTTTTATTTTTTGTTTATTTTCATACAAACTAAATACCTTGACGTAAATCACCCGATATGCATGCCTCTTTATCCGAATTGGCAACGACGTATTTTCATTCATAAGATTTGGCGGGCTGAAACTTGTCAAAAATAAGTTAAGACCCTTTCTTACTGCATAGCTCAATTAAATTTCATTAGATGAAATTACAAATATATTTGTAACGAAGCCTTTTTAAGTACTACTTCCTTTGTTAGATTTAATTTATAAAAGCTATAGAAGCGTTTGACAAAGTTAATGGATAACGTGAAGAACATGGTGTATATAAAATTTAAAGTACTAACTGACTGATATAATTATCAACGCACAGCCTAACCACTGGTCCTAATGACATGAAATTTGGAGGGTGTGTTCTTTGTGAAAAGTAAGTACCTATCCACTAAGAAAGGGTTTTTCGAAATTCCACCCCTAAGAGGGTGAATGGGGGGAGGCTGAAATTTCACGCGGACGAAGTCGCGGGCAGAAGCTAGAAGGTCATCATCTGCCTAGCCTTTTCCCAACTATGTTGGGGTACGGTTCCAGTCAGCTGAATACCAGTACTATACATGGAGCGACTGCCTATCTGACCTCCACAACCCAGTTACTGGGTAATACGATACCCCTTGGTAAGAAGACTGGTTGTCAGACTTTCGGGCTTCTGACTACCCGTTATAACGACTGTCAAAGATCCACAAATGACAACAGAAGCTAGTAGGTATCGCCATAAAATTGCTGTCACATTATTTTATCACCACAAAAGTATGAAACGCGAATTTAGGATCTCATAAACAATGTTTGAAGCAAAAAAGCTTAATAAAGACTGTTGTTTTAACTTTTTAATACAGTTTTTGTGTAGGAAAATTTTTATTGCTCTGAGTTTTGCCGAGTTGAGATTTGACAAGGCGATGTAAGGTAGATACTATATAGCTAAAGTTGAGTGGTACATTGAGAAAAATGAAAGAAGAAATAGATTAAAACTGCCAAACTTGTGCAGTTTTTGAAAGAAGAGGCAAAGAACACTATCTTTCCACTCTATCATAGTTGTATATGTATTTGACGGCGAATGTATAGTGTGTCTCGTCATCATCAGCCATATTTTAAATACCGTGGGTGCGCCCACAACTATGGGTAGAGTTGGTTATTGCGCAATAGAATAACCGTTTGCACTTCAAGTCAGATTATAGTTTACGAACAGTTGAATCACACGCGCTAATCATCACACACTGTAGGTACACGACACATCCAGATACGCAGCGAAATCGTTACCGGGCTGGCTAACCAAATTGACCTCCGTTGACTGTCCCTCAAGGAACCTCTCTCTTCTAGCGGAGTTCTCACTGCTTCTCTTTTCCAATTTCCATCATAAAACTCCTCTCATCCCGGAAAACTCCGGGGAAGCACGTGTGTCTCATTTTGTCGTTCTGTAATCTGACTTTTTCTCCGTTCCCTCCAAAACCAGTGTTCCCAAAACTAATTAATACCAAAACCAGTGTTGCCAGCCCAGTCGCGAGCTCACTCAAGCGATTCGCTTCGTATCCGAATGAGGCGATTTCCGAACTAAGCTCTATTGCTTAAACCGACTTAAACGTCAAAATCGAGTGACATCGGTCATCGTGTTCTGACAGCTCGAAACTTCGAAACAAACAGCGCCAACCGCTTCACGCGCCGACATATTCATAATTTTGATTTCGGTATATTTATTAAAATTCTAGTGATATTTATTTTGGAAGTATGTGTGTTTATTTGTATGGATGTCAGTAAGTATATTCTCATAATACTTGTTTAGTTTTATTACGTGAATTGTTTTTAGATTTTATGTAATATTTCTTTTTTGTCTGTTTTACTCTTTCGCACGCTGTCTACATCTCTCTATTCATTGTCCTATCTCAGGTATGCTGGAAGAGATTTCTTATGAAATAAGCATCACCTTTGTACTTATTTTTCTGCTCTGTTTTTATCTTGTCTGCTTACATATGTGTGTACATAAATGGTAAAATAAATAAATAAAATCACACTAATGTTATAAAGGCGAAAGTTTGAGTGTGTGTGTGTGTGTTTATATGTTTGTTACTTCTTCGCGTTCAAACGGCTGGACTAATTTTGATGAAATTTTTGTAGAGGTAGCTGACACCCTGGTTTAAAATATAGGTTACTTTTAATCTCGATATTCCCACGGGACCAAAACTTGTGGGGGTGAAACCGCGGGGCACAGCTAGTAAATTGTAATTTTATTATTTTAGAAAACTTTTATAAATAAAGCGGGTAATTTAGTTGAAATGTTGAGTTGTATTAAGATGTAATAAATCAGTAAGAAGGATTTAAATTCTTCAGAAACAGTCGTTTGTTTTATTTCCTCTCTTTTTATCTAATCGCCTATCGTAATCGCAGGGATGATGGCAGAGATTTTTTTAAGAAATAAGTATCACTATTGTACAGAAGCCAGCACATCAAACTAGCCGAAACTGTCAAATTTTTCCAATCAACTTTGAATCTTATGTTTTAGCGATAAAGTTGAAAATCTATTAAAGAAATTTGACAGATTGTAGTAGCTTGATGTGCTGGCGTCTGTGTTACAGAATAAACTACGAGCAAACAAAAAATAATGCTCCCTTTTAACAATTTGTTTTTAAGCAAAATCTTTTTCAAATTATTATGAGGTTAACCTCAGTGAACTAAAAGGCATATCTACAAAGAACCCTTTCACAAATGCATGAAATTCTCGTATTAAAAGTTAGCAAACAAAATGTTTTTAGTTAAACATTTTTTCATTAACAATGAAACTATACATAGAGTTGGAAACATAGGGACACGGATTGTGCTGGTAGATGCTGATGATGAAGAAAAAAATCTTCAACTGTAAAAGATAGTCTTGTAACTCATCTCGTCTTGTCTCTCTCTCTCGTGTTGGTCATGTTTTTGTAATGCGCATTTTCACTATATGGTAATTAATACCCATGGACTCCGCGAGACAGGCTCGACTATTGTGGAGTGTATTTATTCCTATTGGATTACAGAATATCTAGGTTCCCAAAAATATATGTATTTATTGTAGAGTTCATAAGCAAAATGTTTCCTTTGCGTCTCTTTTGTTTTTAGGGTTCCGTACCTCAAAACGAAAATCGGAACCCTTATAAGATCACTTCGTCGTCCATCTGCCTGTCCGTCGGTCAAGACTCTTTTTCTCAGAAACGCGTGGAGTTATCACGTTGAAATTAATATCAAATACACAAAGCTGCAATCCCTTGAAGCAGTGAAAAAATCAAATTTCTAAGTCAACGCAATCATGAAATTTGGCAAGAAGCAATATCATGTAGCACAATTAAAGGAAAAAATCCGAAAACCGTAAATTTGTAGTTAGGTACATTACAAAAAAAAAATCGCGTGATTAACTTCAAATTTGAACGGAGCCCTCGGTGCGCGAGTCCGGCTCGCACTTGACCGGGTTTTTTTTTGTAAGTCTCTGTCCCGGCGCGGGACTCTCGGGATTAATTTAGACTATAAGGAATCGCAAACATTGTTTTTGGCAAATAAACATTATCTTATCTAACTTACCTACTACTTTCAGTAGAGCAAAGGCACTCAAAGTTTATCTACTTACAGCAGAAGAGCGGTGGCCACCTTACAACGGCCGCAGTGACGGCTGACATGAAGATGATAGCAGCGGGGTACGAGTCTACGGTGTCAAAAAACGCTGTCAAAAAAACCTTAGAGTAAGAAAGCTCTAGAACATCGTAGCGTGGCCACACATGAGACAAAAACTAACTTAAATAACATGAGCTACATAAGTAGCTGCCTTGAAAAAGCTGGCACGCACTGAGAGACGGAAATAATATAGCTTTATCCTTTTCTGTTACTTATAATAACTCAATACTTTATCCCTTTCTTGTGGAAATGAAATGGAGCTACCCGTCGTCTGTACTTTTCTTTGTCTAAGTAAAAAAACACACCAACTTACTAAAAAACGTTAAATAACGTTTCAGTGACGTCATTCGCCGGTAAATTGGAGACGCTAATTGTGTAAATTGGAGACCGTACCATAAGCGGGTCCACACGCAAATCCTACCCGTGTGCTCCCACCATTCCAAGATAATCCTTTCCATATTTTGAGCCAAGTCCGTGCCCTAGCCAGAACGCCGGGGATTACTGTGGCCTCTGACTCCTAGCGCTAGTCCGGCCGTACACCTTTATACTTTAGAACGCTTGCTAAGTTTCAACCACGAGTACCGTTTAGCTGGGTTAGATTATTTTGTTACTCTACTAAACTGGGTATTGTTTTCTTGGAAGTAGGAGCGATTATACTAGCAAGAGGTTCGTGGCAAAATAATAATAGTTGCACGTATCGATCTAAGGTTGAGCCACGCTTGCCGCGGTCGGTCCGTGGATGGGTGACCATCTATTATAAATATCGAGACCCTCCGTATCTCGGAGGTTTCGGCTGTCATTTTTAGACATTTGACAAGGGGTAGTCAAAAGCTCAAAAATCTGACAGCCAGCTGGATACCAGTATTTTACACATTGGCAAGAGTCAAAGAGTAAAATACTGGTCTCCAGTTGCATCCGATTAGACTGGAAGCCGACGCTACGTGCTATCACGCTGACGTCACGCAAAATCCTGCATCGCGCAAGCAGAGTTTACCGCGCGACTAGCATATAATACAACGTCCCAACATCAATCGTCGGGCAATAGCCAGACACTACATCCATCTGTTCGGAGGATCCTCCCTTTTCTATGGCGGTTGAGTGAATTGTAAAATTTGACAGTGAACTGACGTGGATACAGCCAGAACTGTGTATTTTAGTTATTTTCGTCGTGTTATGTTTTATGGGATTCTTCTCTGGGGAATCTGTACAGACATTAATACCATCTTTGTTTTACAGAAAAGGGCAGTTTGGGCCATTTACAACCAAGGTCCAAGGGATTTCCTTCGATTAAAATTCAAAGAAATGGACATTCTGACTATACTACAATATATATTTGAAAACAGTATTTTCACAAAAATGTATCAGATTTTAAGAAAATTTCTTATTTTCATAATTATACGAGTAATACGAGGAATAAACACAATCTATCGCACTCGCCTCCACAGACAATTCTGTCATGGGTCCATGTATAGGTACCCTTTTACAACAAGCTCCCATTCACGTTAGAAACTTACCCATTAAACGATTTAAAAGCAATGTTAAATCCAAACTTTCTAAAAAAGGGTACTATAAAATTTCTAATTATTTATAACACAATAAGCTTGGGAATGAGCTGCTTCTGCTATGTATTGTAATAAAACTTGACATTTTAATTAACATGCAAAACAATCGTTATACACTATTTTATATACATATTGACAGTGATGAATAATATATACAAAATTACATGAATATTTACCTACTTGTAAGGTATTATTTTACTTTAATTAAATAATAATCCTTCCATGCCGTTTTCGGCTACGGCGACCGTTTCATCATCACCCTACGTCTATCATGGGCTCTCATGTGGCTAGAAGAACCACCTTTGTTTACAAATATTCTTGCACAGAGTGGACACGTGAGAGCACCATTAACATAATTGTAATTGATTGCTTCTAGTGGTCGGGCTTTTAGTTTACTTTAATTATTATGAATGTGAGGACTATCATATGTATGTCATTCTTTTCTTTTTTCTCTTTCTCTGTTAGTTTTAATGTTGGCTGGCAATTTTGAGTTCTTTATGCGGCCTACCTAAATGTCCTTTCTTTGGTATTGTTCGTCGAGTCGTTGAGCTCCTCAAGTTTTGAGTTGAGCTATACAAATGCTTGCTATATATATGACTAGACTGGTCCACTCAAAACTGTGTAGTTCTTTCTTCAAAAGGTCATTTCAGACATCAATCTACATGGTCTTCACATGATCTGACCAAGATTATGTCTGGACTTTAAAAGAGACTGTGACCTCTGAGTTTGTTTTGGCTTTTCTTCTGAGAGTAGTCAGATAGGAAACGCCGACCTCATCTAGCTTATCTTTTAAAAAAAAACATGTAAAGTGATTTCGATATCCTATTTACAAACTAAACGATTTCATTTCATTTTTGCACCTTGTTCCTTATACCTCTTTTAACTAATGACAGATGACTGATTTTTTTATTGTATTTCAGTTTTTAATTTTAGTTATAATCTCCTAACTAACTATTTACACTAGGTACTAAATTAAAAGACTAAGTAACTAACTACATAAATAAATACAAAAACAAAAGGATATTTAGACGTCGAAGTAGGCACTCGTCCTCATCGCGATGACCGATATTATTTTTAGCAAACTGTCAGTCAGCCTCCCAAAATCTTGTTGAATTTTATAAAGGTACCCAGGATATGAATATGAGGGAGAAAGTATAGTGTGTCTCGTTATTATCAGCCATATTTGAACTAGAGTGGGCTACAGTGGGTTGTGTGTTGGATAATGCGCAATAGAAAAACGGTTTTCAGTTCAAATGAGATTATAATTCGACAAACAATTTAATCACGCTAGCAAATTACACACTAGGTAGGTACACGACACAACCAGATACGGAACGCCGACAGTTTCTGAGCACATGTTGTTCGTACGATGTCCAATGTCCAAGAGAGCTCCACCGTTCTTCTCGCGCTGCCTTCCAGCGTCGACCCCCCACGAACTCAGGCCAGACTCTGTCAACGCCACCAGATGGCGCTAGCGTTCCGATTCCGGTTGTCAAGTCAGCTCCCGTACTAATGACGTTTCCGACACGGTCATCCTGCGATACACACGTCCTCGTGTGTTAATCTGTAAACAAACATACCCGCAAAGTATCACATAGCTCGGTCACTCCTGACCAATATGGTACAGGCAAAACACAATGAAAATTCGAACAACCTAAAAAATTGCAGAGTTCAGAGCATTACTCATTATTTGATTAACAAATCTCAAGATCACAAACTAAATAATCAACTAAGGTGCATGTGTCTCATACTATCAAGTAACCTCCTGTTACTCAACCATTCATTTGCGCATCCCCTCGGATCGCCAAGTCACTCACGGACTTTGTGGTTTCTCACAAAACCCTACACAACACACACACACGACTTAATCTCTGCTCTGTTTCATCAACAAGACTTTTACTTGGCTTTCCTCAAATTCGTCAGTAATACTCTGATCCCTTGGCCTGTGCCATTACATGTGCCTTAGCCTCATGAGCATACTTTATTCAACCAGAGCCATGTAATCAAACTGTAATCAAGCATAGCAAAAAACATCAACCATAGCCATGTACCACCGTTATCCACATTACAACAATAATCTTTTTCACTAAGAGCCTTAGGCACCTGGAAACCCACACACGAGTAAACCACTCTAACGCCACGGCGCTCCGGCCGACTAGCAATCCACATTGCTCTCACACATCCAGCGCATGGATCCACATCCATCACCCTGTGACTACACACAACTTTACTACGCCCGTTAGAGAACACCTACTCGCGTGGCTCCCACTACATAGGCTTGCTCATTGCTCATCACCACTGTGATCACTATCTACTTCGACTGGTACATGACCTACTGACATCATTCTTAAACTAACGTGAGCGTATTTAAAATTGCATTGTAAATTAGATTGGGCTACACCCAACAATGTAACCATTTTTACTGTTATCTACCAGGGAAGCACTCAGTACCAGAGTTAAAACAAAATGAAAACGGCTCACCAGATTCGGTAGACAATCAACTCGCCGTCACTGCCTCTCCGGCAGAAGTCGTGAAACCTCTTGCACGAAAAGCACCGTCCCTGATCAGCGAGCACTCCCACAGGAGATCCAAAGAATGCAGCGCCGCCCGACACTGCCATCCCGCCCGCACACGCCGCCGCGCGCCAACCTGCAACCACAAAAAAAAAACCAACAGCAGTGCATGTTCCACTCGGCCAATTCTGACCACTTACGGCTTCTAACTTTTGAAAACAGAAAGCTTTAATTCTCTTCTCATTGTTTTTACAAAACAATACCTCTAAATTAACTAAACAAACTTTGATTAATCATAGCAAAACATCCAATGACCAGAGCCATGTAAACAAACTTTGATTATCTAGTCAAAGCGAAAATTGTTGTAATTGTATCACTAACTGTAACTGTAAGTTTAGTTTATTGTTACTAACATTGTATGGGTCTCATGGTTACTCGCAATAAAGAATTTAATTTTTATTAATTACTTTTAATGAAAATCATTACCAACTCTTTCTCTCAAAGCGACATGTTGAACGACACCCATACTTATTCAAATAATAGAAAGCTCATTAAAATATTGCAGCGCTCATGCTCTGACCTCCATTGGGTCTCCATATCATCACACTTATAACTTCCATCCAGTCATAAGCATCAAACCAAACGACCTCCATCCGGTCTTCAACACGTAACCTCCATCCGGTTACTAACACAACAGGCAACCTCTATCCGGTCACCTCCACATGTAACCTCCATCCAGTTACACACCACCCAAACGAGTCACAAGCCTACGAGCCTTTATCAAAATAAACTTAAACTAGGTCTGTTCAACATGTTACTTTATTTGTCATATCATAATATTACTTTGCCAGTAAATGTCGGGTATAAAATCTTAAGTCTTTGCTCGCTAATTGCAACGCTACATATGATTTGTTCTGTGCTGAATACACGCGTTTGACCAATACTAGTCAATGCAACAACGTTATTAAATTATTTGCCACTTAATTTGGCTGCACAACTCGCTTTTACTAACGAGCATTCAGCACCAGAATCGTAAACAAAACAATACAGCTCACCTTTATTTTCTAACGTGCCTGAGAGTAGCTGTACGACGCAAACGTCCAATCGCCGCTGCTGCTTGCAGCACGCGGTCCACCTCCACCATCCGCCTGGCTGCCACTGCTCGTGCACCGGGCCGCGGCCCATGACATGTCGCGACATGTCCTGGATTCCCTCACTGCAGCATACGAAGGGCTTCACGGACGGCTGCAGGCTGCTTGGCTTGTCACTCCATGTCACTGGTAGCTCTACTCCACGTCTTTGACTCCTTTTGTGCGCCTTAATGACGGCCACAACAAGTTGACCTCCTTGCAGTGAATTTTCAGCAAAACAAATCGGCTGTCGTACTGTGTGCTGTTACGTTTGCACACGACGCGTCCTACCGTGTGTTCTTATTACGAAAACCGGATACGACGAACTCAAACGCCGGTTACAGACACACTTTTTTTTTCTTTTTTTAATGTGGCGGTAGGGCGCACCTGGCGCGTCACTGTGCAAAGGTATTTCTGCATACAGCCTATGCCCAAAACAACATGTACTATGATCGCGCATCCGCATCTGGTTTGTCTGGGTCGAACTTGGACAGATTCACACGCGATTATTTAATAAGCGTTCGCATGTTTGCACTTTGTTTATCAAATGTCAACGATCACTTTAATTTTAAGCGTTCTGATTTTGCGCATGAACCAACACTAATCCCAATTCTGATGAGGGAGAAAGTATAGTGTGTCTCGTTATTATCAGCCATATTTGAACTAGAGTGGGCTACAGTGGGTTGTGTGTTGGATAATGCGCAATAGAAAAACGGTTTTCAGTTCAAATGAGATTATAATTCCACAAACAATTTAATCACGCTAGCAAATTACACACTAGGTAGGTACACGACACAACCAGATACGGAACGCCGACAGTTTCTGAGCACATGTTGTTCGTACGATGTCCAATGTCCAAGAGAGCTCCACCGTTCTTCTCGCGCTGCCTTCCAGCGTCGACCCCCCACGAACTCAGGCCAGACTCTGTCAACGCCACCAGATGGCGCTAGCGTTCCGATTCCGGTTGTCAAGTCAGCTCCCGTACTAATGACGTTTCCGACAAATATAAGAAAAATTACCAGTATACAGCTTACTTACGTTCCTGTCTTCTGTCCACAGCACTGAAAAGTTGACCAGGAAAATGTTAGCCCCTTGCCTGGTTGACTCTGAAGTGCCGTGCTTGACCGACGCGGTGAACGCGGAAAAGCGGCTTGCCCGGATACAGATCGGCCCGTAAACCCATCTTCCCAGAGACAGTGGGATGAGCCGCTCTGCAGGTTGGTACGGAATAATCTTATTAATACGTCCACCAATTCTGCTGAGCGTGCCCGCCCGCTGGCTGTGGGTGAGTGGGAGTCGGGGCTCTGGCTTCAAGCACTCCCGTCACCCAACATAGGCACTATGCTGGGTGACACCACCTTCCGGCTCGCTACCTGTCTGCGTTTGGGCGCTCCTTGCGGAGCTCCGCATCGCTGTCAGTGCGGTGAAGCTGTCGACTGTCTCGGACACCATGGCCTATCTTGCAGTAGGAGCGCAGGCCGGATAGGACGGCACGCCAGCATTAATGACATCATCCGTCGTGCTCTTGTCACCGCCGGGGTGCCAGCTGTTTTAGAACCCAACGGCCTGGCACGCGACGATGGGAAGAGACCAGACCGGATGACCATAATGCCCTGGAAGTTAGGCAGACCTTTGGTGTGGGATGCAACATGTGTCGACACCCTTGCGCCATCTCATCTTCCTAGCACGGTGGGCTGTGCTGGAGCGGCTGCTGCAGGTGCAGAAAACCTCAAACGGCGAAAATATTCCAACCTGATTGGGAGTTATATGTTCGAGCCATTTGGGGTAGAAACACTAGGGCCATGGGGTCCGAGTGTCCACTTGGATTTTCGAGATATCGCCAAGCGGTTAGTCGACTCTTCACGTGACCAGAGGGCTGGCCTATTTCTTGGCCAAAGAATTAGCATTGCCATTCAACGTGGCAATGCTGCCAGCCTTTTGGGCACTGTTCCTGTTGACAGCGATGCGGACGAATTTTTTGATGCCCTATGATTATTTTTCTTATTTTTTCATATAAATGTACATATTATTGTATTTATTTTAAATATTAGCATAGATTATGTAAATAAATAAAACATATAAGAATAAATACCCAAGTAACTACTCGTAAAATCATACATTGCTCTAAATTGCGAACTCCCACGCAAACCGCTATGAATAACAAGCCATGTAATAAATTTGTAAAATGCCTACATCCTACGTGCCTTCAAGAATTTACAGGTATACAGACAGAACAAAGGAAGCTCGCATTTCTATAAAAAATAGCCCTTTAAAGGTCACGTAGGCACACGAATCAAATCGGAAAGGGATCGGCACCGTATCGCCTTTCGCCTCGCCGTCAAACAGGCGTCAACCTAACGTAAGCATGTACCTAACCAAAGCGGATCAGAAGCTCCGATACGTCGACTCTGCTACGGCTAGGCAACGCCACGCTTATGGCTCGCCGACCGCTGGTTGATGGTGCAGGCAGGCCGCGGGAGGGGTGAGAGGGGCAAGTGTGGATGAGGAGACGTAAGCTCGGGTACAGAGAGACGTAAGCGCGGGGACGACGAGCCGTAAGCGCGAGGACGACGAGCCGTAACGCACCGCACCGCGGTTCGTGAGCTTGTCCCGAGGCGAGGCGATTACTTTACGATTCCGGTTAGTGTGCGTTGCAGTAGGGAGTTTATTGAACGGCTCGAGTTGATACGATGCCGATCCCTTTCCGGTTTGATACGTGTGCGATTACCTTAAATAACCTTAAGGCGCAGCCGCCCGCCGCCTTCGTACATTTTGTATGAAAACGTTTTGAAGCGGCATCATGCCTGCGCCGCGCCACCTCACGGTGTCACTGTATAATTCACGCCTTATATGAAAATGGTGATTGCTTAAAAAGTTAAGAAGACTTACATGGCAATGAATGAAAATTGTAATCATAAGAATACGTCGTACATAACTGACGAAATGTGGGTGTAGCTAGACAGAAGTATACCTATGTACACCTCTGCCTAACTCTTCTGGTAATAAAAAGATGATGTTATGTCGTGTAGGTATTGCAGTGTTACCTCTGTGGTTAAAACCTCACCTCATAGACTAAAACCTTTTTTTCCAATGACTGGTTGTTAATGTTTTTTTAAGCGGAATTCGTATGAAAATATATTTGAATATTCAATATTTTCTTTAGTTTCTTGACAATTGTTGACCTGGGGGCATAAAAAGGCCACTTTGGCAGAATCATAAAAGGATAATATTATGAATCATAATGGACAGTTAACTGTTAAGTTAATCATATCAAATCCCATTGGTGAAGGATTTTTCAGTTATTTTTTTTTGTCTGTGCTAAAATACCAATCAATCCAATCCAAATTCAATCCCAACTCTTTCATTATACCTACGTAGTGCAACGAAAAAAAAAAAGACATGGACTGTCTTCACCATTCATAATGTTAGCCTTTTATGATTCTGTCAAAGTGGCCTTTTTAGGCTCCCCGGTTTCACCTGAAATAATTTTAATATTCCTGGTAATCTGTTCCCAAATTGCTGATATTGTATCTCTGCCAGCGTGCGATGTCTAAAATCTTGATGGTGAGCTTCGCATCATAAGTTGGCCACACTGACTGGTATAACAAATTCTTCAATCCTGGTATGTATTTCTTCTAAATTCCGGCCTTCTCCCTCAGCGAACCTTTCCCTTTTCTGTCTGGTGTGAAACTTTATTTTTATGGCGTAGGTGTAGAGCAAGTGAAAAAGGGTACTTTGCCATTTTTCCAAGAGACCAGATCATCTCAGACTTGCGATTCACAATCGTTGCATTCATCAATCACTTCACTGCATTAAATAAAAACGTGGTCAGTGGGTCGTCTTAGGGGCGGATTTCACGAATTATCTTGCACAGATTAGAACTAATTTGCACAGATTTTGCTAATTACATTAGTATGTAAAAATCTGTACCTCATCATCACCTTTTCAGCTGATAGACGTCCACTGCTGGACATAAATCTCTCCCAAGTTTTACCACAGTGATCGGTCCTGTGCTTCTTGCTTCCAGCGGATTCCCTCGATCTTGACCGGGCCATGAATCTTAAATCATTTATTTCAATTTAAACCATTTACAGGCACTTTTGAATTGTCAAAGAATTGAAGCAGAAAAGTTGAAGCTACATAGATATCTATGTGTCTGTGTGGTGGCCGGACTTAAACAATAGCACCACCCCATACTTCCCGTGGGTGTCGTAAAAGGCGACTAAGGGAGACCGGAGAATGGGCAGCAGCGTTCTCTATGCATTACACCATCATACCATACTGCGATCGCCAACCCGCCTGCCAAGCGTGGCGATTATGGCAAAACCCCCCAAAATTGGGGGAGGCCTATGTCCAGCAGTGGACGTCTTTCGGCTGAAATGATGATGATGATGATGAGATATCTATGTAGAAGAATGGGCAAAAAACTGTAAGGACACTCTTTTAAATCAAAATATTACAAATTCCTGGGCACATTGTCCTTATTGCTTCTTTATGTGACAACAATATAAAAAAAAATAATGAAGAAACAATTCAAAATAATTATAAGATTGAAAGTTAAGAGATGACAAGTCTCAACTACGCTAAGTAATAATAGTTTTATGGTCTCATTTATGGTCTCAACCGACGGCGCCCGTTCACAAATATGACGCGTGGATCAACACTATCCAGCTCCACCATTTTGTAGAGAACGGAATGATCCAATACACGTGCCACCATCAGTGAGACATTTCAGCAGTCCACCTTATGGTCCGTCTTTGGGCTGTCTAACCCCAAAAAACTGTAACTAATTTATGTAAACTAAAACCTAAAAGAAAACTGACAAACGACACCAGTGACAAACACAAAAAGCATCACGTTGAACTCCTCAGAGAGAACGCCAGATGTAGGCACAAAGTGAGGCACTCCACTCATGCATAAACCATTTGCCGCGTCTGTTTTGAGGTCACGGCGTATCTCGTCTATGTTTTATTTTGCACCCGAATTGAAGGGGCTTGAATAGTTTTCTTTTAAATTTGTTTGATAAAATAGTAATGTAGGGGATCGGTTTCTGTCTTTACATTCAAGGAAAATTGGAGCCTCCATGATAATTGTGATGATTAGGTACATCTATAATAACCTAACCTAAAGCGTGGTCTTTGTATTATTTTATTTTTTCTATCGTATCAGATTGGTTATATATGTTTTCAACACACTATCTATCTATCTTGAAGAATATCATATATTTTTCTGATTTTGTATCTGATCTGTTGTTGTATTTTGTATCTTTTTTAGTCTATCTTATACCTTGTTGTTACTAAAATGTGCGTGCACTATTGTATTAGGTAAGCCTGTGATGATAGTGTATGTGTTTTAAAATAAATAAATAAAATAATATAAATTCACGCCTTATTCTCATGGGGTAGGCAGAAACTATGCCTCCTGCTACGATCCGATCAGTAATCGAAGCGAAAGGAGTATGTTTTGTTTTTGTTCCTTTTGCTTCAATTACTGACTTAAAAACATCGGTTACTGGCTTACTAAAGTTGCCTATAATATTCTCACGTTTGACGACTATGGAAATAACCTAGCTACAACTTGATATATTTCTGATAAAAGGAGTATGTTGGTTCTGTTCCTTTTGCTTCGATTACTGACTTAAAAACATCGGTTACTGACTTACCAAAGTCACTTACATGGTTTTCACGTTTGGCGACTATGGCAATAACCTAGCTACAACTTGATATCTTTCTGATTTTTGATCAGAAGTTTTTGCTTGAAAATCGGATAATTTAAGCATTGTTGTTTAGGACAAAAAATTACAATTTACAAGTATAAAAATAAGCCAAGTTTTTTTTTCTTCACGTGACCAGAGGGCTGGCCTATTTTTAGCCCAAAGAATCATCATTGCCATCTTTTTTTTTTTTTTTTTTATTGGATGGGAAATCATCAAATGACTCCTCCCGCTCTGGGTGGAGCGGAAGGGAGTGTCAGACTCTTACTGACTAAAACCCACCCGTGTTCCTTCCTTAGCCCTTTATGTTCCGGGCCAGCGGTAACCCTTTCGGACAATCCCGCTGACCCGGCAGGCTTCGGCCCTAAGGGGCCCCTCCTCGATGCTGACATCTCTTTGAGGCGCGCGTGGAACACGTACGCGCCGTCCGGCACGGGCCTGGTCCTGATCGGGCGGTGAGCTACCCATTACTCTCCGCCCGCAGGCCCGCGCCTACGGTGGCCGGGAGTCGTTACGCGGCTCCCGACGCCCGGAGCGTCTCCCGCGGCGGCTGGGATGGGAGGCTCTCTCCCTGAGCCGTTCCGCCACCTCCTTCGCTAGCATGACTGCTTCGCAGAAGGAGGTGACTGCCTCCCACTCCCTCTCGCCCCGGACCATGGCTTGCACCAGGGCCGGACGCGAGAGGTCGCCGTCGCTGCCAATCGCCTCTACGAGGACACGGCGGTGCTCCGCCCAAGCGGGGCAGACCTCCACCGTGTGCTCCACCGTGTCCTCTGGGCGATCCAGACAATGGTGACACCCGGGCGTTTCCTCCCGCCTGATGATGTGCAGGAACCTCCCGAAACTTCCGTGTCCGGTGAGGACCTGCGTCAGGCGGTAGGTGAGGGCGCCGTGGCGCCTCTCTAGCCACTGCTCAAAGAGGGGTCTTATCGCCGCTATCGCGGCGTGCCCTGCGCTGGGTTGCGACAGTCGCTCTTTCCATGCCGCCATGAGATCGCACCGGAGATCCGTCCGCTCCGCAGCGATTTGCCGCGGAAGCGGATCCTCCCCCCAGCGCAGTGCCTCCGCGCGCCACTCATACAGGCGCGCGAGGACTATCACCTCCAGATCCCATGGCGGCAGTCCGGCAAGGAGGCTTGCCGCCTCGCCAGAGATCGTGCGGTAGCCCCGGATAGCCCTTATGGCTACCACCTTCTGGGGCGCGTTCAGGTAGTGGGCGGCTCGCTGCCGCAGTGAACGCGCCCACACCGGGGCCCCGTATATGGCCATAGACCGCACGACCCCCGCGTAAAGCCTCCGGTAGGAGGCGTTTGGCCCCCTCAGGTTGGGCAAGAGCCGCTTGAAGGCGGCCCCGGCCCGTTCCAGTTTGGGGGCCAAACGTCGGAAATGCTCCACGAAGTTCCACCGGCTGTCGAGGACGAGACCCAGGTATTTCATCGTCATCCCGACGCCGATGTGAACCCCTCCTACCGTTAGTTGGGATCCCGATGGCGGCGCGTTCCGGGGCCCATGAAATGACATGGCCTCGGACTTGTGCAATGCCACCTCGAGACCCAACTGCCGGATCCTCTCCACGACTATCGCAACCCCGCGTGTCATCGCGTCGGCCGCCGCCTGATGCGACCTCGCCTGCGCCAGGACCAGCGTGTCGTCAGCGTAGCAAACCACGCTGACGCCATCAGGGAGGTCGGCGCGCAGCACCCAGTCGTACCCGATGTTCCACAGAGGCGGCCCCAGGACCGATCCCTGTGGGACACCGCACGACATCTCTCGCCGGTTCCACTCCCCATCGCGACCGGGGTAGCTGACGGCTCTTTCCGTCAGATACGCCTCGACTATTCGACGGAGGTAGGGCGGCACCCGGTGATACCGGAGTGCCTCCACAATGGTGCCCCAGGGGAGGGTGTTGAACGCGTTGGCGATGTCGAGTGACACCGCCACAACGACCCCACCCCGGGACACCGCGTCCCCCGTCGTGAGGGCTCTCACGCGCATGATGGCGTCCACCGTCGAGCGCCCCTTGCGGAAACCAAACTGGCTGTCCGCAAGATCCGGCCCCGTCCTCACCAGGTGCCCGACGAGGCGGCCCGCAATCACTCTCTCAAAGAGCTTGCCGACCTCGTCGAGCAGCACGATGGGCCGGTATGCGGACGGAGAGTCCGCAGGGCGCCCTGGCTTCCGAATGAGGACCAGCTTCCCCGTCTTCCAACGGCGTGGAAACTGGCCTCTCTCCAAACATGCGCTTAAGAACGCCTCCAGTCGAGGCCCAAGAGCCCTCGAGGCCAGGACCCAGGCTTTACCTGGCAAGCCGTCGGGTCCTGGGGCGGTATTTTTGGCCTTCAGCCTTCCTACCGCCGCTCTCAGTTCTACCCCGGTCACTGCAGGGATGTCGTCGTCGTCCGCGTGGTCCGCTTCGGGCACCGCAATTGGCGGAGCCATGGGCGGGGGAGTGTGCTCCCCCCGTGAAGGGAACAGAGCGCTCACCACCTCCTCCACCAGCTGGGGGCGGAGACTCTGCGTCAGCGGGGGGGCCCAGGTGCGGAGTTTATTCCGCACCATTTTATAAGGGCGCCCCCACGGATCTCTATTCAGAGACTCCACCATCTCCTCGCGGGCCACATCCTTGGCCCGCTGGACAGCCTCTTGGAGGGCGGTCTTCGCCGCTTTGTATCCCTCGTACAGCTCCGCCTCCGTGGCTTCCGCATCCGGAGGGCGAATGCGGAGCCTGCGGTGCCTGGTGTAAAGGTGTCGCGCATCGACGCACGCCTTGCGTAGCGTCTCCAGCTCCTGCGACCACCAGTACACCCGCCGTCGGGCGCGTCCTGGCCGGACTCGGGGCATTGCCACGTCACAAATTTCGGACATGGCCTCCCGGAACCACTCCGCCTCATCGTCGATATCGGCAGGCCTGTCCGGTGATGACACCCAGGCCTGCACGATCGAGGCTTCCAGGAGGAGCTCCCGGTCCAGCTGTTTTAGCGCCCACCGCGGACCACTCGGGGCCTGTTGGACCAGCGCGCTAGAGGTCTGGGCGGAGACGTCGAACCGGATGTACCGGTGATCGGAGTAGGTCTCCACCCCCTCCATGACGCGCAAGTCAATGACGCGTTGTGACAGAGCGGGGCTGCCGAACGAGATGTCCACCACGGACTCACCCCGCATCCGCACACACGTGGGAACAGAACCCCGATTTAGGACGACCAGGCCTGTTTCCAGAGCCCAGTCCTCCACCATCCTGCCCCGCACATCCGTGTAACGGGAACCCCAGGCCAAATTCTTGGCATTGAAGTCCCCGAGCACTAGCACGGGGAAGGGATGGTTTCCGGCGACGACGACACTCAACTCTGTTAAAGAGTTGTGGAACTCGGCGAGAGTTCGGTTCGGAGAGAAGTACACCCCCACTACTACTATCTCTCCGAACCGTGCTGCTACGCACCCCTGTCCCTTCGTGACGCATTCGAGGGACGGGGTGCCGGCGGCGGCCGACGAAAGTATGGCCACTGAGCCGCTCAGGTCCTCCACCCAGTCATCCCTGGGCGGGACAAAGTACGGCTCAGCGACCACGGCGATGTTAATCGACCACTGCGCCACGTTCTGGAGCAACAGGTCCTGAGCGCAGGCACAGTGGTTGAGGTTCGCCTGGAGGAGGCGAAGGGGAGCCATTACTCCTCCATTTCAGCCCCCTCCCGGGCCCCTTGTGAGGGCCCCTCGACAGTGGCGACGGCGGCAACGGCAACGGCTGCGGCGGTGGTGGTGGCGCAGCAGCGGCGTTGGTGGTGGCGGCGGCGGCAGCGGCGGCAGTGGCGGCGGCGACGGTGGTGGTGGCGACGGCGGCGGAGGGCCTGCCTTTCCTCCTGGTCCCGGCGGGTGGAGCGCAGGACTTGCTTCCCGCCCGGTGATCGGCCGGCTTGCCAGCAGCCGCACATGCGATGCAGTGCGGCGCGGCGTTGCACGAGCCGGCCTTATGTCCGGGTTGACCGCAGCGGAAGCACAGTGCGCTGCGGTCTACCTCCGAGGTGCACTGGATGCCAACATGGTGCCCCACATGGCATCGGTAACACCTCAGAGGCTTGGGTTCCAGCAGTTTGACCTGCGCTGAAACCCAGCCCACCAGGAGCCTTCAACCCTCCGTGATCGTTCTGGCCGCCGTCACGGGGCAGCTTACCGTTATGGTCCGCATGCCCGTGTAGTCAGGACGTATGGTGCCTGCCTTCACCTGGTCGGCCAGACACCCGCCCGTCCTGACAACGGCGGCCACCACCTCTCCCTCCGTTACGGAGTCATCCAGGCCCAAGATGCGCATGTCTGCGCACTTGACGGGCCTGGAGACTCGAGCCTCGTCCGCATTGAGAGACGCCCTTAGCTTCTCAGCTAGGGCGTCAGCGGCGGGGCCACTCGTCGCACCGGGAATCTCCAGCATGCGGGCGCCAGTAGCGGTCACCCTGTGCCGGAGGCCCCCGGTGAACCCCAGCTCCCGGAGGTCCACCGTCTCTCTCGCTTTAGTGAGCACGTCGCAGTACGTCACGCCCCTCTTGACCGCTTCCGGCTGTAGCGTTATAACTACAGCCGCAGTCTTCGGGGCGCGAAGCCTAGCCGCGACGGCTCGCTCCTTGCGGCGCCGCCTTTGCGCCTTCTTCCTAGCCGCCTTCCTCTTCTCCCCGACCACCTGCCATTCGGCGTCGGTCGTGGGAGAAGTGGGAGGGTTTTGGGGGCGGGGCGTTGGCTCTGGGGCCTTCGCCTCCCGTGCCGGCCTGCCCCTCTTCCGGGCCTGCACCGGGGTGTTGCCAGTGGGCGCCGGGGCCACGCCAGCCGGCGCCGGGGCTCCTCCAGCCGACACCGGTTTGGCCGACGCCGGGTTGGCCGACGCCGGTTTGGCCGACGCCGGTTTGGCCGACGCCGATTTGGCCGACGCAGGTTTGGCCGGCGCCGGTTTTGCCGTCGCCGGATTGGCCGGCGCCTGGGCCCGGCCAGACGGCCCGGGTTTAGGGGCGGTAGCTGCCGAAGCGGCCGCGTATGAGGCCGCCTTCGGCCCCGGGGCCGTCCCGCCCGCCAGAGGGGGGCGCAGGACTATGCCCTCCAGGACGGAGAACCGCGCCTGGAAGGCCGCCAGCTCCTCTCGAACCAGGCTGAGGACCTGGTTCTCTACCGGTACGGGCTGGCACGGCGGCTTCGCCTGCGCGCCCCCGGTGACCCGCAGGCCGGCCAGGTCTGCCCGGAGCCTCCCATTCTCCTTTTGGAGTTGCCCCATGGCAGCAGTCAGGCGGGCGACCTCCGCCCGCAGTTCAGCCACTTCGCCAGCAGAGGGGCCGGTATATTTGGCCGCCTCCGCTGCTGCCATTATGGAGGCCGTCGCCGAGACTACAGCCTTGTTCTTTGAAGCTTGGAGCTTCTTCAAAGCCACGTCTCGGATCGCGGCCTCCACGACCGCCGCAAACCTGCGCTTGCCGTCCGCCTCGGGGTCGCTAGCCGCACTCTCCTCGTCGCTTGAGGGCCCCGAAGTGACTGCGGTCCCTCCTTCCTTTGGGGGCTCCTCCGCTCTCTCTGCCGCCTCGCGGGCAGTGAGCCCCCTTCCCTTGCCTCGCTCTCTCACCCCACCCCGCCTACTGGTGGGGATTTTTCTGGCCGAGGCCAGCTCTTCGTCGGAGGACAGCCCCTGACCGTCCTCAGACCTTGGCCGCTTGCTGAGCTTCTTCTCAACAGCGGCCACCTCCTTGGCACGGCAGGGGCTCCCTGAGCCTCCCGTGCTCGCGCCTCCTGATGCGACGTCGGACTCCGACCCCGCATCACTCCTCACCTCTTTTCGGTCCCCTAGGGGACAGGAGCCTCCTCGGCTCTTGTTGCCATTGGCAAACGGGTGACAATCGTTGCCCCCCCCAGAATACGAATGGGGGCTTGACGTTCCCGAAGGGAACGTGGCGGATTCTCCGACTGCTGAGCAGCCGGTACCGCCCTGGGGTAGTTTTTTCTCGAGTGTCGCGTCCATTTTTGTGTTCCTTTTAAGGGTGAGGTCCCTTGTTGCGCTAACGACCGGATCCCCTCCGGCCATTCATCCCCTCGGCACGCTAGACCTTAGGATTGGGGTAATTTTTTATAGAGGATTTCTTCCTCGCGGCCCGGGCCTCAGTGGCTCGGACCCCCGGTCCTGAGTTCAGGATTACGGGGTGGCCGACGGCTGGGCAAAACCAACCGCCGCCCCGGCGTCCCCACGCTGCCGCCGGATGCCGGACAGACGCAGCGCGGGCATGGGACACCCTCCACCGCCCACACTCTCGTGGGTACCGCGGCACGAACCGCCCTGTGACGGTATGCGCCCACTCACCTTCCTCTGTAAGCAGAGGGGGAGTAGACGCATGACCGTCTATAGCCCGGTTCCCTTCACCGACCATCAAGGATGATCGGTGATTGGAACCATGACCTTCCCCTCCTGTCGAAGATTTGCCGCCCGCCCCAATTGTCCACCCAAACCTGGTGGGCAATTGGAACCGACGTTGCCCAGGGTGCGCCACGAGGAGGCTCTTCAACGTGCACCCCATCATTGCCATCTAACGTGGTAATGCTGCCAGCCTTTTGGGCACTTATCCCATAGACAGCGTTGCGGACGAAATTTTTGATGCCCAATTAACTCCTGCCTTTATTTTTTATTATGTCTATACTTGTATTATATATAATTATATATTTAGTGTCAGCATTGTTTATGTTTTTAAGTTTGTTTTTACCTGACTACGGCGAATCAAAAAGGAGCCTACCCTAACAAAACAATACATTCTTCATCATTCTTCTTCATTCTTCATTCATCATCATTATATTTTTTTTGCTCCTGTTTCAAGTTTATTGTTACATGTATATATTTATTTAGAATAGTATAATCCCACAAAAACATTTCATGTTAAATGTTGCCAAGACGAGACCATGTAGCTCGCACTGTCAAAAAGTAATGAGATCTCATGTAGAGCCAAGCTTCTAACTCTACACGCCCTAACTTTACAAGGCCTTTTTTTTTTTTTTGTGGATGGGAAATCATCAAATGACTCCTCCCGCTCTGGGTGGAGCGGAAGGGAGTGTCAGACTCTTACTGACTAAAACCCACCCGTGTTCCTTCCTTAGCCCTTTATGTTCCGGGCCAGCGGTAACCCTTTCGGACAATCCCGCTGACCCGGCAGGCTGCGGCCCTAAGGGGCCCCTCCTCGATGCTGACATCTCTTTGAGGCGCGCGTGGAACACGTACGCGCCGTCCGGCGCGGGCCTGGTCCTGATCGGACGGTGAGCTACCCATTACCACAGTATAAAGATCATACAGTATGGTAACTCGGCCGTAACCTTGAAATAAATGCCTACAGCCGCGCGGTACTTAAACATGCGATAGGGCTGCCCGCCTCCAGCATTGTAATTACATTTGCCTACTTTGTGTTTCCATTTAGTTTTGTTATTGTATTTTACTGTGTGTACATAAATAATAAAATAAATAAATAAATATACTTTTTTTATACATATATTATATTACTGGTATTCAGCTGCATCCGGTTAGACTGGAAGCCGACCCCAACATAGTTGGGAAAAGGCTAGGCAGATGATGGTTATAGATACCTGCAGCTACTTTACAATTTATATGTTTGGTTCCACAAATTAATCTTAGTGTAGTCCGTATATCTTAATCATAGTATAATCTTATTGTAGCACAACATAGCCTACTCGTCATATTAAATATGTACTTAAACTTATTTTTAGTGAAAAAATCGCGCGGTTAATGTTAAAAAAACAACACACCGTCCGTTCGTCACTGCGGTACAGTCGCGACTGTCTGCATGCCGAGCGCATGCCGAGGTCGAGGCGCGTAGGTATAGCTCGCGTTTCGTCCGTTTGTATGAAGTCGAAATACTGTATGATCTTTATACTGTGCCATTACTCTCCGCCCGCAGGCCCGCGCCTACGGTGGCCGGGAGTCGTCACGCGGCTCCCGACGCCCGGAGCGTCTGCCGCGGCGGCTGGGACGGGAGGCTCTCTCCCTGAGCCGCCCCGCCACCTCCTTCGCTAGCATGACTGCTTCGCAGAAGGAGGTGACTGCCTCCCACTCCCTCTCGCCCCGGACCAGGGCTTGCACCAGGGCCGGACGCGAGAGGTCGCCGTCGTTTTGTGGGATTTCATTTCTTTTTGTAAGTTGCTTATGATATTTATACGAGTATTTTTTCTGTTGTTCATTTTTTCTTTCTTTTTTTGGGGTTTATTTATAACAAGGACCCCCTATATAAAATTTCAGACCTCTAGCATCAACATTTACGGAAGTCTCATACAAACTTTCCCCCCCCTTGTTTAAGGGGTTGGGGGGGTAAAAATTTCAAGTTTTAAGATTTTTTTGTTCTTTGTGTACTATTACTAGCTTACATACCAAATTTCAGCTTTCTAGGACTTCAGGAAGAACCTTAAGAATATTGATGATCATCAGTCAGTGAGTCAGTGACGAAATCGGGGTATTTTATATATCAATAAAATCTAAAGTGTAAGAGTTATGCAATTGAAACTTCAGAGGTTTAATAAGTCAACCACTGACATCATATCCCGAAAATTTTGTTTATCTGGTATAATCCAAAGGCAAGTTAAGAGGGTTCAAAAATACGACGAAGTGCTTCGAGAAAAGGTAGGTAGTGCCCTTGCGCTTCGCTTGGCTCGTCTTGGCGGGGGCACTCCCGTGCCCCCAGATATACTTTATGTATGTATTTATTGTATTATGTAAATGGTACACCACAGACTACCTACAGTATTTGTCTGTCCTTCCCCTTTTTAATCCATCCAAAGGTTGTCTTTAAAAGATCGCTTTTAGCGAAAAGACCGCCCATTGTGTCACCCTTTGTACAGTTTCTATGATTATGTCTGTAACTAATATGGTGTACATAATAAAGAGTATTCTATTCTATTCATTCTAATAGTAGTAAGCGATCATAAGCTTTGGTATAAACCGGCTTATGACCACGGCTATCCTCTGAATATCACTATGAATAATTATGTATTAAATAGATTAAAATATATAACGTGTAAGTTGTTATTTAATAGACGATACATATTGTATAGTCTTTACATAACAATTTTAAGTGACAATATTTTCTTGTTTCATACTTTTTAGATTGTATTTTTTTTACTTGTAAGTTTTAAGTCTAAATTTTGTAGGTATTATCATTAAAGTTTTGTAGGTATTTTATGTTTATCAATCTATACATATAATAAATCTGTAGAAGGGTCAATTCTGTACATTGAAAATATTGAAAAAATAAATAGCGGGGGGTGTTGCTGGATCGATACCAAACCCAAATATGTGATTAAAAAAATTTTTGTCTGTCTGTCTGTCTGTATATGCAGGCATCACGTGAAAACTAACGGTTCGATATTGATGAAACTTGGTATAATTATACCTTATTATCCTGGGCATAAAATAGGATACTTTTTATCCTGGAAAAATACGTAGAAAAAAAAATCTTATTTTTCGGTTTTATTCATAGACGTTGTTCTGTAGAACCGCGAACACACGTTGCATTACCCGTAGTGGATAATTTTCCATTTCAATTTAAGAGAATACAGTTTCCTGTAGCTTTGTGTTACGCCATGACAATAAATAAGGCTCAAGGTCAGACCCTAGGAGTTGCTGGCGTAGATCTTACCGCGAGTTGTTTTTCACACGGGCAACTTTACGTAGCTCTTTCCCATGTGAGCAGTCCAAGAAATCTTCATGTTCATATTCCGGACGAGCTCACTAACAATGTTGTGTATGCTGAAGCTCTCAATTAACTTTCTGTCGCATTGTCACGATCACTTTTTTATTATTGCAACCTTTTCGTCATTATCAGAAATTTACTGCTACATGCTACTTATCAAGGTCGGAATTACTGTGAAAAAAATACTTACTACAGAACGCGAGCTCAACAGCAGTAGCTCAATAGAGGGATCTCCTTAATTATTATAGGCTTAGCCGTATTTGGGTCCAATAGATATTTATAAGATGTCATTGTCAGAGTTACTCAAAATGGAGAAATAAACCATCCACGCGAAGACCGACATCCGCGCGGACGGAGTCGCGGGCGGAAGCTAGTTCAATTCAATATTTATTCATATTGCGTTCGAATATAATCCAGCATGAAACGTTAAGATTAACAACATTATTAGATGTAGGTACAAATATATAAGAATACATGCAATTCAATTTAAATTAGTAAATACTATTTTATTAAAACAAAAAAAAATATATAATAACATGCAAACAAAAAATAAAAACCCTATGTCATCATAGAAAACTCCAATGCAACTAAATCAAGTGAAGGATAATTTTCGTGAAACTCAAATATAAAAACGTATAATGGTGGGTTGGAAACCAACTTGTACTATAAGTTAGTATAAGCTTAAACAACATAAATAAAACAACAAAGTGTCACTGTCTAAGAATCATTAACCCAATGAACGTTCATCCTCTAATCTCATTATCCTGAACTGAATCCATGATCACAAAAAAAGTCCAAAAAAAAGTAATTTAAAAAATAAAAAAACCCGACTGTGATAAAACTTAAGTTAAAAAACTGAAAAGCTAAAAACAAGCCCCATGTTAAATTAAATAAAAGTTGGAAGCAGGCGGGATCCATTTGAATTTGAAAATATTATAAAAATGGTGTGGGTCCGGCTTGCTTCCAAATTTTATTTAATTTAAAATGGGCTTGTTTTTAGCTTTTCAGTTTTTTAACTTAAGTTTTTACCGCAGTCGGGTTTTTTATTTTTAAATTACTTTTTTTATTTCCAGCTTTTTAGTTAACAAATGTGAAAGATTTCGCTAACGATTCAGTACTTGATACGTGTTTTTTACGATTAGTCACTTCAAATTACTTTTAATTAATTAATTACTTATAAGTTATATATATTTTTGTAATCACCTTTTAAAACCCTTTATTTTGATACCCCACTCGATAGACTTTGAGAAAAAAATAATAATTTTGTAGACAAAATTTTGCGCCAAAAATCGGCCACTTTATTTTTTTTCCAATTTTGATATACCCAGTGTCACTCTTACAATTAAGACGAATCTAACGGCACCTCTCAAGCTGAAATCGATCAAGCCGTTTAGGCTACAGAGCGTGCCAAAGAAATATACATACATACATACGCTCGAAAAACATAACCCTTCTTCTGACGCAGTCGGGTAATGACGCAGTCGGGTAAAAATCATGACATACACACAATCTTTCCTTCTGTCGGTTTTAAAAGCAAGTCAACTGTGGGTACTTACCACCTTTATAATATACGGGCCGCACAATGTAGCTACCATTTTGTTGAAACTCAGATGTGTCTTCTCGACATCCGTGTGACACTAACGGGATGCAGCAGAATACCAGCGTCAGGTATTGTACCTGGCATATGCTGAGCTGGACTCCCATTTGGTGCAACCACGAGACACACCGCCCAGTAGTGATCGACCGATATAGATGTATATGAACTAGGTGTCTATGGGTCAATTTATCTTTTTAATCTTTGTTATTATTTTTTTCAACTTTTTTGATGTTTTTTAATACCTGTATTGTGTCTTTTGTTGCACTGAATAAACGTTTTATCTATCTATCTATCTACAATCTCCGAGACACAATATTAATAAGCGCGCCAAAATTATTCAGCATTAAATATTTTTACACACAACATCCCCGGGAACTTTTGAATACATTATGGGGGTGAAAGGGGTAAAAGACACGTAAATATTTTACAAGCTCGGCTTTTCGTGTCTTTACAGTTCACGAATAAATTGAATCTGTCAGAATGTTTATTTTCGGGTTTCAACTGTGAAAATGATCTATATGTAAAGTCGGTGGCTTGAGGCATTAGTTATGTATATGTGTGATATGAATTGGAGCACCCTGTTTTCTAGAATTTTTTCGTTTTGTTTCAAGTCTACTCGAGAATTTATCAATATTTTTGTCACCCTGTGGTGTGGAACCTGAGCAGTGGTGGTCCAGTGGGTTGTAGGTCGTAGGTTACTGCTCTCAAAACGAATTATTCCGTTCTGATCCCCTGAACCCCCCCCCATATCTTATGGAAATCGGCATGTCCTAGAACCAAAACTTCGAAGTCATGTGACATCTACCAACCCGCACTGGGCCCGCGTTGTGGATTACGGCCCACTCGCTCTAATAGAGAGGATGCCTGTGTCCCAGCAGTGGGAACATTATAGGCTGATTATGTATGTTATACAGACGCCAACACATCAACCTACTCGAAACTGTCAAATTTTCCCAGTCAACTTTGAACTTTACGTTTTAGCAATAAAGTTGAAAATCTATTAAAGAAATTTGACGGATTGCAGTAGCTTGATGTGCTCGCGCCTGTACCAAAATCACCCTCTGTCAATGTCATTAAGGCGATTATATAGATTCGAGCATTCTGAATTCTAGATTTTTTTGTTTTGATTGAAGTCTACAAATGTTTTAAATTGACACGTTTGAGATTTTTTAAAATATTTTAGTCACCCTAGGGCCGCATTATGAAGTATTAATGCCATCATGTATCCAGTCGGAAACAAAAATAATTTAAAAAATAAAAAAACTCGACTGCGAAACTGAAAAGCTACAAACAAGCCCATTTTAAATTAAATAAAAGTTGGAAGCAGGCGGGACCCATTTGAATTTGAAAATATAATAAAACTGGTATGGGTCCCGCCTGCTTCCAACTTTTATTTAATTTAAATTGGGCTTGTTTGTAGCTTTTCAGTTTCGCAGTCGGGTTTTTTTATTTTTTAAATTACTTTTTTTTTATTTCCAGCTTTTTAGTTTACAAAATGTGAAAGATTTCGCAAACGATTTAGTTCTTGGTACGTGTTTTTTTCGATTCGTCACTTCGAATTACTTTTAACCATACAAGTTATATATATTTTTGTAATCACCATTTAAAACCCTTTATTTTGATACCCCATTCGATAGGTTTCAAGAAAAAAAAAATTTTTTTTGAAGACTGCGCCAAAAATCGGCCATTTTTTTTTTTAATTTAGATATACCCAGTGTCACTCTCACAATTAAGACGAATCTAACGGCACCTCTCAAGCTGAAATCGAACAAGCCGTTTAGGCTTTACACATACATACATACATACACTCGAAAAACATAACCCTCCTGACGCAGTCGGGTAAAAAGGATAGTGCATGGTGCTATCGGTCATACATAGCTCCGTCTCTCCCTTTTTTTTTGAGGATGGGAAATCATCAAATGACCCCTCCCGCTCTGGGTGGAGCGGAAGGGAGTGTCAGACTCTTACTGACTAACACACACCCGTGTTCCTTCCTTAGCCCTTTATGTTCCGGGCCAGCGGTAACCCTTTCGGACAATCCCGCTGACCCGGCAGGCTTCGGCTCTAACGGGCCCCTTCAATTAATGCTGACATCTCTATTAATAATCCCCGTCACTCCCTTGCACTAGAATCATGATGGCATTAAAACGTCATAATACGGCACCAGGTCTGACGTAAAATGTTATTCCAGTATTTCTCGGCTGCAGAAATAAAATAGCATTGAGCAGCTCGTATGATATCACTATGCCTAATCCACATTTACATTACGAAATACGAACTGCACAGGTCCACATAGATAAAAAATTACAACCATTTCGAAGTAGACAGTACAAAGCGACCGAAAATAACAAGATTTGCATAGAAAGCGTTGCTTTTCAAAATGCATATTCTTGTATGAATTATGAACCACACATTCTGCTTTTACTCATATTATCCATTTTCTGTGAATATTTTACTTCATACCTAATTTATATATTGAAAATGTTGAAATCTCTTTGAGAGAGTAATAGGTACATTTTGTATGTAAATATGTTGGTCTTTTGGTACAAATATTGAAATCGTAAATATGAATTTTGAGAACAAATTTGCTATACGACCTGGTGTGAAATACCTGCTCAAATATAAATGACTTAAGTAACTGCCATTTCATTTACCAATCAATTACATATGTCGTAATGGGTGATGGCTTATGCTGTTTTCTACTAGTTTTCATTGTCAGAAATCAGGTTGTCAGGGTTTCATTGTCAGAAATCAGTTGTCAACTCATAAATTTTGCCTAAATATTTCTAAAAACTAAAGTTAACAAAAACAACATGAGAGGTATAAATATGTTAGATTTACGTCTGGTTTATGAAGTATTGTGAGAAAGGAACACATTATCGTTTCACCATTTTAACTTATTGATAAAACTTGACCAAGATAACGTTATTATATTTATGATGACATGTTGACTCTTACTCAATCATTGGTCAATCTTATAAAGTCGATAGCATAATCATGCTTAAGAAATTTGTTGCAAGCATTGTTTAGGCTACGGTGGTTTGCGCTCTCGTTTGGTGCCGACATTTATACTATAGCTGCGCTCCACGGTTTCACTCGCATAAATGTTGATCCCGTGAGAATATAGGGATAAAAGTTTACCTATCATAATATTATGTATTTATTTCATGCAAATTCATTCAGCCATTTTAGTGTGAAAGTCTAACAAACAAGTACTTGTAAGTAATCTCTGAAACTACCAGTCGGATTTGTGTTTTTTTTTTTTTTCATTTTATAGCCCACTTAGCTGCGCCCGCAGTTTCGCCCGCAAGGTATGTCGACAAAAACTATCCTGTGTCCTTCCCCAGGATGCAATCTATCTCTCTGCCAAATTTTATCGAAATCCGTTCAGTGGTTTAGGCGTGAAAAGGTAACATACAGACAGAGTTACTTTCGAATTTATAATATTAGTATGGATTTCTTTAGATAGGCCTTAACATCACGCTACCACCTTGAGGAGCTGTGCAACAAGAAATGAAGTA